>JAENHJ010000005.1:3600000-4239186 GCA_025330945.1 Mucuna pruriens | reverse complement strand
GGAAACACTTTTGGTGAGGCTGGTCTTATATGGGGAAGATGTGGGCCCGGGGATTGGTTACACGTTGGGCGTAAGGGCCCCAACGTCTATCGACGATAATTCTGCCGAGTTAGCTATATGGGAGGAGGGGCGGTGTTTGGCATTTTGGTTTTTTTGGGTTTTTGGGTTTTGACTTGATGAGGGTGTGCCCCAGTCGTTAATTCTGAATTCAAAGTCCACAGTTCTGTTTGGGGGGAGGGGTTGACTGGTTTCTCCTTTTAGTGGGAGGTGAGTCCCCAGGGATAAGGGATAACTGTTCGTCTCGGTTTATTTGGAACAAATTCGGATTAGGCACGATAGCTTGTAGTAGGGATCGGTAGCCAGGCTAGGTAATAAACAAGCCTGCCATGTCGGCTCGACCTGCCATCTCGGCCATCTGGTATGGCGAGGCAGTCGGCTTGGGGAAAAAACTGGGTCAGGTACGCTTAAACCCACGTCGGTCCGCGTTCCATGCGACGAGATGGACTCGGCCAGTGGAGTGAGGACTCGGGTTTGAGAGGGGTGGTAGGGAACGACTTGGGGACTGATGTAAGAGGCGGGATTGGAATATAACCTGGTGCTTTCGGAGATGACGGACGTGTCTTCCCTTGTCTTCGTGATAGCTTGATTTTTTCTTCTCTGCTGGCCCTTGGGGTCCTCCTTGATCTCTGGCTGGCGTGTCGTCCAGCTCTCTTTTGTCTCCGTTGCTCTTCCTTTTGGTCTACTGCTAGTCCTCTCTTTTTCTCTCTCTGTTGATGTCCTTTTCTCTTCTCTGCCTGGGCTTTATATGAGGTGCAGGAGGGCTGCATAATACTTAGAATCCCAAGATTTTCTCGGATATTATTCTCTCATTTTCGGTTTCTCCCATGGCACGGGGCCCAGGGATGTGCCGGAGACTCGGTCATAGGAGAGGCTGAGTCAAACAAGGCCCAGTCAACGTGGACTCTTGTACGCGTCTCGACTTTGGGCTGTCTTGAGATGGCCCAATCCGGAGGATTGGCGCGGCTTGAGGCGGCCGAGATGGACTCGGCGAGGAATGGGCGAGCAGGAAGGGGCGGGGCGTCATTACACTTCGGACATTTTAGGGGTATTCTGATTCTTACCCCTCTTTATTTGCATTGATATTGGGTTTGTGAATGCGAATAAAGACTCTGAGCCTTCTACGGGGCCGGTGATGGGGTGGTCCCGGGGGCGAAATTATTTACTATGGAGTAAGTGGTACATTGGGCTTTCCATTGGGTGCCCACATTTGGAGAAACCATCGGAATGGTTGCTCTCAGTGATTACTAGGCTTTAAAACAGCCTAGGTTTGATGGTCTTCTTTGAATTGTCCTAATTGGGTTGGCCTTTGAGCTTTCCTTTAGGTGCTCGGAGTTTGAAAAGCCAGCCATTAGGGTACTTTTTTTGGTGATCACTAGACTTTCCGTTTGGCGCCTAGGTTTGATGGTGTTGCTAACTTGCTTTGACTTGGTTGACCATTGGGCTTTCCATTGGGTGCCCAAGTTTGAAGAAGCCGATCATTGGGCTGTTTGTGTCTGAGGATGACTTGCTAGGCTTTCCTTTAGGCGCCTAGGTTTGATGGAATCTTTGGCCTAGTCGACAGCGTTGGGTCAGACGCAATTGAATGCTATCAAGTCGACAGCGTTGGTGATGGCAGATTGAATGCTATCTGAGTCGGCAGCGTTGGCGAGGCAATTGAATGCTATCTGAGTCGGCAGGCGTTGGTGAGGCAATTGAATGCTATCTGAGTCGGCGGCGTTGGGTCGCGATGATAGGTCGATTTGGTATTATTTTTGTTTATTATCATTTTTTATTTATTTATTTATTATTTTTCATTTTCATTTTTTTTTTTTTTTTTTTTTTTTTTTTTTGAACTCGGGCAAGCGAAAGTGCGGCGTGGGGAACGTGCCTAGTCGCCTTTTGGACACGCCTCCTCGTGTCTTGTGAAGTATTGATGGCGAAGTGGCGCCATCATTCTTGTAGATGCGAAGTGCGCTTGCAATCACGGGGCCTTGAGGTTTCGAGGGAGGGTTAAAGGCGGGAGGCGCGTTCATTTTCCTCTGCTCTTTTTCTTTTTTTCTTACGCTTTCTTCTTATTTCTTGTTCTTCTTAGCGCTTCTCTTCTTGTCTTTTCCTTCATCAATCTTTGCTCCTCGAAACGCCATGTATGGTACTTCAAGTTACGGCGTTAAATCCTTCTTTCTTCGTCTTCTTGGGTGAGGCTTTAGAAGTCATGCCCGGCTATTCTTTGGGGAGGGTTGCGTCAACCCCATGCCTTCAGGGCCCCAGGTGGGACCTCGGCGTGGGTCCATAAGGGATGTCTTTGGAGAAGCAGCGTCGGAAGATGTCAGTTAGCAGTGGAGTCTCGGCAATGGATGGAAAATGGGTCCAGCGACTCCATGTGGGCTTATTGGAGATGGTCATTTGTAGAGGCGAAGCAGCGTGTCGGCGCCGCCAAGGAAAGGAGGCACCGATTAGATGCATATGTACGAGGCAGTGTTGGCGGATTTGGGGTGGTACTCCCCGCCAATTCTTTGAAGCGGATGTCTTGCGGATGCTTTGGGGATAGCCCTTCTCAACTACATCCCAGCGGGTTGAGGCAGCTATTCAGGCCTTTAGGATGGTGCTGTTTGGCGTTAGGGGTTTTGCCGCCCTTCGAGTCTTCTTGAGTCACTACACCGCGATCGGCCATACATTGGGTGGGTCTCGTTGGCTCCTCACCTTGACTCGGGCCTCTTTCGCTTCCTACACATGCCTCCTACAAAGGCTTCAAGAGCCGGTTTGTGAAAATCAAGGCGGCGGAGGTGGGTCACTGCCTTGACCCTCGGCCAGCCCATTTGTCTTTGCAAGAGCCTCCAAAGTTCAAGGGACTGGGTAGAGTCAACTCCCACCGGAGGCTAAGTTGATCTGCAAGTTCTTTGGATAATCGCCAAGGGGGATGAGTACCGAGACATCGTGTCTTGATGTCTTCTAACAACGCTTACTCTCAAGCTAAAGAGTGAGTCTTTTCGAAGTCGTTTTTGGACTCGGCCTTGGCCGAATGTCTTGATATCTGCTGTGTTTGGTTTGCGGTATCTTGAAGAAGCAAGGTGTTGATATGGCTGAGCTGATAAAGAAGCCGCCCGCCTTGTCAATGGCGCTAGGAGTTCTGGCCGAGCCGGGACTGCCGCGACCACTTCGAAAGAAGGCCTGGTCCAACAAAGTTGGTGAGAAGGATTCGGTGGCTCAAATGGCCGAGCTTAGCGCCCAGGGGGCAGGCGAAACCAAAGGTCGACTGTCTCGGCCGAGGAGGCGGTAGCTAGGGGAAAGGCTGCTGTTTCCTTCTCCACCCGTGTCCCCAGATCTCAAGGCGGGGTGGTGGTGACAGCGGGCCTGGCATGCCTCTTGGAGGCTTGCCTTTGCTATGTGGCCCCCCTTCGTTGGTTCCATGTGGGGCCCGGGTTTGACATGCGTGGCTTGCTTCCGTTAGCCGCTTATCCCTCATGATCGTGGATTGCTGGTCTCACTGGGTGGATGGTGTAGCTGATATGGTGATTGCCTATATGGCTCGCTCCATAGCCTCTGTGGAAGTTTGGAGAGGCATCTTTGCGGAAGAAATTTGAACAAATAGTGGCCAAAGAGGCCATTTCAAAGAAAAGAGTTGGAGGAGGCTCGGAAGGCCAAGGCCGGGTTGTTGGTTGAGGTTGAAAAAAAAATGAAGGAGGCTGGTCAGAAGGCCTGTGCTGAAGTGGAGAATTTGAAGGCCCAACTTGCTTCTCAAGCCGAGTCCTCTTTGCTAAAGACAAAGGTCTCCTCATCGAGGTGAAGTGTCTTCGCTGAAGTCTACACTTGCTGATTCTCAATCAAGGGTAGTGGAGGCGGAGGCTTCTCTTGCTTCGAATGGGGAAGCTTTGAAGGCGGCAGAGGCGGAGGCGGCCAAGCTGAAGGAGGAGAAGGCTAGTCTTGCCGAGAGGGTGGAGTGCTTGGAAGGAGCCATCGTGAGCGAGCATGAAGATGGTTTCAACAAAGCCCTTAGGCAGATAGCTTTGTTGGCCCCTGATTTCGACCTCAGCCCATATGATATGGCTAAGGATGTTAAAGGCAAAATTGATTTCCCTCTTGGATTAAACTTGTAATTGTACAAACTTATTTATTAATGAAATGATTTTTTTTTGCATCTTTCCTTGTGTATTTGTATTTTTTTTTGTTTTTATTTTGCTTTCTGTTGGTGTTAGTTGGATTGGGGTACTGGTCTTGACTTGGGGTTTGGTCATAATATACATGGGAGATGGTAGTGAGTCGATAGGTTTGGCTCATATAATCTCGGTACTTGGCTTAATGGAAAGGTTTTAATCAACTTAAAAGGGTTATGGGCTAATGGAATTAACATCTGTAAGGGGCGGTGACCTCTGAATTTGGATTAGTGAGTGGGTGGTGACCATTATTTGTTAAGGGATGGTGACTCGGGACTAAGAGAAAGGCGGTTTCCGGATTTGATGTGTGTTGACTTTCACACTCGGATGGGAGTGAAGAGTTGGTATAGGTTGGCGGGTGGTTTTGACTGGGTCAGCTTATGCATGGGTGGCTGGGGTGGTGTCGGCCTACATGGGGCCGGCTTGGATGGAGACGACCTACGTGGGGCTGGCCGAGATGGAGGCGGCCTACGTGTGGATGGCTGGGATGGAGGCGGCCTACGTGTGGATGGCTGAGATGGGGGCGGCCTACGCGGTGCTGGCTGAGTAGGTGGATACCTAATTAATTGACTTGGCCAAACCGAGATGGAATCATCTTAGGGCAAACTTAGAATGCAGAATTTCTCCTATTTCCTAGGAATGCGCACTTAGTGTAATTATTTTCTGTTGTTGTTGTTGTTTTTTTTTTTTTTTTTTTTTTTTTTTTTGACTGCGTTTGGCCACCTCGACCAGGTATCGCCAGCTATTGAGCCATCAATGATCTTGAGGGTCCAAATAGCGAGACAGTACCTTTGATTGCGAATTATTCTTTAACAATGTAGATTCTTTTTGTTGAATTAATAAGACTTAGCAAAAAAACAAAGGAGATGAAAAATGAAACTAGGCTTTATTGATAATGGGTGCTTTACAAAGTGAAAACATGGTTTTGCGCATTCTTGTGCGGGATGGGTTGTTTGATAGGATCAACGAGGTAGCCTTGTACTTGGTTTCCCTAATCCTATTTTGGTTCCGGTTGGATGTAGACAACTTTCCACTGCTTCTTTGTAGGCAGATTTCGGGGAAGAACTTCTTGACTGAGTCAGGAGTTGATGGGGTGTTTGAGTCGCGCCCTTCAGCGTCGATTAGGAATAGCGCCCGCTTTGAGAAAAGCGTGCTTTACCACATATGGCCCTTCGTAGTTGGGTGCCCACTTTCCTCCCGGGTTCTGGGCGTTTGGTAGTACCTTTTTGAGGACCATGTCCTATGCAATGCGGAAACATCCGAGGGTTTCACTTTTTTGTCAAAGGCACTTTTAACCCTACTCTGATAGAGCTGACAGTGGCATAGGGCCGTGAGGCGTTTTTCCTCGATCAAGTTTAGCTGATCGTGGCGCCTTTGGATCCATTCGGCGTCTTCTAATTCTGCTTGGCGGGACCCTTAAAGAGGGTATTTCAATCTCTATTGGGAGGGCTGCCCGTTACCATAGACCGAGGGGAATAAGGTGTTGCTCCGGTGGAGGTTCGCATAGAGGTCCTATATCCGTGTGGCGCATAGGGTAACATTTCATGCCAATCTTTGTAGGTTCTGGCCATTTTCCGTATTATTTTCTTGATATTTTTGTTGGCGGCCTCGATGCTCCCCGTTCATCTGGGGCGATAGGGGTGGAATTGTGATGACGGATCTGGAATTGCTCACACAGTTCCGTCATCATCTTGTTGTTCAGATTGGTGCCGTTATCTATAATGACGTGGGATGGGATTAAAATAACGGCAAATGATGTCCCTTTTGAGGAATTTGACCACTACGCTCTGATTCTGGCGAATCTGACGCTGCTTCTACCCATTTGGTGAAGTAGTCGATGGCCACTAATATGAACCTATGCCCGTTGGAAGCCTTGGGCTCGATGGGCCCGATCACATCTATGCCCCACATAGAAAACGGCCATGGTGCGGCTAGACTATGTAGGGAGGAAGGAGCGACATTGATACGGTCGGCGTGGACCTGGCATTTCAAGCACCTTTGGACATGTTGGTGACATCGATTCCAACTTAGTCCGATAATACCTGCTAGCGGAGTATCTTGCGAGCCAGGGTATGGCCACTTGCATGGAGTGCGAAGGTTCCTTCGTGGACCTCTTCTATTATCCGTTCGGCCTCGGGGCGATCTACGCATCGTAGAAGTGTCATGTCTGCATTCCTTTTGTATATGCGTTTAAAACTCAAGAGGTAGCTGGTTGCCGACCTTCTCAGCGTTCTTTTGCTGTTTTCCGATGCCCCTTAGGGTATTCCCCTTTTTCCAAGTACCTTTTTTGTAGAGGTACCAGGGTTCTGGGTCCGTTTTGGGTGCTCAGGAGGCCCAGGTGGTGGCAATAAGCTGTCGAGGGAGTTGTCGGACATGTATGATCATCTCCCGTCCGTCATTTACTCGTACCATGGCTGACAGGGTCGCCAAGGCATCTGCCATTTGATTTTCTTCGCGTGGCACGTGGTGGAATGTGACGGTGTCGAAGGCTTCTGTCATTTCCCTCACGTAGTCGTGGTACGGGATGAGTTTGCTGTCCCGTGTTTCCCATTCTCCACGGAGCTGATAGATCACCAGGGCCGAGTCTCCGTAGACCCGGAGTCTCTTGACCTGGTGTTCCAAGGCCATGGCGAGTCCCATAGTCTTGGGGCTTCGTACTTTCGCCATGTTGTTTGTACAATCAAACCCCGGGTTGGCGGCGAAAGGAAGTAATGGTCGGTTGGAGAGGCCAAGACCACGCCAATCCCATTTCCCAATACGTTAAAGCCCGGTCGAACCACATCGTCCATTCGTTCTTCGGTCGGGACTCATCTCCATTTGCCATGATGTGTTAGTGCAGAATTCGTGAGCCGGGGGTTGTGGATGCCAAAGGGTGATAGGCCGGTGATCCGCTAGGCGCGCTCCCTTTTTCGTGGACGGCTCACATAAAGCGATGTCAAACTTCGGATAGAGCCATTTGCCAACGTCTTTATCGTCCCCGTAAGTGCAGGCTTTTCCGGGATATATTTGATGGGGTCGATCTTGGCTACTAAGCCGGGGCCGGTGGGACAACATGTATGGTCGAAGCCTCTTGGCGGCCCAGACCAAAAGCGCCAAGGAGGTTCGTTCAGGCGAGTATCTTCTCTCGCAATCTGTGAACCTTTTCTTTGAGGTAGTAGACTGCTTTCGTTCTTTCCCAGCCTCATCTTGCTGTCCTAGCATGCAACCCATGGACTCGTCGAGCAAGTAAGGTACAAGATCAGAGGTTTTCCAGGGGCGGCGGGGATGAGGACCGGTGGACATTCCAGGTATTGCTTGATCTTCTCGAAGGCTTCTTGACATTCTACATCCCATTCGAACTTATGTCGTTTCCGAAGGAGTTTGAATATGGGGTTGCATGTTCTTGAATTAATTGGGAAATAAATCTGGCTATGAAATTTATTCGTCCCGGGAAGCCGGACTTCTGAGTCTGTTGTGGGAGGGGGCATTTCCTGATAGCTTTTGCCTTATCTCGGGTCCATTTCGATACCTCTTTAAACACCACAAAGCCCAACAATTTTCTGATGTCACCCTAGAAGGTGCATTTGGTAGGGTTCACCTTAGCTTTGCTACTTGCGAAGCCTCTGGGACAGTTTCCGTAAGTCTTCGAGGTGTTGTTCCAGAGTTTTTGATTTTGCAATCATGTCGTCGACATACACCTCGATTTCCCTATGCATCATGTCGTGGAACAGGGTTACCATCGCTCTTTGGTAGGTTGCCCCGGCGTTTTTGAGGCCAAATGGCATTACCTTGTGCGAAACGTTCCCCGTAAGGTGACGAAGGTCGTCTTCTCCTGGTCTTCCTTCGCCATTAGAATTTGATTGTACCACGAGAAACCATCCATGAAGGAGAAGCGGGCGTGACATGCTTATTTGTCTCGAGCATGTCGATGTGGGGTAAAGGAAAATTATCCTTGGGGGCGGCGGGTTTAGATCCCATAATCGACACACATGCGTACTTTTCCGTCCTTTTTTGGGTGCAGTGCGATGTTTGCCACCCATTGGGGATAGTTAGATCGGCCAGAACCCGGCGTCCCCACTTGCTTTTCTACTTCTTCCTTGATTTTTAAGGCCACGTCGGGTTTCATTCTTCAACTGTTGGCGAACAGGGGTTGCTTTTTTTTTGGAGCATGGGAGTCTATGTTCCACTATGCTACGGTCGAGGCCTGGCATGTCTCGGTATGACCACGCAAATATGTCTGAGAACTCTTGTAAGAGTTCTATGAGGGCCTTTCTCGATTCTTGTGACATCTGACCTCCTATTCGCACTTCTTTCTTATTTCTCTCGTCCCCTAGGTTCACGCTTTCTAACTCCCTGGCCAGGGGTTGAAACTTTGGTCTTTCCAGTTCTATCTGCCTTTCTACCTCGGCCAAAGCCTCAGTTTCTGCGTCTTCCTCACCTACCGGTTCCTCAATAGGACTAGGGTCCTCGCATACGCAGGCTGTATCGCTGTTTAGGGACAGGTTCGTTATTGGTGGTGTGTTTTTTTTTTTTTTAAAGGGAGTTTCCTCCCGTTTTTTTTAGCGAAAATGAAAAACGCGAAAAAGAAAGGAAAAGGCAAGAAAGCGACTGGAAATTGATGGAAATGCATGCTAAGTTTTATTAATTCGAAAGTCGCCCCGAAAGGCGAGTTACAAGAGGAATTACATTGTAAAGAGAAATTAGATCCATAAGTGGCTCCGTTGTCCAATTAGCTAGCTTTGTCCTCGAAAGCGTAGACTCCCAGGGCTGACTTCTTGGCCCACTGCCTACCATTGCCGCATTTTCACGAACGAAATGTTGGCCCCATCTTTACCGGGTTGGGCGTGCTCTTACTTTGCTCGGTCGTAGGCTTGGTACCCGAGTCCAGCTCTCCCCATTTTCTGGATTTCAATTGGCGCGGGGGATTCCTTCTAGAAGAGGACCGAGCCCTTTGCCGGTTGGTACCCCTCTTTGATCATGGCGAAATGCCATGTTTTCCGCCGTGGCGGGGGCTCCTTCCGGGCTTGCGGCGATCTCGAGTGCTTGGAAGGAAGTTTCAGGGGCCTCCTCCTCTCCCTCGAGGTATCCATCAGGTGTGGGGGTGCTAATCATCAATTCTTGTTCCCCATTCTGCTGACCAACTGTTGGTCGGCGATGAATTTAACCTTCGATGAAGGGAGGAAGGCCGGACTCCCATGGTGGATCCAGGCCTTCCCAAAAGGCAGCTGTATGCGGGCGAATATCCATGACTTGGAAGAGGATGTGGAACAGGGGTAGAGCCAACGTAGATGGGAGAGTGATTTCCCCCATGGCGTCCCTTCTTGAACCAGTCGAATGCCCTCACTATCAACTTGGGCTCGCCTTCGGTTGCACGTGGGTGGAACCCGGCTTGTCTAGGGTGGCCTTTGGCGGGACATTGAGGAAGAGCCATTGTCGATTAGTACTCACAGGTAATCATGTAGGTCCCGCATTTTGACAGCAATATGAAGGGGCTGGTTATCTTTGTCTCCCTTCGGCCGGGATCTCCTCGTCTGAGAAGGTCGGTAGTCCAGAGCTAGTGAGGCCTTGAATAATGCCCCCAAATCTTTCGCGGTGATGTCAGGGGCTACGTGGAGCTTCTTTCAAGATTTTCAGCAGGAGGTTGCGGTGGTTTTCCGAACTTCAGCGGCGATGTGAAGCGAGATGCGTCTTGGGGGTCTTGTTCGGATGGTCCAACAATTCATACTCATTTGTAGCGGATGAGTTTGAGAATTCTTGGCCTCCTTTTCTTTGGGTGCCCCTTTCGGACTTCCCTTGGGATCTTTTCCTCCGAGGTTGGCCGGGGTGTAGATCCTTCCGCTACGTGTCATTCCCCGGGTTCCGCGATATTGGTGACCTCCTCGGTTGGGAGGTCACAGGTTTGCTCTCTAGCGGGTTCCTCGAGGCCTTAGATTCGTAATGCCATGGGGCCGCGTGATTATCCTTGTAGGCGGGTCTAGGTGGGGCCGTGATGATCAAGGGTGTGGGACGGATCGGGTCGCATTGGATGATTAGTGGTTGGAAAGGAACGGTCTTTTGCCGACCTATGACGGCAATTACTTCCTCTTCTGCCCTTGAAGTGTCAGTGTTGTGACTTAGCGCATTAATAGCCTGTCCTTAGTGGGCGGGAGGGGTTGGTACCAATGTTGGGCTTGTTCCTTCAAACCCAAGCCACCACCTCTATCAGGTCCCTGGACTTTATGCTTGAAACTCCAGCACCTTTCGGTAGAATGCCCCACGGCTCTGGTGATAGTCGCACTTTGCCTTTGGGATCGTAAGGCCAGGGGTAGGGAGGCTCTAGCGGTTTGAATGGCATAACCGCTATCATGCCTTTAAAGTAGGAGAGGGAAGAGGGTAGAGTATGGCATCGGGATGGGAGTGAAGACTCTCCTTTGTCGGGGCCACCTGGGGGTTTTTGGGCCTCTGTGTAGATGTTGCCCCCAGCTTGGGGTGACGGGTCGAGGTAAAGAGACTATCCCCGTGCTGTTCAGGATGAGCTTACTCTGGCCTTGTGGGGGATCCGTTGTCACGGCATTCGTATCTCCCCTCCTCTTCTCTACTTTCTTGACGAAGCTTGCGCTTCCCCGGTCTTGCGTGAATCTTCCCCGCTTGATGCCGGCTTCTATCCTTTCTCCTATGATGACTAGGTCAGCGAAGTTGGAAGCTACGCTTCCTACGACCTTGTCGTAGAAGGGCGAGGGGAGGGTGTCGATGAACATGGAAGCCATTTCCCTTTCTGAGAGAGGTGGCTGGACCTGGGCAGCTAACTCCCGCCATCTCTGCGCGTAATCTTTGAAACCCTCCGCGTCGGCCTTGGACAAGTTTTGCGGGCGAGGCGGTGCAGGGCCATATCCTCGTTGTACTTGTATTGGGAGGAAAGGCGTCCCCGAGAGTCTCTCAAGTCTTTATGTGCCCATTGTCTGAGACCAACATACCACCGCAATGCTGCCCCGAAAGACTGTCACTGAAAGCGGTGCATCGGGATCTTGTCTTGTTGGGTGTAGGGGCCATCTTTCGACAGTACATGGCTAGATGTGCGTGGGCAGAACTTCCCTTGTATTTTTCAAACTTGGGAACCTTGAAATCGGCGAGTAACGCGATGTCGGGGAACCAAGCATAGGTTGGCGCGTCAATGCCATGGCTCTTGGTTCCCTTCAATGGCTCGCGTGCGCTCTTGAGTGCGTTGATCTTGTCGCTACAGGATGGTTGGTTAGGGGCGGTCCGGGTGTGCGACCGGCATTCGAAAGGGGGTGATAGTAGACAGTGGCTCCTGGGACTGGGAAAGGCTCGGATCCTGATCCTTGCCCCCGGCCTAGTCCCGAGGTGTTCCCTGCTGGCTGCTCTTGGGGAGCTGGTGGGTTTTCAGTAGTGGCATTCCATGCCGGGGGTGTGAATCCCGGGGGATGCGTAGGTGTCCCTGATGTGGCGGTGCTAGGAGCCGCTCCTGGGGTGACTGCCGCGGGGGTTGGGGCTGCATTTCGGGTGATGATCTCGAACATTTTATTGATCTGTTCCTTCATCTGCCCCATTTCCATTCTCATTTCTGCCCTTATCTCAGCGTTCAGTTGCTCCAATTCCTCCATTGCTTGTTCCATGTTTTTAGTCTTGGATCGCGTGTGGTATCGGTGGGGCGCAGTCAATCTCTTTTTCCTGGTATATTTTTTTTTATTAGTTTATGCCTTTCGTTTATTATTATTTTTTTGCTTTCATGCTTGGGGAATATGTATTTAGCTATACTATATGAATGATGAATGATGCAAATGCGATGATAACATTGAGTCACGGAAATTCAAAATAATATTTATTGGAAGGGAATACAAGACGTTTTCCTATGGTGGGGCGGATAGCTCCTTCACCATATCATACATTGCCCTACAGTGTTCTAAGAACTCTTTGACCTCTCTTGGCGTCTTGGTGGGATCCATCATACCTTCTGCCGCGCGAAGCCTTTGGGGAATGCTCATCAGTGCCTGGTTGGCAAGCCATGCTAGTTTGACATATCTGTCCTTCCAACCTTGCGCGTCTACCGTAGCGGCTCGCACTTGTATTTCAGCTTCGTCCGCGACGTCTTGGCACCTCCGCTTCCAACTTTCTAGGGTCTTTTTTACTTCCTCGAGCTGGGACCTTGCTTCGTCGATCTTTCCTCGGGCCTCGACCAAGGCTAGCAACCCGGATCGCCTTTGGTTTTGTAGATGTTCCTTTGATAGTTGGGCTGCTTTAAGTTCTTCCTCGAGTGAGAGTGTCCTTTCCCGGAGGGCTTGTGTTTCTTCTTCTCTCTTGGCTTCCCTAGCCTCGAGGATGGCTACGGCTTTCTCCAGTCGTTCTTTTTCGGCTACTAGTTGATCGCGTTCCGTTTTACTTGAATATGCTTTCTGATCAACAGCTTTTAGACACTGGCCCATTTTTAGGCGGCCTTCCTTTTCTGCCCGAGCTTTCCTGTTAAATTCATCGCTCAGGCGTCGTTCCTGTCGGGCCTCTTCTAGAAACTGTTTCAATTTTCTTTTAGCGTTCCTGTTCTGTCTTCATTTGCTCTAGGGTGCCTTGGAGTGCCTCGACTTCGGAGTGTCTCTTGTATCTCGTAGGCTTTGAGTTGCTTGGTCTGGCGTAGGATACTTCCCCATGGCAGTCCCACGAGGTGGACACGCTGCTCGAGCCAGGCTCTGTACTCGGGTGAGGTTCCACAACTTCTAGTTCGCCACGTTGCTCCTTGTCTGACGACACTAGCCCAAGCCCGTCGGATTTTTCTGTGGTGTTCGCCCCTATGGGCCTGTGTGCCTTCTATCCAGAAGGGAGTGAGAACTTCCCGGGCCGGGGTCGAGACTATGGGGAACCCGGCTTGTCGGGCGGTCAGCTCGGGTTATAATTGATAGCTCCCAGGGGTCAGGAGGGGAACATTGGGATAATCCCCACAGCCTAGTGATCATTTCCTGCCTTTCGTTCCAGGCGGGGTACCAAATTGTTCTTTCGGTGGCCTCTCCCGATTGCCTTACCCACTGCTCTTTGGTCATTTTCTTTATGCAGCTCCATTTGAAGTCTTCTACTTGGGCAAACAGTCTTGGTCTTACATTGGAAGAGATGGGCAGTCAGCCAGGAGGTACAGCGAGGGGGTGCAGCATCTAAGGTTTGCCGTTTTCCGCCCACTGCAATGGCTAAGTGTGCAGTGGTGTTGGCTAGGAGGGCCATGGTGGGGTTTTCCCCTCTCTGTCTTTCTTAGCCAAGAATGCCTCTATGGCTGCGAGGTCGGCGTAATCTTCGATGTAGGGAAATAGCACCACCACGTAGAGGAGTAAGCCCAAGACGCCTATCATGGCGTCCCAATCTTGTTCTTCCCCGAAACTGGAGCAGTCTTTCCTCTGCGTACACCACAGGTATTCCTTCCATACCGTTGCGGTTCCTTTTCCACTTAGCAACTTCCGTGTCCCACTCTTAATAGTTTGGCGATAGTGGTCCAAGAGGGGCGTTGGCCTTGATGGAAGTAGAGTGGGGATTCGACGAGGGTAATCCCATCAATCGCTCATACTCCTCCAAGGTTGGCGCCATTTGGAAGTCTCTGAAAGTGAAGCACCGTATTGGTGAGTCGTAATCTTTGGACGAGGGCTTCCAATGCGGCTGGGCGAGTTTCGACCTCTAGTAGGCTCGAAGATTGCCATGAAGCTTCTCGAGCGTCTTCGCCATGGGCCTCTCGGCACTGCCCCATGGCGAAGAGGTCCGGACATTCGGCGCTTTAGCCTGGGCGGGTTGAGGTGATCTAGCCCAATATTGTGACCCTACTTCCATTATCCGAAACTTCCGTGATCAATGTATCATGATGCATGATTATTTTTTCTCTCTTTTCTTTTTTATGTGGTGTATGAGATGCATGTATGCATCTTTGGTTGGTATAAGGGTTTTTTTTTTTGGCGATTCCATCTCGGTTTGCACTAAATTAGATTCCAATTCGGTCTTGCTTTGGGATGTCCCTTAATCAGGCGTATGGTTGGATAGGCTATGTTCCCCCCCCTCTCTGGGGCTTTTCTAATCATTCTCACCAACAGGCTCTTGGGTCTATAGACCTTCCCCAGGGGCGGTACCATGGGCCGGGATAGATATCCCCAGAACATGATTACCCCCCAGGGCCGGTCGACCCCAAAGTGGAACTATCGTGATCCCCGATCTTGAGGCGCCTCTAGTATGGAGACCACTACACATTCCTCTCTCCTTAACTCACGGGCACTGGGAATAAGGCCCTCACATTCACACCTCAATGTTCTCTGCCCCCGTGAACCCCACAGTATTGTGACGATAGTAAAAAAAGAATAAAATAAACATGCATGAAATAAAACAAAAAAGGGCAAACTGGCTGATAGACTTATCTGGTCTCTCCCTCGCGCTAACCTATCAAGGCTCAACTCTCAGCTTAGTGTCCCCAGTGGAGTCGCCATCTGTCACAACCTAAATTGTGACGCTGGGCGGAGCCGGCCGAAACCGAGCCGGCCGGATAGGAGTCGCCACCGGCGTTTTGGTTTAGGGAACGCCAGGAAACCTTTTGGTGAGGCTGGTCTTATATCAGAGATGTGGGCTCGGGAGTTGGTTACACGTTGGAGGCGTAGGGGCCCCCAACATGCCTATCACTTGATAGTTACCTCAGGTTAGCTATATGGGAGGAGGGACAGTGTTTGGCATTTCGGTTTTTTTTTTGGGTTTTTTAAGGTTTGACTTGATAGGGGTGTGCCCTGAGGCCCACGTGCCTCGGCTCTAGAGGATTCAAAGTCCAATAGTTAGTTCTGGGGGGGAGGGTGACTGGTTTCTCCTTTTAGTGGGAGGTGAGTCTAAGGGGATAAGGGATAACTGTTCGGTCTCGGTTTTATTTGGAACCAAGTCGGATTAGGCACGATGGCTTGTAGTGGGGATCAGGCGGCTTCGTGTCGGCTCGGCCTACCATGTCGGCTCGGCCTCGCCATCTCGACCATCCGGTATGGCCGAGACCGAAGCCGGCTTGGGAAAGACTGGGTCAAGGTGCAGCGCCACGTCGGTCCGCGTTCCATGCGACGAGATGGACTCGGCCCAGGTAGGTGAGGACTCGGGTTTGAGAGGGGTGGTAGGGAACCTGACTTGGACTGATGTAAGAGGGGGATTGGAATACTAACCTGGTGCTCGGAGATGACGGACGTGTCTTCCCTGTCTTCGCCCAATGCTTGATTTTTCTTCTCTGCCGGCCCTTGGGGTCCTCCTTCCGTCTCTGGCGCGTCGTCGTCAGCTCTCTCGGTTTGTCTCCAGTTGCTCTTCCTCTTTGGTCTCTGCTAGTCCTCTCTTTTTTCTCTCTCTGTTGATGTCCTTTTCTCTTCTCTGCCTGGGCTTTATATAGGGGTCTGGGAGAGGCTGCATAATAACCGAATCCCAAGATTTTCTCAGATATTATTCTCTCTATCTTTCAGTTTCTCCCATGACGCCTGGGGCCCACTGGGATGTGCGGAGACTCAGTCATAGGAGAGACTGAGTCAAACTAAGACTGGGTCAAGCGTGGACTCTTGTACCCGTCTCAGCTTTGGACTGTGCCGAGATGGCCCAAATGCCAGGGATTGGGCCGACTTCAGGCGGCGAGATGGACTCGGCCCAAGAATTGGGCCGGCTTCGGGAGGAGGGCTGGGACGTCATTCTGCCCCGGACATTTTAGGGGTGTTACAGCATTTACAAAATAATTAGCTTATATCATTATCTATTAGATGATATTGAAGTTAGGTAATGTAGTGATTATTTGGTAATCAACTTTCAATACTACGAGAACAATTGTGTATAATTAGTCCTATAACAACTAAAAGTTAATATATACACGTGGTTAAGTTGTTTCTGTCGTCACAATGATTACAATTACTTGCTCCACGACTTATTTCAGGAATAGTCGAGTCTCATAATGTGATTAGGTAGAGGAAAATGTATCTCTCCCATTTATATTTTCAAGTGATTCACTTTGTAACTGTGTATAACTACAACAAGTAATATCATAATTATTTTATGTTTGTTCTTCTTTCCTAAATATAATAGGTAATATGATATATATGATGTGATAGAAAAAAAAATGTTAACTAAGTATTTAATATACAAAGATAGAGAGTTACTACTCACAAATATCATATGCTATTTTATTTACGGTGAAGCCATCCATTATAGAGTATGATTTATTTGTTATGTGTTGGTTTACGATACCAAATACAGTACCCATGCTTTTTTAAAGTGATTACAAACACAAGCAATATCATGTATACTTGGGTTAGAGAATCCTTGTGCTCGTTTTTAATAAATTTTATTTATAAAAAATGTTATGTCATCGGTAGTATACGTCGTAGAGGTAAATATTTAGTACTTTCTCAAAATAGCAGGGCTTCTTGGATTATTTTTATCATTCAATTACTATTATTTTTAGCATGTGCTTGTATCTTTTGGAGTGAAAGTTATATGGGTGGTGGTGAAAGATACTCTTGCATCTATGATATTGATTACAATGATATCTTTTTTCTTGTGGATAAGATGAGATTAGGTGATCTCTTTCTTGTAATAAATGTTATATGACATTAGTTCATCTCTTTTTTTAATAAATATTATAGGTTATTGCTCACTTCATCAATTAGATATTAAAAATATTTTTCTTTATAGAGAGCTAGAAGACAAAAATTATAAGTAGCAACCTCTTGAGTTTATTGTTTAAAGAATTCTTATGGGTCCAAATAATCTCCACGAACCTAATTTGGAAAATTTAGTTCTCCTTAAAATTTTGGGTTACAGGAAATAGGTATGACAAGTTATAAGCCTATTGATGAGTGCTTTTTTTTTTCTTAAGCATTTCACCAAAATCTAGTCTTCAATTGGAAGATTCATGACTTCATCTTATGATCTTCTTCACCTATCTCATAGCTTTTTTTTTTTTGTTATAAGTTTCCAATTTTTTTAGGGCTAGAATGGATTTAATTTTGAACCTTTTATAATTGAATTTATTTTCTAAATTTCATGTTATCAAAGTCATTAAGAATGGGTGGGTACCTATAAAAGAAAAAAAAAATTGATACTCAAGTTACTAAGAATTTCACTAGAATGACAATATAGGTTAAATACTTACCTATTACAATAATATTGATGGTGTATATAAGTATGAGATGAGTTAGATTTTCTGACAAGGTGCATAAAACTTAACATGGCCAATTATATCTTATTTTAGTATAACAATATGATAATTTTACTCTTAATTAATGAATGATTCACTTTTTATATTTATGTTAATTTTCCTACTAGTATTGAATTCCATCAATGCTTGTGATTTTGAGCTTAATTATCTGGACAAGAAAGTATTATTATAAGGATTGGACTTAGTAGAATTAAAGATAGAAATATTTAAAATTACATAAAAATACATGTACAGTTAATCAAAATTATTCAAATTAAATTCTAAGAAATTTAGAAATAACACAGGAGAAATATTTTAGATAGTTGACCACTCTCTAGATAATAAATTTTAATTTAATGTTAAAATAACCATCATCTTTTTCATCTTTAATTGGATCATTGTTTAGGAGCTTATAACAAATGTTCCTTATAAAAAGCAATTCATTTGATGACCCGTGGTTAACTAGGATTAGCTAATTAAAGTTACAAGAATATGTTTTTCTACGTCAATAATATCTTCCAACTAATAGTTAGAAACTTTTTTTTTTTTTTGAAATGTAAAGACTATCAAAGTAAGTATTGTCTTTTTAAAAAAAAAAAAATTACACATTACTAGGACTACTAAATATCTCGTAACATATTAATTAAAAATACTCAGTTACCTACTAGTTGTGCTAGACTTTGTTGACTAATGTTATTATTACATTTAAGCTTGATTTTAAACGATTAAAAATATAATTTTTTTATTTAAATAAAAATGTTTTTTTTACTATTATATGTATGGATCAATTAACGTAAGATTTTTTCAACTTATATGATGATTTCAAGTTCAAATTTTAAATATATAATTGTATTAAATATTTAAAAAAATTATTATTTATAATAATCTTATTTTGTTTGAGCATAATTACCTCTTGTGAAAAATACATATAATTTCTTTAAAAAAACATTTACTATATCAAAAAATAGTAAATAATTTTCAGTAATTTTTTAACTTTTAATTTTTTTAAAGAATTCCTAAAAATTAGTGTTAACAGCATTCTTAAAATTAATTCAATTGAAGAGTCTTAAATATTGTAATTTTTTTATTGTATATCTTTAAAATATTAGTTAATAAATTGGAGTAAATTCATTAAAAAATAAGAATATTTAATATTTTGAATATTTGAAATTATTTAATATTTTAAATAATAAAATAATATAATAAAAAATAAAATTTTTTAAAACTTCTATTTAAAGAGGCACCCAACGAAAACAACTAATTATTTTTAGATTTAGACTTAAAGCGCATGTTTAGTTTCATTGTTTTCTTATTATATTTTTAAAGAAAATAGAAAATAAGGTTAAAAATGTATTTACTTCAAATTTAGAAAATACTTTTAAAAAAATGTTTCTCATAAATTGTTGTTTGTCTTGTTTTCGATGAAGACGTTATGACATACATTTAATAATAGTTTAAATCTATATTTTTATAAAAATCTTAGAGTAGTTGTACAAAAAATTATCATCTTTTAAAGTGGTTAAAAAAAATTTTTACTACTTTTGTGAAACTATTTTAAAAAATAAAAATATAAAAACTTATGTTAAACATTTTATAAATCTTAAAAATTGAGAATAAAACTTATTTTTGAAGTATAAATTCTGACAAATAAATACAGAATTGTCTTTGTTCCGGGCATTCCAAGGAGAATTTTGTGGTGAGCTTTTTCGTGCTTTGTTTGTCGTAAATAGGATAGGATTTAATGTGTCACAAAATGACAATGGAATCTAACATTTAAGAATTTTTATAAGTATTGAATTTTTATTAATGAGTAGCCTCATTTATTTGTTTTGGCGACGTTGAGAGGAGCTTATGCATATACCGTTAAAAAGGGGCGTGCTATATTGTTGTTGAGAATGAATCACATGCATTGGGGCCAACATTTAAATTAAATTTAATATCTGAAGACGCCAACTAACTTGTTAGTTGTTAGATAACAGCCAATAAGTGATGCGACTGTGACGCCACTCACCTAGTTGCCACTTACCATCTTCTCATTATTTCCATTTCTAAACTATACAATATTTTTAAACTTAATTAATACAAGTTTAACTTAATTAATTGAAAATAAAAAAAATCAAACTAAAATATAAAATATATTAATTTAAAACATTCTATTTTAAATAGTTTAGAATTTGATTTATTAAATAAAAATCAAAATGTTAAGAATTAAAAATAATGTTTTATATTTTTAAAATAAAATAGGAAAGATTTAATCTGTTTTAAATTTAATTTGATTTTTTAAATTAATTTAAATTGAATTTTATATATTAAACCTTGTCATAATCATGTCGTATCAAATTGAATAGGTATGATTTTTTTAGATAAATTAAATTTTAAATGTTCAGGTGTAAGAAAAAAATATAAGTATTATACCTTAACAACACACGTACATATTCCATAAATTTTTATGGATAGAGTGTAGGTACTGAAGCACCTAATCTTATCCACATTTACATAACCATAAATTTTTATCAGTGTAGGTATTATAGTACCTAATTCTGTTCATACTTATATAATATATTATAGATAAATTAAATTTTAAATGTTCAAATGTAGAAAAAAAATATAAATATTATATCATAACAAAAATACATACCATAAAAATTTATAGGTACGAGTGAGGGTAGGTATTGTAAGAATCAGCTGTAGGTAATATCATACCTAATCTTATCTATACTTACATAATATATTTGTTATATTCTATAATTAGAATTTAAAATTTTAGATTAATTTTTAATTATAGTTAACTAAAAGGTAAGTAATGAGTACCTTTACAAGTATATAGGTATCCAATAAATAAGGCTGACTTTTAAGGTTACTGTGATAAAATTTGATATAAATATTACTCCAGGTTTTATATATAAAAAATAAATAAGAATAATTTTTTACTTTAATTATAAAAAAAAAATTCATTTTCAAATTTATTAATTGTTAAATTTTTATATCATTAATTTATTAGAAAATCTATTTGTTGAGAAAATATCTCCTTGAAGGATTCAAGGGGGAGTGGAGCTAGCCTATAAAAGGGTGTGATAACAAAGAGAAAGGGGGATTTTTGGGGGAGGAGGAATGTTAGAAACAGAAAAGGATAGCAGAGAATATAGGAGAGAAAGAGGTGGAGAAGTTGGCCTTCCCCGGGACAATGACGTGCCTAGAAACTAGATAAATTCTAAAACCCTCCCAAGTGAATCACATTATCATCTAGCGATCTGCTTAGGCCAAGTACCTAACTAACACTTCTTATTGATCAGCCGATATTGAATCCTCATCGCATCAAGTCAGTACCCATTCTCAAGTCAACCGACGCTTAGTCGACATTCCCATCTTGGTCATCCAACACCAAACCAGTGTTTCCCTCAATCCATCCGACACCTAGTCGATATCCAAATCCTGGTCCAGCCAATATGTAATCAGCTACCCCTTTCTGCTTAGGTAGTAGAATAATCACTTAGCCTATAGCCACATCCAGAACTACATAAACTTTGACTTCTTCATTACATTGGCAGATACGTAGGAGGAAGAGAGAACTCTTGTCAAGTTCAAAAAACCAAAAAATACACCTCTTCTCCCCTCCATATCAAATCTCATTTTGTTTATGTTAAAAAGGCAAGAATCATAGTTTAGAAGTCATAGTCTGTTTCATGCACCTAATTAAGGTAACCATCTCTGGACGAACGTCATAGGGTGCTAACACCTTCCTTACACATAATGGACTCCTAAACCTTAACCTATTTTTGTAGACCAGTCCTATCCTTCATTAAGTTTTTTGGTGCTTTCCTTAAAAATAGGAATGGCGACTCTTCTCTTTGTGTCCTTTCTCCGAAAGGAATTCGAACCCTCAACTTCTATTTCTTACGACCCCGTCGCAACCACAATTGTGACACTATTAATGAGTCATTTATTTATTTTCTACTCAAGTACATGCATTCATTGAGCTATCTTTAATAACAATATAAGTTTTCACACTTACTGGTTAAAAAAATAATTCCTTTCAATTACAAATAATGTCACTAAATATTTCAACTACCACTTAAATCATTTAATTCAATGATTTTGAAATAAAATTAAAATTAACTAATTCAACTAATTTTATTAGTCTTGTTAAATTAAATATTTATTTCTTATATATAGGATTAGATATAGTATTTTTTAAAATATGAGTATGGAGACTAAAACTTTTACTTTATCAAAATCTCATTCATAATAATTATGTTCACGATTGAACTAGCGTATCAATTAGCAAGTAATAAAGATGAATGTCTAAAATCACAAAATAGATTTTTGGTGATGTATATAGAGAAAATTTTGTTCAAAGAGATAATAACTACTTTGTTTATTTCTATACCTCGAAGGAATTAGTCTCCTATTATCTTGCAAGGATTGTTAGTAAGTACTTTCTATACTATATAAACAATAAAAATCATATGTAGTGGATTAAAATATAAAACAAATTTTAACCCTATTTTAATTGGTTAATATTTTATTCTTTCTCTTCCTTGATTTTTGTCAAAAATAATTAATTAATTTTGTTTCTTTAAAAAAATGACACGAAATTCATGAAAAAAAAATCGTATCAAATAGCATTCCTAAATTATTTATTAGTTCAAAGATAAGAGTGTGATTTGTTAAAATATGAATAAGAATTAGATAAAGTAGAAGAAAGAAAGATTGAAAAAAAAATTAAAGTGCAAATAAATCACTGATAACAATTTAATTATGAAAAATATAGGATATTTGGTTTCACCAATGTCCTAATTGTAACCTATTCTTAATTTACTAACACCCAATGATCATGCAATGTTAATATTTTCCCTTAAATCATTACCCTAATGATCATCTAAGAAATCAATCAAGAAAAATATAAAGAACCAAAAAAAAACTTGTTAAATTAATAACTGACTGAAAGTTAAAATTTATGATTTATATTCCTAACTTCTGACCTGGTCTATCTTATAACTTTATTAATTAATTACATATCACTAATCAATTACCTAACCAAAGTGGTTAATTTCCAACATATCATTCAAAGCAATAAAACAAACTCAATTGGAAGGTAAAACATGCATTATATTAATATTTGACAACAATTAGTCTCAACACATACTTGACTACGGATTTAGTTACTCATATAAAAATGAACAAATCCAAAATACTAACATAAATATGAGAAAATTCCATAATAAAAAGAAAAGAATAGGATAAAAGTCCCCTTTAACAATTGATAGATATAGTACCTAGCACAGAGGCTTTGACTCTCGAAAGAGGTTGTGAATTGCAACAACTCTAAAAGAGTGAGAGAACGAGTGTAAAGAGATCTTTTGCGATGTAAAAGTCTCTTTTAACCCTTCAAACCCGCTTTTTATAAATCGACCCACTTTGACTATGTTGAAAATATGCCTAGTTGTACTTGTATTCTTCACTATGGATATTTATACATGCAAAAATATGCTTATTAGATTAGATGCATAAATGTGAATATTCAAATTCATTAATTTTCAATGTCAAGGTTGCAAAATGTTGCAAGACTTTGTTTTTATTTGTGATTGTGATAACATTGAGTCGCGCAACTGATTTTATACAGAGACACGTACACATCTCTTAAGCCGAAGTGAGGAAAGGTAAGATATTTTGTAAGTCAAGTTATCAATAAATATTAGCCATTACAAAAAAATTTAATAAATATTTTATTATAACACAGTAAAAAGAAAATATGAAACTCATAATTGTGAAAGTGAAAAGCTAAAAGGAAAAAGGTTTCAAGTCAAACACCCACATGAGGTGGAAGAATTTATGAAGGCAAAGAGCAGAGCACAAAGATGTCCACTTTTTAGCGATAATAATGGACATACCGTGAAGACATTCTAGAAAAGCACGAGTTCCCATCTCACTACAAAGAACAACAATACGAACAATAATTGCACAACCAATGAATCACATAGATGACGAGAATTGCAGCATTGCTTCGCAACACAAAGAGCGACCAACATTGATTCAACCCTCACTTCCACTCTCGAGCAGCATAAAGCTCTATTAGGCTATTACTTCAGTAATCAGATACTCAATATGGACACAAGGTGAATCAAATCTCATTTTACTAGCCGAAAAAGTGTAAAACTTTGGTTATGTTAATGGTATATTTAATTAAAATCAATAGTTAATTATTGAGTTGAATTATTCGTACAATAACTTATATAACAACATTTTAAACTATATTTTTAATTTATTTTTGTTTCTCTTAGTAATTATTTAGCCTTGCAACAAGAGAGTCAAACTCCGCAAATAAAATAAAAGTCAGAAGAACTGGTACATATATTTTCGAAGAATAGGAGGTACGAGCATTCTATAAACATTTTCTGAAGGATGAAAACTATCCCAAAAAACGTAGTCTCCCACATCAGGACACGCGGGATCCAAAGAGTTGCAAAACACTGCGGCCTCTATTTTTCCCGTACCACAGCATCCTCTGTCTCCCACTTTAAAACCTTCAATTATAAAACCATGTTTTTTCAGAATTGATTTGTTAACAAATATGAATGAAAAAAAAAAAAAAAAAAAAAAAAGAGTGCATAATAAAAGTGAGAGTTGAGATACCATAATTGTTGTAATTTACAATGATATCAAGTAGAGGGTTGTAAACATCAAGGTAAACCATCCTGGCATTAGGCAAGTTGCGGTTAAGGGAAATCAGCTCCTTTGACAGTTTGGTGTTGAATAACTTTGCCGCGTCATTGTACTTTTCTGCACATTTTCTTACTATTCCTCCCAGCAGTGTCCTCTGAAATGGCACACACCCAATTGGTGGAGCACTGAATACTCCTATCCTCCGAGCACCTAGTTCATGTATTTCCTTTCAATTATATTCAGATCCAATAATTAGTGCATGTAAATGGTAAGCTAATTAATTTACATAATTTGCTGAGACTAGTTAAGTAAACATATGCATACCTTTAAGAAACTAGAAGCAGAGGTGACCATAAGATCAGTGTAAGCAGGAACATCGTATTGCAATTCTCGAGCATGACTCAAAAAGTAAGTATTGGAAATGTCGTTGCTGCCTTGGACCACAAGAACAATGCTATTGGCTAGGATGAAGTTAGCTCTGTCCACTCCAACGACTACTTTAAGCCTTTTAATGTATTCTTTGAACATGTTTATTTGACCGGACAGCGGTATAGCAGACTGGTGTTAAAACAGTAACCAAGTTAGAGACAAAAAATTTAGGAACCATAGACAAGAATGGAACTGAAAGTAAGTATCCCTACCGCTAGTTTAGATGTGAGAGGATCGTACCCTGAGCCACCGGATGCAAAGCAAACACCAGTGATGAGATCGCTAGGTTCCAGTTTTGGATCCAAATATGCTGGTAGAAGTTCCTTAATGCCCAATTCTTCAGCTGATCATACAATAACAACTTCTGTTACAATTTATTCTTAATTAACAATCAAATTAATTATATAATAAGAAATTAAATAAAACACTGTATGCTCCCTCGTTATATATTAAAAATAAACTTACATTAAAATATATTAAATTTAACTATTTAACCATATCAAATTAATCAATAAAAAAATTTAATTATTTTTTTTGAATTAACCAGTTTTTTTTTTCAATCACCCTCCCCTGCTCTACTTTTTTTTTTCAAAACTTTACTGTTTTTTTTTAATTCTTTTACCACTCTCCGCTCCGCTCACTTGTCTCAAAAACTTTCTCTTTTCTTTTTTTTTTCTTCCTTTCATTCTCTCCTCACAAAACTCTACCCCAGCTTTAGATCAACCTAAACAAAAAAAAAATCAAAATACAGGTCCCAAAAATAAGGCACGCACCAGGAAAAGAGTGTAACATTTTTTTTTTAGTTTTTAATTTAAAATAAATTTTTAAATAAAATATTGACATAACTAATTGCTTAAATTTTATTAAATTACATTGGGAGTGTATGTATATTAAACTCGATAATTATTTTACAATATATTTCTTAATACTCAAGCCAGCCCAATTTCTTTAAACAAGAATAAAAAAATCAAAATAGAAATAGAAATATATTTAGAGTTATATTTCGTACAATATTTTTTATAATAGTCTTTTTTTCTTTATCTTTATCCATGACGTTTATAATTTTATTTTATAATTTTCTCTTCTCTTTTTTTGTCTCTTTCTTTAATGTACTTTTGTTTTCTTTTACAAAGTTTATGCATAAATACAAGTTTTCTAATATTTATCTCTAATTTGATCGATGTTAACCAGGAATAATATAAAATAAGATAAGAATATCGATTCTCATTAAGATGGTCTTGATGTAAACAATTGTACAGTATTAATATATTCCTGTTTTATTTTTATTTCATTTAATTGTTATTTTATAATATTAATAAAATATTAAATATTTTTCTTATTATATTTTAATTATTTATTTTGGAGTAGAAAATAAAATAAAATACAAATAAAAAATAATATAATTAATATTAAAATATTAAAATTCATTTTTTTTTAATTTTATACTAGAATTTTAAGCGTGAAATAAAAAGGGAAGCAAGAGTATTATATTAAAATAAAATTCTGCTCACAGGCGAATTCATGACTAATGTGCTTAAAAACATTATTTTATGACAAAAATTACGTCAAAAATAGAAAAGATGCATTGAGGATGGAATTAAAAAAAATTGCATTGAGGATTGATTAAAAAAAATGCATAAAGAATTGTGCAAATTTGGCAAATGAAATAAAGGCAAGTCTGAGTTGTAGACAGCAGGGCGTGGGAGGTTCAGACATTCTGTGGTTTGAGCAGGGAACACGAACACAGTTACGTTACGTTGTTTCTCCTACGTGCCTTTCTATTTTCATCTCATCTTCTATTTTTTATTCTCTTTCTTTTATTTCACTTTCATCTTTTTTTCAAAAAAAATATATTCTCTCTAAAACAAAAGTGTGCGAAGAATACTGGAATGATGATGGTTCATCATCTATTCAAAATTTTAAAACCTTGCTGGATTTAAAAGTTAAATTTTTCACTAAGCTAGTTTTCTCCTCGTAATAAACACATATGTAAAATATAAAAACAATAGACCAATTTCAATTATTTGCAACTAAGTTTTTTAAGAATAATAAACAAATGATGATACCTTCTAAATATATATTTAGTTTTAAAATTAATTAAAAGACACCAACATGAAATAGTTAAGAATTGATTTAAGATTTAAACCAAATATAATTAATTATATAAAATTGTATGCTAGTGTTATTTTCATTAATGGACGAACTCTTTTTTAATTCTTGCTTTACAATATGGAGTTTTTTTTTTTTTTGGTACAGACACTTTCTTAATTCTTACTTTATCACTCATTATTTAGCATAATTTTTTAATAATATTGATACATCATTTTTCTTGTATACATTATAAGATTTTTTTTATTTTATTACTAAGTTTAACTATCATTTAAATTAAGTAAATCATAACTAATTAACTATTAATTAATTAGAATATTATTATTTTTTAATTAAATTTAATTTATATTCATTTATACTTCTTAATACTACAAATTAGTTAAAAAATAACTATAAATTAATTAAGATTATTTTCTTAACTAATTTGTTACTTATTTCATGCTACCATTAATATTATAGTAATTTTGTAGCTAATTATTTTTACTAGAAATTAACTACAAAATAACTATTGATTTTAAAATTAGTCACAAAATTATTTGGTAACAAATTTTAAATTTTCTAGTAGTGTTTTTTTAGTTTTAAAGATAAATCATGATTTATTTAAGATCTGTTTGATTGTGAGATTTTTTTTTAAAATTATAAGAATACAACCAAATAAAAATCATAATATAAACATGTTCTAAATAAATTGTTTAAAAACAAGTAAAATATAATATTATTAAAATAAGTTTAATTATAATTTAATTAATAAAATAAAATAAAGTATATTATCATGTCTATTTATTTTCAAAATTTTAGATTAATAAATTAGATGCATGAAATTATTGAGAAAACACATTTTTTTGCAAGTTTTTTATTAGAGAAAATAAGCTATAGATAGATAATTTTAAGGAATTTTACATTATCATTCGATTATAAATTAGGATGAATTTGTTGATTTTTACATTAATTATCTTAAAATTCATATTAATGAACATTTATAATTAGACGATAGTAGAAAATTATTTTACACAATAAATACATGACCATTAAATTATTTTCATTTTTCAATTTCAAAACAATTAAGTTAAAAAGAAACTACTCAAACAGTATTTTTATTTTTTATTTTTTAAGACAAAATGTTTTTTAATTGAAAACAGTTATCAAACAGGACCTTAATGTTTTAAGTTGAAATTTCAATTCTAATTTAGTTTCTCCATCCCATATAATGTAACATCTTTAGTGGAATATATGTTGGCCTTACCCACGTCACAATTATTTAATATTGAATGATAGCATTTAAGAACCTTAAATATTGAAATATCACGGCACTATGTTTATTTTGAATATTAACTCAATTTTCTTAGCTAGGTACGTATTTTAAAGTTCAATATTTAAACATGATGCAGTTGATAATATTTTAATACGAAATTATGGTGTTTAAATATTTAATTTGATTTGAAATTAATATCAAAATATTATTTTCAATATTCGAATGTTATGATGTTTATACTATTTTGAACAGTTTTAGTGAATAGATTTTTTAAACTTAAAAGGACAAGATTGATAAACTTAATGGCTAAAAGATTAAATGAGAAGTAGTAGTGTTTGTCAAAGTATAAATGCATGGTTCTACAGAATATGATATGGTATATATGACATATGATGGAGCATAAAGATGAAAATATGTATATATTGTATTGTACCTACAAAGTCTGATGGAACCTTTCCATTACCAAATCGACCAGTTGGGACGCCTCCTTGGAAATCTCTCCCATAGGGAGGAAAATTGCATTTAGCAAGTGTTTGCATGTTGTTGTTGTTGTTCCCCGTATCCATTATTGAATCTCCGAACACCAACACTGCTGGAACCGAAACATTTCGCGGAAGTTCCACCACACCCTTCGTTTTGCAACAAACAACTAACAGTAACATGAAACGAAGCACAAGAACACAAGGACCAGAAGGTACCTTCATTAAAAGATTCATAGGTTGCAGTTTTAGCTACTTCTCATTCCCTTCACCTACAACATTTAAAATAAGTTACAACAATTCAGATCTGCAAATGCGAGATATACACCTATATCACGCAATTGTCTTGTCTTTTCACTCTTAAATCATTCACTGCACGCAAGAAATGACTTCATCTAACCTCTGACTGCACGGACAATTTATTTATGATTCTGTTTTTCTTTATCGATTTAAGCAGACACCGTAAAATCTCAAGCACCCATTTACCTTAGCATTCCAGCAATTAGTTAATTATAATACATTAATCACTGTTTTTTTTTTAAATACCTCCAATTTATTCTATGAGTAACTAAAAGATAACTAGTTAATTATAATATTAAGATTTTTTTTACTGTATTATGAATGCAAAATATCTATCGAATTTATTAATAATTAATTTTATGCGAAAAATTTGATTGTTCCAGTGCAATCTCGGTTGTGAATTGTTTATAAAATACACATCATAAAAAGAAAATAAAAAATATTAATAAAGTATAGTTGAGAAATAAAAAATAGGAGAATTTCGTTTTCTAAATTATCTATCTAATTTATAGTAAATTTTTTTTGTTCAAATATATTCTAATATAAAATTTATAATTATAAGTAGCTTAAATATATATTCTAATAATATTTAATAGTTGAAATTTAGAATTTAATAATTATTCACTGATAATATAAAGTAATTTTATATTATAATTCAATTTTAAATATTATTAATATAATTTTTAAAATATTTATTATAAAAGTCAACAAATTTATTTTAGTAAGTTATGATTAAATAATCATCAACCTATTTTTTCTTAAATTTAATTATATCAAAATTAAGTTTAGCAAAATTTGAAGTAAAGGTACATCTATTCGTTCAGGCTTGTGAATGCGGAACCAACAGCCTCCTTTATGTTGCACTAGTATGGTACCCGTGCTGATGCACGGGTTATCATATATTGATTTTAATATTGTTTAATTATTATATTTTCTATAATTATTTAATATTTTTTATCAATTGAATGAATATTTAGTTATTATATTTTTTTACAATAATTTTGATAAATTTTATCAACTGAAATTAATGCTACGCGATTGTGAAGTATTTATATTATTTTTCATTCACTCAGTATTAATAATAAAACATAAATATTTAAAACTTTTTCTTAACAATTAAACAAGTGGACTAATTAATAAATCATAGTGACGAATGTAACAATTAAATTAGTTTTTGTTTAAATAATATATAAAAATAAAAATTTACGAGACTCCTACTTATCATAGAATTTAAAGGATTTCATTGAAAGACATCTTTTTTGTGGTGTTTAAAGTTTTCCTTCTTTACCGTGTGATGAGATTTTCAACTTTTACTTGTTTTTGAACTTTGGAAAGTGTCACATTTAATTGATTGTGAATGAACATTGTTTATGAAAATATTATAATAATAGATAGAGTTTGATCTTGAGATTTGTCAATAGTAATAAGATATGAGATAATGGTGGGAAATAACCTTCTCGAGTTTTTAAAAGACTACGATCAAAACATAAGTATTTGAAGAATATAAGTTAAATTTTTATTTTTCTTTCTAGTGTTTCAATAACATGATTTGGTAGTGAAATTATAGTCTTAATAGATGCATTAAACAACTATCCAAAGTTCATTCATATTTTATTTTACTTTATTTCTTATTTTTATGTGTTATCGTATGTTATTCACTCATCATAAAAGCCTACGTAATGTTATTTTTTTTTTGGATAATTACTTAGAATTGTTTATGTGAAATATTGTTTTATTAATAAAATTTTTTCATTGTTACCGACAAATAAAACATATAAATACTTAATTTTAATGATACATGATTTATATATTTTTATTTCACCTTCTTTGTTTCTTTTTGATAAATTTTTTTTTGTTTCAAGTACATCAAGTCTTGTTTTTAGATTTGTATTAGTCGGCCATGTTGACCGGGTTTGGACTTGAGTAAGTCGTACACTAACATTTAATATTATGTAAAAGGTCAACTGACACTGAAAAAAAAAGTAACAAATGATCTTGTTACATGTCGTTTTGTCCTTAACTCCTAGGACAGAATGTTACGTTGTTAGAAGACAAAAAAATAAAGGGCCTATCCAAAGAGGGAGAAAAGGACAATTATATATATCTAGAGAAGCAAGTAAGAGAGACTTTTGAGTTAAGAAAGATTATGTTATCCTGAAAACCTTATAGAGCATAACAAAATTTAAATCTAAATTCAAATTCATTAGAATTAACATTAAATCATATCAAGATTATATATAAGACATTAGACAAAGTTAAAACACAAAATATAATTTAAATTTATTTTTAAAATATATTAAGTCTTATTTTTAAATTTAGTTCCATCAAAGTTAACTTTAAAATCGAATAAAAAATATCTCTAATCAAGGATATGATGAAAAAAAAACTCTACTTTGAATGTGATATTTGTTGTGTCTATTTATTAAAAGACGAAATCAATATCCATATACTTTTATGGGCCATGTTCCAATAAGAAATTTTATAATTAAAAAATATAATTTTTATCATAATTATTAAATTATAATTAAAAAATTATAATTAAGATTAACATTTAGTTAAATATTTTCTAATTTTTTTATGAAATTATCATTATTATTGTCTCTACTAACACTACCATATTATTTTATTGTAAATGACGATAGTAATCAGTTATTTATTTTCTACTTATTTTATAAATTTATCTTTCTATGACCTTTCTTTTACTAAAAATTAATAACTAATTATACAATAATTATTGTGCTCAAATATTTTTTTACTTATTAAAGAAATTATATCTACTAATGAAAGTTTCAAAGAGCCACAATACCACACCTTGGTTAATAATAGGAGTAAAAGTAACTTTCAATTTTTGTTGCAAGAGAGTCCTTAGAAGAGAAATTATAGGGAAATAAATTGATAAAAATAAATAGAAGAGAGATAAATATTTTTTTAAATTTGTGATTAATATGATAGTTAATTAATTAAAAGTGGATAACTAATATGTCTTAATTTGTGCAACTTTGATAGAAAATTAAGTTATATATATAGTTTTTATGCCACTATTTATATAAAGGAAAACTAGTAATTCTCACTTTTACTAATTCTGTGAGAAGGCGTGAAATTGTTAGTTTGTTACTGAGTAAAAAATGATTTTGATGTAAAACAAATTAGTTTTTTTTAGATTAGAAAAGCCTGTTATTTTATTATTAGTATGATTGTGAATGTAATATAATTTGAGAGCTAACTAACTGGATTCAAATAAAAATAAAATAAGTCAATTTGAATATTTAGATTGAATTAGATTAATGATTATAAAGAGTAATGATTTAATATTTCCCGAAGTCCATTTCATAATCAATGCATATTGAATATCACAAGACCAATGCCCTCAAAAAGTATAAACTTAGCTGCATGATTTATAAGTAATGGTTGAAACCAAAGTGTTTTACCATGTTAACTTTCACAAAAGAGAAAGGTGTTAGTTTGTTTCAGAATTTAATAAAAAATAATGAAAATAATTTTAAATTATTAAATATAATTGAGATGTGTCTTTAAATTAATTTAAACTATATATTTATATTCAAGTGTGTGTTTTATTTATAAAGTACAAAAAATAATTTTCTAACTAAAACAATAAGATTAAATTTAATTATCTCTCTTTAGGGCAGTACTATTTTTTAAAAGTAGGTTTCCAAATCGTACAGTAAAAAATAAATCTCTATAAGAGACTTTTTTCTTCTTTTGGGTTGATTCATCTCTACAATATAGTCGATCGAATAAATAATTTTATCGTCAATAATAATATTAGAATTGGTCTACCAATAAATGGAATATCAAATAAATTTTGAGAGAAACCTTTTATTTTAATTAAAAATTATAGTTAATTTTTATTAATATATATGATTTGTTATTTTATAAAATTTAATAATAAACATTTTTTATTAATAAGTCTATAATTTGAGAATCAATAACTTTAATTTTGAACTGGAATAATTCTATTTGATCATATTAGAAAAAGAAGTTTCTGGAAAAAATATTTACCAGAACAAATAGTTAGAACATTGGATCCACGATTGAGTGGTTTGACCTGATTTTCCTTCTCAACTACTAATTGAAGATATATTAATTTCTTCATCTGTACAACTGTCTGTGATGTAACAAAGTGAGTGAATATTTTTGTTTGAGGCTACGAAATGGTAGGGGATGGGAACAGTGCACGTGAACGTGAACGTTCATTGACAATCTAAATTGAATACGTAGAACGTTGAGGTTATAGGTAACCATCATATCAGTTGAGTATACTGTCTTAAATGGAAGTTGGTTCTAATTATGGCATCCTCGTGATGAATGGATATTGTTCTTGCAAATGCAACTACTTTCATTTTTAACACAACTGAAAGTTCATTTTTCCACTGCACATTCAATTTAATTTTATGAATGAGACCGCGTCATATTGTACATCATATCACTCAAATTCTGCGGTCTGAGGCAGTCAACTATTTAGGCCAAGTGTCCAGTTCATTATTGGCATTATATTTATTTTTTTATTTTTTATAAATAAAAAATTTAGGTGAGTTGAATTCTAAACTCATCAAAATCAGAATAAATGTATAAATTCTACAAGTGCTAATAAAAATACTTATACATTACTTATGATTATTGTATAAATACTCATGTGCCTAGAGGGGGGAACATAAGGTGTCATATTTATGGAGTTTAAAGTGTATAGTAGGTGCAAGAGATTTCCTCCATCATGTGTTAGTGAATGTAAATGATTATTGACATTGACCAAATCATGGTGTACTCGCTCTAAAAATCATGTAGATACACAATTTCTCAGTCTTAAGTCAAAGAGACGATAAGGCTTAAGAAACCAAGTAAAAAATACATATACAGCATATTGCTCGACCTAAAATCATGAAGGTGTAACTTTTATATGTGCCTAAGTTACCAAGTCGTGATAGAGGTCGATATGCATCATATTTCTTAAGTTACAATGTAACTATTTAAGTAACCAAGTTGGCCTGTTATGCACCTCACAAATCATACTAAGACTGTCTATGGGCAAGTTAGCCTGTTACGCACCTTATAAGTTACATGGTGACTATTTTTTTAGTAACCAAGTCGGCTTATGATGCACCTCAAAGGTCATGCTAGGACTGTCTATAAACAGGTCAGCCTACCATATACCTCATGGGTTATTAGCGAATACTTGGTAGTTAGGTCAACCTGTGACGCACCTTAAGGGTCATAACAAGACCACCTATGTGTAGGTCAATCCACCATGCACCTCACAAGTTACACGGTGACTATCACTATGATAACCAAGTTAGCCTACCACAAATTTTCGTGTATAAAACACTCATGTGTCCACTGTTAAATTGAGTACACTATGACTTGGTTAATGGTGGTAATCATCTACACCCATTAACACGTGATGGAGGAAACATCTCACAGGAATATTTATGCAAGAAATCTCTCATAGTGAATTAAAATATTTATAATAAATTTTAATTATTAAAATAAACATGTACTACGTGATCTACACAAGCTAAAATATCAATTTTATTTTAAGTTCTCACTAACTTTATTGTGTTTAAAATATTATTATTATATCATCATCTTCAAATTTAAATCAAATTAAATTTTTATGTTTTTATATTAATTTTATTTAATAAAAAAATTAATTTATATGATTAAATAGTTATGCGTACAAAATATATACCCATTCATTTGTCGGGGGATAAAATGCTAGCCATAAACAAAAAGATAGACATATGGCAGAAGATATGCTTTTTTATACCGGAAAATCATTATCTTCTAGAATTATAAACTAGCAATCATGACTCTTTTAAGTATGGTTAAAATCAAATTGCTTAGTCATTGAGAAATAATTTTATTAGATAAACTTATATAAAATTTTATTATAATTATTTTATAAATTAATCATAAGTTTGAATAAGTTTTGTTAAAAAATATTTTTTATAAATTTTAAAATTATAAATATGTTGGTATAATTTTTAATATTTTTTATTTAACTTTAGCATAAAAAAAATTTCATGTTTTCTACATTAATTTTTTTACAGTTTATACTAAAATATTTCTTGAATATTGCACAAATAATATTATTAAATAATTAATTAATTAAATTTTTGACAATTTTTAAAGAATTAAGAAATAAAATTATTTAAAAAGTATAATATTGAATATATTAAAATTAAAACTATATTTTACAAATATTTTTATTTTTTAAAAAATTGTATTAAGTATATTAAAAATTCAAAAACTCTCTTGGTCCAAAGACAGTCATATATCTACGATAAACAAGGTTAAATTTTGACTCATTGGACTAGAGAAAATCTGTGGGAATATATATATATATATATAATATTTATTAGTATTTATTACTTTTAAATATAGTTATTTATTATATTTAATAAAAAAATTGTTTCTAAATTTATAATAGTATTTATTAAGTTAATAAAGATATTGTGGTATTTTTGTTTCAAATTTTTATTGAAAGATCACATCCCCCATTTAAAATCTCCACTAAATTCAAACTATTCAATTAAAGGAAAAATAATAATATACAAGTGGGGTTTAACTCAAATTGTTGTACAGAGTGCATGTATTAGAAATCACCTAGAACCGTGTTTAATTCATACAGATTAAAAAAAAAAAAAAAAGGTAATGTCGTGGATGATACCTATAAGCAAAAACATCTGAGCCCAGCTAAAGACAGTAAACCGAATGATCTTAAGCTTCCTTGTATTTTTCGACACAAAAAAAAAAAGCGTCCTTGTGGATCCAATCCGAAGGGAAAAAAATTCTATAGTTTGGATAGGGGCAATACCAGTTTGATTTTTGTTTTTTATTCAGCAATACAGCAACATCCACTTATGAACTGACTATATGGATTTTTGGCGAAATGGGATATATGTGTGTGCTTTTTTATAAAATCAAATATACGGTTTATTTTATTATATTAAAATTTTTAAAAATAAATCTTTTTCATATTTTTCTAAAATAATTAAAAATATTCAAGAGTATTTTTTGTTCACATCAATGCTTTATAACATTTGTTAGCAATACCATGAGCGTGCGACATTTACTAGGAGTTAAAAGAAAATCAAGAGAAAAAGAGAAAATTAGCAGTAAAAGATAATTGATATAAATATCTTTTAGCCTCTCAAATTTAAAAGTGATTATTCTCTTGATTTAAAAATTATCTACTTTTGAATTTTAGAAGTTATTTTTTGTGATCATTTGTCTCATAACTAAAAGTAAGCTATTTTACTTTAAAGACGAAAATAATTATCTTTAAATTTAAAAGACCAAACGAAAATCAGTCCAAATTTTAAAAAATAAAAATATATTTAAACCAAGATAATATTATCCCCTTCTTAAAAAAAAATATTTAAACCAAGATAACATTATTTTTCTCCTTGCAAACCCCATATTTGGGAGAACTCGAAAATAAAATAAATTTTGAAGAGTTTGTTAAAAATCCACAAGAAACTCCCAATCAAGGAAAAGACTAGCCATACGTCTTTTTATTCCTCCCAATCCTTCACCCAAAGTTCCAAATATAACCTCATTCTAACAATGTTTTGTTAATCCACTTAATAAAAAAAACAAAGAAATTCGGTTATACATTATAAAACACGACGTACGTGATCTTTAGAAGTTACTAAATCTGGAGCCAAACAGTATACTCAAAGCTGATGAAACATCGAATCGTCTTAAACCAGAATGAATTCACCATAGCTATACACATGTATATATATATTTATGTTCAGCGTCTATTTTATACAAGCGGAAAAACAAACGAATTCATGTGAGAAAGTAAACTAACAAAGCACACCAAGCTTAAAAGCACAAATAAAAAGATGCAGGTAAAAAGAGGTCATGAAACAAGCCCAAAGATAATAAGGCAATCCCAATCATTAATTATTAATGTGCAAGAGATAAATCAGTAAAACAATTGAATTAAACTTGTGACACCTAGACACCTTCATCCGTATTAATGTTTATCCGAACTCAATGAGCACTCACAAGAAATGGGTGCTGGCAAACTCCACACTCAATGGTCTCCGAACCTGAGCTAGGCACCTGAACCTGCAATAATCCCAAAACACAGAGCCAAATGAAGATGATGTAATGATGTGTGTACGAGAAAAGAGGGAGCAATAGTCACTAGATTCAAACCTGCAGATGGACGGTGCAAATAGGACATGCAACTTCTTTCATCCGTCTTGCAGATCCATCAGACTTGGAACCTACAAACCAGACCACTTAACTGAGCCGCAGATATAAATTTCCAAATCTTAACAAAAAAGATCCAGCCATCTCAATAAATTAACCACACAACTGATTTTGCTTGAAACCTGCCTCCTTTGAGAAGTTATGAATCAAAGATTCAAAATCTATACAGTAGTTTTACAATTCACTAGTTCAAAATCACAAAATTGAACTCAGATTACATTACCTGATGCCTTTCGATTTCTCTCCAGCTCCTCCTGCCAAGACATCCACCAACAAGTAAGATTACACCCAAGTACCTAATTGAACTATAGCCTTCCATGGGCAATAAAAACTATACATAAACAACGGTATATGTCCTAGTCATTTACCTGAAGTTTCCTGGCAAGATCCTCATGACTCTGCAATGCAGGTTTACTTGATGACTCTTTAGCACTGGTCAGCCGCTGAGTCACTTCAGCCTAAACAGTAAATGGAACTATAAGAAACTTAACACCATCAATTCTTTAGTTTTTAACTGCTCAGACACTACTTCAATTGACAAATAAGAGAGTGACAGCAAAGGGTATGGGGTAATGCCCATTGATGGGAAGGGGGTAAAAGTCCCTACTTCGATATCCCATTTAATAGCACTACAACCTCAGCAGCTATAAAAAGCAAACACATATTACACATACCATGCATCGATCACAAACTCGCACAGGCTGAGCATTCTCATCAGCAGTCAGAGCAATTCTACCATGTGTACATTTGTCACAGAAAATATCACCACAGTTCCTGCAGTGGTGCTGTTAGAAGCACAGAGGATCATGACATTAGCAACAGAGCACACAAAATAGAAAACATTGATTGAGAAAGGAAACAAGGAGATCAACCCTGCGAACAAAAGCCCCAAAATCAGTGCCACATGCTGTACATTTCGAGACAGCTTCATCTGGTACCTATACACAAATAGAACCTGGTAAGCAATTAATGCAGATCGCTGTTCAACTGAAGCAGGTTAATATGATTGGTCAATTAATTTGCACTAAAATCAAGTCACATTCAGAAACTTTCCAAGTGTTAAAAGTAAAAGGAGTGGAAAAAATAACATTCAAAAATTAAGTCAACAAAAATACTAATTGAAGCAACAATACATGTTCTGACAATCACAATCCACTACCAGCAGAACACTGCATACTAAGGAAAATAAAAATGGTTCGAAGGAACACATTTCTTCTAAAACCTTAGGATCCTTTTTGAGAGTTGAGACAGTAAGAGATACAAGAACAGAAACCAAAAAGATTGAATCTAATGTTTACCCAATGATCCTTCTCTTCATTGGCAGGTTTAATCAGATTCATCCAATCACCAAATCCTTTCTTTCTTTCTATAGTCTGTTCATTTGTTTTCACTGATTCAGCAGGCCTCCTGCTTCCACCCATTTCCTTGAACTGCATTAAGGAAAAGAAAATAAGGGAAATTAAGACATACATAACAATTTAGTTGTTGATAAGTAGCCAAAGACCCCAAGAAAAAGAAAGACTACAAGCTATTTAACTAGAAAACCATTATGTAGAATTTAAAATATATTAAGTGACCAGGAATATGAACTATATGACAGCTTTTAAGGAATATGAACCATTGTACACTGTTTTCAAAATCTGAGACAGCAAGGCAGAGCAGCTGACCCCAAAACTATATGACATGAAACTATATGATAGCTTTTAAGGAATATGAACCAATGTACATTGTTATCAAAATCCAAGAAATTAGGGCACAGCGGCTGACCCCAAAAATTGCTATAGTGAGATAGCAGGGATGACCATTATTATGAAATTTAGATATAAATTAAACAACTTATATTACATATATAAATATAAATGCTTAAAATAAAAAAATACCCAAAATTAAAGGCATATTCATAATTAATAATTAAATCATAATTTTAAGGCAAATACAAAAGTTAATAACAAGAGAAGTAATATAAAAGGGAAAAAAAAGGTACAACAAGAAAGGGCATGGATTGGCCAGTGAGTAGAGAGATATGAACATAGAGAGAGTGCAAACGATGTGCCAGAGTTCCACAGTGTGTTGGGTGGAAAAGAGTTGTCAACAATGTGCAGGTGGAGCAAGGCAGAACAGAGGTGAGGAGAACGACTGGTTTGTTCACAGAACAGAGGATCAGAGGCAGGGCAAAGTGATGAGAAAAAGAAGTGAGAAACGAACAAAAAAGGTCAGATTATTAGGGTGGGCAACTTTACAAGTTTGCCCCCCAAACACTGGTTTCAGGGGCAAAACTGAACTTCAACACATCACCTGCATAGACCCCAAAAAAAGCACCACACCAGCCACAATGGCCATGCATTAAGGTTGAAGAAGCGGAAGGGGCCACAACAATGCGATAGCATCATATGCCTGAGTAATTAAACAATATATTCCATATTTTGTGTAATGATTCTCGTATTCTATTTCTAGTTATCGGGATTAATACAACAATAACTTAATGATGTTATCTTAAGGTACAATTTGGTTTGCCAGTGTCAAAGACCAAAGAACTGTACCCCCAAGTTGTTTTGAATTTTTCTAAACCATATTTATTGATAATTCAAAGGCCCAAGCATGTATTACATTTTCCAATGAGAACTGCGATCCAAGTGGGTTAGGAAGGATCCTTTCACGGAATGAAGCAGTTAATATTAGGAGTATATGCGATATAAAATAACTTGTATTGGTAATTCTGCATCAGTTTTGCAATAGGAACTGCATGACGGCAGTTAATCTATTTCATAGAAAGTAACGCATGCCAGTTATGTACTAGAACTAAGTGTGGGCAGGGAATATTCTGTATAGGAAACCCCATGAAATAAGTGTATTGCTGTATTATGTATGATTTCCACAGTAGTTAATAGCAGATATTGACACGGAGCTGCCCCCTAAAACACTATAACAGATAGTGTGATGACCACTATATATAGAGAGAGAGATTAAGTTATTACAAGAATAATTTTTCATTCTCTTTTAATTTAATATTTTAACGAATAACTCCCGTTTAACCATTAGATTAAAAGATCAAAAGAAAATGAAACATGAGAATAAAGAGTAACTTCATCCTTCCTCGTATACACACACACAGCAATATTTTCAGATATCTTTCACATATTAGCCCAACTTCTACTGTCATTTTTCTGACATCAGTACAGTGGAGCAGAGATATAATTCAGCTTGTTCTCTGTTTTCCTAAACTTCTGGACCTCTAGTCTTGTTATCTATCACACTGTAACTCAAACTAGGCAAGCAACTTTGAAACTAAATCCTATCTTCAGGTAACCTTTAAAAATAAAATTGCCAGTGTCTTCCAGCAATTTAAAAAAAAAAATTATCTTACCTAACAGCCTAATTTATCATAAAAAAGAATAACATGAAAAGCTGCTATAACAGAGAGATGATATATCTGAAATACCTGTATGGTTGCAGCGGTCACTGTATCCAAAAGTGTGTTAGTCGTGTAACTATTAGATTGCAATCTAATTCGTCTTGGCTCAATGTCAACAGGGCTCTTTGACCAAAATGCAAAGGTAGATGAATCGAATCTCTGCATGATTCCATTAGCAAAATATTATATTGAGATTGACTAGGAAAATTAATTGCATGGATATAGTGAAGTTTCATGAAGGAAATCGAGAAGCTTACATCACATCTTGTTATGTTTTCAAGAGGATATATTCTCAATGTCCGGCTGGTATTTGGATCCAGCATGCGAATTCCATCCAAACCAATCTGAGCAAACAAAGGTTAACAGAGTTCAGACCAGTAGCAGTAGGATAATGAGCTGAACAATTTTAAGAAGCAAAAAAGAAATCAGGAATTTTCTGTGTAAGCCCAAGTCCCTAATAAAATGATAGTATTTTATTTCATTAACTAGGTAACTTTTAATAAAAATTTGTGCAAATATACTAATTCAAAATCCGTGTCCAGCGCCACACGTATCCTCCCTAGTCCAGAGGGAGAGAAACAATTTAGTGTGCGTTTGGTTTAAGTCCATTACACTTTCCAATGCATATTGAAAACCAATCCTTGTCTCTCATTGGACTCGATCCTATGAACAAGTAGCAGAATAAAACACACAACCATAAAAACAAATGGGTCTAACTGCAAATGCAATCCTCTTCATACCTGACAGAGAACATCCATGGTGCTCTGACCCCCACTTTCGGCCAAAAGCTTGACCCGAAATTTTTGCACACCACCTTTCACGTCTTCTTGGGTATCAGCCTTGGGCACCGCTTTCACAATCTTACTCCCCACAGAAGATTCCTTCTGCGAGGGGAAGCTGATGGACCTCCCGTAGTCATCGAACGCCGCCCAAGTCGAGGATTTCGGCGCCGTGCCACGCGCCCCGTAGGGTTCCACTTTGCCCCCTTCGTAAGCATACACGCCATCTCCGTAACCTTCATCGCCGCTCTTCCCGTAATAATCGGATCCCACGTCGGAACGGCTCCGATTGAAGCCGCCTCCGTACCTGTCGTCGAAGTAGCTACCGCCGTGGTCGGGCCTCACCGGAGCGGGAGTCTCGTAGGGGGTTTCGTATGTCGGAATCGGAGGAACGGAGGAGCCTCCGGTGTGGCTGTACGGAGCGGGATTATATAAGGAAGAGTAGGAGGGATTGGAATTTGGGTTGGGAGGGGCGTAATTGGGAGGCGTTTGATGCTGATCATAGGGTGGGAAATAGGGTTGTTGTTGTTGTAGTGGTGGTTGTTGGTAGGAAGGGTTGGATTCAAAGGATGGTGAATTGAAATTGGGCAAATTAGGGTTAGAGGAAGAGGGAGGATAGGAAGGAGCAGTGGGGGGAATAGGATCGGGATTTTGAGGATAGGAAGGAGGATAGGTGGAGGAAGGGTAAGGGTTGTAATCGGAGGGAGCGTAATTGGGGGTGAAGGGAGGCGCAGAAGCGTAGGGGTTGTTTGGGTGTGGATCGTGGTTGGGGTTGGGGTTTGGGTTTGGGTTTGGGTTTGGGTTTGGGTTTGGGAGATGAGGGAATTGGTAATACGGAGCGGAGGTGTAGTCTCCTTGTTGCATCGCTGGTTGGATTGGGAATTGAGATTTGAGATTAGGGTTCTTGAGAAGTGTGCTTGATTTGATGATGAAGACAGAGAGTGTGTTCTCAAAGAAGGAAGAATATTAATATGTTCCAGTCAGTAGTAACTTGGCTGCTGCGTAATGTCACTGTGGAATCTGGAGGGGAAGGATATCATATAAATACAGGTCAATGTATGAGGAACCTATGACAACATAACAACTTCTTTATTCCGCCCCACGCGCTTTCATTGCTTCAGTTCTTATTTACTCCTTATTTTTTAAATATATATCTTCATCTATCATTACCCATTTAAGATTTACTTTAATTTTAGTAATTTTACTTCTATCTTTGCTTTCTTCCATCTCACAATTAAATATTACTATAGTTTTATCTCTTTTTTATATGTAATTAATTCAAAAATCTTTATCACCAAAAATTAATCTTTTATGTATTTAATTTTTAATGGTTTATTTTTATTTCTATCTTTAAATTAAATTTTAATAGTTATTTTTTAAATTATTAATAGTTATAAAAGATCTTAGATAATAATTGAATTATATAAATTACATTTTAAATTTACAGTTGAAAAATTAAGTTATAATATAAGATTATTTTAATTACTGATAATTTAAAAAAATTATTTAAATTTAATTTAAAAATAGAGATATAATTTAATTTATGATAAAATACAGATTGAATAAATATTAATTATTATATTTTACCGATAATTACCTTATTTTTTCTAACTCGATGATAATTGAGATAGAATATTTTAATATGAAATGTATCTTAAAGCAGAGAAGAAGATAAAAATAAATAAATTGAAAGCATAAAAGATTAAGAAAAACTTTAAAAAATTGTTAATATTTTTTTTCTAAAAATCTTCTAATTTCATATAATTATTTTAATTTATATAGAGAGGAGTTCTATAAAATAAACCTTTATTATGTACAATACAGGTTACAAAATTAGTTATCATCAAATTACAAATAACTTTAGATATAGGTTGTTTTAAAATAATTATTATAAAAGTCAATAATTTTATTTATGAAAATTCGATGAATATATTGTACACGAATTTTGGAAATATTTTAATGGATATCCATGAATATTTATCAAAATAAAAAAAATTAAACAAAAAGTAAAATAAAATTAAAAATAAATATTTTTAATCATATTTTTGTGTAGAAATCATCTGTTTATATTATAAATAAATAATTTTAATATATTTTATACTAAAAATAAATTAAAATAACTTAATTTTATATAAACTTATTAAAGATATCAAGTAATTTCAAATTATATGTACAAATACCTTACTATTTGTATCTTCTTGTTAAGAAAATGACAGAAAAAATCCATTATTTTTAACCCCGATTAAATTAACTGTTTTCAACTTCCAGCCAGTTTTACCAGCAAATATTTGAGGGTACAATTTTTTTTACCCCTGTTAGTGTATTTAAATTGTCTTTTAAAATTAATAACTTTTTTTGTTTTATTTTTATACATTATTAATATAAAAAATTTTACATTATTAATTAATTAAATTATCATAAATATGACTTTATTTATTATAAAAATTAATAAATTTATCGAATGATAATTTGTGATTGATAATTGAATAAAAATATTTATATAGTAAGTACATTCTAAATTCTAATTAAATTATTTTTTTTACTTGTTTCATTTTTTTAAATCACTCTACTCTAATATTTTGAAAAATAAAAAAGGAAGACAAAAGAAAATTTGGTAAAATGGCAAAATAAGAAAAGTAAAACAAGAAAAGTATAAACATTTTTATTGAGTTACGTTTAAACTTTCGATATGCCCTTATGTATATAAATGAGAATAGTTGCATTGTGTACTGCATTATTTTTGCATGCATATCACTTTTTATTTCACTCTTTCAAAATCTCATATTAATAAAAAATCTAAATCTTAAAAAAAGAAAGCGATATTTTATTTTGTCCACGGTGTTGTTTGTTATTTAGATATACATACATGGTATTAATTTTTTTTATCTTTTATCAATATTTATCTTTATTTTTTATAATTGATTATTATAATTGACTATTTCGAAAGTTATCTTCTTTTCTTCAAAAATTTATGTTATTCATTTTTTATCTCCTTTTTCTTATCTTCTTATCTTCTTCTGTATTATTTATCATTTCTCTTTTTTTTTTTTAATTTTATAATCTTTAATTTTTTATAATAGATTATTTTTATTTGTTTTCAAGTTTCAAATAGCAAGTAATAATCTTTTTCTTTTGATTGCCTATAATATAATTTATATATTTAAAAATATTTATTTGTTATAAATTTAAATTTATAAAATAAATATTTATTCATAACGTTACACTTTTAATTTATTTTACTTTATGCTTCCCAAAAATTTTACTTTATTGTTACGATTTAACATTGTGATTTGTGTAATGTGTATTGAGCACGTTGGTTAGCACTAATAAAGGTGAACAGTTTTCTTTATTTTTTTAGTAAATAGTTTATGGATTGACTTTTTATATAATTGTTCAATCAGAAAGTATCGCATATATAATAAGTATGTTAATTGTTACAATAACTACATATAATGCTGTAATTGGCTGTGAATAGAAATAAACTCTTGTTCTTTTCTATTATAATGATTTGTATCTGTAATAAAACTCGATTCATTCATTCTTATTTGCGACAATTTTCTCAATGAATCTAACAACTTTTGAAGATATTTTTATTAGAAAGATTTAACTATCCCCACTTTTCATGGACCAATCAGTAAACTTATCTAAATTTTTCGTATGTTGATTGGATGTGATGTATGATTTTAGAGACCTAAGGTCTACAACAACAAATGCAGACAGTTTTCTTACATTTTATTTTCTATTTTTTTTTTGTTTTGCTTTCTACTATCCTATTTCTAGTTTATTGTTATCTGTTTTTCTCTTAGGTCTAATTTTACAAATCACCTGCATGTTCTAATGTAATTTTGGAGATAAAGAATGTTATTTGTTTACCAATTATATTTGGTTCTTTCTACATGTTATTTTATCTTATCATTATTCATTTAGTTTTTTTCCTGAAGAAAAAAACAGATATGACAGTTATAGTCAATATATAAATATAACCACTTTTTGTGTAAAAAGTGAAAGGATAAGTAGTTTAATATGATGTAAATGGATGTGTGTGAGAGAAAGTGAGGTATTGTGGGGTTAAATTCCGCAATTTAATATACATGTTATAAAGATATTTGATTGGCCTGCATCATATTTGCATGCATTTCCACATTAATGATCTGCATCGCTGCACCATCTCTTCTTTTGCTCATTTAATAGTTGTCTAGTTTATGCATTTTTTGTTGAATGTCTTTCAAGAAGTCTGTTTTCTTCCCTTCTTTATGAATTTTGACCTCCCTTTATCTCTTTACAAGTCAATGTTTTAAGTTTGTCTTAATTTTTGCCTTTTTTTGAAAATGTGCCTTTATTCTATGATTAAATGGTTTCTCTGGATGTTTTTTTTCAGAAGTTGGTATTAATCTTTTTCCCAAATGAAAGATATGTACGAAATCATTATACTGCTAGTACATTCTAATTAAATCAATACTTTATACATCCGACAGAACGACATAAATGTTTTATTGAATATATATACCCGGATATACCAGAACAGTAGGTGATCACAAATCACCACTATGCACAAGATAAATTACAAATATCATATTAACTTCTCCAAAAATTTATTTGAAGTTATACATAAGCTAATTTTAAGTTATGATAAAACTTATTTTATTTTATTTTTTCTTACAAATGTTTATGGAGAAATTTATCTAGACGGATTCTAAAACTCACCAAACTTAATAGAATAAAACTCATTTCATTTCCCCATATAGCATTGCCTAACCAATTCATAGATTGAAACTCCCTATAGTTTTTCTAGCTGTGGTCACTCACCCTAGAAGACTGTCCTACTGCACGATCCATCTCAGAGAACCATTTGCCAATCTGAGTGTGCTCTACCATGTCTCTACCTGACTTGAGATGACGGATGGGTCTTAGAACACCAAATACAGCAAGATCTGCTAAATTAGGATCTAACCCACCTGAAAAATGAAGAATATAAGCACTTGTGAGTCTTCAAGGTAACATATATAGCCAACATTTTCGGATAATATCATATGGAAATCATAATTGAACATACCAAGAAATTTTCGACCCTTCAAAGCATCAACCCATTGTTCGGCAGCTCCATACAGCGCTGCACGCTCATCAGTGATGTTGTGTTTCTTCTTCAATTTCTTTGACACAAAATACATAGCTGCAGCCCCACCGTACTTTGCCACTAACCTCTCAGACAAACTGAAATTTCCTGCATGTAGAGGGAAAAATCTAAAATTGTTTACACACCATGACATGTTAAACTTCAGGATAAAAAGCAAAAAAAGGCTAAAAATGAGAGAAGGAAAGTAGCAAACAGAGAACTGAAGTGGAATGGTTAAAATAATCATGCTTGTAAGGGTTTGATAAATATTGCCTTATAAAAGGCATACATGGTATATAATCATTACAGACATGGTGGTACAATTGTATAGGGATTGCTTAAATTTGAAGAAGCAAAACACTTTGATAAATATCCATCCCATTGTGAATATTTTAGGGACACTACAGAATAATCAACTTTGCATGAAGTAACTGAGAATACAGCATTATTTTTGCTTAGATGTTAAATAATCTTTTTGTTTTTTTCCAAGGAAATAAAATGACAGTTTAAACACACAAACTTTAAGTCAAAATCTTACCTTGGGTGGTGATATAATCAAATGACTCAAGAGCTTCAGGAACACTTCGATATATATTTGGTGACAAGACATGCACTAAGTGATGATCCACCCACCTACATAATAAGTCACAGCATGATGTTCATATATGGCATTCAATATTACAAAAAAGACAAACAATAGTTGCGTAAAAACAAGACTCGTAATAGTGGCTGCAGAGGAACAAGTACAACCATGTGCTACCAAAGAAGTGACATAAGGGTATGGAACCAAGTTGTCCAAAAAAAATCAAGAAGAACTAATTAAAGAAAAAAATAATAACCAACATACTCTCGCCACTTGTTCTCTTCTTCTGCATTTAGGTCATAATCTGGATCTATTCTTTTGATCAACTTATTAATTATGTCTGCCAAAAAAAGGGGTGAATTTAGTTGCAACAACGATTGATAAGAACAGGATTAAGAATTTATAATGTTGCATACAAGTGAAAAGCAATAATAAGAAAATTAAGAACCTGAAGAATCAACCATTTGTTCACCATCAACAGTGAGGATAGGCACTTTCTTGTAGTCGGACCATTTGATCTCCTTCTTGTTGATGGGATTCACCTCAACCACTTTGAATGGAATATCATAATAGTCAAGAAACGCTGCCAAAATCAAAGCAATAAATTAGGAATTTCAATATTTAAGACAAGATTTCAAGCACTTAATCATCAAAGAAATTATAAATGCTATAATAAATAAATAGTTATATCATATTCATGAATCAAGGTTCGATCTTCACAGAGACAAGTGTCAATTTAGTATCCGACCGTGATTCGAAAATGATTGTCTCTAAGAGAACATTGGTGTGGAAAACCAAAAAAAGAAAAATACAATAAAGAAAGTTAAAAGGGAATATTACCTGTAACCTTGTTGCAGAATGGACAAGCTTGATACTGAAAGAGGACAAGTTGTTTGGGTTTGAAGGCCTTGGTCTGGAGATCTTGGGCCAGAGAAGTGGCAGAAGCAGAGCTATACCTAAACCCAGAAGGATTTGATGGGCCCAACAAGCATGTGGTGCCGTGGGGAGCCACTCGATGAAGGGTGGCAATAACACCGGACGCGGCGGTGAAATTGCTTCTCAGGGCTCTGCCTGCAAATATTGCTCTGTTCACCCCTCTCATCTTCTACCCAAAACACCTTAACAGACACACAGGACAACCTTTGGCAACCAGTACCGGGTTTAGGGTTTTGCTTCTTCTTTTTTCAATATATAAACAATTAATAAAGCTAATACTTTGATTTGTCTCTTAACTCACCAATTTTCACTTTTATTTTTTTCATTCAATCTTTATTCTTTTTTTCATTCTTTTAATTTTTCATTTGTCTTTATGTTTACTAATGGCGTATCTTTCTTCCATTGGTAATAATAATTTAATTTATATTATAAAGGAAGGTTCTTACCCTGTTTGTCCTTTTTATAATATGAAATCTATTTATTATATTATTACACTATTATTATTATTTTTTATAGTTATTAGTAGTTGTGTATAATTTTACTTAAAAAAACATTTTTTATATAAAATATAAATGAAATTTATAAATTTATTATAAATAACATCACAATTTTCTGGTAGCTCATAATTAATATTTATTTTTATGATAATTTCTTAAAAAAAATATAACTTGTTAGAATCATTATACCAATCATCCATCAAAGTTAAACTCATAATATTAACTGAATACACATAATCTCAATTGAATGGCTTACATGTCATGTGCATATAAAATAATTATTAAAACACACAAAAATATGTGAAAGATGAGACGCACAGACTGAATAAAAAATTATATATAAATGAACAAGAAACACAAGGTAAGGCAAAGTCATAAAAATAAGTAAAAAAGAGTAAAAAAAATGCAAATAAATGAGCACAAAAAATTCAAATGAAAATTTTCCTTTCTAAATGGCTTTAATGGGCATGCACTCGTATAAAAATTTGTACATTAACAAATAATTAAAAATTATTATTGATATAATTTTTAAATTAGTTATTATTAAAGTTAACAAATTTATTATATATAATTGTTTATGATTAGATATCAGTATAAAACATTTTATATTATGTCCTATTTTTTATTATAAATTATAATAGTTATATTAAATAAAAATGTTTTTAAAAATTTATCTACAATGATGGAAATTTTAAGAGTTTTTTTTTAACTTTTTTATCATTTGTTATCTATCATTTTTATCTTTATTTTTAAATTAAATTTTCATATTTTTAAAACAAATTATCAATAATTAAAATATTTTGCTTCACAGTAGAAATGGTATATCATAAATCTAAAACATATTTTATATATTCAAAAATATATTTTTATTACAAATTTTAATTATAATATAATTTATATATTCAAAAATAAATAAATTATAAATTTAATTATATAAAATAAATAGCTATTCTATATATTGCACATACTAAAATACTATTTATAAAAATATAGAAAAAAATGGATGAAGAAAAATGCAAAAAATGCAAACAAGCAAAAAAAAATAATGGAAAGGAGTAATTTAAATGAGCAGGAAAAAATTATACAAATGAATAATATAAATAATATCCGAATAAGCAGAAAATTTTGATAAAAAAAGGTAAATGATGAAAATAATGGGTGAAAACAAATCAAATTAATGAAAAAAAAAAGTTACACAAATATGCCAAAAATGAAGGAAATCCGTAACATGCCAAGACCAACATAATCACATAGATATTTGTGTTAAACTAAAGGGGAAAAAAAATAAAGAGTGAAATTGTATACCTAACATGGAGAAAGATCCACTTTGATCTATTCTCGACAGGAAAAAGGGGACCAACTAATAATGTAAACCAATTACCCTTTATCTGGAAGTTAGGTTTTTCACAAGCTTAATAAAATTGTGTTTGTGAAAAACAATCTTGTATAGTACATATCCCAACAGGCATTACGGCTCTGTGGGAGGAAAATAAAGATAGGTAAAAATAGAATAGATAAAAATAAAAAAAGAAAAATAAGTAAGAAATAAAGTAAAAAATTAAAATAATTAATTTAGAAAAGAGAGAAATAAGAAAAAAATAAAAATTTTCATTATAACCAGTTAAATATTTTTTAATCAATTAAATTTGCTTTTCAATTTATTAGGGCATGTTACAATTGATTATTATTTTAAAAAAATTGACTAAATATTTTGCAGTAATTTTAAACCGTCGCTAAATCCAAAGAAAACGTTAGTAACTAAAAAAAATTGTCAATAAATACATGTTTTTGACCATTTTGAACAGCTACAAACTATAAAATATGCAACTTTCTAATTACATTTTTACACATATCAACGAAAAAATAAATAACAAATCCATACTTTTTTATTTCTCTCCCTTGACATTTTCTCACAAATAAATAATCCAGTAGAAAAATTATGAAAATGAGTGTGACTATAACGACATAATGTCACATGCGGTTTTGCGTTTCAATACAACTATTGCTCAATAAGTTTTCTTGCCATGACATAATTGACTTTTTTTCTCTGTTTGCAGTTCAATGATCAAAGGTTTTTTATGCGATTAATTCCATCATATTTTATCATATTGCAATGCATTCCAAGTCATGGTCCGGAGTGTACAAATAAAAACAATGAATGGGGAACACACAACTCAAAAAGAGGAAACATCTATAGAACTATTTAAAATGGAACAAGCCGTAGCCCAAAAAGCCAGAGCACACTGTAAGTATTAACTTAATAATAAGCGACTTAAATTGGCTAAAACCATAAACAGATTTCATACACGACATCACAGATAAAAGGAAATGGACGGACGGTTATATAATTAAGCTAATTATAGTTACAGAATATGAAATGAGGAAAGATCCTACAATGCTCGTTCAAACTATACACAGCTTCCTGCTCGCTACAGGAGACAAGGAACAAAATAATACAAATTGATGGAGAGGCAGCAATAAAGGTTGGTCAGATAGTCACTGCCTACTATCAATTTCTGATTTCTCAATCATAATATGGAGCAAGCCTTCTGTGCCTTCCTCTTCTTTTTCTTTTGCTTTGGTGGTTGGAGAACAACTTTGATGGCGGCATCAAAGACAGCTTTCACATTCTGTCATCCCAAGAGCACATATAAAACACGGAAAAAAATCACTGTATAAATTTTTGGTTTAATACTCACTAAGTCATTGAACTATTTGAGAATTTTTAATTAGGTTCCTAAACTAATTTTTTTTTTTGTATTTAAGTCTTTGATTTTCTACATTTTTTGTAATTGGATCTCTCTGGTTAGTTTACGGCAGCTTAAAACTGCAAATAAAATAAAACAATTTGTGGCTGTTTTACTAACTCTAGGGACTTATAAAAATTATTGAAGATCAAGGACTTAATTACAATTTTTTTAGTTTAGGGACCTAAAATTTCACAAATTGTTCAGCGACTTACTAATGTATTGAACCTAAATTTTAAGCAAAAGATAGAAAGTACACCTGTTGCGTCTTTGAACTACACTCTATGTAGGCCGGAGCACCAATCAGCTTTCTCAATTCTTCTCCCTTCAACCAAAGTGAAAACAAATATCAATGTAATTTCAGAATCAAGAACTCATACCTCCCCCTCTACCAAAAAGAAAGGGGTGGGGATAAGAAAATTTATGGTATTTCGTACCTGTGCTGTAGTAATTGGCACTGCACCAGGGTGGTCCATAAAAAATTGCTTATCATCCCGAAGATCTGTAGATCAATCATGCATTTACAGTTGTCAAATCATTTCAATTTTGGATATGAATTGGCTAGAAACTGTTACAAGCAGCATCCACCTCAGAGAGGAAATTAAATGTGAGTTAATATCATAGTAAGAAAAAGAATCGATACTCTTTTGTCGTGTTACATAAAAAGACAACCTAGACACAAATTTTATGAACTTGTCCTGCATATATTTTCCTCTCACAGAACAAATCAAATTAGAAATCCCACAAATCCAATTAGCTTTTTCCTCAGTTCTGCATAAGCATTGAGAAAATGTTATTTTCGGTGAGATTTTAGTCCAACTTATGTGAGTAGATATACCAGAAGTATAACCAAAGAATAAGATCATTAACTCCAATACTGGTAAATGCCACAAATGTCCTAAAAAAATTATGAATATACTTGATATGATAAGGTAATAAACTGATTTGTGCTTTGAAGCTAAGAAAAGAAAACTCTTAGGGCTTTTAAATAACCAAATAACATGATCATATGGTTGATCAATAGCATGGGCCAAACCAATCAACGAAGGGTGGGGGTAACGCTTACCTAACTTTGTTCCAACTAGAATTATTGGAACACCAGGGGCATAATGCCGTAGTTCAGGGATCCACTGAAAGAAGAAATCAAAAGAACAATAACTTTATCAGTTATATCATACTAAGTACACAAATTGATTTAAATGACCACCATCATAATTGAATTGTTCACATGAATGAAATAAACCTTCTTTGCAATATTTTCATAGCTAGCCTTGCTTATGAGAGAAAAGGCAAGTATGAAGACATCAGCTCCTCGATAGCTCAAGGGTCTTAGTCTATTATAATCCTCCTGACCTGTTAATCAAACAATAAGTTAAACCACCAGAAACAAACAATATGCAGAAAATGGTATCCAAAACTATATAATTAAATTGGTTGCCATGTTACCAGCTGTGTCCCACAATCCCAGGTTTACAGTGCTTCCATCCACCACCACATTAGCACTGAAATTGTCAAAAACGGTGGGCACATAGTCCTGTTATTGACAAATAAACATAAACGGAGAAAGGTGAAACCGTGAAGCTAGAATTTGTCAAAGAACAAATAATCAGTTGGAAAAAATGTAACAAAAAGAATAAAGTAAAAACAGTGCATCCAACAAGTCCTTGACAATATTAGACAACCACTTTTCATTAATCACAATTTTAGAAAGACAACTTTGCACACTACAATTTGTAAATCCTTCTAAGCACGATTATGGCAATATAGTAAGTTAGTAACTGCTCTGTTCCCAATCAAATTACAAGCAATTTCATCGAGGTTAAATGATATCTTAAGATGTGACAAATAATGTTGAAGCACTTGGTCCATAAAAAGGAATAATAACGATCATAATATAAGTTCCAGACCAAGTTAAACATTACTTGGAAACTCCAAACTCAAAATACTTTTTATAATTCCACCGCATATATCTCTAATTTCAATTGCAAATACTAATAATTGAGAGAGAGAGAGAGAGAGAGAATGAGAAAGGGAAAAGAAAGAAACCGTGGGAAAAGTGTTGCTGGTGTAGGAAATCAACAAGCACGTTTTACCGACAGCACCGTCACCGACTGTGACGCACTTTATGAACCTAGACGCACTCATTTTCAGATCAAGGATCTATCGAAACAACAATGTCTCTAAACTTGAAACACCGAAACCAAGCTCGGTGTAGCACGAACCCTAATCGGTATTCAGTTGCACATATAAGCGTAGAGGAGAAAAAGGGGGAAATAAAATTGAATTGAATTGAACTTTGCCGAATGAAATTCAAAAGAAAGAAAGAAGAATGGAAAAGAAAAAGGTTTGAAAGACGAACTTGGCTTAGTGTGACTCTGACTGTGACTGACCCACAGCACGGAGGACCATTTGCCAGCTATTTCAAATTCTTGTCATAATTATTCGATTATTATATTATATGCTCCGCTCAATCTAATAAGTTTCTCTTACATAGTGTTGTAATAATTTATAAAAGAAAATAAAATATGTAATAATTCCTCAATAAAAAAAAAATCAAGACATGTTATTTTGCATACTTATTTTTCTATTTGAAATTTTCCATACTTATTTTTTTATTTAAAATAATCTCTTAACGTGTCCTTTTCTCTAAAACAATCGAAAAATAGTTTGTTTATTCAATTTTTTTACTAGAGGTTAGAAAAATATTTTCTATTTTTCTATTAGAATAAAAAAAAATTATTTAAATTTTATTTTAAATTATATTAAAATAAAAATTAATTAAAATATTAAAAAATATAATAAATTAAATAAGTATATATAGAGTGGATATATATATATATATATATATATATATATATATATATATATATATATATAAAAAAAAAAGTGAATTAGCTAATTAACTATCTAATCTAACTAATATAATTTAACTACTATTGATTAAATGTAGAAGCGCTCATATATATATATATATATATATATATATATATATATATTTTTTACATAAATATGTATAAAAGTTTTTTTTTTGTATACAAGGTTTTTCTTCCTCCCCTTTTCCAACTAAAAATGAAATTAGATTTCCTATCCGACTTATACTTATTCAATCTAATTCAAGACCTAGTCAGATAATGGACACTATAATAGTTTATGTAGTAAAATAACTACCATTTCCAAATTTATTAATTTATTTTCATTACTAGAATCTTTCTTTGAATTCGAGACATATTCTATAAAAAAAAATATAATACAATATTTCAAATCTCTTGTCATCAGGCAACACCCAGATTTGAATTGGGAAAAAATGATTTGTAGTCTCTCGCCTTACCACTCGTCATGTCACCAAATTGCAATCACTAACTATTAATTTATGAATAATTATTGAATATTTGAATCTCAAATGGTTTTTTTTCTTAATGGGATAAGAAAATAAAAATGAATACATAACCAACCAATATTTTTTTTTTTGTTGAAGAAAAACATTTTCCATTCCAATTATAACAATAACGGTCAGTTTTTGTAAACCCTATAACATAAATTTGAATTGTTATACAAATATTATCTAATGGGGTATCTTATTCATATATATACATGTATAGATAGTTAACTATAGTTAGAGTTAGATCTATACATGTTTAATAAATACAAGGCTTATTACTTACACACTTTAGTCGTATTATCCAAAATATAGTTAAAAATATCTCTCTTCTTTGCAAATTCAAATTCTTTTTTGAACAATAGAAAATGTTAAGTGTTAAAAAAATGAATTTTATATTGTTTCAGACTATTAGATCCTTATCTCATTGAGCAAAATAAATCCTAAATTCATTTTTTTATGGCATGCAATTGAGTTGGAATATGTAATATTATAATAATAATAGAAATGGAATGCATTTATTTTTTGGCTATTCCTTAAAAAAAATCTTGAAATCCAGGTCGAATTTTTCAATTCATTTCCATTTTTAGATTATAATTTCGATTCTATTGATTTGTTTTGTTATAAATTCCTTCATTCGAAGTTGAGTATAAAATTATATTTTATTTATTCCTCTTTTTATAATAGGTATTTCATGTAATTAAGTAAAAAAAAAATCAAGACATATTACTTTTTTTTCCTACTTCCTATATTATTTATGTTTTTATTTTTATTTTTAAACTAAAATATTGATTTAATAACAATTATAATGAATTTATACGTTATAAAATTAAATAAAATACAGGTCACTTCCTTAAATTTTATATTACAGTTATTCAACCTCAGAGTTATTTGCAGTTATTTGTTACAATAGAAATTATCTAAGAAAGGAAAAATCAATAAAAAAAAATTAGTTTCTATATATTTTTCTCTGTTCGGCATATCTTAGAATTGGATAGGAAAGAAAAGGACAAGAAAAGAAACACATTATTTTATTCATCTTCCTATTTTAAGTTTTGTTAAATTATGTTCTTATATAATATAAATATTAGAGTATACGATTATTTTGATCCTGAATTTAGACAAAACGCTTGTTACATTAGTCTTTCAATCAAAGAAAATTAAAAAAAAAATTATGAAATATTAAATAAATCTTTAAATTTATCTACTTACTATTATTTTAATTTATAAATATATGTTAATATTATTAATTTAATTACATTTTTTTTTAATTTTAGACTAAAAAAATTTGTTAATTTATATTTTCTATTGAAATACTAATATGATATTGTCTTTCAATAATCAAAATAATAATTTATTTTAAATGCTACGAAACAACATTATATTAATTTTTTAATTTAAAGCAACTATTATTCAAATTCAAATTCAATTTTTTTTTGTTAAATTAAAACAATCACACACTAATTAATTTACACATTGATGATTATTACGAGTATATATATTTTGATGTGAAATATCTAAGATATATGCATATATACATATTTTAATTAAGATAATTACAACTATTTTTTTTCCTTCGGCCTTATCGATGATTTTCTCCTGCAAAGCGTCGTCGTTATCAACGAAAATAGAAAATAACTAAAAATAAATTAATATTTTTATTTTCCTTCTTCATTAGGTTTTCCTCTCGTTATTTATTCTCATTATTTATTTTCTTATTAGATACTTTTTATTTTTTTTCTTCCTTCAACCACACCTTACATATCCCATTGTTTTACTTTGTCTAACCTCATTTTTTTCTGTATTTAGCAAAGGTCAAACATTTACAGTAAAAATGGAGAGAAATTGTGGGTAAATCATGATTACAATTGTGTCTTTTATCTCAAAATTTGTGTTGTACCAATTCATTCCTTCACGTGTAACATGCTATTTTTTTTCTTAATTTTCCCTATGTGGAAAGTGTTAATATATGTGATTTTTTATTTGTTTAATTTTAAATATTGTACATTTTATTTTTTATCTAATAATTACTGGCATCTCTAGATATTTATAAGATACATTGTCTTATTTGTTTTTGGATTATTTTTACTTTTTTGCATATTTTTTATTCAATATTTTGAAATATGAGTTATGTAATGATTATCAAGGGTTGGATATTCACTTATGTGAATGAAAATGTGTTGAGAGACGAAGGTGAACTTTCTGTTGAGATGTGTGAGATGAAAAATATGTAGTTAATAATGAGATTGTGCTTTCAAACAATAGTTTTGGAAAGTATTAAAATAGTTTATCTGTGTACACGCACACATTGAATTTTGCATGGGCCAACCGAGCATTTGATGTTGTCTTATAATTTAGAGGCGAAATTAAATATTTTTTATTTTTATAAAATTCAATAAATTTATTTATTTAAGTAGTAGTATTAAAAAAAAAGCATTAGATGGACAGATGAATGTATTAAGAAATGTAATATTAGTAAATTATTTTTATATCATCCTTGTTAAATTATTTTGTTTTTAATGAAATAAGAAAAATATAGCCCAGAAGCCACTCTTATTGACTTGGTCTCCACCATTTTTTTCAAACAAGAAGGTATAAAGAAAAGGCATAAAGGAACTGTATAGAAATATAAAGGTAGAAAGGAAAGGTGTAATGTCCCGTCTCCTTTTTCGTCTGTGAATCTTGTTTTGCTGTAGTTGGTTAGGCAAGTTCCTATTACACCAAGTAAATTATTTCAACTTTTACATGATCCAGGTGATTATGCCCATAATATTCTTTGCAAAGCAATCATGGAATGTTATTTTTTTCTGGATTTTGTAAAGGCCAAAATAAATGCTATTCTTTTGTCCAATAAATGCTTTGCCATGCGTCAATAAATTCCTCATACTCTTCCATACCTTCATTTATCTACATATAATGTTGTGTACGTAAGTCTCTTATATCTATTTCACCGTAATGCGAATGAGGCTCACCAAATGGCCATTGTAACAAGGGATATCATAGAAATACTGAATAAGTGACATTGATGTTTCAACTATTTTTTTTTTTTTGTATACGAAGATATTCAAGGTATCTTTAGCATTTTGGAAGAGGATACTCACAGATTGCTACTGCCATTGCCACATTCTAGGGTCTGATAGAATTGAAGTAATGGCGTCCAATGAGTTACCAAGATAAAACTTTAATTTTAATTCCACAACCCTAAAAGCAAATCAAGTTTTATGCTGAATTGTTGGGCGAGAAATATATGGTTCTGTCGCGTTTAAATCCACTGGCACACAAGTGCCATTTTCAAGAAGAAAAATGGGAAATTTCTATGCCCAAAGCAAACATGCAGCCAAGCGCAGCGCTTACCACTTGCACATCAAATTATTTGGTTTGCGTTATAGGAATCTCCACAGATTTAAATATTTGGCTTGGTGTTTATTTTTTATATTATCTTGTACATTCCTTTAGTGGTGTGCAGTTTATTTTTATATTATTAAAATTATAAAAAATAAATATTTTAACTATAATTATAATTTATAATAAATTAATATTTGAAATGTAAAAATTATACTTTAAACTTATGATAAACAATTTATATTATAATATAAATTTATATTTAATTTAAAAATGAAAATAAAATATAATAGATAAAGAAATAAGTTGTTAAAAAATACAAATAAAAAATTAAAATGGTCGGAAAAAATTGTACTGATTGTTAAACTAAATTAAATTTAAAATTAAAGTTAAAAAATACATTTTAAAAGAATAAAAAATTAAATATTTTTCAGTGAGAGTAATAATTCAATAATGTAGTAACTCATAAAATACTTTTGAGAATTCAGATTTATAATATAAAAAATGATTAATTTTTTAAACTCTGTAATATACATTTTTATTTTAATTTTTAGAAAATATTCTTTTCAGTGTTTATTTCTGTTAATGTTTTTCTTGGGCTTTAGCTTTTGTCCCTAATAAGTGACGACAAAATACTGAAAAAAAATTCGATGTTTTTTAAATATTAAGAATTAAAATAAAAAATCTTTCAATATAAGAATAATTTACATTAAAAGTTTATAATTTTATTGGAATTAAAATAGTGATTTTGGACTAAAAGAGGTGTATATTATAAGAAGTTAAAGTTAATTAAACCTAAACAATTTTTTTATATTGCACAAAGCAAGACCTACACAAGTTAACTCATGAAGGTGCTCGCAACTCGATTTGTCAACGATTTAATATGATGATTTTAACTGAGTTATAAAAATAAGTAGGTTTTTATTTTCATATGCTTAATACATACTCCCTAATCACTTTGTTTTGTATGTATATATATATATATATATATAGAAACACTAAAGAAAAATATTAATATTTTTCTTTTGAAGATATTATGTATTTACACGTTCATTTAATTTTTGGGAATAATAAATTATTTTTAACCAAATATACATCAAAATATATTTACAAAGTAGTGGTTTAAGTAAAAAAAACTCATCAAGGTTCAAGTAGCTCATGATCTTAAGGCGAGTCTTTGAGCTATGAAAATAAGTATTTCTTATTAGCTTAGTTTGTCTCTGAATCCCCAAAGTTGACGACTAAACTTCATACAAAATCAAGAAATTTTAAAGGGTAGGATCTGTACAGTTAAAAATGTAACTGCAAGAGATCTGGATCCACTGATAGAAGAAAACGTACAGCTATGTAAATGTTTAAATGGAACATCCCATGGTAATATAGATTTTTATCCTTCAATCAGAAACAACATCCGGTAAGTGTTAAAAACTTAAAATGTGCGACAACTGGTCAAAACCATTAAAGAAATTCACATCACAAGGGCCATATGAATATGACCACATTCACAAAGCAAGCAGTATTTTCGTGGGCTACTAACATATAATAATAACAATAGAAGGAAATAGGTCGGCACTGAGCTATGTGATTGAGCTAGTTGTAATTACAGAGTATGAGATGAGACAAGGCAGTAATCATGTGATTATAAGGCCCTAAGGTGTCAGTCCAAACTATACACAGCTTCCTGCTCTCGCTACAGAGGATAGGGAACAAAAGAAGACAAACCAATGGAGAGGTTGAGCAAGCCTTCTGATTCTTAATCACAATATTGAGCAAGCCTTCTGCGCCTTTCTCTTCTTTTTCTTTTGCTTTGGTGGTTGAAGAACCACTTTGATGGCAGCGTCAAAGACAGCTTTCACATTCTGTTTTTACAAGGGCAAATGAAAACTTGTGATACAAACAACAGGGAGGAAAATAAATCACTGCAGAGTGGGAAGCTAGAGAACTACACCTGCTGCGTTTTTGAACTACACTCGATGTAGGCAGGAGCACCAATCAGCTTTCTTAGTTCTTCTCCCTTCAACCACAGGGAAAACAAACATCAATGTGTGGATTGATGTGATTTCTGAATCAAGAACTCGTACCCTCTAGCAAAAGAAAGGGGTGGGGCTAGGAAAATTTATGGTATTTCGTACCTGTGCTGTAGTGATTGGCACCGCACCAGGGTGGTCCATAAAAAATTGCTTATCTTCCCGAAGATCTGCAGACCAAATTAAGCATTTATAGTTGTTAAATCATTCAACATTAGTGGTGATGAATTAGCTGAAAAGTGTTTTTAAGCAAGCAGTATTCACCACAGAAATAAACTTGATAGTGAACTAATATCTTGGTAAGCAAAAGAAATTGCTACTTTTGCCATGCACCATTTGAACACAACCTAGATACATACAAGTATTGTGAACTATCTCCTGCATCTATTTTCTTCTCACAAAAGCAAATCAAACTAGAATTTCCTCAACTCCACGACATTGATGCTAAACCGAATAATTTTTTCTTCATTTCTGCAATAAGCATTGAGAAATGATAACATCTTATTCTTGGTAGAGATTTTAAACCAACTTCTGTGAGAATAAATAACTACTTATGAAAATGGAAACAACAATTTTTAAGAATGGAGGATTGGGTTTAACTCAATCCAAAAAGCTAGCTTAATAAGTGAATTGAGAAATGATAACATCTAATTCTTGGTAGAGATTTTAAACCAACTTCTTTGAGAATTAATAACTACTTATGAAAATGGGAACAACAATTTTTAAGAATGTAGGTTGGGTATAACTCAATCCAAAAAGCTAGCTCAATAAGCTAGCTCAATAAGTGAGGACAGGTTTTTCCCAATACATACCCGCCTTAGCACAAAGAAAGAATAACTATTTATTATGAAAATGGTAACGGCAATTCTTAACTGGAGGTGTGTTTTGGTCTAACTTAGTCCCAACAACTAGCTTGCCAATGTGGGACTTGAATTTATTTTCAATAGGCCTAACTCAACACGTGAGGGGTATCCCCGTTTAGCCAATGTAACTTGGACTTTTCCCATTACACTCCCTCATGCCTAGCACTAAAAGTTAGTTCAAGAGATAAAGGTAGCCTTTCACTTATAAACTCTTTTCAGACTCTAGTTAATGTGGGATTTGGATTTTTCCCAATAACAATGTCTCTAAGACAATGTTTAAATCATTTCATACTCTAGGTTGATGTGTGCATGAAAGAATTAAGAAGCATATGACCTCGAAGAAAAACAAATGCCAAGATTAGAATAACTTTGATAGGATAAGGCAATAAACTGATGTGAACAACTGAACTTCAAAGTCAAGAAAACCCTTAGGACCTTCAATAACCAAAGCTAAGCAGGTAGCTCTTACAGGATCATCTGGACTGGCTAACCGATAACAATATGCCAATCCATTAGATGAAGGAAAGAAGTAGAGGCTTACCTAATTTCGTTCCAACGAGAATTATTGGAACACCAGGGGCGTAATGCCTTAGTTCAGGGATCCACTGAAAGAAGAAATCAAAATGACAACAACTTCATCAGTTATATGATTATATCAACTAAGTGCAGAAAAAATTGATTTAATCGATCACCACCCTAATTGAAATTTTCACATGAAAGACATAAACCTTCTTCGCAATATTTTCATAGCTAGCCTTGCTTATGAGAGAAAAGGCAAGTATAAAGACATCAGCTCCTCGATAGCTCAATGGTCGTAGTCTATTATAATCCTCCTGACCTATTAATCAAACAATAAGTTAAACCACCAGAAACAAACAATATGCTGAAAATAATACCCGATTCTAAATAATTACCAGCGGTATCCCATAATCCTAGGTTTACAGTGCTTCCATCCACAACAACATTGGCACTAAAATTGTCAAAAACGGTGGGGACGTAGTCCTGTTATCATTGATGATGAAAAACATAAATGAAAAAGGGTGAAACCACAAAACCATAATTCGTTGAAGAACAAACTGAAAAGCAGACAAAAATCAAAATAAAGTAAAACCAATGCATCCCTCAAACGCTAAAGAGAACATAACATTAACAGTCTGAAATGAGTATAAAGCACTTGGTTCATTCGTTTCGAAACCCAGGAATAATAACAATAACGATGATAATATAGTGAATCTACAAATTTGGAAGGTTCCAGACCAAGTCAAAACATCACTTGAAAACTCCAAATACTTTTTACAATTCCAGCGCATAAATCTCTAATTTAAACTGCAAATACTTATAATTGACAAAAAAAGAGAGAGAGAGAGAGAAAGAAACCGTGGGAAAAGTGTTGCTGGTGTAGGAAATCAACAAGCACGTTTTGCCGACAGCACCGTCACCGACGGTGACGCACTTTATGAACCTGGAGGCACTCATTTTCAGATCAGGATCTAGCGAACAAAACAATGCCTCTAATCGGTATTTGCAGTGGCTGACACAAACTTAGAGGAGGAGGAAAAGGGGGAATGAAATTAAATTGAAATGAAATGAAGTTTGCGGAATGAAATTCAAACGGAAAAAGAAAAGGGTTGAGACACTTGGCTGACTGTGACTGACCCAGAGACAACCTTTTGCCAGCTATATCTATAATTTATGTGACCATTTCGTCCTCCTCCTTCTCCTCCTACTTCCTATCCTACCCTCCACCAAATAATCACTCATTCCACTTAATAATTAAGTAAAAATCTTCTTCTTTCGTCTTTTTAATTTGCTTCTTTATTTTAAATTCTTAAAGTAAAATTTCAAATCAACAAAAGGCACAAACGTAACGTTAGTTGGACACACCTCATTACAAAAGAAAAAACATTACTTGGACACACCAATGATTGTCTCCATCTTCCGTCCTTCATTCATAATTTCAATTTTAAAATTACTTCTTTTGTTTATTACTATTTTTATACATCAAATTAATCTCACGAGTAATTTTATTGCGTAGGTATTACCAAAAAGTGAGAAAAATATCATGCAACTGATTGAGGACAATTTCTATTTATGTAGAAAATCTTTTTTTTTATCTCATGTAACGGGTGTATCGTTAGGAAAACGAAAATAAAACATTAGTAAAAATTAATATTTGTTATGTCAAAATAGAAATTTAGTTAAACATTTTTAAGTAATTAAAAATATTTATAACAGTATATTTAGTTTCCTCTTGGCCTAATGTATGCAATAAAAAATTGGTTTATACTTGATGGACGCATACACAGTCCAAGGATGCGAAGACGAACTCTAAATAAATTTATAGGTTTAGTAAATGTGTATCACGAATATTCTCCAACAATGGTTAATATACTACCTAATCTTCTGTATAAATTATAATCATGCACATGTCTTTTATTTATTTTTTTAAATGTTATCATATTATGATAACTATGTCCTGATTTTATTAATAATTAACCTTTACTACAAAAATTTGAGTTCAAATGAAATCCTTTCTTTCAAATCTGAAATATATTTCTTCTCAAAATTCATTTAACAAAATTTTGCTCAAATCAACTTAACTTAATAAATAGTTTATAAGATTTATTAACATTTATTCCTTTTTTTTTTTGGACTTCTACGAAGTTTCTCCTATATCATTTGTTTAAAACTAATATCGTTTTACGATTCAGCTATTATTGGTAATCTAAATTTTTTTTCCACACTTTACATATCAAAACATAATACTTTTATTAAATAAATCGTTTCCAAATGTTTGTAGTTACTACGTTAATTTGTAAAATAAAAAATTAATTAATTAAAACAATTATTCTAACACTTTTTGAGGTTATCTCTCAGTTTTTTATAAAGTAGTGATGCATAAAAAACATTACTTATAAGGTAAATGGAGAAAATATTAAATCATAAAGTGATATGGTTTAATACAAATATCAGCTAACGTTAAAATTATCTGAAGAGTTAATGTTCATAAATTCGAGTGATAAACAATTTAAAATGGTTATTTGAAAAACGGTGGAAAAGATTTATTTATGTCAAAATGATTTTAATATATTCTCCCTTAAAGAATGACATGCGTTGTTTTAAATTCAAAATTAAATTTCTTTGAATCAATTATTTATATTTTCATAATTTTAAGTATATATTTTTACAATGATGATAACAATATTTAAACAAAAAATATATTTAAACAATATTTAAACATAAAATATATTTGGTCAAGATTTTAAATGACTAGTTTAACGTAAAAAATCTTTTATATTTAAAAAAATCATGTAAAAATATAATGATTTATGAGATTTTTTTAAAACTTTTATAATCAATATTTTATAGTTTGAATTTTATCATAAGAATTTGTAAAATTTATAGATTTACAAAATTTGAAAGGACTTATAATTTTTTAACAAATATTTAAAGTTATAGAAGTTTGTAGATCTCTTTGTCATTTTCTTTGATATTAACTTGTGAATATCTCATTTGATTTACTAATACAATATGTGTAAAGATAGCTATTACCAACCAATAAAATTAATTTTACAATAATATATATCATGTTAATCAATAATATATTTGTAAATAACATTATTTTTTAATTTTATTTTATTTTATTTTATTTATTCATAGTAATAGATTGAAAAGACAAAAAATGTAAACAAGAAAGGCACAAGAAAAACATAAAAATAGTAACACATCAATATAATTATATTAAAAAAATACACAATAACACATGTTTTTATAATAAAATCAATTTAAAACATACTACTTATAAAATAGAAGATGTTTTCATCCATTTTAACCATAAAAAAGGTCAAGTCTTTACATGTTATCTTGACTTTTTTTATGCACACTATCAATTAGTTAAAATAAGTTGATTCAAGACAAAAATAAAATAGAAATATATTTCGCCTAATTGATTGCAGGAAAGATATTTAGGATTAAAATAAAATAAAAATAAGTGATCAATATATGATAAAAAAAAGTCTAACGATAAAAAAAAAAGAGTAATTAAAATATAAGAATTTGAAATGAAATTGTTGAATTATTGGTTATTAACAAGTTACACAATCATTCAATATTCTTCAATTCATCAAAGTTTGTATTTTTTTTAAGTCGTCAAAAATCTTATCAAATTTTAACACTTTAACAAAAAAAAATGAAAATTCATCCATATATTATTTAAAAACTTGATTGAATACCACGTCTTTTTATAAAAAAAAATCTTTTAAAATATCATTTCAATATATTTTTCAAGACTCTATAAATGTATAAACTACTCCAATCTTTGGCTACTAAGCCACTTCCAGTGAGTTAAATATTTTTAATCTACATTTTTAGATTTTATTTTGATTTTACGTAATTTAAATATTTTATATTTTAATTTATCTGCTATATTTTAACTAAACTTAAAAAATATATTCTCTATACAATACACACAGTACTTACTGATAATAATTTATATGTTTAGCTGGAAAAAATATTTTGAAGTGCCTGGGATATAGAGCTCACTATATAGATGTACATATACGCGGGAAGAATGTAGTTTGAAGGAGATGCAAATGAGTTACGTGGAATGTGGGTCATTAGTAATTTTATAAAATTGTCATTAGTAGAATTATTTGTCTCCAATATGAAGATAACATGCCGCTAACTGCGCACGAAAACACTGTACATACATGAAATGTTTGTTGGAGCTAACGTGTGAGGATGTTGAAGGAACATGGGAAGGGTAAAGTACGAGCCCCATGCGCTGTTGCCAACTCTAACTTCTCTCCTTAACAACCCTAACCTCTGGGTCCCCTCCTCTCTTCAACAAGCACGCTTATTTTGTTTCCTTTCTTCAAAACTCACAAGGGGAAAAAATGGAAATCTTTTTGTCCTCATCTTCCAACAAACAACTATTCTGGATAACAACACCTGACTCGCATCATGTATTCCCACCTCTCAACTACCTAATTTTTTGGTCCGGACCATGTGCATCCTCAATACTAAAAAATTGAATATAACTATTATGTTTCCACAATACTGTTCATCTAAATATTTAATATAATCCTATAATTATTAATTAACCGTGAACATCTTTATACTATTTAATTTACGTATTATATGTGTATATATATATATATATTAAAACAAAATTTGGTATGTAATTTTCAATTGTCAAACTGATTTCATCAATCTCAATAAATTTTGGTGCAGTTATTAGTTTGTCCTTCAAATTCATGTCCCTTCAGCTAAAATCCAGGATACTAGTGTAATTTTACTGCTTGTGAGTAGCATCGGGGGAGAAACTATTAACTAATTAACCTACGAAGCTAACATTTTTGGTTTTTTTTTTTTTCTATTGTGCAAAGTCTTATTGGGTCACATTTTGAGAGGGGAGAGAAACAAACCCCATATTCAGCCCAAACTCAAACACCCCTATGGTTTTGACACCAAACTAAGAGATAGATGAAGAATCCAATGATGCAAGGTGCCTCCAAAGATAAGGTTTATCACGAGATCTTCCGGCTTGAAACAAATTGGTCTCTTTTTTTCTTCCTTCAATCTCATTTTCTAATGAAATGTTATTGCAATGATATGTTCCCTGAGCATCAAGTTTTTTTGCTTTTACAAATATTTTTATCCGTCGAAATCAAATACAGGATCTTACACACACTCTATTTAATAATTGAGCTGGATCTCACTTTTATTACACCCGTGCATTCATCTCTTTCTTTCCTTCCTTTAATTTTTTTACTAGAACAAATTGTACATTTAGTTTCCTACTACTTTTTTTTTATTTAGCGTATATTTTGGTAATTTTGTATTAACTAATTCGTTACTAGTTTTTTATGGTTATTTTACAAATGAAAATTGTCACTACCTTTATTAACTTTATTTATGTGTGTCGGTCACAAGTAACAATAAAAAAAATATATATTTGGACACTCATAAAGCTAAACACCTCAAAAGAGAGGGAAAAAAAGGTGAAAAAAATATAAATATGGTATGATAGAAAGACATAAAAAAATAAAAAATATTAATAAAATATTGAAAAATAAAATATTAAATATCAAATATTCTAATAATAACTGACTATGTGCCAAAAGTTTGCTAACATATCCTTAGTGTCACAAAACAACACCCCCAAGTCCTTGGTGGATTTATCTTTGTGCACAAGAATTGAGAAGAAGAAAAAAACACCAACAGAAAAACAAAGATGGTTCACAAAGCAAGGGAAAGACTTGTTAACCTTCTTTCCCCTTTCCTTTTGGATCCCTTATGTCTGGAGTGAGTGGGGACGATTTTAGTCTTTAACCCATGACTGGACCAACCCACTTCAACCTGGTAGGAATATTTTTATAATGAGTTTAAAATGATAGAAATAACGGGGGGAATTTTTGTTTGAGAAAAAATAAATATAAGAGAGTAAAAAAAAGTTTTTTTTTTTTTTAAATAATCTTCTAGTAATGTGAGATGAGAAAGATTGGAAAAAAAACATGTAATATTTTAAAATAATAATATAATATTATATAATTTTTAATTATAACATTCTATGAACTAAATTTTTAAAATTATTTGTTTGAATTAGATTTTTATGACACGTCTTCTAGTAAAACAAAATCTTCTGGGTTTTGTGAAGACGTGTAATAAATTTCACCTTCAAGTAAAAAAATCACTTTCGATCATCTGATATTTATGGCACGTCTTCTAATAAAAAAAATATTCTAGTAATGTGAACATATAAAATATGTATGTATATTTCTACCGCTATATCGAATAAGTAATATCATTAATATAAAAAAGTTTATTGTTTTGCCTGGTACCAACCAAATAAGTAATATCATAGCTTTAATAAAAATCTACTTGATATACATCACACATAGAAGATCTACGTAATAAATAATTTAAGGAAAAGTTTTTATTTTGAATTAATCAAAATCAAAGTATGCCTAATTGGAAATTTTAACTACTTTATATTACAGATTAGTGGCGAGAAGATAGCAAAATTCTAAATCACTTCTCCACACTTCTATGGTATTTTATATCATTGTTTACTTGAAGACGTGTCATAAATTTATAAAAATATTTATATTGATTTCACACAAAATTTCTCATAATAATCCCTTTATATTCTTCTATAATAAAAACTCAAGGTTATTAGACGAGGCAATAAAGAGGAAATTAAGATATTGAAGATAAAAATAAAACAATAATACCAATTTATACCTTGTACATTCAAATGCTATTTCAAATAGTAGTTCAAAAAACACTAGTTAGTGAAATAAATTTATTTATTAAATATCCGTATTTTCATAAACCAAGTTCATACTATAGTCAAAATAAATCATAAGTTAACAAAAGTAACTTTTTAAATACATTCAAGATAATCTATTTTCCAATGAGTGAATATATAAAAAAACAATGCCAATTAATCAGGATTCATTATTTAAAAATCACAATTACAAACACTTTGCTTCAATGTAATAGGAAAAAAGTATAAATTTAATTATTTGAATAGGTCATTAAGAGTGTTCTATGGATGAGTTTATTTGTATTTTTACCTTATTTGAATATTTGCTAGAATATTTTTTTTTTTAATTCAAATCCTCCTTATCAAGAGTTTACAGCATAAAAAGTAGGTAAATTCAATTGATTGACATAATATATTAATTTTAATATTATTTATAATTAATTTATAAAATTAAACAAATATATTTTAAGACAAATAATATTAATATCAATATAATATTATGTTAAAAGAAACTACTCATTAAATTAATAAATTGTATTATTAATATATAATTATTTAAATATCATACTTATTAAAATAATATATGATATTGAGCTAAACTGACACCATTCGAAATATACCTTAAACATGTCTTCAAAGTTTAATTTTTTAAATTGAAATCTTTCAAAATGTTAAGTCAGCAGAATAATATTAGTTATGAACAACTACAATAATAATAAAAAAAAACAATATCATATTCTTTATTTGTTTAGGTAACTAGAAAAGAAAATCAATGACCAAATTAAGACTATCATAAATATAACTTGAATACATATTCAAAATTAATATATAAGATTTATTTATTTTTAACTAAAATCGTCTTCAGAATGTTGGGTTAGTAAGATAAGATTAGTGATAAATAACTACAATAAAAATAAACAAAAAAAATACTACATTCTTTATTTTTTAGATAAGTTAAAAAATAAATATAATTATTCTTTATCTATTTGGATAAATGGCTTTACCTCAGTCATTTACAAAGAGTGAGAGTATAGTAAATATAATTAATGTTTTAATGTAAAATTAGATTAAATTTATTGTAGAAATAACTATTAGTTGGATAAATGCCTATTTAAAAATGATCTTCTACTTCCATCTCGAACTACCCCCTTTTTCTTTTATGACATATTAGGCTTTACAATTTAACATTGAAGAGTTAAGAAAAGCAAAAGTATAGCTTGCAAACGGTGGTTAGTAGCATAGCATACTCAACTTGCAATTTGCTCTGCAGCAGTGTAAGCGGTGCACTGAAAAATATCACTAATTGTGGTGGTGCAGCTGACTCTTCCAAGCCTTGGTGTCATTTAACAAGTCTTGCAAACCCACAAGTTGGAAATGGCTGGTAAAAGCTAAAAACACATTCTGAATGGACCAAGCATGCTAAAGTAGGAAGTGGGAGGAGGATGATTGTGTGAAAAATAATAAAATTATTAGGTGGCCTAATATTATTATGATCTCAACTAATATTTACTTGATTAGGTGAATAAAAAAGATACCCAATATGATCTCAACAAATATGAATTTTCAAAAAACTTGAATATAAACACGTGATAGTGGATTATCTAATATAATTTTATTAATATAATTTCAAAAATCGTAACAATGACAATATATGTTATCCCACGCTCCATATTAATCACGTTCCTTGTTATTGCTTAAGCATAAAAATAAACACCGTTAGTTTTGTACGAAGGACAGATAAAAACCTTTCCAGCACAAAGAGATTACGAAACTGATGGTACATATGCAGAGTACACATCGAAGGAACTACACCAAAATTAAGGAAAATATCAATGGTACACTAAAACTTGGAAAGAACAGAAATGAAGAGAAGAATAAAGAAATAAGTAAGAGTGCATTACCGTTGAGATTGTTAAAAGTATTTTTATTCTCAAAATAATATGTTGTATTTTGTACATTAAAATTTGTAAAAATAATTTTCTAATTATAGATGGTGATGAGATCAAGAAGAAAAAAATAGAATAGATATATAATAATAACCCGAAAATTAAATACACATTACAGAACTGATATATCTGAAACTGATTGATTACATATCGAGTGAGTGAGGATACTTAAAATACATCCAAAGAAGTAGACATCGTTTCTGTGCACCCCCAATTAAAAAAAACATAGGGGGTACACAACAAATACACCCTTTGAAAAAAGAAAAAAAGAAAGCATATTCAGCTGTCACCCCCAAATCCCAATCAGCAATTTACCCTCGCCGATTGTTTTATTTACGCATAATAATGATAATAGCAAAATAACAGTAAGTATCAAGTAACGTGCCCCAATAACCTAAGCATATTCATGCTAGACGATCACGCAACGAGGAGAGAGAGAGAGAGAGAGAGAGAGATTTAACACCATCACCGGAGGCGTAGAAGTCGCCGGAGATTGTTGGTTGCTCCGTCGTCAACACCACCACTGGCAGCTTCGGCGTTGCAACCGAGTTTCGATCTGAGAGAAAACCTGGGCAGCGGCAAGCTACTTGGTGGCGGAGCCAGATCGAAAACCACCCCGGAAACGACGTCGTGGCTGTTTCCCAACCCTAGCACCACCTTGGGAAGGTCTTTGGGCTCGGGTCCCCAACGGTTATCCGAAGCCACGATGAGAATAGATTCCGCTCCCGATCTCTTATTCGCTTCCTCTCGCTTCGTTGGTTTCGATTTCTTAGGTGTCAGACACGTGTTTATGTCTCGGGTTCCGAGGCTTCGCGAAACGTGGGGCAGAGGAAGCAGAGGCGGTTGTTGCTGCACTTGCACGTAGTGGTGATTGAAGACTGAAGAAGAAGCTGAGAGCGGGTGAGAGTAGGAGAAGGACATGGCGCGTGAAGGAGGAGGGTTCAAGAGACCTGCATACGTGTCAAAATTCTCAGAGCGGTTAGAAACCAAATTACCTCGTCCCTTTTTCTTCGGGGTTTTCGTTCTCATTTCCTTGTTGGGAGCAAACGATTGTTTTTTATTTTGTTCCCTTGCGCGAGGCGTCAAAACGGCGTCCATTCGGATGAGACTGTGCTTGGATCAAACACTTGTTAACAAACAAACAAAAAACTACCGAAACAGATGAAGAATCTTATTCAAAACAAACGGATCAGAAGCCTGTGGATTAGTTTATACAGGGAAATAAATAATACTAGTCGACTGTTAGAGATGAAAGAGAGGAAATGAACAGTTATATATGTATGTTATCATGAAATAGAACATATGAACAATAAATTTTTTATCGAGGGGACCCTAGTTTTAGAAGAGATGGGTCTTCCTTTGTTTTCTAAGCGACTAACCATATTCGTACGCCTTCAATATATAGCAAGATCAGATGCTCAACGGCTTATTATTATTTTTTTAATGAGCGTTAGTAATACGATATTTGCAATCGTTTCAGTAACTACTATATTAATTATTTTCTAATGTCACTATTTCTTCTAAAACCGTTGCGGTCGCCAACCGTAGTAGAATATCGTGTATCGTGGAATGCTGTAGGGCGGCAACCGCCGGGACGTTGAGGACCGTTGGATTTTGTCTTTGGAAATAGCCGTTGGGAAGAAAGTGACGTTCATGAGTTCATCGGGTTCCTCGAAATTGGTCCGAGTCAGACAAAATGGGACAAATCCCAGCCACACACGTCTTCAATGTGGTGGGGCCCATCCTTTTGATATTTGTTTGTTGCCCCGTGACCTCATGTACAGGGAAAACTATGTGCTTCCCAATTTTATTTTTATTTTTTGAAAAAAAAAAGAAGCTTGGGGCGTTATCTTTTCTTAGATTTTTTTATTAAAAGTTATTTTTACATAAAATTAAAATTTATATAATAAAAAATTTAAATATACTGATAAATCTGTGATTTAATCATAATCTAGTGGATGACTTTCTCCTTCTCGGTGCAAGGCACCACTTAAAAAATGTTATCCGTTTCTTGCAACCAAGGCTGTAACTCTTCCTTAAAGGACAATGGAAGAATCTTTTGGAATTCAGAGAATTCTTGAGTTTTAGGCCTCGTTCTCTTGATAATTGGAGATAGCGGGGTCTTTAGATATCTCTTGAATTGGGTTGTTCCTATAGGTTTGGTGCTGAGGTGTACCTGGATGCCCTCAACCTTGCGTCACCGTGCTTTCTACCTACATTACCAATATATTGAGTTGATGAAATATAAATTTTTTGCTTAATCTATTCTCTACTAACTAACTACATTCCAATTAGATTGAACTGTTTTGATACCAAAATATAACACATCTTAATGAATTTTACTGTTATTAAACACTATATATGAGTCCAAAAAAAGTATGTATTTATTCATAAAACATTAAAACAAAGTTGTAACTCTAATACATCTTTCAATGACTATAATACCCAAAAAAACATTACAAGTCTCTCAAAGTAATATCTAAACTATAATATCCTGACAAAACATCCCCTTTTTTCTTGCTGTTTCATATCTGAGATATTAAACTTAAGAAATTAAGGGTCTATTTGTTTTTAATTTTTGAAAATTGTTTTTTTGCTTTAATTTTTTTTTATAAAGAGTAGCTTTTGGAAACTATTTTCAAAATGAATACATTTTTTAGTTTTAAAAATAAAAAATCATAACATCGCTTATTTTAGATTTTTACTTTTAGTTTTTAACTATGCATTTTCTTTCTTACACCATCACATCCTTTTCATATTTCTACTTTCTAAAAATTAGTTTTTAAAAATTAAAAAACAAAACATGTTCAAACAAACTCTAAATATTGGTATTCTGCAATGCATGTGAATTTGTGCAGGTTCCGAATATCTTCATGGACGATGGACGATGGATAACCTGATATTAAATATGTGTTGTGCACTATTCCATGCTACAAATTTTGCTTTTTATTTTTCAATACGCCCGTGTTAAATATTTATTTATGTAACAGGGCATCTACAAGAAGATTCATAATTGTAATAAAAATTCTTTTTACAAATTCATCTTTCAATTTCTTGCCTAAGAGCACAATTACAGAAATCGCAAATATCCCTTTCATTTTATTTGTTTTGTGTTCACGGGGGTGGAAGGCCCACGAAAGCAACACAAAGAAAAGCTTAGGTGACACTGCCTTCCAATAAAGCCTCTGAAAATATCTAAAACACCCCCTTATATTTGACGCACTTCATCTCTTTTTATTTTTCCTTTTTTATGTTATTATATTTCCCGTTACATTTATCATTTTTTTTTTGTCTCTCTAAATATTGATGAACATATACGTGTCTACCAAACATTGCCCTGTCTAAAATGATAATAAAGCAACATGAGTATTCGTGATTATTTGTTTATTTTAAATTGAGAGTGAAACATAATAAATTACGTCATGTGTCAAATTTTTTATTGAATAAAATAAAACATTAATGAGATAATTACCAAACACATGAAACTAGAAAAATTACGAAGTCAAAACATCCGAAATCATTTTGGGACCCAACGGCAGCACAACAACATCACTTTTCCTCCTTTATGTTATAATGCATCTTAAACTATACTTAAATTTATTAGCCCGCTGTAATACGTGAAGACAAAGTTTTAGAAAATCAGATGTCAAGAGAAAGAACTTTTACGTCTCGCCATGAGAGATGTGAGTTAGAAATCCAACATCATCTAACTTTGAGTAGATATTGGTCGCTACTTACTATGATAAATACTTCGTATACATTTCATGAAATAAAAAAAAAAAAAACCTTCTAATACTTTTAAATAAGATATATGCTCACGTCAGAGTATAAAAACTCATTGAAGAAAGCTATGTTGAGAAGAAAAGCCTGTAGAATCATATAATAGCCTAGAAGTGAAGCAAGCAATGATGTTGGTTAAGAGTTAATTACCTAGTACCTACCGTCAATCCTGCTTATCACCTCACTCAAACGAGCATAGCTTTTGTATGGTTTGCATGGGATAGGGCTGAAGACCGACATTGCAAAACAAAAATGAAAATGAAACTTTTTAACTGAATTTTATTATTATTTTAAAAGAGATTATCAATAGTTAAAACAATTTTGTAGTTTAATATAATTTATTTATCATAAATTTAAAATATATTTATGTATTTAAAAATATTTGTTATTATATTTTTAATTAAAATGTAATTTTTATATTAAAAATATTTATTATTAAAATTTTAATTATATAAAATAAATATTTATCTCGTAAGATATACTGAAATAATAGTTTGGGATACATACCTCAATCTATCTTTAGAACCCTACAAGAATCTTTCTTGTAATACTGTAAATCTTACATAAATTATATTTTCTATTGTGCCAATTGCCAAGTCCTTGTATTATTGTAAACCTTCCGTGCTCTTCCATCCCCCCGCGGCTTGCACCATAACAAAAAAACGAAAGGGATTTGTATTCTTAGGTAAGAACTAGGTTAAAAGATGAAAGATGAATTTGTTAAAAAAATAAAATCGAAAACTACAAAAATTGTCCGTACGAACCCTTACATGTTAATAAATATTTTACACGGGTAAATTTAAAAATAAAAATTTAGTTTTAAAAAGTTATTTTTATTACACAGATAAGCTTACAATTTCTTCAAATTTATTATCTAAATTAAATGTTAGTTTAGACAATATTAACTATTTTTAACATTTCAAAATGTATTTTTAATCAACATCCTTCTAAATAAATTTTAAATAGTATAAAATATAATTTAAAAAGTGTGATGACTATAATAAGACAGACTTATATGATGTTTACTAACATATTTTTCTGTTATTTTTAAAAAAATCAACTAGAATAATTTTAGGAGTTTTTCTTCGTCAACGATAGTAGTTAAAAAAAAAAATCTACCCCCTTATCTCTTTCGATGTTTTATTTTTATTTTTATTTTAGTTAAATTTTAATATTTTTAAAATTGTTAACAGTTACAAATAATATTGTATTGCAATATATATAATTTATTTATATAAATATAAAATATAATTTATATGTATATCTTTTAATTATATAAATAAACACTTTTTGTATACCTTTCAAAAACTAAAATAATAACTAGTATGTACATTAAAGATTAATATAAATTTTGAAAATGAATATTTACTTTTAATTATGATTTTTATAAACATATACTCACTTTTCTATTTTTCTCGTTCAATTTGATTATATCACTTTTCACATTTGTTATTTTTTTTCTCTTTTTAATCCTATACATCACAAAATGGTATGTACATTTGTCATTTTTTATTTTAATTAAATATCTGCTATTAAAGAAACCAAATCTAGATTTGTTCATAAAATAAGTGCACGGAATAATTTGGAGTAAATGGGACACAGAAGAACGACGTGGATGCACCGACCAACGATTAGACTTTCAAAGTCTACCTAACAGCCACACGAAAGACTCAAATAGCTAGTTTTTCTTAATGTTTACTACTATTGATTGAAAGTGATCTATGATATTTGATAATTGTGAATTTTAAACAGTTTTACTTAATTATTATCCCAACTCTGAATATTAATCTCACGTTTTTATTCTTGGATCTAAAGTGTCTGGGGTTTATCTTAATTGAGATTTGGGTTTGACTTTAACTGAGGTTGGAGATGAATTGCGTACTTATAAAAGAAACTTTAATGATAAAGTTAATAGTAATTTTGAATGGAATAACATTTAAGTAATAAATGGGCATTTATATTATTAACGTTAATTGATTTCTTTTTGTAAAGACGTAAAATACATTTGTGGAGTATATGAGATGAGTTGACCTTTAGTATAAAGTCTAGAGCGAGCAATTTTAACCTAAAAATGCTATTAATTTACTCTTTGAACGAAGTGAGTTTCTCTACATCTAGATGCATTATATTCATATTGAACTTAAATTATCTTAGGTTGACTTTAGTCAAAGTACCAACTAATGGTTTTAGGTATTTAGTGTATAAGAATGACAACAAATAAAAATTCGTATACCTATAGATAGTTTTTGCTATTATTAATAAAAAATAGATAATTAAATAGATATATACTTGTTAATAGTACGAGGTTGGATACTAAAATATTTGTATTCATAAATATCCACGCATAGAATTATTTAAATATTTTTAATTATATAAAATATTTATTTTATTTTAAATATAAATGTATTTTTAAAATTTAATTCTCGGTATAATTATATATTATAAATTTGTTTAGTATAAATAAATGTTTAAAAATGTTTTTTATTTTTTATTTAAAATTTATATTTTAACAAATATTATTGATAAATACAAAAATCTAGAACTATATATAAATTATGTAGATATTTACTTAATAAATATTTATGTAATTACATATATAACGATTATTATCCATTCTCACCTCGCACCATTGTCACCTTATTAGTGTAATGATATTTTTGTGACGAGGTTATATATTTATGCAAATTATGTTACAATAACTAATTTTAAAATATTTATGTTTTTAGTTTATTATTTGTATGATTTAATAATTTAATACATATTTATTATAATTTATTTACAAATAAATGTGTATTTATATAATTAAAATAAAAATTCATATAAAATGAGCAAGAATAACCATGTAAACGAATAAAAATGAATTAAATTGAAGGAGAAATTATGAAGTTAGGTAAAAAATAGAAAAAAAAGTCACACAGCTAAAAAAAAAATTAAGTGAAAAATTAATTTAATAGAAAACCCTCAATTATAGTTAATTTGAAAGAATGAATATAAAGGGATATTTGCATTTAGGAGAAGTGTGTTTATCATTGTTCTATTTGAACTACAAATAGAGACATATACTTTATATATATATATATATATATATATATATATATATATATATATATATATATATATATATATATATATATATATATAAAAAATACCTACACCCTAGTGATAATGTGGGTTTCTTCTAGGTCGGTTCCTTGACTCGTGGCATCGCTGTCATCTGTCACACACTTTGAGTTGAGCTCAAGCTATCCTACCGAGAACATAAATTTGCTGTAGTATATAGCCTCACGTAGAATAAACAACATTTGCTATAAATTATTTAGAAAATGAGAGATGTTTCATATATATTTTCGAGAAACATGCGTAAAAAAAAATAGAAAAATGAGTAAAATATATATCATAATAATTTCTTAAAATAGAAACAATAATTTTATTATAAAAATGAAAGAAAAAAATAAAGTAAACATCGAATCTTTCTAATAGTCCGCTGTCCGCACGACACGCCGCCATGGGCACTCGTATTTCTTTTTTTTTTCTTCGTAATAATGTGTCCATTACTTTTTAATTTTTAATTTTAATTTTAATTTTAATTTTTTATGAATGCTCCCATTACTTCCAACCTTAGCGCAACATGCATAAAAAGATATTTCGATTGTAACATTTGTATATGTAAATATGAACCAATGCGTTAATTAAAAGTACTCGACTTAATTCAACTTTTACTCTCCTAACTTTCGCGTCACGATTTTAATTGTTGGATATAATTCACACATTTAAAAAATAGATATTTTAACTGTACAGTTAATTTATTGTTTAATTTTTAATATAAATAATCATATAACAAATTTAGTTAAATAATTTTTTTTAAATTGAATAATTAATAACACATGATGTGACATTGTTTATTAATTTATAATTAAATTATTTAATATAAATATTGAAGAATTTAATATTAAAAAATATGAAATACGTTAAAAAAAAAACATTTTTACACCACCATCTTCCTTCCCATAAAACTCAACAAGGTGCGCAGAAAACAAAAATCATTATTAGGTCACGGGACTTGCATGGATGATGACAACAACATTGTTTTCTAATGTTGGGCGGAAATAGTCTGAAGTCCGAGAACAAAGAGGCTGTACATGGCTTTGGTGAATTTAGTCATGTCTTGGAAGAGAGAAATATATATATTTAATATATTTTATAAACAATTCAATATTTCACATTAAAGAATTTAATTTATTAAATAATTAATATCACATTAAATAATTTTTGTCACATAAATTATTAAATTTGGAACAAATTAATTGATTAAATTTGTTATGTTATTATGCTAGTTAAAAATTGGAAGTTGAATTAAGTATGTGGTTAAATTTTTTAAATTTTATAATAAAAATTAAAGATAGTCACACATCAAACTAGAAGAATAAGAGTATACTTAAGTTAAAAACAATTTTAATCCACATATATATATTTTGAGAAGGAAAAGAAATATTTTTATTAGTCATCTTAGGTAAAATGTATAAAAAATTGTCGTGACGTTATTTTACAAAAGTTTAAATTAATCTAAGGTTGAATTAAGGGTGTGACTAAAATTATTATTAAAAAAAATAAAAGATAAGATTAAAATTATTTATTTTTTTATATTGAGTACTTAAAAACTGGAGGTTCAATTAAGGTGATTCTAAAATTATTATTATTTTTAACTGGAGATTCAATTAAAGGTGAAACTAAAATTATTCATTTTTTTAAAATTAAACAATTAAAGGTATGAAAATCAAAATTTCTCATTCATCAAGTACTCTCAAGTCCAAACACAATTTTAATCCATATATGTTTTTTTAGAAGGGAAGAAATATTTGATTAGTGATATTTGGTAAAATGTATCCAAAAATTACACTAAGGATCTTTTACAAAAGTTTAAATTAATGTAAAGATTTTGTAGTTTTATAAAGTTTTTGATTAAGTATACGTAGTAAAAAATATTTTAAAAAAAGCTATTATAATTTAAATATTTTTAATTAAGTTCCATTTATAATTTAGTTAATTTATATTTGAGTTTAATTTTAAATCTTGTTTCAAATCTATTTAATCTAATTTATTTTTTAAAAAAGAAGAAAAGTTAAAAACAAAAGTTAAACCAAATACTTAAATTCACTCAAGATGCAGAATAGAGTGAAGGAACGGAAAGAAGGAATGGGATGGGCCTTATGAATGGGCCTTTAGAAATTGAAACATCGCAGCACGTATTTAAGCGCTAAAATTTCAAATTCCAACTAGCAAAAGAAACAAACCCTATTAAAGCGATCAGTATTTTAAACCTCAAACTTCCGCCCTTTCTCAACGGACGGACACGATGGATCCGAACACTTCACCGCCGTGCCCTGCTGCAACCACCGTTCGCCGGAACCCTCCCCGGAGAGCTCGCGCCACTCCCAAAACGATACCTCAACGCTTCGACTTCGACTTACCCGAAATCCCGCCATTTCCACACGACGACGTTTTGTCCGCACAAACACCAGAAATCCCGTCAACGTCTCTCCCCAAACCGGAGAACGAAAACCTAAAGGTTTTCCTCCGAATCCGGCCCCTCCCGTCGTCTCCAATTCAAGCTCCGCGCGTGAGAGCTAAAAGCGCGTGGCCTCAGAACCCCGCGAAAAAGAACGCAGCCGCGGCGGGTGCTAAAATTTCCAAGAACAAGACCCCCAGCGCGTGCGTAACGGTCATCGACTCTCAGTCGGTGACGTTATCAACCCTTTCGAGCTTGCAAGATTCAAAGCGTGGCAAATCAGAGACTTACGGCGGCTTCTCGCACGTTTTCTCTTCCGACTCATCTCAGGTAACGATATTCTCTCGATTCTCACTTTTTCGTCATTGGCGTTTTCCCTTAGCTAACAGTAACAGTGCGATGGAGATTTTAGTTTCAAGTGTACGAGAGAATGGTGAAGCCTTTGGTGGAGGAGTTTCTTAGGGGTAGAAGTGGAATGTTGGCTGCACTGGGACCCAGCGGGTCCGGGAAGACTCACACCGTGTTTGGAAGCACAAGGGATCCTGGAATGGTACCACTTGCCCTACGCCATATTTTCAAAGAGATTGAACCGCATGACAAACAAGCATCTAGGTAGTCTTGTGCATTAATTCCAAATCGTTTGTTATATATTTCAGTTAAGTTGTGCACAAAGATTCACTGTTCGGCTAGTACATAGTATGTGTTGTATTTGGTTGTTATGATAAATTGATGACCAAACGTGATATTTTGAGAGCTAGATATCTAAGTACCTGTCTGATTTTATGTTGAGTAATTTAAAATCATGTTGAAATATCAGTTAATGTAATTTTAGGTAAATACTCATATGTCTGGCCTCAGCTGGTAAAATTGATTTTGCATTTTTACATTCAGAATTGATTTTGAGTTGAAGTAAAAGTAACATTAAGTAACTTTTGCATTGAATAAAAATTTTTATACTGAGTTTTAGTACTAACTTGGTTTTAGAATAGAAACACTAATACATAAATTGCTTTACTTCAAAATCATATCTAATCAGTATCAATTTTATTCAAAATCTAATTTGCAAATACTCACTTAAACACGCACTAAGCTTATGTAATGAGTAAAATTTGACAGCATAAACATTATTATCAGTGTCAACTGTCAATGCAAACACGATAACACAGTGACAAGCTTTGGAGTTTGGAAAACAATTTGCAACTTTGGTTGAACATTTTTGTTGTTTGATTGAATGAAATGCCAATTCTGTACGATGGTGCAACTTGCAGAACCTTTAACATGTCAATATTTGAGATATGTTCTGAACGGGGTAAAGCAGAGAAACTGTTTGATTTGTTATCAGATGGAAGTGAAATAAGCATGCAGCAATCGACTGTGAAGGGGTTGAAAGAGGTTTATAGCTACATCCGTTTATTTGATTTTCCCAGATCTGTGTAATATGGTTGGTGATGATTGTGTTTATTGCGTTTGTGTGAACAGGTTCTCATCTCTAATGCTGAACAGGCAGAATCCTTGATAGCACAAGCAGCGCTGAAACGTGCGACTGCAATGACAAACACGAACAGTCAGTCGAGGTAGGATGTAAGGGAATTTAGGAATGTACCATCCTTCTCTAAAAATGTTTAAAAGAGAAGAGTGCTAACAGTATAATCTCTATTATTGGTTAAAATTTATTAAAAATTATAAAATTACAAATGAAGTTCCAAGCTCATTAAATAAGAAGTGAGTCTTACGAATTTTTGTAATTGCTAATAAATTTCAGTCAATAATTGAAAATGTGTGTTATAAAGTGTGTTAACATTTAAAAAAAAAAAGGCATTGTTGTTGGCTAGGTGTTTTCTTCCCATGGAATACCTAAAATGCTTTAATAATAGGCAGAGGTAGTTTGTACTATGCAATGGATTCTTTTTGTTTGAGGGTATTGCTAGTAACGAGCTGAGTAGTGAGTAGTGAGTAGGAGGAGACCGGTGCTTGAATGGAAATATTTCTGCCAAATTTTAGAAGATGTTGTAGCATGTAATCTGTTGTCCTGTTTTAGGGTGTTATACCATAGTTGGTTTCATTCAGAAATGGAAAGAAAAGAAAAAAGATTGACCATGAAGTGCAACTCAAGATTTATTTTTGAATAAATGTACAGGATGTAGTTGCTAGTCCAGTTAAATTTTTGTAGGAGGGGTTACAAGTTTTGTTATAGAAATCATGACTTGTTAGTAGCTTTCTTTAAAGATTATGCAACCAATCATTTTATGTTAAGGTTTGATTTTTTTCTCTTTGTACTTGCAGCCGATCACAGTGCATCATTAACATTCGTGATGTTCCCCCAAAATGTAAAGGGGCGGTCAATCCTAAGTCAAATGGTGCTGTTTTGACTATCATTGACCTTGCTGGGGCTGAAAGAGAAAAAAAAACAGGGAATCAGGTTCATTCCATTTTTTCCATACTGTTATGAGCAAATTGGCTTGACTTTGGGCTTTGTGCTCTTTTCACTTTTAGGACATTTTAGGATATAATCTAGATGATCTCTTAAATGTTATATTTATATCATTTACCCTCTATGTTGTCTTTTATAGAACATATATTCATCTTTGTAGCCAAAAAGCTTAGACAAAAATGTATGGACTGGCACATACTTGCTATGAACGATGATTTTAGAGCTCCAATCAGAAATTATTCTTGATGTCCATCAATTTTACTTAAAAGGTTTCATAAAGTTTTAAAATTATAAGCCTTTACTAATTATTAGAGTGAAATTCTTTGGCGTCTAGATAAAATTAAACTTAAAATATCTAAAAGAAAGTAAACCCTCTTAATTATAAGAGAACTGTATACAAAGTTCAGATAACCGGGATCGGGATGTCATCATTTCTTGAATTTCATTTGCAAGTTTGACTACAATTTCTAGGGGGGTTAGTTGATCCATGCAGTGGACCTGCCTAGAGGGATAAGGGCTGATTGCTATTGTAAATATTTTGCTTTTATCTCCATCTCAACTTTTTTTTTGCGATGTTGTAGGGGACAAGATTGCTTGAAAGCAATTTTATCAACAACACATTAATGGTGTTTGGCTTATGCTTGAGAGTATGTAGCCTATACTTCAAACCATGAACCCAAGTTATTCATTCTGCTTTTGGTATACCTACCCTCATATTTTATGCGTATGATTTTGTTGATTTCAGTCATTGTTGGAGCACCAAAAAAATCGCAAGAAGCCGTTGCAGAAGCACTTCCAAAGCTCTATGGTAATGTTTTTAATAATTTTAATTTTTATTGTATTTTGATGGACTTTAGTTGTCATCTGTGTTACTGTCTCTTGATGGCTAATGTCACGTCAACAAACATAAGCTAAAAGCTTATTTATTTTCTTTGCTTAGGAATCTCTTTTAGACAATGAAATGGGGAAGAGTTACAACTTAACAAATTTGACTTTGTCTGCCGCTACTGCAGTTAACCAGGTACCTGCGAGATTATTTGGAGGGCAAGAAGCGCATGTCCTTGGTATGTATATGGGAGTTTCCTTTCAATTTTTATGAGAATCACATGCCTTTCTGATATAAATTTATTTATTTATTTTTTCAAATTTGTCAATCTTGCCAATTCCTTTTGTTAACTTATACTTCTTGTGTTCATAGATTTTAACAGCAAAGTCAGGAGAAGAAGATTATCTTGATACTTCTTACCTACTGAGACAAGCTTCTCCTTACATGCAGATAAAGTGAAATTCATTTTCATCACATGATCTTACGTGGATTTCATATTTACCCCAGATTGATTTCTAAGTATCTCTATTTGTTTCTGTTAGGTATAATGAAGTCGAACCATCAAACATAGTTTCCAAAAAAAGACATTACCAAGCTTCGTCCATAATGGATAATTCAAAGCTATCACCTTTATCGGAACATTTAAAGAGAATGAGACTTGTTAGTGAACATACTGAGCAGGTTTTCTTCTACGTCCTAGCTTGACTCCTTGTCTAAAATAGAGGAGATTGTTGTGATTGTTATAAAATTGCATTTTAATATTTTGTACACATTTTCTACTGCAGAGAGCATAAATATAAGAATTGGTGTATGAATAGATAGCACAAACATTCTTTTACAGTGGATGACATTGACCTCTTAGCATAAGCTATTTTGCTATTTGAATAGGTGGTGAGGTTTTATGAACTTGTGGTATTAAAAAGACAATTAACAGCTATGTAATTCCAGAAATATGCATGAAAAATATTAAGGACATTGTTAATGTGAATTTGGAAAATGAAGAATGTCAAGTAGTTGAAACTAGAAAGAAAGGGATCAGATGTTCATTTCGGAAAATGAGAGTTGGGACTTGGGATGTGGGAACATAAGGTGGAGGATCATTGCTGAACAGTTAGATATACTTTTTGGTTTAACAAGAACAAAATACGATTATGCACTTCGAGGCTTAATTAGATTACATAAAAGTTAGAACTCAGAATACAATCATCTTTGTGTTCACCGTAACATTATATTTGCCAGAAAGTAAATAGTTCATAGCATGGTGTGCTCATGACAAATTATGATAAACTTTTGATCTTGACTGTTGATATACTCTTTATACTTTGTGCGTCCTTTACTTTCACCAATTTGAAATTTATTATCCTCAGAATGATCATCATCATCTCATTTATTTGTATGAAGTATGAACATAATTTTGCTTGTTCGGATGTTCCGTTTGTGGAACCATCTTAATTATAGATTTTAGAACTAATATTTTTTTTTGTTACAATTTTACTTATTAATCCATTGTTTTTCTTTTTTTTGTCTTCAGAATGATGAGAAGAGTGTTGAAGAAAGGAAGACTTTTACGGAAGGTAGTATGGGACATTAAAAAAATGTGTTAAATTTATTTGTTCTGTTTTTTCCCTCAACAGGATCCTCCACAACAAGGTCAAGGGATAACATATCCCCTTCCCATAGTTCCAATTTGAACGTTGGACCTTCAAGATGGAGTACCCAATGTTCAACATTGGAGTGACACATTGTCGATTTAATTATTTGCATTCCAATGCTGGGCAATTCTTATATTATTCTTATTTAAAAAATTTTGGTCCCTTGGACCTGTAACATCATCCCGAATCCTGACTTTGATTTTGTGACAGACGCTTCAACACTCTGCAAATTAGATTCTAGTAGTTCTGTCTCTTTCAAGTCAGAGTGTGATAGCCAGGTCCGGAGTGAGAGAAGCAATATAATTATGCAGAATTTTGCTAAAGTTATATGGAATGTTTTGAAGCAATATAATTCCAGACTGAAGGTAATAAGAAAAAAAAACTATGTTTGCTGATAGTAAATTTTTTCTCATTCATTAGGGTGCTCTGACACTGGTGTTTATAGATAAGCTAATCCATCTATCTTCAGATAATATATTACTTCATTCATAATCAGGTTGCTGAAATGGAAATAGAAAGTCTCAAAGAGAGCATTGGGTATGAAAAGAAAAAATACTTGGATCTGGAAACACAGATGAATGAGTTTAAGGCATGTTGTACTTGCTGCAAAGGAAGAAAAATAAAAATCGATCCTGAAGATTGTTCATTAGTGGGTCGTGATCCACCACATAATTGGGAGAAAAAGGTTGGGTACAGTATTCCTGGGTTCCTGCTTTCTTGTATGAAGATTAGTGAGGTTTACATATATGCAATTTCAATGCTCATTCACCTTTAATATATTCATCAAGAACTGGTATTCTGTATGGGATGCAAGGTCACTGTATCAAATAACTATCGAGCATCAGGGAAAATGAGGTTGTCAGCTCAGGCAATTAGTTGTTTTTTTTAACTTACCTACATGCGATGACTTTGTTATTAGGATTTTGTAACTAGCGGGTTAGGTTAGTGCATGTGTCAATCTGCTTGAACATTTTTTGTTGGTTCATTCATGGAGAGATCTAGCCTTAATTGAGTTCAGATTTTGCCTGTTCAATAATAAATTGAGCTTGAGAACGAGTATTCATGTAGTTGAGGAAGTCAGGCTGACATGAAATAATTTCTACTAGTGGCAAGCTAAGTTAGCTTGAACTTGTTAATTGGCTAACCTATTTTGCTAACTCCTACTTTCCTCTGACATGTAGTTGTTGCTAGGTTTTGGGTTAATGTCTTGTTAGAAGGTAAATTTAGGCTTCACTAGATTAAAATAAAACAATTATACTACTAAAATCATCCCATCTAATGTGTGAACTGACATTACTGTGCTTTGTGTGTGTGTTTCATATGAAATGGGTCACCCACTAGTTCTTTTTCTTCCCCCATAATGTGCGAACTTCAGTCGAATTGCAATGTTATATGTAATTTGGTTATCCATTCTTTCCAGGAAGCATTTCATGCAGAGTCATCATCTGAACTCACAGTTGACCAGTCTGATGAAGAGGAGCCCGTGCTTGGTACTTCCTGTACAAAGTTAGATTCTGAAGACTCACATAGGTTAGCCTTGTGACCAATGTGATCTTTCACATGTAGTTCCTGATTATCTATTTTGGCTTTGAACAAATATGCTTGTTCCTAATTTCTGCTTGGTGGAATAATGTAGGGAAGTTTTGTCATTGTCAAAATCAGAGCATCATAGTGCGTTGGAGGCTGATGCAGGGAGCAAGATATCGAGTGTGGGTTGACTTTTACATTTGTTTAATATGTACATGTGTCAGTTTGTTTGAGTCAATTCGTTGAAGGAGAAATGAACAAAGTGTCAATTTGCTTGAATTGATTTTTCCATATGTCAGATCTTGCTAGTTCAATGATGAACCACAATTGAGAATGAGAATGATCAAATATAGTTGTGGAAATCCGGTTGACATAAAATAATTTAAACTAGTAGCAAGCTAAGTTAGCTTGAACCTATTAATCAATTAACTTGTGTTGTTAATTCCTACTTTCCTCTGACATGTAGTTGTTGCTAGGTTTTGGGTTAATGTCTAGGGTAAATTTAAGCTTTACTAGATTAAAATAAAACAATTAGGTGAAATAACTGTGCTTTGTGTGTTTTATATGAAATGGTGAACTGAAATAACTGTGCTCTGTGTTTTATATGAAATGGTTCACCCGCTAGTTTTTTTCTTCCCCCCAAAATATATGGGAGCTCTCAGTCAGATCGCAATGTTATATTTAACTTGGTTATCCATTTTTTCCAGGAAACTTTTCATGCACAGTCATTATCTGATCCTAGAGTTGACCAGTCTGATGAAGATGAGCCCATGCTTGGTACCTCCTGTACACAGTTAGATTCTGAAAACTCAGATAGGTTAGTCTTGTGACCAATGTGATATTTTCACATGTGGTTCCTGGTTATCTTTCTTGGCTTTGAACAAATATGGTTGTTCCTAATTTCTGCTTAGTGTTATAATATAGGGAAGTTTTGTCCTTAACAAAACTGGAGCATCATAGTGCTTTGGAGGTTGATGCTGGGAGCAAGATACTGTGTGTGAGTTGACTTTTTCAATTACTTGATTCAATTCATTGAAGTAGAATGAACTAAGTGTCAATTTGCTTCAATTGACTTCTCCGTATGTCAGATCTTGCTAGTTCAATGATGAACTATGCTTGAGATTGAGATTGATCGTTCATATAGTTCAGGAAGTCAGGTTGACATGAAATAAATTAAACTAGTGGCAAGCTAAGATAGCTTGAGCCTATTAATTGGCTAATCTGTAGTTGTTGCTATTTTCCTCTAACATATAGTTGTTGCTAGGTTTTGGGTTTAATGTCTTATTATCTGTTAAATTAGGCTTCAGCTTATCAGAATAAAATAATTATACTGCTAGAGGCATCCCATCTAATGTATGAATCAACTTAACCATGCTTTGTGTGTTTGGAAGAAGGTTCATCCACTTGTTCTTTCTTGAAAATATATGCAAGCAGAATTCTAATTGCAAAGTTATCATATATGTTATTTGGTTGTCCATTCTTTCTAGGAATCATTTCATGCACAGTCATCGTCTGAGGCTAGACTTGACCAGTCCGATGAAGAGCCTACACATGGTACTAACTGTACACAGTTAGATTCTGAAAATTCAGATAGGTTAGTATTGTGAAGAATAATGATCTTTTGTGTGTGCTCATTCTTTTTATCTTGGATTTGAACTATTATACTTGTTCCTTAATTCTTGCTTGTTGCAATGTTATAGGGAAATTTCAACCTCCTTGTCAAAAGCAAAGTATCATAATGCTTTGGTGGTTGAGGCTGTGAGCAAGATACCAAGTGTAAGTTCTATATGTTAATGTGTATTTGAATCAATTTGCTTCGACTTTACATGTTGCTTTATTGAAGGATAGATTCTGCCTTAACTGAGTTTAAATTTTGCTAGTTCAATAATTAACTAGGGTTCTGAATGAGGGTGCATATAGTTCAGAAAATCAGGTTGAGATGAAATAAAAGCTAGTGGCAAGCTAAATTAGCCTGATCCTATTAATTAGCTTACTTGTTTCCCTAACTCCAGCCTTCGTGTGACAATCATTATAGGGTTGAGGAATACCAGTGAGATTCTCTCTACTATTGTTTGAAATTTATTTTAAATTATAAATTTTAGTAGAATTTATCAATAAATCAAGAGAGAGACTGATCAAATGAGAGTAAGTCTCACCAAAATTTGTTATTTTTAATATATTTTAGCCAATAATAGAGAAAGTTTCAAAAAGAGTGTCCAAGAGAGTTTAACTAGCATTCCTCTTATAGAAGTTTTTGAGTTTAATGTCTTGTTAGAAGTTAAATATAGGATTCAATACATTAAGTAAAAGAGTTATTCAATGTACTACACAAGGCATCCCATCTGGCGTGTGAAGCTACATAAAGCTGCTTTGTGTTTGTATTTCATAAGAAATGATTCACCGACTAGTTTTTTTCTTAAAAGTATATTCGAGGTTCAGATTGCCATATTAGTATGTAATTTGGTTATCCATTCTCTCCAGGAAACATTTCATACACAGTCATCTTCTGAGCCTAGATTTGACCTGTCAGATGAAGAGACTATGCCTGGTATTTCCTGTAGACGGTTAGATTCTGAAGAATCAGACAGGTTAGCCTTGTCACTAATATCTTCCATATGCGATTTATGCTTGTTTTTCTTGTCTTTGAACAAACATGCTTGTTCCTTCACTCCTGATCCGTGTAATAATATAGGAAAATTTTGGTGTCCTCGTCAAAACAAAGACATAATCCATTGGAGGTTGAGGCTGAGACCAAGATACCAAGTGTGAGTTGAATTTCCCTTTGTTAGCGTACACACGGCTTTTGTCGCCTTTTTTTTTTAATTGATATTCAGATGGTGATTTCGGGGTAATTTAAGATTAAAAGGTAATGTATTGTAAATAACCAACTGTTCAGAAATTTGAAGGATTGGAAATGCACAAGTTCATCTTAACCTTGTGCTTGAATTCAACAAGGATCAAACATCGAATTAGTTTGTCAAAAAGGTTTGGTTATCATGTTGATAACTACCAAATCTTAAAAGCTTAAAATGCTAATTAAAGGTTTTTGAATGTTTTTATATATTTATCTCTAACAAGGAACATAGTTTTTGGCAAGTGAGATTTTATCTGGAATCTAAATATAATTACAAGGGAAATGAAAGGTGGGGGGGATTAAATATTGATGTTTCAATTATACACCCAATCAGTCCTTGAAATTAACTTGTTTGAGTGAATAATACACCCAATCAGTCCTTGAAATTATATATACCGGTCAATTTAGTGTCAGAAATTGCAAAAGTTCCAATTTTGTTTCTTGTTTGATCCCACCTTGCAGGAATTGTTCGATTCTTCATCGTTAACAGAAGATGCCATATTAGATCCTTTATCACCCAAATATGTTTCATCTACTAAATCACATAACCTTGTGGGTGATCCACGTGGTGAGATTGCTGTCGATAACTCCCGCAAACCTCCTAAGCCAAAAAGGTCCGTGGTGCATTTATGGTAGAAGAGTATTGAGTGGTGTTTAACTTTAACCTTCTCTACTCTACTACATGTATAGTTTTTCCTTCAACATTTACTGATCGTAATTTTTATTTTGTGCTTGTTGAAATCAGGACACTTATGCCTTCCTCATCCATGTTATCAAGGGACTTGAGCACCTTCGACCTCTGTGACGAATCTGAGAAATTGAAGGTACTGTATAAAATTTAATATTTAAATTTGGATCAGTGCAGTTTCAAATAAAGCCCAGTCTTTATGTAGCGCACTATTATGTTAAAACTGAGAAAATGTTGGCCGATATACAGGGGAATAATAGGAGTACAAGGAAGTTAGCAGCACATGATGATCCGAAAAGATCAAATGGAAGCATCTCTCTGCTCCACTTGCTGCAAGGTAAAAGAAGCATTGTCCATCGCTAGCTTAGCTAATCAACCCATTTTTGTTCCCAAAAAAAATTATGCTGTTGCTTGCGGCGAGGGAAGACCTCATCTTATGCCTTTAGCAATTTAGTTGTTTGCTAGTAAATATCTTACTTTGAAGTTGCACTGCACAGAAAAGTGTATTAGCTGTGTATATTCTATACGTCCTCGGTATACGAATCTCATTCTTTTGCCATTGATATAATTTCACTCCTTCAATACTGATGCTTCTGCGTTCAATTTCGTTCTGTTGAAGATAATTTCCTTTTTCCAGAACGAAAATACGAGGAATTACCAAGTTTCTCTTTTATATGATATCATTAGCAATGTTATAGCACTTTAATGCTACTGCCACTATAAATTAATTAATTTTAAATATAAATAATAGAGCTATTATATATATATATATATCATGGTAGTCAATAATAGTCGGAGCGGCCGTTATAGCACCAGAGCCGTGGAGGGGCATGACAGAACTGGCGTAGCGGTGCAGTTTGATGTCATTGTTGTTGCAACCGTAAGTGAGAAATTGTGGCGGAGTAGCCGCAATTGTGTATTGGAAGGGGAAAAGTCAAAAATGCCTTCCTATTCAAATCGTTAGTAAGAACATTTTTTATTTTTTGCATTTTAGGATTTTAAAATTTAAATAACCTTAAGTCTCCTCTTCCATCTGTTTTTCATCTTCCATCCGATTCTCTTCTTCCTTTCCTGTCTTCTTTTTCTTCACTATCTTATCTTCTTTGACGACCTTCTCTGGCGATTTTGAAGTAGTTTTTGCATTTCTTCAATTATTTTTCTGTTTTTTCTGCAATTCTATTTTTTGTATTTCTTTAATTTTTTTCTGTTTTTTTTTTGCGAGTCTGCAATTCTGTTTTTTGCATTTCTCTGACGACCTATTGTTTCTGCAATTTTGCCTATTGTTTTTGCCTACTGTTTCTACCTACTTATTGTATTTGACATTTAGACTATTTGTTTTACTTTATACTATTTGAATTTTAATCTTTTTATGAATTTTTATTATTAATGATACTTGTTAGTTTATGAATTTTGAGTAATATTTATGTTTTTAAGCTTATATATATAATATAAATATATTAATAATTTTTTAATATATATAATATTAGAATAGCGACTATTTTCCTATCTACTATTCCGCTATCTCAGTTCAAGGGTCAGCTGCTCCGCTCCACTGTCTGGAATTAACTACTATTTTATATATATATATATATATATATGATTAAGGTTAAAATTTATTTAATAATTATAATATTATCTAAAACAATTACATTATTAAATGAGCCAATAAACTTTTGCGTTGGGGCGATTAAATTAAACTCTTTATTGTAAACAACATTAACGTGGCACAGTGAATAAGCCCAACCAAAAATGGACGATTTTTACGTTAGTGACCTTAGTAAATATCTTTTTATTTTCCCTAAGTAGTCAACAAGCCTTTTTTCTTTGGGTTGTGGAAAGAAAGAGGACAAGGGCACCGTGGCCCAAAGAAAGAAAGCCCAAACAGGTACAAACTTGCAAATGTTGATGGGTGATTCTATTTGCATCTCCTTAGTTTTTTACTCTGTGAAACAGTTTCTTTGTTTTTATTAGTTGTGAAAGTAACGTGTGAAATGCACAAAGAAAAAAAAGTTAGTATTTCTCAGTTAATATTTAATCAAGAGAATGGGAATAATTAAAAGTCTTACTATAAATTGTATATTCTGAAATTTTAATATAGTTGTAGATGATGGGGAAGTTAGTGGTCCAAAAACATGGAAATCAATTTAAACCATCTCACCAGGGTATATTAACCTTAGACTGCTTGTATTTGCATTTTTTATTTTGGAAATTTTTACGTGAACAAAATATTGTTCGTTAATATATAATTATATTTAATTATTTGTAATTGTGAGTTTATGTAAAGGAGAATAGGTTTAAAAGTTTTCAAATTTAATTCTCTTCATAAAACATAGTTCAAATAAATAAATAAACAAAAAATCGTAAGCCACCTAAAAATTGGTCCATAAGTTAATCCAAGGTGAGTTGTTACTTTTTATTCTGTCAAGTGTTTATGGTGTCTATGGTTGCAAGAAAGAAATAAAGAAATAAAACAGGAATAATAAATTTTTTTGTAGTTTGAGAAAAAGTAGAAGGAAAGGAAATGAGAAAATTTTTAAAATTAAGATATTTTTTAAAGAAAATTTTCACTTTTTATTAATTTAAATGTCAAACTTTTCATCTCAATCAAACATAGGATTAAACCCTGTTCCTTGTTGGTTTACAACACTGAAACATGAGTTGTACTAATACTTTTCTCGAAGGAGAAAAATTGATTGTATAATCCGTTCATGCTTTTTTATGCCTATAAGGAAAATACAAGGAGACAAGGCAGTTCTTCTTTAATTACTGAAAGAGACATTAGAAAAGGCACAAATTTTGTCTCATAAAAGCTTAGTTTGTGGTCATGATTCATGAACACAGTTCCCTTCCGTGGACGTGGTCATGTTAACGCACATCAAAATAATTGATCAGAATATTGAATGATTACACTGCATAAGTTCCATTATAATTTTAACATTTTTTCATGAAAATTTACTTTTAAAAAATCACTTTTAAAAGTTTTAGTTTAAGTTTTTTAAAATATCATTTGAAAAAATCATATTTCTGATTTTTTTAAAATATTTTGGGCAAGTTCTAAAAAAACTGAAATTATAATTACCTTTTAAAATAAAGTACTTTTTATAATTGCAACTAAATAGAACACTTCTTTTCATGAAATCTCTAAAATATAATAGTATTGTACATTCTTAAAATCATTTCTTAAAAAAATAATAATAAACAAACGGACCCACTTTCCATGCAAAACTAAATGGACGCCTGTTTTTTTTCAAAAACTTACCAAATTTTTTAAAAAGATAAAGTTTGAGGTTTTTTTTACTATATATAAGATATGCGTAAAAGCCTTACCTTTATTTACTAGTTAAAGAAGAATAGTAGTATCAAAATTGTAAAGGAAGTTATTAAAAAAATGTTAAATTCATTAAATTTTATAATTTTAATAAATTTTAACTAATAAAAAATATGTTAAAAATAAGTGGGTTAAAATGTTGTTCATATAATTGGGTTAAAATGTTGTTCATATAATTGCTTTAATTTCCTCCTTAAACTTGTGAGTTGGCTTAAGAAAGCAAGATGAGATGCATAGAATCCATGATAGAGACATCAATGGGACGTTTCCTTTTCAGCTTAGACAATGTCTATATATCCTTTGTTTTCTGCTTCTTTTCGAAATCTCGTTCATATGAACATAATCCTTTCAATAAAAGCCACACAAGAGACAAATGAATCAAGACATACTAAAAGTGATAGTTGTTGGAGATATTTGTGCAATACGTCCTCCTATGTCCTTACAATTAATTAATAAAATGGTAATCACGAGACATATAGCCCCTGGTTCTTTGTACCTTCAATTAGATTAATTTTGTTTTTTTGTTATGTTATTTTTTTGTTATGTTATTATACACACATTTATTTCTTATTTAAGGAAAATTATTCAATCGAACATTCTCATTTTTCTTTGTTATAGCATAAATGTGTACAATGCGGTAAAGTGTGAGGAAATAATTTCTTGTATTGTGAAAAATTATATTAACAATTTTATTAACTTCTTATATTGTTGAAAACAAAATTCCAAAATTTTTTATAAGATTCTCCACTTTACTGGATTACTATATAAGAATAACATATCAATGACCTTATTCATTAATAAAAAAAAATTAATGTCCTTATTTTTCAATACAACTATAAATTTGAACTTTATAATGTTTCTTTTTGAATTCAAAAAGTTTTCGTAAACAAATTACATTACGTAACAAAATCAAGCGAGTTAAAAATATTTAATTTTAACTAAAACAACTAACTCGTTATTTTATGTAAAAACATTGAAAATAAAATTAAGTGAATGAATGAAATATATAAATTTAAGAACATATATATTTAAATGATTAGATAATAGTATAATTTATATCACATATCGCATTTATAAATTATGTGTGGAAGAGATATTTTATAGCATTTGAAAGGTAGTTTACATTAATTTTAAAAATAAAAAATAATAATTTTATATTTTCATTATAAATAAATTATAAATTATTATCTTTTCATATATTAAATTATATAAATAAATTATCAAATAATTACCTACTTTACTTTAAAAGATACGTAAAAGACAATTAAAAATCACACACATCAATTGCCACAAATTCACACCAACCCCGTACATTTATAATATGCTAATTTTTGTATTAGACAATATATTTCATTCTATTAATTCTTCGAGATATTTTATACTAATTTAATAATAATATATAATATTACCTCTTGTATATTTATCATCGTACATAAAAAATAATTAAAATACAACTGATATCTAAATTAGTTAAAAAAAATATAAGTTGAAAACATAGATATAAAAATTTATATTAAACTGACATTTTAGTCAGATCATATTTATTTTAAATAAATAAAATTTATAATAAATAAAATTTTAAATTATAGAAATTATATTACATTTAAAATTCATAGTAAATAAATATTTTAATATATAGATTATATTTTAGATTTATAATAAATAATTCATATTGTAATATGAAATTATTTTTAACTATTAATATATTTTTTAAAATATTAAAATATAATTTAGAAATAACTATGAGAATAAAAGATCTTAGGGTATTCTAATTTATTCATAGAAAGGATAATTATAACAATGAATTCCCACAAAAAAATCATAACAATGAATTAAAAAAACTAATTAAACATTAGAATAATTTAGAGTTCAAATTTAAATTATGGAAAATCATTTATAATATTTTAAAAAAATTTAAATTTCAAAATAACATTTATAATTGTTTTAAATAATTAAAATTAATAATTTTGATTTTAATTATTTAATCTCAACTATTCTGAGTTTTAAGAACGTATTTATAATATTAAAATAGTTTAAAATTTCAAGAAAGAATTTATAACTTATTTAAAGTAATTAAAATTAGTAAATTTAAATTTATTCTCAATTTCAAAAAAGTATTTATTTCTTTTAAGTTAAAAATTTCAAGAGAGTATTTTCAACAATTTTAAATAATTAAAATACGTAAATTTATCCTCTTCAAAGCAAACATTTAGATCATTTACCTCTTAATGTAATTGCTTTATGTTTTTATTCTTTATAATTATCTTTTTAGTTTATTTTCTTCATATAAAGTTTTGTTTTATGATTTTAGTTCTTAGTATTATTTTCATTTTATTATTATTATATTATAAATATCTCATTACTTAAATATATTTTTAATCCTCATAATATATTTATTTTATATTTTTAATTATGATTATTTTTCTTAATTATTTTTTTAAGTCATTATAAAATTAAAATATTTTAATATCAAACCCTATTATAATAAAATATATTTATTTTAATTTTTATTATTTAAAAATTATTGAGTCGATTATACAATAAATAATTATCCTACGTCATCATTTAATAATGATTGGAACTAAAATTATAAAATAAAATTGTAAAAAAAAACTAAAACCATGAAACAAATATATTAAAATGACTATAAACATTTTTAAATAATTTTTTATACAAATCTCTTATATATATATATATTTATATTGGATGGATATTGATTTAATTTATATTATTTAACAAACATAATTTCTTATGTCCAACAAATTTTTATTGCAAGCAAAAATGACCATTTTTTTTATAGGAAATAGAATTATAAAATACATGTATTACAAAAATTAAAACAGATTTTATCTTAATAGATATTTTATATATATATATATATATATATATATATATATATATATATATATATATATATATATATATATATTTTCGATGAACGAAGTATAAATTTAGTTTTTGAAATTTTAATAGTCGACCAATTTAGTCTCTAAAACTAATAAAATAATAAAATATTATTGAAATTATAAATTATTAAATAATTATTTTATAAAATTGTAATGGTTAGTCAAATTGATTCCAACAATTAAAAAATATAAAATAATCTCTAAAATTATAAATTATTCATCAATTTAGTTTATGGTTTATCCGTTAATTTCATAAAATTTGACTAAAGAGGTTGAATTGACATATTATATTTTTGAGTAACAGCTAATTAGGAATTCATGCGTGGTTGACATGAGATAAGAATAAAAATAATAAAAATATTATGAAATAATTATTAGCTTTCATTTTTTTTAATAGTTATTTTTGTATTTATTTTTTTATTTACTCCGTGGAGAAAGTATTGTTACAAATACTTCTAAAATCAAGTCACATAAATATATACATAATTAAAAATTGTTAGAAAAGTTGAGTTCCTTCAAATATTTAGGTATACATCAAACAATTTGATTTTAAGGACTACTAGATGACATTATCTCAATAAGTATATTGGAAGGCTAATGCAATTCTAATTGATAAAGGAAAACCAATTATTATTCTACCAATCTCGTAATATTTTTATTATGTAGATTAATATTTATATTAATCAATAATTTACAATTTTAAAAATTATTTTATCACTTTATTAATTTCAAAGACTGTTATAACCAGTCATACCGATTAAAATATATGCATATCACGTAATTATTTTTTTTATCTAATCACCTGAAAGTATATACATGCAAAACAAACTTGATATGAAAAAAAAATATATACACTCAAAACAAACTTCTCAACCACAAATCTGTTTATATAATTATATAATATTTTCCATCTTGATTTGTTTGATCTTAAAGCTATAAGCTAAGAGGTTTTTGAATAACAAATTAACTGTATTTGATTACACACTTCAAGGAGTTAACTGAAAAAAATTATTGTAAAATTAATATTTTCTATTGGAATTTTTTTTATAATCACATTATATATTATATATATAAATTATTTATTATTAATCTTTACAATTTTTTTTGGTTAAACACTTTTAATAGAATCTCGCATTTCAAACACTTTTATTCCATTTACAAAGACTCTAACACGAGTTTTTTATTAAAGAGATTCGAGTCTAGTAAGTTATGCAAGACGAATTATAAAATGTAATTAATAATTAGTAAAATTATTTTGAATTTGTTTTACAGTATAATATATATGAGAATATTTATGAAATATATAAATTATTTTTAAATATATTAATATTACATTAGTTTTTTTTTGTGCAAAAGATTTTTTTTTGGGAAAGATATTACATCAGTTTAATTAGATAAATATATTAGTTTTGTCAAAATTTTACTAATTGACCAATCAAAATTATTTGTTCACTATCTTTAATTTACTTATCAGATGCAGAGTTGTAATTTATGATTAAGCGGATTAGATTATCTAATTAATTAATATTGTAATTTTTTTCATAAATAATAGGGTTTAACATGAGGTTGATATTGAAATTTTTTGAGATTTTTATTTTTAATATTTCATCAAAATTTATACAAATTATAACTCTTAATTTGTTGTTTTGTTATCACTTATAGTCCATACCATTTGATTTCTTTTTTTCTCCCGGTGCAAAGTTGGTGCACGATTTGTTGTCGCGTGAAAAAACGTTATGATGATATTTAAATAGTAAACAATTTTGTTGTAATTTTTTATCTAACGGTAAAAGCTCTCATAGTTTTTGTGGTCTTAGTTAAATAATTGTGACTATTTTTTATTGTCAGAAAAAGAACCCGCCAAAAATTAGACATCTTCCTTACGTTTTTTACCCAAGACAACAAATTGTACACCAAATTATGTGTATAAGTTAGAGAAAACAAATAAATTAAATGACAAAGACCAAAAATAATATTGGAACAAAAGTTTAAGAACTATGACTAGTATAAATTTTGATTAGGGATTAAAAGTGAAATTCTCAAAAAGTTTAAGGATAAAAAACATATAAAACTTTAAATAATGCATCAAAATTAACCTTAAATAGTGCATCAAAATTAACCTTAAATAATGCATCAAAATTAACCTTAAATTATGCATCAATAAATATTTAAATTATCCAAAATTTCATATACATATATGTTAAAACAATACTATGTGATTTAAAGTTATCTCATTAAATTCATATTCTATAAATATTCATTAAGTCCAAATTTTATTTTTAAAATAAGTTATTGTTTTTCCAATTTTGTATAGCTTTTCTTTTCCAAGTATTTGGGGATTATTCAGAATTTCCAAACGCAGTTAACATGCAGGTCATTGGACGTGACAATCTCAAGGAAGCACGAAAACAATAATAAACACCGTCGTGCTCAATTCAATAATGTGTAAGGAATATAATGAAATGTTAGATGCATACTTGAAAGCATGAAGTGCCTTATATATTAGTGAAATGGTGAGAATGTCGGTGAATGTATGCCACATGCCTTTGTCATGGGATAGGTATGGGATGAGTTCAAAATAGTTGCTTCCAAAGTTAGTGGCTCGTCCTAGGGTGAGGCACTGACTATAGTGATTCAAAGATGTCGAATTCATGGTAAAAACTTGTGGATTCTTAGTCTCAAAGCCAAAAAAAAGTCAATTCAAGGTCAAAGAGAATCGTATTTTGCAAAGTGTAAGGTTGGGAAGAAGAAATGCTCAAGGCTCAAGTTCAAGCTAAAGAAAGCTTAAATGCTCAAAGCGCGATGTCGAGTTACCAAGAAGCTCAAGGCACAAGGTTGAGCTGAAGAGATGCTTAAGGTAAAAGATACTCAAGATGCAAGGTTGAGCTGAAGAGATGCTTAAGGAGAAAGGACGAGCTACCGAAATGCTTAAGGCTTAAGGTCAAATTGAATAGATGTTCAAGGCATAAGATTATGCTTAAGGCTCAAGGTCGAGCTAAAGAGAAGCTTAAGGCACAAAGTCGAGTTGAAGAGATTCTCGAGGCATAAGGTTGAGTTGCCAATATGCTAAAGGTTAAAAGCTAAAGTGAAAATGATGTCCAAGGCACAAGGTTGAGCTAAAGAGATGCTTGAGGTACAAGGCCTAGCTGAAAAGATGCTCAAGATGCAAGACTGAGTTGAAGAGATGCTCAACAAGGAAGAATGAGTTGCAGAGATGCTCAAGACTCAAGGTCAAATTGAAGAGATGTTCAAGGTGTGACACCAAGCTACTAACACGCTTAAGGCGTGAGGTGGAGCTACCAAGACGCTTAAAGCACAAGGCCAAGTAGAAGAAATGCTCAAGGCACAAAGCTGAGTTGAAGAGATTCTCAAGGGACAAGACTAAACTATTAAGATGCTCAAGGTTCAAAGTCGAAGTAAAGATATGCTCAAGGTTCAAGGCCAAGCTGAAGAGATGCTCAAGGTTCAAGGCCAAGCTGAAGAGATGCTCAAGGTTTATTGTCAAACATAAAGTTGTTGATACGCCCACAATTTGGTTGTATTCTTGTGTGTCGAACATGTAAAGCTTCATATGAACGACACTTGTGATGGCTATCAAGCTTTAATCTGGTTGTATTCTTGTACAATGAACATGTAGAGCTTCATATGAATGAAGCATGAGATGTTTTGGCCGTCATGCTCAGTCTAGTTATATTATGAGCAACTATTTTTTACCTATGTTAAACTTACCCTATGGCCCCAATGACTAGCAAACACTTTTTGCCCTTCCTACTATTTTATTTCAAACTTCATGTCTTCAGATATACATTTAATTTTTCATTACACATCTTATACATTTAATGGCTTGGACCTTTTGTATTTGTTTTGCAGGTCTCATTACTTGTTAGATATCGTAGTTGCCAGTAAGAAACTATCAAATAACTAGTATGTTTATCACGCTCTCATATACTAGAGAATCTTAAAAAAAAAGAATTAAGAATATATAGTTAAATAAATTTTTATTATTAGAAGATCGATAAGTAATTAATTAAATTTTTTAAATTTTAAATAAGAAAAGAGAGAAGATTATCTGAATTCAAATATTACAAGTTATATATCATTAATTTTAATTTGAATATACATCAAACATGGATTCTGATAAATAAATTTACCTTACCTATTTTGATCAAATATTTAAGCCAAGATTGATTTTAATTTAATTATGTATAAATGAGGAAACATTCAAAGATAAATATTTTGGAAATTCAATATAAGTTGTCTTTGATTTAAATGAAGATTAATGAATAAGATTTAAGAAATAAATGAATAAATCATATATTTATTGTTATCATTTAAAATCAATATATATTAAATAAAAATTTGCAATTTAAGATTTAACCGAGATTAAAATACTAACGAAGCTAGGATTATAAATTGCCAGGTAAGTTGAGAAAGAGCAGGATAGCCAGCAAGAACCAAAAGATGTGCATTCGACTAGATTCTTGAATTATCAAATTTTTGGAGATTGAAGGACCGTGGCTTGCCATTCTAGGTTCTTTTCTTCATTTTCTACATCCCTTATTTTTTATAATACAAGTAATTATATTAATCTTTGATGCACAATAAACCAGAATCTTACTCTTACAAATGATTATAGTTTAAAGAAAGAAAACGTTAATTTAAATACGCCTAGGTTATACTGTGTTTTTTCGTTGAATTTGATTTTATTTACAGGGTTTAAATATATTTCAGAAAAAATCATTTATTGTAAAAAAATTATTTATTTTTTGTTTGTTTAAAATAGATTTTGGTCATAGTTGTTATTTTTAAATAGATAAAATTACATTTATTTTAAGAATTAATTTTTTTTTGAGATATTACGTATTAGCATAATATTGTAAAAATAATAACTTGAGATTATTATTTGAATTTGAATGTTATGACAATAAAAATAAAAATAATTATTTTAAAAATTTGAAGATAAAGATTAAAGATTATTATTAAGTTAATTTAAATTTATTTAAAAGAAAGTTTTGCCACCGAAATTAAATCGGGTGGGTGGGGAAGAAATATGGGTCGGAGCATGGAGTGGGAACCCAGAAAGGATTGAAAATGAAGAGCAAGAGTGTTGTGTTGTGGTGAGGGTGGCCCCATTAACTTGGAACAGCCTCTGGTATCGCACGTGTTGATGCCCAACCTACGAACTAAAATCGACCAGAAAATTCAGAAATCTGTGAAAACAAAAACCAAATAAAAATCCCAACAACGAAAAAACGTCTCCTCTTCTTCTCTTCTTACCTATGCTGTGCTTTCAACAACAAATACAAACATACCCTCACTTTTAGTTTCCCACACAACAACTACGCAGACACCAAGAGAAGCCAACTTAACACAACACAACCAACCTCTCTCTACACTCGCAAACACCCAACATTCTACAATTAACGAAAGTTTCTACTCCTTTGAAGCTTAGTCATAGCTAGGGTTTCCATTTTACTCACTCAGGTTGCCATTCTCGCTCCAATTCTTTTCTCGCTCTTTCTCTAGTTTCCTTTCCCTTTTTCTTTTTTGGTAAAATGTGTTCGCGTTTTAATTCTTATACGCTGCGTATTGACTTTTGATTTTTTCATACAACTCAGTTCGGCCGAGGAAGCTATGGAATGCTAGTTTTTTCTTTTAGGGTTTTTCCATATCTGATATCAACCTTCCATTTTTAGGGTTTTGGATATTATGCTCTCTTTTTTTTTAAATTAAAAATATTATTAGCTATTGTTGTTGAAAATTAAGGATTCATATTCTGTTATGTGCTTGTTGGGTTCAGGCTGGAATTTTCTTAATAGTTAATCTCTGCTTTGTTTATTTAATTTACTTGCATTTTGTGTGCGGGATTCTGATTTTATTTCTGAATTGGGCGTTTCAGGGATAGGGTAACATCTGTTCACTCATCGTGATTAGAAGGTTACAGTTTGATTTATCTGCTAGTTGTAACTTCGTACCAACCGTTGTTGAAGTGACTGGTAATCTTTTTTAGATTTTGCTATTTTGCTTTTTGTTTTTAATGCTCAACATAGGACTTAATTTTTCCAATTCTAAGTAATAACTGATAGGTTTGCTTGATCTGTTTAAAATGCTTCTCAGAGAACATGGATTCTTAGTGCCAATCCAAACACACTATAAGTGCAGCTATGAATTATCATTTTTTTAAAGCATTGACTTTTTTTTGTGAAGTCTACTTCAGGCTTAGAAGGGTTGTAGATTGTGGTACATTCAATTTCTTCTGGTTCCAGTGTGTTGCAGCTAACAGTTTGCTCTAGCACAAACTAGTGCCTGTCAAATCAGTCCATATGTTGAAAAATGTTGCTGAATTTTGGAGAAAATAAGAAGTTATAATGATTATGGTAATCCTATTTGGAGTGAGTCCGTTACACGAGGTTCATTAATAAGTTGTTAATTAGAATTAACAGTTTGCTGTTTGGCCACTGGTCAGCTGTGAATTTTGATTGTCTCTATCGAAATATAAATGCATTCTTTCCTATATTTTTACAAATGGCCAGCTTTGAACATTTTCTATTTGTAATTTATTATTTGAATTAGTAGTCACTACACTCTAACATTTCCTTTGGCAAACACAGGTTTGGAAGCCATCCAAACTGCTAATTATCCTATATTCATTAGATATTGTAGTAACAAAAACTACGCTAGTCAATTGATGATTTATAGTAGAACTTGGTTTTCTCTTTTAAGTAATTGCTATATTGTCGGTGGCAACCTATTGCTTTAACTTGGTTGTTGTCCCGGAGAATCTGTCTGCACGTGTAGATTTTAATTCATAAACAAAAATTGAGTTGATGTCTCTATATTCAGGACAAAGAAAGACATTAATGCTGGTGTAGGCATGTGATTGTTCAACAGGCTTGGATTTATGTGGTGTGCTATGCATGATAGAACCATAGAGGGAGGAGTTGTGTGTTATCCTAAACACCAGAACCTTCTTTTTGCATTTTACTCTAAATCTTGATCCCTCTAAAGATGGACTCAGCATGGTCTTCTTTTATTCTGAGCAAAGTGTCAAACAGTTTTGTCAGCCATGATTGATGGTTTTCTTCATTTTCTAATCCAGATCAATCCTTTGAAGATGGCCACAAAGTCATTATTCTCCTATCTTTATTTTTTATCAGAAAAAAATTTAGGGTATGTGGTGGCTAGGCATCTAGGGTCCTGGCTGGACAGGCCTCTAAGCTCAATAAGTGCTTACAGAGGTACTTAGTACTTACAAATAACTCACCAACAGTGGACCCTAGCATGATTTGAAACCTTGCCATCTAAGTCGGCATTGTTTCTGCTCACCAATGGCTACTATTCTTCAATCTGAATTTTCATGTTTTCTCGAGTTTTTGTAACTTATTCTTATGGTATTCAATTGGAGATATTAATTAGGGGTCTTTTATAAACACTTTAAGTTATGATATATCCTATGTTCTGCAAAACTGTCGTTTCATTTATTTATGGTAACAGTGGTCTAAAATCTGTCAAATGCACTATCAATAGTGGGTCAGTTGCAAAATTAGTCTTTAAGACTGAAAAAATCAGGTGTATTTATTATTTTTTATAATACTTTACCACATTTTTGCTGTGAACTTGGGGCTTGATTTGTGCGTGATCTGTTTCTTGATAGGAATCTATAAGTTCCTTGAATGACCTTTATGTATGGAAAGAAATTTCTGAATACTGTCCCCAAAATGAATATTTCCTTTGTCATTATTTTTGCAGTGCATGTTCGTGAACTTTTTTTCCAGAAATTCTAGTGAAATTCTTAATGGGAGGGACAGTTCTGGCACGCCAAAAGGATGGCCTTGATGCTCTGAGAAAGATTATGTGAAGCAGTATGACTCTTGAAGATTTTTTTACCTTGACTGAGATGAAAGATGGGCTCACAGCACCTTCGCGGGTGCAGGAGCTGGTCTCTGTGATGCAGAAAGAGAAAGATTGTGAGGTTAAAAATACTGCTGATGCGACAAGGCAGTGGGCTGCTGTTGCAAGCAGTATTGCTGCTACGGAGAATAAAGACTGCCTTGATCTTTTTATTCAGTTAGATGGAGTTTGCTTTATTAATAGATGGTTAAAGGATGCCCAAAATTTTGGCGTTGATGCGAACGACAGCTTTGTTGAAGAATCAATCACTGCAATGTTACGTGCAGTTGAAAAGCTGCATCTAGACAGTGAGAAGTCAATGTCATCAGGAATTCACATCACTGTAAGTAATCTTCTTGGCCATCAAAGTGCTAGGGTTCAGGATAGAGCAAGAACATTATTTGACAGCTGGAAGGGATGTGGAAATGGTGATACTGAATCTCATGATATGGAGCTTGCCAAGGTTGACAATGCAAGTGATGAGATTGTCAAGGAGGAAGGCCAGCCATCTGCTGCAAATGAAGCTGGCAACGATAATGGTCATGCATCAGGATTAATTGGAAATGAGAAATCTCTATTGAGAAGCTCAGATAGTTTACCGATACATAGTTCTGACAATGTGCTCCAGTCATCCACCAGTATGGAATGTGATGACATCAAAGAGGGATCAGCAAACCATGTTGCTGGTGTTCCATCTTCTGCTCAAGAAGTTGCTCCCAGACAGGAAGGATTGCCTTTATGCACTACAGGTGAGACCATTTTGGTTGGAACCTGTAACTTTCCCATTCCAAATCAAGGCAGTTTTGAAGGACAGTCAGATGCGGTACAGTTAAGTGACTTAGCTAAAATGGAAATGCAGGAGCAAAATGTTAATGACCCTCCAGAAAGATTAGGAGCACCAGAGATCTGTTCTGTGTCCTCTATGCCCAGGCCTGAGCCTGTTTCCATGGTTGCTTGTGAAGCAAAAGTACCAGAATCTGTGAAAGAACCAGCTTCAGAGCAAAATGTTGAACACAATGAGGATGATGTTTGTCAAAAGTTAACTACTTCTGCTAGTATGAGGACACCTGCATCTGATAGGAGGAATGGGGAAGATGATGTTAGAACTGTAACTAGCATTACACAAGTTTTGAAAGCTGCAGAAAATGATAATGTCTGTTGTTCTAATGCATTGCAGGACACATCAGTCAGTGACAGTAACTTGGGAAAGACTGAGGTGTTAGACATGTCTGTCTCTGGAACAGAATATGTCACAGCATCAAAGGAAGGCAAGGACCATGTTTATAATGATGACGAAGATATATCAAATGGTTCTGATTCTAGTAAACCTGGAATAGATTTCAGAAGCCCTAACATAATTGACAAGAGAGGCTCTGACAATGAACTTGACTGTGGCATTGGGGATGCTTTAGAATTTGCTCGACAAGTTGCTCAAGAAGTTAACAGAGAAGTCTGCAGTTCTTCGGAAAAAATCTCAGAAGGCAGAATCAGGCAACCCGACAGTCCAGATTCTGTAAGTAAAGATGATGAGCTCACTCCTGTCCCACCCAAGGAGGTTTCTTCCTCCAGACAAAACCATGCGACCGAGGCATGTTCCATGGAGGGGCATGCAAATATTTTAGACAACACCAAGGTTGAACAAGAATGCAGACCTGATGTGGTGTCCTTGGAGATGACAGAAGCAGCTCAAGAATCAGGAGGTAATTCAGAGAAACGACTCTGTGGCTTTGATCTCAATGAAGTTGGTTCTGATGATATGGATGTTTCTGTAAGTACTATGTCTACCCCAATACCTGTTGTCTCTGCTTCAAGGCCCGTGCCAACTCCTGGGTTGCCTGGGGCCCCTTTGCAGTTTGAGGGAACACTTGGATGGAAAGGATCAGCTGCCACCAGTGCCTTTCGACCTGCATCACCTCGTAAAAATTGTGATATTGAGAGGAATCTTTCTGTTGATATGAACTTTGACACTTCCAAGCAGAGGCAGGATTGGCTTGATATTGATCTAAATGTGGCTGAGGATGAAGAAGGCACTGTAAAGCCTATTGCTGAGTCTTCAGGCAGGCAATCATCAGCTGAACTTAGTCCTAAAAGATCAAGCAGGCTTGAATTTGATTTGAACAGTCTCGGTGATGATGGTGACACCCAACCTTCAGATCACAGGATGGAGGGACAACTCTTTCTTGGAAGAAATGGCTATTGGAGCCCGTCACCTGCGTCGTCTTCGTCATCAATGCAGCCATCTGTTAGAAACATTGATTTGAATGACAGGCCATGCCTTCAAACCGATTTGGTAGAACAGGGGCCCAGTAAGTCTTCTCATATTACAAATGCATATGGTTGTTTGAAATCATCAGATGCTCCTGTTATCTCTCTTTTGGGCGCCAAGGTAGAAGTTGGTAAAAAAGAATGTCTTCCTCAAACTCTGTCGTTGCCGAATGGCAAGGCTATTGAACCTGCAATAGATCTTACAATGTCAAGAGCAGGTGGCCTTTTAGGCATAGCCCCCACAGTACCCTTCAATCATTCATCATCTGTTTTTGGGTATAATGGAGTGGCATCAGCATCGGCACCGGCAATGTCTTTTTCATCAGCCATGTACGGGTCAGGTGGCACAATTCCATACATGGTGGACTCGAGAGGAGCTCCAGTTGTCCCTCAAGTCGGTGGGTCTTCATCAACTGTCCTTTCATCTTACTCTCAGCCACCAATCTTTATGAACATGACTGGTACCCAACTTGGTCTGAACGGTTTTGGACCTTCACGTCCTAACTTTGACCTGAACTCTGGCTTCATGATTGATGGTGGTAATAGAGACACATTGGCAGCGAGACAATTTTTCTTTCCTGGTCAGGGCAGGACTGTGGAGGAGCATGTAAGAACCATGTCGCAACCTTCAAGTTCTGGGGTTAGTGGGAAACGAAAGGAACCAGACAGTGGTTGGGAACCCTACCCATTTAACTACAAACATCCGCAACCTCCATGGAAGTAGCTTCTAATTTATGATTTTACCGCTCTTCTGAACTGTTCATAAAACACACACCTTTCCAATTAATGCTTTATTACCCGAAATGATCTCAAGGGTAGGTCAGTGCACTGGCATCCTTTAGTAACAGAAGATCTCGAACTCAATAATTGCTGGGGGAAGATGGATGTAATATGATTCAAACGATTGATTGTTAAAGAGGGCAGAAATTGGGTTTTCTTATTGTTCTTTCTTCTTTTTACTTCTGTTGTTTATCCTTTCCTGTAGCTTCATAGAAAGGCATTACAAGCACACAAATCTTGGTGCGTCTAGCTGTAATTTCTCTTTCACATGTCAAAGAAATTTATAGGCATAGTATCATGTCTCATTGTGACGGTGGTGCTTTAGAATGTTGCCACTATGTGGTTAATTTTCATTATTAAGTTAATAACCCTTGTAAAAAGAGAAGGAAGAAGTCACCGACTAAGAAAGGCCTCTGTTCAAATTTTTTCTGCTTACACATACCTTCTTAATTCTGTAGAAGCTTTTTAATTTATTATTCTCCGCATTCATCTTCAATGACATTTTTGTTACCGATTGATTAACTTAATCTGTTTGAACTGAGTCTATTCAACCTACCGTCTGTCCTTGTGGATTAATGTCACAATCAGATAATTGTATATGTTCTTTTTATATAATATTTGGAAAAGTTTAGGGAAGTTTAGTTATAAGAGTTTATTAGAGTCAGGATACATACAAATTATCTACTAAGATCATTGTATATGTTAATGTTTATTACAATATTCACAACCTTGGTGACGGCAATTGATAGTGTCAGTTAATTTTGGACCATTGTCAGGCTATCCTTACATTTTTAATTTTCAATATTGGTATGTATCACCTAATTTAAATGAAAAAAGAAAACAATGTCAGGTAATTGTGATCAGTTAATGTTTTTGCCGTCGTTTTAAATAACTCATTCCAAACCGGCATCTAAAGAATGAGTTCAAAATTCAAGTGGCTCACTAGTGATTAGTAAGTGATATACTGATGTTTAAGATTAGTGGCCTTTGAGGATTTCTTTTTAGGGTTTTAGACTCAAAACAATACATTTGTTAGTCAATGTTACCGGCGTTTGAGAGAAAACGTGAAAGAAGTCACTTTTAGCAGAAGTGAACGGGAACACGTTTCTAAGCATTATGTTTGTAAAGCGAATCAGTTGTTTCACCTTTATATCTCCTTGTCAGTCTGTTTAATTAAATAATAATAGGTTAGTACAAATAGGTAAGAGACAAGGTTACATGTAGGTTACTTATGACGTTCACTTTTTAATCATGGAATAATTTTTATTTAGACAAAAAAAAAAAGAGAATATTTTCAATTCTTATAGTTCGTTTCTCAACCTAATGATTCCCTCTATTCTTTTTTTTTTTATATATATATATACATTCAGATAAAAGTATTCTACGTCATTCGACAAAGGTACAGACAAAGCAGAAACAAAATAGCGCTGTTTGGAACGGATCCTCTAACACGTCAGGTGCAGGAGCGAAATGTCCTTTGGGGGACAGTTAACACGTGGTCGTATAAATTCATAGCCTTTCGGTTGGCCTGCTCTATGGACCGTCCGGGTAATCGAACGGTCCACTCGAATGATACATAGCCCCTCAAGCTTAGTCCTCAGGACATAAGCTTGCCTCATTTGGGTTTTCTAGATGATCCTCCTAGTTTTCCCGCGCTTTGGAATGCTGACGTTTGGATTTTGCGGACTTGAAGGCCTTGGGGCATGTGCGTATGCATTGGTTGCGGCTGCCAATCAATGCGCGTCACTTCGTCCCAATCCAACAGGCGTAATGATTGCCTTTACTTGGATTTGGGGTCATTTCGTTTCTAGCTATTCCTCTCATTTGCTCCTTCCTCTCTTGCTCTCCCTTTACTATGTCTGAAAAAGCTGTCTCCGTTCTTGACTTCTCGCCTTCGTCCTTGCCCTTGCTCTTTGTTATTCACCTTCACCCTCGTCTGTACTATGTGACAATGGAACAAGGTAATTCCTTCATCCCTTCGCATCTTTCACTTATTGTACTTGGTATCTCCTTACTTTGGCTGCATGCATATTGGATTTTCTTCTCTTATAGAGGGAATCGTTTTATTGCCTAGGTCCTAAACTGACCCTCGCTTGTTTCGTCGCAGGAGGCCCTTCAGAGGATGCTACTGGTTCCTCTGTCCAGGGAAACCAGTCTCCAAATAGGGCCACGTCGGAGGCCGGCTCCTCCACTAAAGGGGGTCAGTCCTCCAGTTCTTTCTCTGAATCAACTGAAGTTTTCCCTTTCGAGATTTGGTATTGCGACAACACCGAAGATGATCTTTCCCACGATCCTTACCTTTGGGTGGACCTTGACGTTAAGAAAATCTCATCCGTTCTGACACGAGGTAGTTCCTTGCTTGGTACGGCCAAAGCAATATGCCAACGTGGACCTTGGCCCGTAACCATTTTCCCTTGTCGTCCAGGTGAGTCGGATAACAGCCGGCCGGAGGCCGGTGAAGCTCCTTTCTTCTACCTTTATGATACTCTTCCACTAAAATTGGGTGCTAAACTCCCCTTTACACACTTCGAGCAGTCGATCATATGCGCTCTAAATGTAGTCCCAACCCAGCTTCACCCCAACAGTTGGGCCTTTGTGAGGGCGTTCGAGCTTCTTTGTGAGGACATGGGGAGGGTTTCCTCACTGTGCATGTTTTTCTGGTTCTTTTCGTTGCGCAAGACTACCAAGGTAGGGTGAACGTCCTTGAGCAGCTAGCCAAAACGCAAGTTGTTGAAGCCCTTCATTGAAAGTTTCAAAGTCTTCAAAAATCGCTACTTCAAGATCGGCCGGGGCGCTAAGAGGCCCAACATCTTGGCTGATAACTTAGGGGAATCCTTCTTTCCCCTTTACTAGACCCCCCAACCGACCGTCTCCGTCACGGTCGTCCGAAAAGACTTGGAGAAATGGAAAGACGAGTTTATTGAAGAACTTAATAACTTGCCTCTCCTCTCTTGTGCTGACATTATCAAGGGCGCAGGTCTGTAGACAAATTGTGGTGTTTTCTTCTATTTACTATATTTTTCTGATGTGTTTTCATTTTGTAGGTTACTCCATCCAATATCTTAAGAACCTGAAGAAGAAAACCTCCCAACTAGACGATGCTTGGACGAGTGCCCAAGCTGTTCCCTTGTCTGCCGCTAAACCCCCAGCGCCCTCACCCCCAGCGGAGGAAACCCCTTAGACACCACCAGTGGTAGTTTTAGACTCCCATGGGGGCTCTTCCTTTTAGGCGGGGGCGGATCCAAACTTGGGAGAAAAGTGCGCTGCTAGTGGTGACGGTAGGAGTCACAAGCGCCCACAGAAACGTGCTAATCTAGAGGAAGAGAACTTCATTCTAGAAACTCTCAATAACTAGCTGGCCGAGACTGAAGGATATACTGCCCTAGAGGATGTCTTAACGAGGCATCCCTCTAGTCCCTGTGTGGGCTCAGTCCATGGCGGTCGGCCAAGTGGTGGATCGAGGCTTGGTTGCACTGTCTGATGGTCCCCAAGTCAGGTAATTGGGTGTTACAAGTACCTTGGGCACCCTGCAGAGGTTCACTAGGTGCTCCTTAATACTTGCCTGTGCCGTCGAAGCTGAATTTGGGCTTCTGGTTGAACAGGTCAAAACTCTGACCAATCGACTTTCTCAAGCGGATGAAGATAACCGCAAGTTGTCTACTGCTTGCTGCTCGGAGGCCGAAGTAAAAGTAGACCATTATCAAAGGACCATGGCCAATCTTCAGGATGAGCTTCAACATACCGTGGCCTAGAATAAGGATCTGTTGTTGGCTTAGTTGGACTTGGAAGCTACTCGGGATTCTCTTTATTCCAAAGTAGAAAATTTGAAGAAGACTTGCCGAGATCTCGAAATGATCGATCTTACGACTAAGGAGAAGTTGGTGTGGCGTAGGTCAAGGAAGAAAGCTTGGCTAAAGACGGTGTGATCAAGGCCACAGATGCCACCATACTTCAGCAAGGGTCATTTATTGTGCATTAGTTTGAGTATGGTATCAGCCATGCTATGGAGCAAATCAAGTTGTTGTACCCAAATCTGGATGTTTTTGAAGTAGATCCTTATAAGGAAATCGTGGACGGCCGACTTGTAGATGTTTCCACTCCCCCGAATTTCCCCGTTGCACGATCATACATTTTTTGTAATAGTATAGTTTCTTTTTGGCTCATGACTTTGATCTGCACACCTTTTTAAATTACTATGCATTTTCCTTTTTGGTTGTATTGCCTTGAATTTTTCTTTCGTCGTTGTTCTCAATCGTTCGTTTTCGAGATATCACGATCATCTTACTGCGTTCTATGCTTAGCATTTTTGGTTAATCCTTTCGGCCGTTCTTTGGCCAACCGTATCGCTTGTAGTTTATAGGACCCGCGATTAGTCCTTTCGACCACCCTCTTTTTGGGCCTTGTAGATTGTAATCGTTTGTAGTTTGTAGGGCCCAGGATCATTCTTTTCGACCGTCCTCTTTTTGGGCCCTATAGATCGTCATGATACCCCCGAATCGACCTCTTCAGTCATCTGTTAATGGGTTTGTAGTTCGTCGTCGTACTCTCGGATCAACCTCTTCGGCCGTCCGTTATCCGGCCGTCCGTTATTGGGTTTGTAGTTCATCGTCGTAGTACTCCTGGATTGGCCTCTTCGACCGTCCATTAATGGGTTTGTAGTTTGTCGTCGTAGTACCCCCGGATTGGCCTCTTCGGCCGTCCATTAACGGGTTTGTAGTTCATCATCGTAGTACCCCAGATTGGCCTCTTCGGTCGTCCGTTAACGGGTTTGTAGTTCGTCGTCGTACCCCCGGATCGGTCTCTTCGGCCGTCCGTTAACGGGTTTGTAGTTCATCGTCGTAGTACCCCCAGATCGGCCTCTTTGACCGTCTGTTAATGGGTTTGTAGTTCATCGTCGTACCCCTAGACCGGCTTCTTCGGCCATCCATTAGCAGGTTTGTTCATCATCGTACCTCCGGATCGGCCTCTTCGGCCGTCCGTTAACGAGGTTGTAGTTCGTCGTCATAGTACCCCCATATCGGCCTCTTCTGCCGTCCGTTAACATAACCTTCTCTCTGATTATCCAATGATCCCCTCTATTCCTTTTCCTGTGGATATATATATACATTCAGACAAAATCATTCAACGTCATCCAACCAACAAAAGTACAGACAAAGTAGGAACAAAACATCACTGTCTGGACTCTCTGGATCGTCCGGACAACTGATAGCTTTTCGAGAGACAGTTAATACATGACCGTACGAACTGATAGCTTTTCGATCGATCTGTCCTATGGATCGTCCAGACAACTGGACGACCCACCCAAACGGTACACTTATATGTTATACTATTGAGTTTAGAAAAGTCTTGAACAAACATGCTGGTAGACTCTTACAAGTAACCCAACCAATTTTTTATAAAAGGAAACTTGCATTATGGTATGAAAAATGAAAAAATTATAAATATATGAAAAATATATATATACTTTAAATTTTGTTTTATATGCTTGCCACTGGGTCATATTCTGATTTAACCTTCATAGGACTTATCCTCTATTTGATTGCAATGAAAACAAGAAGAAAAGGAAAGAAAAAAAAAAGATTTTTCGTTTTCTTTCCCTTGTTTGATTTATATATAAATAGGGAAGGAAATAATAATATGATAGGCCGCAAGCAAAAAAATATATTCTGATTTAACCTTCATAGGACTTATCCTCTATTTGATTGCAATGAAAACAAAAAGAAAAGGAAAGAAAAAAAAATAAACTTTTCGTTTTCTTTCCCTTGTTTGATTTATATATAAATAGGGAAGGAAATAATAATATGATAGGCCGCAAGCAAAAAAATGTTTTTCACTCATTTTGGATAGAAAATAAGAATCTCAACTTATTATGAAAAAGATATAAATAGCCTTAATTAATTACCCATTCTACACATTAATTTTATTACTTAACTTTAAAATAAGTAATTTTTTTATTTTTTATTCCTGTAAATTTTTATTTTGTTTTTATATCCTTATAAAAATTGAATTCATTGATTTTCGTCTTTTTTATTATATGAAACTCGTTAAGTACTTATATATTTAATAAAATATCAAATTTATATATTGAACGGAAGATCAAATAATTATTTATATATTTAATAAAAAATTAAATAATTATTCTAAATAATACTCACTAATATTTACAATGTTTTTTTTATACATGATATTTTTATTTTTTTTAGATTTTTAATTTTTTTTATCATATACCTTAAAATGAATATTATGAACTAAAAATAATAATTTCAAATTTTATAAAGATAAAAATAAAAATATATTGTACAAAAGACTATAATTAAAATCTACTTATTTTACAAAGACCAAAATCAACGATTTTAAATTTATAATAATAAAAAAAAAATTATTATGACTAAAATTAAAACTTTCTTATTTTATAAGAAATAAAAATTTAAGAGTATTTATGTCAATTTATAAATATACATTTCCTTTCATCACACTTTTTTTCAATTAAACAAGGAAGAAAAATTATCAAATAACTAAAAATTATCTCATTTTCTATTTTTTTCTTATTATTTTCTTTTCTTCCTTTTACTGACCAAACAAAGCATTAAAAGATCACGTTGCTCAAACCTTCATTAAACTCAAACTAAACCCCCTAAATCATTGTTTGCTCCTTGTTGTCATGCTACTATATAGCCTTTGGTTTAGTGCCTCTTCTTTGATCCATTGCTAATTTTATTTTTCCCTGATGGAGATGCTTGCTAAGAATTAGATTGATTTTTCTCTTCTTGTTAGAGAGTGACTCTTCTTATTCACGAGATGAGAAATATAGTTTTTTGTTTTCAACTTTTCATTTTTTAAAAATGATGACTCGGTTGATTTGTTTCATAACGTGGTTAGACGAATATTTACAAAATTAATTTTGAAATAAAGTGACTTATGTTTTGTATTTTTATTCTAAATATGATTTAATATTGATTTTTTATTTAATATAAAATTATTTTAATTTTTAATTAATTTTTGACTTAAAATCAATTTATCAGCGTAAGATTAAACACATGAATATTTATATAAAGTTATATATATGATTTTGAGTAATCAAATATGAACATAAATGCACTGAATGATAAAAAAAAAGAAAAAGTCTCTAACCCAGTCTAATTCAATCGGATATTACATATTTGGTTTGAATTTTATTTTGATTGAAACCGGACTCATGTAAAGTCCAACTCCAACGTATAAATACATTTACGTGCAACTCCAGTATAGCTTTATTTTCACCTAAAATTAGAGAAATAGCTTGAGAATTTACGCAAAAAATAAGGTTGAAAATGGGTTATCGTGTGAATTTTATAGCAAGTTGGTCTAGTTAAAATTGATGTATCAAAATAATGGGGCAGCTAAGTGGGACAATAAAGGGTCATGTCAGTCATTCTGCATGCCAGCTGACACAATGGACTTCGTAGTCCACACTCTATTTATTATTAACTAACTGAAAAAGAAATGATACCAAAGCAATATATATAATATTATTATGGGGCTCCTCCCATCCCAAGTATGCATCAATTCAATTCAACCTTCCCCTTGCTCCACCTCACCACTAAAATATCTATATCATTTAATTCTATTGCATAACAAATATGAAACATCCAAACATAAAATTAATGATTCTTTTATAAATAACGGCCAATTTATTATTTTTCATAAAATTATATCATGCTAGTCACTGAGGCAATCTTAGCCTGAAGTCACCCAATTTATTATTTTTCATAAAATTATATCTTAGCCTGAAGTCACCCAATCTAAACAGAACTTATGCGTTGAGACACATGGTTGCAAAGTTCCGTCAACCACTACAACACACAAAGGTATATACTTCTACCAAGAGTCCACCTTCACCAAACACTACCTATAGTCTTGCCTAGGCTATGCCCACTCACCCAAATATGCCAATGCCACCTCAATTTGTTACCAGGTATATATATATATAGACAATTCTATTTATTATCAAACACTTTACTAATATTTGTTGTATCTTTTTAAATAACATTCGGTGTCAATTGATTATTTTTCTTTTGTTATTGTTATTACATTTTTTTGGGTGTAACGCAGCGAAGGCAAAACCTAGAATTTGGATCACGCAGAAACTGAATTAGGACCACATTTTTCTCTCAAACAAACAAACAAAACTATCATTAATTATTTATTCACACATACTTCTCATATCCATTAATTAAACATATTATATTACAAGAAACAAGCATAAGGATATATACAAATAACACTCTCAATTAGAACCAAAAAACACACATTTTTGTATAACTTACAAACAGGGAGAATAAGAGCAAGAGGTTAAGAAAATAAGTAAAAGCGGTCCTTTTCATTTAATTTAATTTTTACTCTCCCTCACACTATCTGTATCAAATTATTATTATTATTATTATTATTAATTAATTAATTAATAAAAAAGGAGGTGTTATTAGAATTACAAAGGGGCTAAGGGAAGCTGGCGAGGAAGTCTGAAACGGACCTGAGAAGCAGGCGATCGCGACGCCACGCCGTGCCAACAGATACCTCCCTTGCACAAGACCTCCTGGCTGTCACCGTGGTGGCTGTGAAAGGCACACGTGGCTTTACGCGAGATGTCCCACGTGAGCGTTGCGACGAGGGTGAGAGCCACAACGGCGGTGGAGGCGACCACCACACAGCCACTACTAAACCTTGGGCCGAAGACAAAACCGTAGGCCTCAAAAGAAGCCATGAGAGCGACGAACATTGTTGTGAGGTTCCTGGCCACCACATCAGAAATCGCCATGAAGAACAAGGGATCTTGATGCAGATGCGGATACGGATGCAGATGGGATCTTTAATGCGGGGAGCCTCGTCGTGAGAATGTTGAAGCCCCACGGTTTTAATTGCGCAAACGGGTCCCTCACTCTCTTCTTTCCGCTCAATGCCGCGGATTTCCCTTCTCACTCTCCATCCATCACCTACGTGTCCTTCACCCGCCGATTTTTTCCAACGCCAATCTTCACTTTCCACGTGTCTTCCCTCCTTCTCAATACCCTTGCCTTTCCCTTCATCCTCTCTACTTTTTTCTCAATTCTTTTTTCTTTCTTCCCATACTATACAAATTTTTAACTTAATTAATAATAAATAATAAATAAATAACCGGTAGGCCATACTATTATTTACGATTTTCACCTATAGGCATGGGCACCTGTTGTCGATTCAATTCTTACACCGAATAAGTGACGTTTCACTACTTCCATGTTGACTGTAACCATACCCAAAACCAAATGTCCACATTCTATTATGCTCTGCTCTATACCCTCTTAAAAAAATATTGAATAACTCCTTTTTTTTAGATTTAATTATATTTTTTTATTATTTTATTATAGTTATTTTTTATTCTCACTGTTTTAATTATTTGATGTGGTTCTTTTATTAACTTTATATATAATATTTAACAAAATAAAGTATTGGTATCAACAAGGATGTAACATTCTTCCGTTGTTTCAATAAATTATATATGAAAATTCTTTTGAGAACTTTTCTTCAGTTGTATCATTATATACCTATAAAGATTATCCGTGAAGTTTGCAAAAATGGTTCAACTCAAAAAACTAGATTAAGCTCATAAATTTGCTAATTGTTGAATGAACTTGTGAAATTTATGCTTAAAAATTATGTATTTATTGATTTGATGTTTTATTTTTTTCTTATAAAATATATAAAAATATATAAATAATTTGTTAATTTAGTCTAATCTAACATATTAGGTGAGGCCAATAAGTAAATAATCTATACAATGACCTTTATTGTTCTTTACACTTTGACTCACTAGGTTAAATGTCATGTTTTATCAAGTTTAACTTTAACACTCAAATCAATGTTGATTAGAGTAATAGTATTGAATATAAAAATTGTGTTTACGTAATAAAGATTGTTAGGGGTTATTTATAGAGACAAATAATGCATTAAAGTAATTCTTCATCATCACCTTCTCATGTGTATTCAAAAATTCTGAAGTAGATGATGTCAAGTATTTATCAAAGGTAGTGTTCATATTACATAATTAAAGTTATTAATTGTCTACTGATTGTTATTTCGAGGATTATCCATGAAAAAATTTGAGTACGAGATCGAAATAGAAAAAAGAATTATTTGGGGTAGTAAATTATGAAAAGGGACTATTTGATCTTATAATAATTCACAATAATTAAACCTTAAAAAAACAAATTGTTAAGTCCTTTGAATTATTTTTGAGTGATAATTTTTTTCAAAACTTAAGGGAACGATGTGTACATTGTGTTAATACATTTATTTGTAAAATCTGCTTAAGCATAATGTGGATTAATGATGAATCATTGTGGGGGCATTCTTTCCTTGTACACAAATTGTTGGTATCATTAGACGCGACTTCATTTCACAATTATTATAAATTTCGTGAATGTTACTTGGGTGGTTTGACACCATTAAACAAGTATTGTCCTAATTTGTTTTTCTGTTAACGAAATTAATTGATACATAAGATGGGGAGGAATTGGAAGGCATGCTCCTTAATTTTGTCATTATGTTGCATGCACCTGAATCGGGCTTCTCACCTCCCAAATTGGGGGGGTGCATCTGTAACATCTTGAAAAGCCACGAAAAAGTTTTGGACACTTTCTTTTTATCTTGAACAAGTTTCGGAGCTTCTTTATATGGGGACTCATAATTCAGGGCATTTGTCCTAGTTTTAAAGGCTTTTGATCGAGACTCAAATGCACGTTCCTGCATCTATCCATGAATCTAATCAACGGCTAATGACCAAAGAAAGGAAAAGACCAGTGACTTGGTGAAACCTGTACCTATGGTCCAAATTTATTATTGTCTTTCACAGTTTTCTAGTCATAAAAAGAACGTTGAACTCCTACCACACACTCCACCAAGTAAATTAACCAAAAATCCTTCACAGGGATTAGACAGGGTTTGGTTTGGTCGAGTTTATTTTCTTCTCTTTAATTGATTTTATTTTCTTCTTTGGTTAATAAATTATTTACAACAATCGCTTCGAAGGCATGTAAAATAAATAGATTTTGAATTTGAAAAAGAAAAGGAATACAAATCTTAGCATATGTAAAAATTGGTTTTGTCAAATTATTAGCTGCTTCATTCAAGGAAATGTTGTTTAACCATCATAATTAAATTTGTCTAATTCTGGCGTATAGTAACTTTGAGAATCAATTATAAATTTGGGTTTAAAGCCATTCTTAATATTTTTTGGATTCTATTTTTCATTTTTTTCTTTATATTTATTTCTACATTTTTGTATTTTTTCCCCTTCAAAATCATACTTCTCAAAAACTAATTTTTAGACTGTATTTTTATATAATTTATAGATGTTCCAGAATTTAATTTTTAAAATATATTAAATATAATTTTGAAAAGTAAATTCTATAAACATTAGAACATCTTCAAGAATAATTGCTTAGTTATAACATATGAGTTGCTTAATAGTAAAATAATATTTTAATATCATACATGTGATATTTTGGGTTATTTAATATTAGAGAGAATTACTTACATAAACAACTGATATTCATTTATTCATGAGTGTGTACATGTAGAAGAGAAAATATAAAATATTGAAGAGAAATAAGATATTTGTAAATCAAACAACTTGTTAATATGAACTATTAAAATAAAATTTTGATTTGGTAACTTAAAATTAACATAACATATACATAGAACATCTTTCAACTAAAAAAATAAACACAAACTCACTTAAAAATATAAAGTAAGTTGTTTATATGTATCTAAGCAACTCTCATTTAGAGATTTTATTAAAAATTTAACCCATTTTAGAAATTAGTTTTATAAATATTAAGTTTAAACATTTCTAAAACTTAAAATTAGTTTTTGAAAATATTAAAATATGACTTAAATATATTTTTGTTATTGTAAAATAAATGAGTTTTTATTTTAGCTTTTGTAAAAAAAATATTTCATCTATCTAAAATATAAAATTATTAATTTAGTATTGATTAATAAGATCAAAAATAATTATTTTAAATTTTAGAGGATTTAAAATTAAAAAAAAATTATAGTAACTAAAATTATTTATTTTATTACGACAAAAAAATAATTTTAAAATTAAAAATATAAAATAAAAAGTTATTTACCGTGAAAAAAATCAAAATTTATAAAAATTAATAACATTTTAAAATTGTTAACAGAGTTAACATGTCTAATCATGTATTTCACTTACACTAGTTGTCTTTTAATCTAAATTTAGTATAAAAATAATTTATACTAAATTTGTGTTTCATATCTCTAAAATATAAAATTATTAATTTTGATATTTTAAAATGACGGTTAAGATCTAAAATTAATTATTTCAAAATTTAGAGGGTTAAAAATAATAAAACATATTTTATAATAACTAAAATTTATTTATTTTTATCAGAACTAAAAATAATAGTTTTAAATTAAAAAAATAAAAATAAAGAAATTAATTTAGAATGACCAAAATTAAAAATTGTCCAATCTATAAGAATTAATTAAATTGTTAATAGAGTTAATATGTCTAATCAAGAATTTCACTTAGGCGAGTTATCTTCTCTTAATCTAAATTTAGTATAAAATATATTTATGCCTTAAAATTTTAAAATGTTAAAAAAATATTTTTCAAAAGTGTTGAAAACTAACCCTTTTTAAAATTAATTTATGGAGGAAAACAATTTCAACACATCAATGCAACCTTCTTCCGAAGCTTGCAGAGTACACCCAACCATCCATTACATCACCAGCTTCCAACACGGTAGACTTCTTTCTTTTCAAGTTATATGTTTCATTTTCTCCAACACATTATAATTTACATATTCATTACACTAGTTTCCGGAACATAAAAAGGTGAGTGTTTTTTTTGGTATGTATAAAAAATTGACTTTTGAAATTTAAATTTTAGAAATGTATTTTTGTAAAATTCTAAAAAAATAGTTTCAAAGAATAAATTTAGGAATAATAACATCGAAGACAGACGTATACAATAAATTATTAAAATATACAAATTACAAAAAAAGAAAAAGAACAAGAAATAGTGTGGAGAGAGAAAAAAAAGAATTCAAATAAATAAAATCTCCCTTAATTATTGTTTTTTAGTTAGAATCCGACTCTACCAGGGTGGCAGGCTCGAAGACTGGAACTGTAGAAGCCCACTGTAGAAGCCCAACAAGAAAGAGAGACATCTAGGAAATCATGGTCCTTTACTCTTTTTTAAAGGAAAAAATTTTCAGTCATCTAGAATTCTAGATCTAATAGCATCAACTAGTGTATTTTTTATACTAAAAAAATAAAACATAATTTATCTTAGGGGACTATTCACATTTTTACGTTTGTTAATTTAAATAATTATAATTTCTATGTTAAAATAATATCAATTTTAAATAACAAAGTTATATTATATGTATATATATATATATAGCTATTATGTTTGAAAACATTACTCACAGAAAAACTGTTTATAAACTATGTAAGTCATTTTTATATTTAAAATAATAACGAGCCTTAACAATAATGAGTCTAAAAAAAATTGATGATGTTTTAAAATATCGAAATGAGACTAAAAAAAATTGATTATAGTATCTAAGTTCTAGTTTTATTGTTGTTATTATACTGTTTTATTTTATAAAAAAATAAAATTTAATATTCTATTGCGTTTAGTCGCAAATTAAAGAGTTTTCCATTAATTTTTTTATTAAGAAAACTCAAAATATTTATAAAACAGAAAAAATGTTACCACAACTTAATATATGCATTTTATTTGTGGGTTAATTATACCCATACACTAAAAAATATTTATTTTAAATTAAAATATATAATCTAATTCATTTAACTTTATATTATTTAAGTAAATTACATTTTCATTCTCTTAAATATGTGAGTATTGTAGTATTTTTTTCTTAAATTAAAAGAAATTTAGTTATTTTTTAAAAAAATCTTGTTCTCCTATAAGTTCCCTTCTAACCCGCTAAACAAAGGATTAATATTATTTCGTAGATTTATAGTTATCATGTTCAGAATTTTTTTTTGCATATAGATTGTCCTTATAATTTAATGTAAGCATAATAATATATTAAGTTACTCCGTTAACTCAATAACTATATCTAGCGTTGCTTTATTTTATACTAAAATATTTTTTAATTTACTAGGTTATTCTTCCCTCTTCACTTCCTTGTTGTCCTAACAACAACTAACTTAACTTTGTGTAAGAATTGCAGAAAAAGTAGATGCTTTAAGAGTAACAAGATGTTTAACCAAATATATTATTAGTGGTATATAAGGCTAAAAATGACCTTTAATAAAGAAATAATTCATGACTAAAACTTTATTATAAAAACTAAATAATTTAGTAACATATTATAAGGTTCGTTTGATGAACCTGAATTAAAATAGTTGTATCTTTTAATGTGCGTTTTATATTTTGTTGAGCTTTAAGAAATAATTTAAATATGTTTTTAATTAATGAAAATAGGATGAATTTTAATTTTGTTTTAGTATTTTTTTAATTTGTTATTTGTTTTAAATTTTTATATTTCACAAAAAAACGACATGGTTTAAGTCTTTTACGAAAGATTTTATTAAAATGATATTGCGTAAAATATTTTTAAATCAAATTAAGAAAATGATATTAATTAAACTAAAATTTAAGATTTCAAAAGAACAGAAAAAAAATTAAATATCTGTCTTTTTTCCATTAGCAAAACAATCTAAAAACTTTAAAATGTAATATTTGTTTTTATATTTACGTTTTTAAATACCTTTGTGATACATAAGATAGTTGCTAGTTTACTTTAATATGATTAAAGAATGTTGGATGTGATCCAAAATTCTTTCTGCACAATACCCACTGTTAAGATATTTGAAATATCTAATATTTTGGTGTTTGCATACAAATATAAGAAACAATAGATACAATTTTTTTCGAATAGTTCGAATATTATTGAGTATACTTTTTCTGGTTAAGATATAAATATCTTTAAAAATGGCTGGATTGTCATTTTAAAATCAAATAAGATTAAATCAAATCATAACGGAACAAATTGCAATTTACGCAGAATCATACTATACAATTGAATAATAGACTTTAGTGAAAAATATGTACACTAAGACAATGAAAGGAAATCTAACATTTAAAGTAAATAAAATTGATGGAATATTTTAGTTTTAACAATAATAGATATACTTTCGTTTGTTCCCACCAAAAAAAAAAAAGTATACTTTCGTTTGTTGTTATTTTACATAATTTTTGTATTTTAAAAGAGTTAAATCTGAAATCAAGATTGTCACGTGGAAAACTGAATTTCAAAGTAAAAGCATAAGCTTTTTTTGTTTCAGTAATAAGGAATCCACGAGATGAGATTAACCTCATCGAATCCTTTTATCTATCTCAAGTATAAAATACACTAATGATTGTATCCGGTTTATATAATTAAAGAAGGTAATTGGAACAAAATGTTATAAGAAATATTAGAATTTAACTTGGGAAAGAGAAATTAGACATCAAGTCAGGATGGCCGAGTGGTCTAAGGCGCCAGACTCAAGTTCTGGTCCTCGTGAGAGGGCGTGGGTTCAAATCCCACTTCTGACAAATTAATAATTTTTTAAGTTCTATGATTTTTCTTTGTAAACTTAAATAGACCTAGAAATCTACTTGGGCCCAAGTGAGAACACTTTTGTAAGCTATGTCTTTTCTTCGTAAGCTTTTATGGACCTAGAAATCTACTTAGGCCCAGGCCTTTTAAAATTGTTTATTTGAATTATGAAGGCATTCTAAACTGAAAAGGATCTATAGAACAAAAATATGTGGAAAGGATCATGTCATACCATAACAGAACTACAGTCTATCGCATCTTCACCATTCTTATTACAAAAGAATTTAAAGATATATACGGCTAGCGTAAAAGTATATTTACACTGATTTACCAAGAGATTATTTTTTATTATATTTATATGATTTTTAAAATAATTATATAAAATTAATATATTTAATAGTTTTTTATTAGATGAAAATGTAAAAAAAAAAAAAAACTCTGCGTTGTTATTTTTCATAGAAAGAACCACTTCTTTCCCTTGTCGATACTAGTATATGTAGGCTCTATTTATGTTTGGGAATTTTGTATTGTACCTAACTATTATGAACGTGCCCCTAAAGAAAAAAACACTATTATGAACGTGATGAGAACTTTTTATGATTTGGGAGTGGTAATATCACTCATGACTTTGTTTCATTAGTTTTGCAAAATGCTATTAAAATCGTATTAGTGGGATTTCGTGAACAAACATGCCATCTTGGTTCACATTAGAATACAAAAAAAAAGTCATTTTCTGCCTCGACAAAGATTTATTAAAAGGTGAGCAGCAGACCTAATTCTCGCCCATCATAACCTACTTTAATTTAGTGGCATGTGTGCCAATGTTGCAAGCTTGAGTATTCAATATTTGTTGCAACAACATAAGATGTAATGTTATTTTCGTTTATTTTGAACTAGAACTCTGCTTAACAAAGAATGTGAAAATCATTCACATGACGACTTTTCTGGCGGATCTTCGTTATGTAGTTTTTACATTATTGATTGTGATACAATGTTGACATATTGTTGGGATTTCTTTTTTGTCAAATTGCTGTGCCTCCAACGAGAGAAAAAAAAAAAGTCGTGCTCATGGGACCATCCAAAATGTTCTAAAGTTCTTGAGGCGATTCTTTTTATTTGTTTATTCCGATTATTTAACTGCAAGGATATAAATTAAGATTCCACGGGATCAATTGTATAGAGGCAAAGCAAGACAAGCAATAAACAAAGTCAAGAAGCAAATATATATATAAATATAGAGATTGAGTTTAATTGATTCCAACTTTTTAAGCTGATTTCATTTATACTTGTTTTCTTTTTAATTTATTTATTTGATGTGAGACTTTATAGTTTAACAATTTTCCTTGTTGTCCCAGCATTTATTCAGGCCATGTTGACATGAATTCAAAGAAATGGAAATGGGCCTGGCCCAGTTCTACTAAATAAAGTATTATTATCCAAAAAAATTGATATGAATGCAATAGGTTATAGGTCTTGTCAAAAGCCTAAACTCAAATGCAAAATGTTAAGTAGTGGCAGGAATGACTACGCGACCACGCCTATGACGAAAGCTAGCAAGGGAATAGTGTACACTACACAAACACTATCTCATAAATAACAAAGTGGATTCCGTATGTCCATCACCCAGGTATATTGTCTCAAAAGCAAATTCAGTTGAGCATTGACCCGTTAATGCACCAAAAAGATAATGATATAATGAATCCAAAACCAGAAGCAACAATTTCAGCATCAGCATTTGACTTTTGTTAGAATGTGCCTGCAGGGGTGGTTTGAGAAGTGCCCCAAACAATAGGATATTAGGATGCACCACTCTAGTAAGAAAACTCATAAATGGCCATTTATATATTCCCTGCGGGTATATGATATGTGAACTTCAACTACTCAAATCATTTGATCATGCCAAAGTCAAGACTCTAACACAAATCCATTTAATTATGATGAGTTTAAGGCTTTATTAGAGCAGTGTGTATAGATAGATAGATATACAATAATTGAAAATAAAACTTTAATGTGAAAACTAATTGCAGTGTCAAAAGACAAAAGATAAATTTAAACTAGAAATAACGATAAGGTTTTTTGGATTCAAAGACAGGATAAGAAGATGTTGGTTGATTTGGGAAAATATTTTATGTTTTTTTATTAATAAATATAAAAAATATCTTAACTTTACTGTTTATTTATTTTTAGATATTTCAATTTTTTTATAAAAAACAATCTTACTCGAATAGTAAAAAACTAGACAAGTGTCTTTTTGAATATTTAATATAACAATATAATCAAAATTTAAAATTGATATAATTAATTAACCTGAAATAAAAATTATTAATTGATGTACGGATGTTCATTGTTCATCATTTAAAACAACCCTACTTTCTTTTTGAATATTGTGCAGGCGGCAGAAAAAATATGATCAAAGATGCTGTGTTTCACTAGAATGAAAAAGGATAATATAAATTATATAACACCTACTATGTGCCCTTATTGTGAACCCAATTCAACTCGAGGCTTTCTCCATTGCCGTTGGATGAGAGGTGTAAATGATCAAACGTAAATAAAAATTTTCGTAGTCCCTATAAATTGGAAATATAAAATGGAGGATAAGATGTAGAAGAACCACCAACCACAAGCCACTGAATGGGTGATCCAAATATCCGATAAAATAATCAAATTGTCTTTTAGATTTCAGATTAATATAACAAACGTTTGGTTGCTAGACGATTGCCAGTTACACCACCAAATCAGAGCGGTCCCGGAAGAAAATATATATAATAAGAAAACATTTCAATAGCTAATAAGGGTGAAAAAAATATTAAAGTTTGTCTTATACTCTTTTTTCAAATTATTTGATTGAGAAAGATAGAAGAAAAGGGAAAATGTAATGAGTGAAAGAGAAAAATGTAATGAAAAGTGATCAACAGATATCGTCGTATCCAAGAGATGCATTATTCTTGATCCCGAGATTTGTGCCTTAAAAAGAAATTCTGTATGACTGTTTGATTTTTCATTTAAAATTTAAGTTTATTAAAAAAATAGAATATGTATTGATCATGTAATCTTTTAAAATAATTATCTAATTATAAATTAATATATATGTTAAATTTGTTAATTTTTATAATAATTATCTTAAAATTATACTATAATGATTTATAATAAAATGATAATATAAAAATATATAGAAATGATTATTAATTACGATAAAAATTTACATCTAACCAGGTATATATATTTCAAATGCACTATATATTGTCATGCTAGTGGCATATTAGAAATAGAATGCAGTAATTCTCTAATACGAATCCATTTGCTTTTGTGGACATGAATTGTAGTCTAGTTTTCTGAACCAATAAATGAATCTTATCGCCCATAACAAAGAATTCTATAGTATACCTATTCATCTATACAAGAGAGTACAAGGAAATTAAGAAATCATTTAATTGCCCCCACCACCTTCCTCCCTATAGTACGTAGTTTAATTTTGGGGGGTCTTCACACTCTTCAGCATTGAGCCACATTAACCATAGCTTTTAACATCGGATTCTGATTTCGGGAGGGTCCACGACAAAACAGACTTGTAATTAAGGTGGTGGAGTTCCATCGACGGATGTATTTAAAATGACACGCGTGCTTGTGTGATCATGGTTGAAACCAGTGGGCCCTACTCAACTCACGTGGCCCATGAGGACGTAGTAAATTAGACAAGTGAATGATGGATAGGGGCCCACCATAAATTTAGGCATTAAAACGTGGTTCATGGGCCTAGTTTTGGTGAAGGAAGAACTAGTTAGTACTTAGTAGAGATGGCACAGGAGCCACACAGCCATAGTGATGCTGACAAAGACTTGGGATCCCCACACATGGATAGGTGCAGACCATGATATTTCACTTTGATCCATGGCACCTACATACACCATTGTGCCGTTGTTAAGCTGCGGCGACGCAGAGGAAGAAGAACCGCCACTATCTGATTTTGGGTTTTGCCCCTGCCACGATTTCTGACTGCAATAATATGATAATGAGAAAAATGAATTAGCGAACGCTATTTCCAGCAAGGAGATAAAAAGGTGAAAGTAAGAAATGTATACAGGACGTATCAACATGTGATTCCAACGTTACTAAGTACTACTGGTAGTTTATTTAATTATGAGCTGCCTCATTTTGCGAGTTTTGCCCAAATATTAGTGAACCTCGTGTGCAGTAAATAATACTATATCATGCTAAATTCAACTTATTGAGATTCGATATAGCAGAAAAAACTATTATAGTAGTTGTATTAGACACTTTCCTTAGACTTTCATCAAAATATGGTCCCCTGCCTCCGCGACCACATGCGGAATTCTGAGCTACGATGTATCGTCCATTATTTTGAAAAAAGATATGATGTTAAAGCAAAAAATATATATCATAAGACAAGAGTCTATATCATTTTCCTAGGATTAAGAAATTTAATTAATTTTATTTAGTTAGTACTACTAAATTTATATTATTAAAAATTATTAGGATTTATCTTCATTTCTTTTTACTTAATAGATCTTTACTTAAAAGATATTTTTTAATTATTGTAATAGACAATTTAGAAGGGTAAGAATCTTATATAGAGATTTAGACAAATCTTTTAAAATCTTATAAAAAGATAAGAGATAGTACAACTTTATAAAATAAAGGATGTTATACCTTTTTATTAATGTCTTCTTATATTACAAATTAAAATATACAACTAGCAGATATCCCTCTCTATTTTATCAGTTATATATTTTTGTTATTGTCTTTTTTTAGATATATTTAACATAAGTAACTTTTTTTTAATCATATTTGAGTCTTTATTCGTATATTTTTAATTATTTATCTTTTTTCAATCCATCTTTTATTATCTATATTTTAGTAGTTTTTTAAATATTATTAAAATAATTTAATACCATAATTTAAATTGTTTAATCCAAATCTAAAATATAATTTATATATTTAAATATATTTATTTATTATAAAATTTAAATACAATTACATAAAAATAAATATTTATATTATATAATATAAGAAAATATGAAAAAGAATTTATAATTAAAAAACCATCATTTCTTAGCTAGCTTTTAGAGTTATGTTATGCTTAAACCTTTTTTTTAATATGGTTGGAGAACATATCCTAAATTCATTAAATGATCTGTTATCATTATTATCTATGCACTAAGTACAATATTGTTGGGTGTAAAAAAGGTATATTAAAAAATTAAAATCTTACATTAACTAAAAATAAAGTCATTAAAGAATTTATAAGTAAAAATCAATATCCATTTCTTAAGTGATTGGAGTTAAGTTATGCTCATATTCATTTTTCACAAGACTAAAATACTAGTATTTGATAAAAAATAATAATAAATAAAAATAAAATATTTATATCTTGATTAAAAAAAAACAGAGATACGCTGGTTAGCATTTATCTCAAAATTATTCTTTTAGTATCAAATATAAAGATCTATCATTGATTATAGAGCTAATTAACTAAATTTGATAAAAAAAAAATTATAACATAAGTTATCCTGCCTGCGTAGTGGTTTGTTTTCTGATTAGATTGTCTTAAATATGGTTTGACGATCATTTTCCACCGAAATATTAAGCTCAACTTTGTCCTTCGACAAATGAACTGAAATTTCAACATTACATTAATATCAGATGGATAATAATAGTGGGCCACAATTTTTTAGAGTAAATTTTCATTTTCATTTTTTAGATAATAATATGTACTCAAATTTTCTATTCACTCTCAATTATTTGAGTTATAATTAATGGGCTACACGTCGCTTTAATTTTCGCATTAAAAGAGAATCTAAACAATACTTACTGTTTGTGAATGAACATGTTTTAAAACAAAAGGCATGTAAAAAGTAGATTCCTTCAGGACTAAAAGGCATGTAAAAAGTAAATTCCAAGTGATTATATTAAAAATAATAAATATATCTCACTATATTATTTTTGTTAAAAGGCCTAAGACAACAAGTTTAATTGTTATTTCTCTCATTTATAGTAATTTGATACATGTCTTATTTAACTAAGGTCAATTCGTTATCATCTATATAAACTAGCTGATTTAGCCTGTATAATATTTTCTAGAAGATAAATAAATAGGTAAAGTTTAACATTTCGCTGTTACTTTAAAATTATGTAATTATAAGAATACATAATTTATATATTTTAATTTTAATAATTCATTTAATATTCATAATTTATTAGTTACTTAAATGCTGTTGTATTTACAACTACACAAAACGCCGTTATTCTGTCGTTATCCAAGTGAAATGTTGTAGGGTGATACGGGAGACGTGAATCCTAGTTCCCAAAGTTCGTATTTTATGTTATAAAGACGAAACTACCCTTTTAACCGTTAAAGTGAAAAGCAAAATTACCTGGGGTTATTGTTAGGGGAAGGACAAAAGGTGATGGTGTATTCCACAGCAGAAGCGCACGTAAACGTGCTCGTCTTGTCATCATACGCGTAGCTGTAAGCGCGTGGGCAAGCGTTCTTGAACATCAGAGAGTAAGCGGAAGGCTTACAAGTGTTGGGCGACCCATAGGCGCCGCTGCAACAATACTGCGGGGACCCGAACGCCTCGCACGCGCTCTTACACGCCACGCTCTGTTTCCCGTCCACGCTCGCAACCCTAAGCTCGGAAGGGCACGCGCCGTTGAGGTCCCCGACGCATCCCGTGCTCGTGCAGTTATCGCCGGAGCCGCCTTGGGGAACCACCAGCATCGGCACGTTGTAACCGTCGACAAGGCTGACGTCGAAGAAATCGAGGCCTCCGGCGCCGTCGAGAGTGAACTCGGCTAAGGTGACAGGCGGCGTGGCTCCACTGCCGGCGCATTCGAGCTCGCCGGAGCCACAATCGCCGGTGAGGCAGGAGAATTTACCGGCGGAGTCTTGCGTGCAGAGAGTGCGACCCCAGAAGCGGCCTCCCCAAGAGGTGGGAGCGGTTACGGTTTTGGACTCGCCGGTTTGAAGAACGAAACCGGTGGTTGGAAGCGCCGCGATTCCTGCATTTGAGAGAATGCCTGGCCACACTGTGTAGTCGCATTTGTTAACCATTGTGAACGTTGTTGTTGATACCACACCTGCACCAAAATTAATTACTATTTAAATATCAACTGAAGTTTCATTTTTGGTTTTAGTTACTTGCGTGGAGTTAATTACCTGATGCTAATAGATGAAGTGTTAGTAAAATTGGAAATAACAGTGTCAAGTGATTCATGTTAAGAGAATCGAATCGAATCGAATTGAATCGAGGGTGAGCTAGTTAGATAATAGATACTCTCAAAAATAAAGAATGGAAATGAATAAAAAGAAACGAGATGTCAAATTCCTTCTTCTCTGCTATTTGGAAGAGAGAATTGGAGAAGGGATGTATTTATAGGGGAATATTGCTAACTGTTTAGAAATTATTTGCAAAATGTTATTATAAAGGAAAAGGAATTATTATTAAAAGATAACAATATACTGAAATGTGATATAATTCCCTCCAAATACAGGAATGATATTACCCAGCTTTTCGCTTCAGGGGAGGGGACCCATCTGGGGAGTGGGGAGCACTAACGTGGTAAACCTGCCGGAGCCGGTGCCAATTGTAACGTTCTTATGCTTCATTTATTTTATTCATTCATTCATCTTTTTAAAGAAATATGTATTCTTATATTTAATTTTAATTAAATGTATATCATCGTTGAATCATAAATTATTTCATTAAAAAGATTCAACTCTCTTAAATTGATTCTAACTGTATAAAAACAGTGATATACAGTCAGATAGTGAAAATCGTAAATATTTTTTTTGTATTGGTATAGTCATACCACATATTTCATCGATTTCTAATCTTTTTTCTCCAAACCTTATCCCTTTTATAGATAAATACCCAGAGTTTTAATTTTATTTTAATTAATTTTTAATTTTTATTTCTTTTGTAAATATATTTTTTTAAAATTTAATTGATCCATAAATTTTATTTTTTAAATAAACTCCTTAAACTTTAACTTCATTTTAATTGATTTTTAAAAAATATCATTTTTATAAATAATTTTTTCTATCAAGTTAGAGTTAAATTTATTTATCTTAAATGAAAATTATTCATTAATCTTTTTCTTCTTTGTTACAACTATTTTTATATATTAAATGTAATAAAAATATGAATTTAGAAAGAAAAAAATAATAAAAAGAAATAAACCAGAAGTCTTAATTTTAATTTTTGAATACTACAACATTATGTTTTAATGTGTGAAAAAAATATTTATAAAAATAAAACTAATAAATGGTTGAGATTTTTTTGATAAAGTTTTTTCTTAGTAATTTAATTCAAAGTTGACATAAGAGATTATTTATAAAATGATTAAACTTTAAGGATTAATAGAAATGGAATTAAAATTAAGGTCTTTAGATATAAAATAAAATAAAATTTAAGAATTATTTAGTACAAAATTAAATTGTAAATTATTTATTTAAAAAATTAATTATCAGTTAAAACGAAACAAAAATTTAAAGTGGTATTTATAAAAGAAACAAAACTTAAGAGTGTTAGGTATTTTTTTTACTCAAAAGAATAACGCTGACATGCTATTCTAAAAGTCAAACTCTGTTATGCTCAGGTAATAATATAAAAAATTAATGATTAGAAAATATATTTTTATCATTGGATGAAATTTATTAACAGAAACTAAATAAGAAATGGGACTTACAAACAAAGGAATGACACTAGAATGATTTAATGAGAATTTTTAAATAAGAATAAAAATATATTTAAAAATGGTTTTAATAATATTTTTTAAGTTAAATATTTGTAAGTTATATTTATTATTTAAAGATTATTACCGTAGTCCTATTTTAGAAAGACTTTATTTTAAACATAAAATAAGAGCGTAACTTGAATTCTCTAATAATACAACTATTACCACTTCGTTTCATAAAAGAAATGTGACATCAATTAAAATTCATACAAATTGACATCAAAATAGTTTTTACGATGATCGACTGCGAATTTAAAAATTAGAATAATGTTTTTTTTTTTATAATTGAGAGATGAATATATAATTTTATATGATTAAAAAATAAAGTGATATTAAATAATTTGAAATGCCCAATTAAGAACTAAATTCATTTCGAAATTTTTTAATAATTAAAATAACGTTACTTATATATTTCAATGGTTTTAAAATGAAAGTTTAAACATAATATGGTTGCCACGAATATAAATAATATTTATTTTAATAAATAAATTATAGTTCAGCTTTTTAAGCTAAAAATATGTCTAAATCAAATGTCAAAAGCAAAGTAGATACATAATCAAGGTGTATTCTAACTTATGAATGAATACGAAAGAAGTGGTGGTATAAGAAATCTGCTCTATTAACAAAAATGGAAGAGCGTAAATTTAACTATTCATTTATGTTTTTTTTATATTAATATTAAAATTAATTAATAATTAACATTTTTTAACTAAAAAGAATCATGTAATTTGCTATTGTTATGAAAAAAAGTTCTATGATTCTTTCCTCCTTCACATGTACTGGTTAATGGAGACCCATTAGACATCAGGACACTCATTTTGGTGTTCACTGTCATAGTTGTGTCAGTATCTCGATACTTCGAAATGAGACATTCATCTCAATATGAAGTGTCAAAGTCTAAACATTAAATCGTTTTTGTATTACTCAGATGTGAAACCCCATTAAGGACAATTTTTTTTTATACTTTACACTCTTATTCGTTTTATACGAATTAAATTCAAGAAATATGTTTTATTTAACAACTGATTCATTAAAAGAGTACATCAGACCTTCAATTATGTAAATTGCTAGCATTTTCTTGTAAAAGAACTCTTTCAAATCCTATATTTTTCCAATAAATTGAAATGTTTTCTTGACATTTAATTTAAAAGCTCAACTTAGTAGTAACGGATATTAATTTGAATGGTACATGTTTGACTTAGTTTAAATGAATTCTCAAATTTAAGTTTAACGTATGGAAAAGATTCTACTAACCGGACTTTAAGAAGAGTCTTCTTGACTTTTAATCCTTATAATCTCATTACACACTCTAATTACAACTCTAATTTAGCGTTAGAAGCAAGTTCAACATATTTCATTCGTCTTTGACATAATAAATTTTATTTTTATGTCCACTAATGTAATCAAAATTGAGATATACTTTTAATGATTTGAATAGTTTTTAACCAATAATTATTTTCTGTAAGTGTTTATATAAAATATTAGGTATAAAAAAATCGAATACTAAAAGATATTAAGTCTACTATAAACAATGTTACAATATCACTTTTGAAAAAAAAAAAAAAACAGTAAAATCTAGCTTTTGTACAAAATAAAACTACGTAGAATGTCCTCTCTTATTTTTACTGTTGTGCACAAAGTTACAATTCTTTCTATAATACAAACTTTTAGGACAAAATTAAAACCTTCACGCAAGTGCAACTTTGGAGGAAAAAGTTGTGAAACAGGGTATATAACTTCCTTAAAATTTAGAATCCATTTGTTTTAATTTTTCTCGTGAAAAATCACTTTAAAAGAAATAAAAAATACGTTTTTTAAAAAAAAAAATCAAAATCTACAAATAAATTTCTAATTATTTTGATAAAAAAGTTATCATTATAACTATCTTATAAAATAAAATTATTTTTATAATTATAAAATATTTTATTTTATATAAAGTCTCTAAAATGTAAAACACATTTTTATATACTTAAATTTATTTTTTCAAGAAACTAAACTAATATATTTTTCTGAACTTTCAACCATACTTTAAATACAAACATTCTTGGTGTACAAAAACTCATTTAATAAAAAATATATAAAACTAACTCAACTTGATATTTTTTAATTGATTCAAATTTCAAGTTTAAATAAACTCTGATCCAAATCCAACACATATGCACCATTGGACAAGAACAGGATTACGAAAAGTTGTTTCACTTATGAGGTAGATTTTATTATTTTTACTTTTCCTTACGTAATAATTTTCTTTTTATTTTTTATTATACAGTATATTGATAATGATATATAATAATTTTATCTTTACTTTCTAAATATTCTTATATTATACTATTTATTTAACCATCATATTATTTTTAATATTATTTAAATATTATATTTCAAAATATTAATATTGATAGATTATATATTTATTTTTATATTATTTTTGAATATTTTTATATTATAATATTTGTTTTAAATATTATATTATTTATTCTATTATTTTTAATATTATAATCTAAAATATTTTAACCAATACATTAATTAATTAACATAAAATAAAATTAAAATTATATAAAAATATTATATAAATATATTTATTTTTATCATTTAAAATTTATATATTACTTTAATATATAATTTTATCAATGTAATTTAATAAATTAGTCAACTAACTTTTTAACTTTATAAATATATTTTTTAATCTTTCATATGATATTTTTAGCTACTTTTATACAACATAACTATTATTGTCTTTCTAACAAAATATTTCACCTTTCTAGAGGTTCTCGTCCTTTGTGGGATTTTTTTTTCTTTAATAACTTGCTACCATCTAAACCGTAGAAGAAATTAATTATTTTTTTATTTTTTAAAGTTTCTCTAAAACCAACCAAATACTTATGGCCAGTTTAATATGATATATAGAGAGAAAACAGAAAAAGGAAAAAAATGAAATATAAATTAAAAAATAAAAACTTGTGATTAGAAATCAATTTATCTCTTTTTATTTTCTTTTTAATCAAACAAAAAATACATTATTATTTATATTTTTTTCTTCCATCTACACATATCATTAGAGATGTTGTTAACCTCTTCGTTCCCAAGGAATGATCAACTTGTTTCAACAATAGATAGCTGCTAATATTATACTTCATGACTCGGTATTCCAAATAAACTTTTAAATCAATGTTTAAAATTGTATAGTTCAAGTATTTTAATTTTGAAAATTTAAAAGTTATTAGTTAGTTTTTAATTTTACAAAATACCATTTGACAGTAAAGAAAATAAAACAAATGACATTTTATAAAATTTAAAACTAATGAAAATTTTAAAAATTTTCAAGAATTAAAATATCTAAATAATTTTGAAAACTAACTAGCTTAAGAATTCCTTTCGTCTTAATCTTTGCAACGTGCCAAACTAAAAAGCACGCCCAGCCCATTGCGTGTTGACGTGACGACGTTTTGGCCATCAGAAGAAAAAGGTTATTTACTATAAATTGATAACAAATAAAATATTGGAATCACGTCGTAATATCATATGTAAAACTACATAGCTGTAAATTCGTTTCAAATTCCCCCAAAATAGTTTATCTAAGAAATAAGAAAATTATTTTTTAATGTACAATCCCGAGTTTGAATATTGTATATAAAAAAATTAACACTAAAAGAGTTATACTTCCTAGAATAAATTCATCTGATTCAAATCAAACTACTCAAAATCCAAAGTACACCTGTTTATTCGTTGCAATAATGAACTTGGGTTGTTGTTCCTTGTATCCATGTATGGCTGTGTGTATACATTGTGTCGCCTAGAAGTGTATGTATAAATTAAGTTATTCTAAAATATCTTTAAAAGTGCATCTATAAATTTGCTGGACTTAATAAATTTTTTTATATTGTATTTTAATAATTTAATAATTAAATTAAAATAAATAATATCAATTATAAACTTAATTAATAATATTTATTTTATTTAAATTTTAGTACATGTAATTATTAAATAATAATAATATAGTTAACGACTGATTAAACATTTTTAGTGTTGAAAATATTATAAATATCTCACAAGAAAAGATAAGATACGTGACTCATCAAGAAGTTACAAATATCATTAAGAGATTATACAAATATATAAATATCGATCGTAATTATCATAGTTTATTTATAATGATTATCTTTATTATTTTTATTATTTTTATTTTCATATTATCTTTTAAGTTGTCTTTATCCTATAAAAGAGAGATTAGAAATTATATTATTCAATTTAATCAATATAAATTTTCTTTTACTTTCAATACATATATATGTACGAAAAAAATAATTAAATGTGTCAAAAAAAATACACACATAGACAGGTCAATAACCTTTTGAGTAGAGATTGAAAAGAAATAAAGAGAAATGAGGTAGAAATATCAAATTTCTACTATTTGTATAAAATGAAAAATAAGAAATAAGAAATAGGAGAGTTAATTATTTTCATAAAACTCATCAGCAAACACCTCCCAAAACCAACATAAAATGGAAGAGAAATAATCTCTTCTTTTTTTTTTGGTTTGTTTCAGTTTCTTTAGAAAGTTAAATATATTTTTATAACAGAGAAAATTTTTAAAAAGAATAAATAATTCTGTGTAACGAAAAAATAATAGAATAAGAATTAAAAATTGTTAATTAGTATAAAATATTTTTAATATAAATTATTTATTTCTTTCCAGTTTCCACCCTCCTTTTAATCATTCAAATGAGTAAAGAAATCCATCTTCTATTTCTATCCATTCTATTTTCCTGTCAATTTCATTTCTAATTCAAAGAAATGATAAGAATTGGGAGGAAGAAAGTCTGAAACATCGATCGTAGCCATCACCTTGGAGAACAAGAAAGTCTGGAACACAGACTTGACTTGGAAGTTCACACGCACAGAGACCTAATGGTCATTAAGATTTGGAAGTTGGGAAGAAGAAATTCTGAAACATCGATCGAAGCTACCACCTTGGATACCAAAATTCCCAGTGAGTTGGGGAGAAATTACTAAACTAAAACTTCATTAGTTAGATAATCGTATATGAGGAAAAAACACACACAAGACGAACGAAAGAAGAGAAAAAAGGGGAATAAATAAGAGGTCCCACGGAGCTATGAAATCTATGGACAAAATAAATTTCGTCACAGAGCACTTTATATCACTCTCTATATTCTTTTGCCCCCTCTTTCTTTTTTGGGGTTACATAAAGTAATCTACCTTTTTAATAAAATTACATCATTGCCATAAAGAAAGATTAATAAGCTATATATATTTAACAACTGTAAGACAAAAATGATCTCATCTTATCATATTCAGCATCCAATTAGCACCACAAACTTCTGTTGGTATGTTTTAATGGCTATTGTTTTCAGAAGGATAATGACCAAGTTGATGTGATTTCCATATTTTTAAAAACTCACTTGACATTTTAAATGCTTGTACTCTTTTTTTAATGATTAGTAGGACGAACGTAGATGCACTCTAATTTCAAGTATAAAATTGCCTACTCAGCAAAATGTTTCTTATATTGAAGTAGATGTGGACGTTTATGTTTGAAGCCCCTCTAAAGTGAAAAGATTTATTTTCCTTCTGAAAATATAAAATATTTTTAATTTTCCCCTCCTTACGTATAATTTTTCATCTGACCCTTAGCCAACCTTACCTAGGTCCATCTTTGGAGTTACATTGTAACATGCCATATCTCAAGAACATTAATTTCAATGATAAATATGATGTCAAAGTAATGTCACGTGTTTCATGTGTGAGGAACTAGCCCATCACTGTTCATTAGAGCCAGTAGTTAGAGTTGCACCTATATATACCTTATGACATTTTGGTGACAGAGCTCTCTTAAGCTCATTCAAGATCTGATCAATAATCTATGTGCACTGAAAGACCTTAGTGATCTATAATATTTCTTTTGAATAGAAGTCAAGAAACTGAGGGATGGAATAAAGTTAAAAAGCACCAAGTAGGCAAGGGCAACAATCAACACCCAGTGAGTTCAGGTGTTAACCTGTCCAAACTCTGGCCAAACCTGAAGGCTGATCCACACTCGTATCTATCAATTCAATTGTACTTGTTGCGTTTTGTTATGCTAGCTAGATCATACCAACTGAAATCTTTGGGGGAGCGTTTTAATTTACTTTGTTATTGTTGAATCGCATTTTCTACAAAGTTATCATGTTTAGTTCTTGTTTTTCATTATCATGTTTGTTTCTAAAACCACATTTGACTAAAAGTGAAAATTGGTAAAATAAATCTTAATTAAAATTTATTCACAAATTTGTTTTTGGTGAAAAAATAGTTTCTAAACATAAATCACTTCAGATAGCACGGTTTAAAAATTGGTAACTTTTGCATTCGTGAGAATTTTAATTAAAATTTATTCACAAATTTGTTTTTGATGAAAAAATAGTTTATAAACATAAATCACTTCAGATAGCTCAGTTTAACCAACACTGCTGCTGAATTAACATGGCTCCAATAATTTCTGACATGATTGCACATTCCACCTCCACAGCCTGCGTGATCTTCTATGACAGTCTCAACACACTAATCTTGTTCCACAATCCTCTGCATGTGTTACAAGCTCAAACCAAACACATAGAATTGGTTTTTTTTTTTTGTTAGCACTTAGCTAGCAAACAAGTCATTTTTCCTCGTCAAATTTTTGTTGGATGATTAGTTACAGTCACGTGTGGCTTGCTCTCAGAAGGAAAATCCGTAGTTAATCATCCAACGTAACCTTTCTTATCCTTCCCAATATATATATTTTAAATGAAGCTAATGAAGTTCTAAGTTTTCAAGAACTGGTTTCAGACTTAAAAGAAATCTGAAACTGTTTCAGGTTTTGGGGAACACAAAGAAATTCTCCGAAATTATTGATGTGGCCAGTGAGAAAAGACTTGAAAGGCAAGCTGATAATGATGTGCAAATAAGCAAATTATGCACAAGTTTTCGTCATAGATTCTGATATAGCATAATATTTTGTTTATCTTTACAATAATCCAAATAAAATGGCCATATTTGATTTGTAATCAGCAAGAATTAATCGAAGAGGAATTGAAGTGATAACAATGTTTAAGCAACCACCCAATCTTCCGCAAGCTTCCAACACTGGATGACATCAATATGGTGCAAAAAGCAGCCTGGCCTATTTGAAGTTGGTATTTATGCTAATATTAATTTGTATCAAGATTGCTATTTCCTAACAGCAAGCTTTTGTAGTGTGGAATGGTGACAAATTCCTCGCTTGCGTATATCTTGTATAAACGTTATCTGCCAGCCCTACCAGCATGGCTCATGCTAGGGTACAAATTAAATATGGTTGATTGACTAGGCAAAACAAATTGCATGATTATTAGTAAAGGTTCTTCTTAATTTAAGGATGGCTATATGGTACGGAAAATGCCTTCAAATGATATTGTAGATAAATTTTACCCAACTTGTAACTTATATATGGAGGACACAGATGGTTGAAATTTAATTTTCATGTAGATAGATTTTTTATTTGATTTATGGATACACTGAGTGTTTGGATTTTCAGTTCTGATCCACGTTTAGTCTCATTTTCACGTCAAAACGCAATTAAAGCAACTATTTCTAACTTTGGAGTTATGCATCCAAGTTTTTGTTCGATTCAAATGAGAAGAGAAAAAAGATTTAAAAATTAATTTATCTTAGTAACTTATAATTTTAAAATTTAAAATATAAATATAAATATTTTAGTTTTTATATTTAAAATATTTTAAATTTTCTCCCTTTCCTTTCCGTCTTTTCAATATTAAAGGAAAATAAAAATTAGATGAAAATTTTCTCTCTCTCTTCATTTTCCCTTCAACCAAACAGGTTATAAAAAAGTATATTAATTATATCAATTGATCGAATATAATAAAACAATAATTATTATTTCATTGATACACCAAATAATTTTTTTCTAATAAAATGAGATAAATAATTATTTTGTCTTATTGTATCATAGTCATGATGCCATAAGTCTTTACAAAGAAATAAAAAAATAAAAAAATAAAAGTGATACAGTGTCATGTATATTAATGGTAAGAAGAGTACTAACACCATAATTTCTGATACATTATTTTTAATACACTCTGCTATTAATTAAAATTTATTAAAATAATTTTAAAAAAACTTATTAAATAAAAAGTGAGACAAACAAAAATTAATAATTTTTAATAAATTTTAATTAATAATAACATGTGTTAAAAAAACGTGTTGCTAATATATATATTGTTTGGAAAATAATTTTAAGATAGGATAAAGTAATTAAAGTTAAAGCTTTAAACCTAAAAAATAATATTTGTAAAAACAAAAAAACTACATATATTGGATAAAGGACTCAGCATATAGCTCTTTCATCTAAAAAAAAACTTTCGGAATTTACTTTTTAAGTCTCAAACACTGGTCTATGGTCCGGACAATCCAATACCTTCTCCAGCTTTGCTAGGGTGGTTCAGATGACACGAAGAAGTCCAATTACTAAAACCCATAGGTCCAAATTGGTAGGCCCAATATGTTGTGAAATGGGTTACTTTATGTCGCGTCTAGTGAATGGGCTCTGGTCTGGTTATTGTGTTCTCTAAAGTCTATTATCATAGACATATTTAAATAAATAATTTCATTAAATATTTGTTTAATATTGTAAGACAGCTAAAACTGAATGATTGAATTAAAATTTCACTAAAATAAATTTAATTTTTTTTAATTATTAATATAAGTTAAATTAATTTTATAAAAAAATTATAAATCACTTTTTATAAGTTAAAATATCCTCTTTAGAATTGTACGTTAAACTTTGAGTGACTTTGGATTAAAAAGGATATGTTGATAATATTTTTTAACAAGATTATTTTCCACTGCAATGAACTGTTTGTTTAAGATTTTAAAGGTGAATAACAACGAATGCTCTTAAAATATTGGTTAAAAATATAAAGTATTCAATTAATATAAAAAATTATTACATTAAAAATAAAAAAATGACACCTACTCTTGTAACTTGTAAGTAACAAACAAGTTTTTAATCCACGGATATTTATAAATATAAGTAAAATAAAATATTTCAGATGATATTAATTTAATTAATAAAGATTATATTATTAGTAATAAAATATAAATTAAAATATAAGAAATGTAGGTATTTAAAGTATGATTTTAACTGTAATTCTTAAGTATCTCATTATGTTTAATGTTGGTTGAAGAAAATTGAATATTAATTAAAAATATTAAAAAGAAATTCTTTTTATTTGATAATTAACTAAATAGAAAAATATTGATTTGATATAAGCTCAGAAGACATGAGTTATAAAATCAAAAGATACGTAATTACACCAGAAGGAGAATAAATACAAATATCATTTCATTTTTAAAACAAGAATCGAATTTACTATATAATGGTAAAAATTAAAATATTTAATATAATGTATTATGCATGTGTCTGGTGGGCGAGAGTTCAGGGAGAAAGAAAAATAAAGAACAAAAAAGTAAAAACACGAAATTGAAATATTTTCTTTACGTTTTAAGACCATGAGAAATGGAGAAAAAAAATAAATTAATGAGACCCGCACATGAAAGTAACTTCTTCGATTCGGAAAAAAATAATAAGGAGAAAACTTATCACATATTAGGATATGTCCATTTTATCCTCCAAAACAATGAACTGAAAGAGAAAGTTTATTTTCAATATAAGAATATCCACAAAATATTTTTTTCACTTTTTATCTTACCAAATACAATGAGAGAACTTGAATTTTTTTCTTTTCATTTTTTTATCACTTCTCTTAATTCACGCAACCTAAAATGTCATCGATTTTCAACTCATTTATCCTTTCTTTTATTTCTTTCAATTCTATTAATTTTTTCTTCTTTATTTCTTCTCATCCAAACAAAGTATTTTATGTTTCTCAAAAAATATTTTTAGAACCCGTATTAAGAAGATAATTAAAGGAAAAAGCAATCCTTCTTTCTATTACTATATTCTCAGCGGTGTAGGTTGGATAAGGGCACTCACTCATTGCATTTCGAAGTTGCGATATCAGGAGTGTAAAATAGAACTATCGAAGGGCTAAAAACTAAAATAGAATAGGAAGAAAACTAGTGCAATAATGCTAAGTGACCTGCACAGGTAAAATTTGGTCATGCTTCATCTTGTACTTGGTTGTTCAAATTGGACTTGAGGCGCATCATGCATGAGAAAGGTCAAGCCTGGAGAAATATTGTTTACCAAACATTGAAGGAGACAACTAAGTAGAACATTGACTTATGTCGTACATCGTGTGAAATTGTTAGAGGAAACTAATTCAATTTCTACCAATTGACATATTGTTCAATGACGTATATATATGAGTTGGGTGTCCACTGCAATGCCTGGTTACGACAACCTAGGCACTCTTATCTTGAAGGGTTAAATTCATATGAAATATTAATTTTTTAGTTGTGCTAAAATGTTTTATTATTATTATTATTATTATTATTATTATTATTATTATTATTATTGTGTGTTCTATTTCTAGTGTCTATTTCAATTTCAATTCTACAAGTAATTTTTCTGAGAATAATTTGTATTTGAAATGTTTACATTCATGTGAATTATATTATCTTTGTAGTTTTAATAAAATGTTTCTTATATTTTGAAATATTAGCTTTGTTTAATACTTAGGTGTCTTTTTATTTGTCGCAAGTAATCGTTTGAGAAGTATGTCTTTACATTGCAAAAGGGATAGAATGAAAGAGAAAAGCATAGATGGGAGAATAATGGGAAAATTCTCAAAGCAAAAAAAAAATAATAAATTGAACAATAAAAGAAAGTAAACTATTTTGCTCATTCCCTGAAAAATTAATGTATAAAGTTAAAAAAAACCAGGGATTAGGTGTTTATATAGATATATAATAAGTAGAAGTATATAAAAATGAACGATGAGTATAATCCCAAAGCAAGAAAACGGCAGAATTGGAAGAGAAAAATAGAGCAGGAGAAGACAAGTGTAGATGAAGATTTCAGCAACCCAAGCCATCCATAATATCCAAAACGTTATAGTTTTGATGGTTAAAGACAGGTGTTGTACTAAAACATTCCTTGGCAGGTGAACTCCCAGCACTTTTGGTCACATGTGAATGGTTGACTTGTCTTGTCTTGGCCAAACCAAGATCCTCGCTTTTGCTAAGTCTTGGGTTATTTGTCCTTGAAATGACCTCCTCCAATAATCTCCTATCATCCTGTGAAATTTGAGTTCCCGGGAGCTTGTTGCTATTTTCCATGGATAGAGTTAAAAATTGTCGCATATTAGACTGAAGTTCGAGTCCCTTTGGAGGAGACGGTCTAGGCATTGGTCTCAAGGTATTTTGTCTTGATTTTACAAATCTAACCAAATGGTGAAGCCATGCCAACAATTCAATGATGTAAACATCTATCTTCCTTTTATTAGCATAATAAAATGTTTGCAGGCGAATCAGGTTCTCTTTGGAGGTGTTATCGCCAAAGTTATTACTGCAATATCAGAACACAAGTTATCATTACTTTTCCTTCTAACTCTACTTGTTATTTGTAAACACAATTATATCCCAAGAGATATCCAAGTTTACAACTAACCCCGAGCTTGCCCATTCGCCAACACATCCAAAACCTTGATGTGCTCTGTCATAGATAAAACAAATGCATAAGCAATTGCAACCAGTTTTAGCCCACTTTCATGAAAGGAAATAAGACCAGCATCGAGAGATCGAGTAGGTATATATATGCAAAATTCAGACAACAAATATATTACTTATCTTACTTGATTGTATTTGTGGCAAATGGTACAAGCCAATGGAGAATCTTATCCATTTCGGCTTTGATCTGAGTAATGGAAAGCTACAAAAAATTGCTATGTCATTTAGCATAATCCAAAATAAAATAAATTTGGTTTTAAAATATGTTTAACAACCAGTTTGATTTTAAAATATATTATAAACTATAAACCAATTTAAAAATATTTTTTTTAAATAGTTTTGAAATCAGTTTTAAACAAAAACAAAAACGGTTTATTAAGATCACTTTTTAGTTTTAAACAAAAAAATTACGTATTCCTTGTTATCAAAGAGAAATTAACATCAAATTATATATATATATATATATATATATATATATATATATATATATATATATATATATATATATATATATATATATATATAATTTGTATTAAAAATATGTTATATTTTTTAAATATGACTTATATATATTTAAGAAGTATAATTCTTTTAAAAGAATTATTTAAATCATATATATAAATTAAGAAAAAAATTGTTAAAAAATTATATAAATATAAAATGTAACCTACATATTATATAAATAAGAGAAAAACATGCTCAAACAATGAAATTTTTTTATATTATTATTCAATTACAAATTATCATATAATAAATTTATTAATTTTAATGATAATTATCCTATAAGATACTTCAAAACTAATTTAAAATTAGTTAATAACGTAAAATATTTTACATCAAAATTACATATTCATTAATCTCATATTAAAATACACAAAATATTTCTCATGTACTACTTTGTAAAAAAAAATTAGAAATAAACAATATTCATTATATAAAATTTATCTAAATAATTCTAAAAAACTAAGTTATATTTTATGAGTACAATTCTAATTTAATGAGCCACATTTTTTCAAGTACATGTTATTTGAAAATTTTGTATAAATTGTCTTATATTAGTAAGATATAAAAAAATATTAAATAGATTTTTTTAACAAGCGTGGGAAAAACTTATATTCAATTATATGGATTAGATTTAATATAAAAAATAGATTTATATATGAAAATCAATCTATTAAAATATATTTAATAAAGTAGCTTTGTGATTATGAATTACATAGTCGAATTTTTTGAATAATACTAAGGGAGAGCATACCTCTTTTATGTCAGCAACTGTTTGCAACTGAGTTGGAAGAGCAGTCTTAATATTGTTAGGCAAACTATGATACAGTGTGTCTCTCGTGTTTGGAGGAAAAGCAGTTGGGCGAGATGCCTGATGTAAACAAACATTAATCAAAAACATATATTTGGTAAGGTCATTAAATATTTTATCAGCATGATACATACAATCATATGTATTTGATTGACCATATTAGCGTAGTGCAGTGCAAGACCAACTTCTCCTAGTCTTCCAGGACCCTCATTGTACTTGGTTGCAGCGGTACCTGCCATGAATCCACAATTTCACAAGTTCTTATGACCTCCCAATAAGACTATATAATAGATAACACATGAAAAAAAATCATACAAGTCAATACATGACTGAAATACAGACAAAAAAATTAATTAAGGAGTTCACTTAATTGTTTAACTGTTTTCCCAAATGCTTACACTCGGTAAGCCAATTCAAGCATAAAAGAGGAAAAACAATTGTGATCTCATTCAGCTGATTAGAACCACAAGGTAACTTTTTGTTGTAAAGGATATATATCGCGACTCCAAATTGAGCTTCAATATAATAAACTTTACAAAAGACAACATGAAGTACTAGTGTTTGATTTCAAGGGTTTATTTTCTTTGTAAATATGCATCTGATGTCTTCGAGTAGCTTAAACACACATGCAAAGAGAAAAAGCAGTTGGTTATTTAAAGTTACATTTATATAGAAAACAAGAGCATGGAAAAGATTGGAAAAATTAATCTATAATTTGTTTGCTTTATAGAGAATTATGTCATATACAGTTAGAAGGCATGTGATTTGATTTTTTTTTTTCGATAAAAAGAGTAAGCACCGGATTGAAAAAACAAGTTCAGACTTCAAACCCTAAGTTAATTCCTAGACTCCTAGTGCATGGAAAGATGCATATGCTCCAGCTATATTAGGTACTATATATATATTGGTTTTTTATTCATAAGAGATACAATCTCGTACCATGATTTCCAAGGAACTCATAAATTGCTTGATGTATATAGGTAACCATATCAACGAGCTTTTCAACTATCTGCAATAAGCAAATTCAACTCCAACAAAATAAGTCCATTATTGTAAATTTGCAGCTTTAAAACATTCACCTCTACACTTCAAAAGAAGGAACATAGGGAAATACTGAATTGAACAATAATATATGGAAATTAGGAATTATTCGTTGATAATAATATACCTCCTCCAAATTTCTGGACCAAAGAGATTTTTTTTTCAAGCTCCTTACAAGCTTTATTTGGTGTTTTATCTCGCTCTGAAACATTGTAATAATATTCTCCCCTACAGTTTTTTTCAAAGAGAATGTAGCTGTCAATCATGAGTTAATTTCGGCATATTTAAATTTGCAAGTGTCATGTTGATAGTGTGTACGTCATTCTGAAAATTCCTAACTGGTCATATGAAACTACTTCTAAGGTTGAGAATATATTTAATTCAACTAAAAAAAGGGATTACTTGCTCATAACAGTGGGTAAAAAATGTTATAAACCAATAAATGTTATAAACAAAAAAAAAATTGTGTGTGTGAGATTATTATACACTCCATCTCAAATATTAAGATACAATACCAAACTAAGCAAATAAAATTGTCATTAGAATACCAATTATTATTTGGAAAAAATTTAGGGAAAATTATATAATATTTCTAACCTTCTTGAGGAAAATTTAAGGATTCCATTTCCTTAATCTTTTGCAGATAATCTTGTTCAAGACGTTCATAAGCATTTAATTCATGGTATAATTCCTAAACGAAAGGGAAAAAAAATAGTTATTAGAGAAGGAATTGAGAAAAAAAAAATTTGACTGAAACCCTAACTTCAACCAATCAAGAACTTAAAAAGCGTATCAGAATTAGGAAACATAAATAATATGAAGCAATGTAAATACACCTGGTAGTATGCCTAACTGCACAAAGTTAATACCAAAAATCATGCAGCATACATCCAAGAAACCAAAATGATGACAACGACTTTACTTAGTCATGAGTTCATTAGTTCATTGAGGAGATAAAAAGACATGCAAAAGTTAATTTGAAATGATAACAAGCTTACAGCAGTATGCCGAACTAGGCCAGTAAACTCTTGCATTGTCTTTTCTGCCTGTACTTGATATTGTATGTCACCCAGGACATCCAAGTGTAATCTGATATGAAATGTTTGTGATTACAATCAATTAAGAATTCAATCATGTTAAGTTAGTATAATCTTGTCACAAGCAATGTACATGGAAACTGATCACCTTGAGAAATATCTATCCAGGTTGTGCCACTGCGGATCTTTACACATATTTCCAAATCTAGCTACTTCTCGTGAGAAGACATTGAATTCCTCCCTACAAATTTTCCCAAAAAAATCAAGGATAAAGAATAGAGACAAAATTAAAAGCAATGAGAAACAAGCATACTGTTCTTTGAACAAGCTAGAACCTTTTGTCAGCCTCAGCAAGAGTTATTAACTCTTTCATATCAGATGAGACTAATAGTTGAACCCCTTTTGCTTGTAAAACCTTCCTTTTAAGGAACTGAATGTTTTCTTCAGAAAGTGATTGAAACAAAATTGCTCCTTTGGTTATTGTATTAGCTACTTCAAATGCCAATATTGAAATTTTATTCCCTCTAGAAGGCGTGCCAGAGACAAACCCATTACTAGTGCTTAACTTTGGCATGCCACTCCCAAGTGTATCCAAAACTTCCACTGCCTTCTCGCTAGCTTTTCCCAAAAGAGAACCCCTCTGGTTCACCCATGAAAACAAGAGACATCAATCATGAAACATAAAAAATTCCAATTCAGAAGTTCCCTAACATACTATGAAATGCCATCCCAAAAACTCTAATTTACTTTCTTAACTACAAAAACATGTCATTAATTTATTAAATTATTCATAACTAGCCATTCAGACATTGTAAACATCAATGTAAATTTCCCTCAACATCCAATTCTTAATATAACATGAAAGTCCTGATCCCAACCTACCAATTTTCACATAAATAATCCTAATGGCATGCATATTTCAACATTTACAACGTACCTTGCAAATAATAATATACAAACGATGCAAGCAGAGTGAAAACACACCTCTTTTCCCCTAGTTGAAGTAGGAGTTGATAAACCAAGTTCATGAGAAAACCCAGTATCGTCCTTCTTTTGCTTTTTACCCTGGCCGCTATTAGACCTTGAATCTGAAAAAGTTTCTCTTCGATTCACAAAGCTATTTTTCTTCTTAAGCTTCTCAAGAAACCCTAAATTTTTTCCTCCAAGTTCAGCATTTCTCTCCACCACGCCAGCCGAACAAACCGCTCCCATTATCTTCCTCAAAGGTTACCAACGACCATAACAAAAATGCAACACAACACAACACAGCAACTAAAAACCCAACACCTGTGCAAAAAAAATAAATAAAGAGTTTCAACTTTCAAGTTCAAAACAAACCACGGTGGTTTGATTGGATAAATAATAAGTGAATCAAGCAAAACAATTCCAAGTTTCAAAATCGGGATGTACCTATTTACAGAGAGTATATATTATAATGGAGAAGAAGATTCTAAAATAGAGATTAGAAAAGGAGGAAGGAAAACTCCCTGAGAATTTAGGACTCTAGGGTTTGACTAAAAACTTAAAGATACATACGACATATTCATGACATTCATATTGTTGAAATTCTGAATGAATAAAATAGTAAATGCAAGCAATTAATGAATAGAGGAAACGCTCAAATGGATTGCTAGGATTTGAATGAAGTATTTGACTCGAGGGAAAAGGGAGTGACGTGGCACCACAACAATGAATGCTAAAGACGACTATGTATGCCTTCATCCCTTCCTCGTATGCCGTGTAAACATAATAACATGAAAACACAAAATCCAAGTCGCGCCCACCATATGGACAAGACCATGGTAATTAACATTCGTATCAACTGCTTAATTGTATTCTTTTAGAGATTACAAATATATAATATATTTTTAACATATTAATTGTTAATATCTTTTCATACATATACACGAATATTAAATATATTTTAAGTCCTTAAAAATATAATTTTATCTGATTTTAATCCTTATAAAAAATTTGTTATTTTAAAATTTTGATTTTTTAGTGTTTTTTTTAATGTTTACTACCAAGGTTAATTTACATCTAATAAAATAGATAATATTAATTAAGATAATAAAAAATATTTTAAATTAAAATAATTAGATTATTTTTAGGTGTGTAATTCAATTAATTATGTATTTATTATTTTATATAAATAAGGTAAATATATAATTTATTTTTATAACTTATTTTTGAATATATTAGACAAAAAAAATTTACTTTTAATATTATTTTTATTTTTTCAATTCACTAATTTGTTTCTAACATTGTATTTTTGAAAAAAAAATATTAATTATTTAGATGTTTATAATTTAATTTTTAATATATCATTTTTATATTTTTATATTTTTATTTATTAATTTTGATTGGTTGTAATATAATTTATTTTTACTATGTTATATTTAATTTATTTTTATTTTTAGAGACAAAATTACTGCTTAAGATATATTAAAAAAATAAATTATATTTTAATAAATCAAAATTAATAAATTTACATGTAAAAATAATATCAAAAGTAATATATTAATATTAAATATATTTTTAAATATATATTTAATTTAAAATAAATTAGTAAATTAAAAAATAAGAACAATATTAAAAATAATAATAATCATTGCTCCTAATATATTAAAAATAAATTATAAAATTAATTTATTGTAATTATTGAATTTATATAAAATAATAAATATTACTTAATTAAATTATACATATAAAAATAATCTAGTTATGTTAATTTAAAATATTTTTCATTATCTTATTTATTTTACTTAATTTTTTTATTTTGTTAATTATATTGACACTAAACTAATTAAAGCTGGTGATAAGGATTAAAAAAAATTACAAAAATGTCATGGATTTAAAAATAACAAAAAAAATTTGTCAGGACCTTATATTAAATAAAGTTACTCTTAGAGTAACTTGACCCTAATGACACGTATATATACATTTATTCATGCAGTTATAATTTATATTAGTTTGCAAGTACTCATCAACCCTAATGACACATATATATACATTTATTCATGCAGTTATAATTTATATTAGTATGCAAGTACTCGTCAATCCAATTAATGACTCATTGATTTACCTATTTTATTTAGTTAATGATATGTATAACAATAATTAGATCAAATGAAAATCATAATTATGGTTAACAATAAAATACTAAAACAACCTACAAACGACGAAGATTTTTTGTTGCTGTCGCAGAAGGTATAAGGCTCACTCCTATTAACATATGAATTGGAAATAAAATAAAAGGTGTGATCCATGAATATTGATGTATATATTTTATACAATAAAAAAATCATATTCTAATTTGTTTTATTTCTTATTCATTGATTTTGATCTCATTTGTAAAGGAGTTCAGCTAATAAACATAGAATTTAAAAATTATTATTATTGTTTTTGTTATTATTATTATTATAACAATAAGTAAATCTTAAACTAAATGAAATTATGATCAATGAAATTTAAATAAAATCATATTATAGAGACATAAATTTTTAAAAAATTATGAAGATTAAAAATATAAAAATAAAAGATTTAATTATAATATATCAATAAGTGAAAGTTTTTATACTATCATTCAATTATAAATTATAATATAATTAAAAATTATTTTTTTATAATATTTCTTTTAAAATTATATTTATTTGAATTAATAACACTTTACACTGACATTATATAAAATTAAAATTAAAATAAACATAAGTTACAATACTTAAAATTGAAGTTTAAGTTTAACTCATACAAAATTGACTTGTAAGATAAGAGTTATTCTCTACTTATATACTTTATTAATGTCATTTCACTAGTTAATGTAAAAATTTTAACTTATACCATTCATACGACTAAATCATCGGCAAATAATCTAATAATAAGTGACTCAATAAATCTAATTAACTATTGATATGATGAATTTTAATACTTGGGATAAAAAAAAATTGTCATAGTAAGAGACCAGTTAAGTATATAATAAGAACACATTCTTTTCTTGATTCATGCGATCCAATCATGGCTGAACTCCACCACAATGACATGTGTGGATAGGTTTGCATTTGCCCAATTATTTCCAGAAAGATTTTTAGCTTTGTGAGGTATTGACTGACAAAGGAAAATCCTTGTGCACAAGCAAGAAGATATCTTTTCAACTGAAAATTTCGATGATTATTATGCTGTTGGCATGGAATTGCTCTTTCATGTCTTTCCAAATTGCAGCTGTAGTGGATGAATAAATTACACAAATTGTGATTTCCTTGGAAAGAGATTTGACGAGCCAATAAACCGCAATGTTGTTATTCCTAAGCAAAGATTGATATAGAGGAACTATTCTTGAAGGTTTAACAATGGTGCCATCAACAAATGACATTTCGTTTCTACCTATCAAAGTAATTTTCATGGCGTGCTTCCAAGACGTCTAGTGTAGAGAGAAGTTAAGACACAAGTACCAAGTCTGGGTTGTTGAAACCATTAAGAAAGTATGGATTGTTGTCTTCCATGGTGAAGCTGATGCAGATGCGAAAAGATAATAAGTTGAAGAAAAAAAAAACTACACGAAATAAATATATTTATCTGAGGATTTGAGTTTTTATTCAATTTAATCATATAAAATTAGCTTGTAAAGTAATAATTATTTATTTATATATTTTATTTAGATTATAATATGTAATTTTCTATGATAATTAAATAATTTACTGAAATTAACAATATTTTTCTTATATGCACTTTTTTTTTTGCAAACTTCATTTTTCTACGGCGCACTCTCTTTTGTTTGATTTTTTTTTATTTGGAGTTTACTTTGTCTTTTTTTTTTCTGAAGGAAAAATATTTTAGTAATTGTTTAAAAAAGATCATTTCTCTATATAGATAAATAGATGGTAAAGAAGTATATGAATAAATTTATTAACTTACTATTATATTTATAATACATATGTTAAGACAAACACAACCCAGGTGAGTGCATAAGTTAACGTACTAATTTTAAAATAAAATATTTATCTTCTTTCTTATTCAGCCTTATTACTTCCTTCCACCCAATTATTTGAATTTTATGAATGTTAAAATTGATATTCTTTTACCAGCTACTATTTATGTTTAAATATTTTTTTTATAAATATTTATATAAATATATTTTATTTTTTATATAAGTTAATTTTAATTTGTAATTTTTTAAAAATATTTTTAGAGAAGTCTATTCAATCATAGTGTTATACGGGTTGTGCTTTACAATAGCTAAATTTACACACATACAGAAGTATGTGTTGCGTGTTAGATACATTGATACATCAATAAAATACTAAGGCATTGATGTATGATTAATTTTATTAAATGCATTATGCCCTTTACACCAAGTAGGATTACATCTACAAAAGAGGAGAATTGCGTGTAAGGTGAACATTAGATATATTAATGTATCATTAAAGCATTAATTCATCGATGGTTTTTATTAAATAATGAATGTTACACTTATCTACTAAATGATTTTAATTGTATCTAATTTTTTTTAACTTCTTTTTTACAAAGAGATTTTTTTTACTTGATTAAACACCCAAAATATGCACATTAAATTTATTTTAAAAATTCTCTTATAAACATAACATCATACACATTACACGGGTAAATATGCACATTTAATTTTGACATTTTTTTTTTCATCTAACAGAGGTATACGATGCATATCACGAATCTATATATTGTAGGAATTAAAATTATTTATTCAACAACAATGTCGTATGAAAAAATAATAAAATATAATTTTCTAGTTAATAAGCTATTTTACAAAATTATTTTTGTATCATTCAACATTTTTGTTTGAAGAAATTAAGATGCTAAACATTTATCGAGCCAACAAAAGATTAAGCACTAAATAAAGAGGAATGTTACACATCCCGAAGTAGTATGTACGTTTGTTTTAGTGTAAATAGAGAAAGAACAAATAGAGACCAGAGATGATGAAAATATAAGTTTTTATTGTTTATTTGACGGGAGAAATAAGAATAAATTTATTTATTTATTTTTAGATCCCACGTATTAAAAAAATCCCCCATTACTTAACAAGAATCAGAGGCTAATTTTGTTGCATTATATTATTTGTTTGTTTTACTTTTTTAAAATTAAATATTTTTATAACATAAAATAATTAATAACTTTACGTTAATAAAAAGTAGTGTAGTAAAAAGTTTAAATTGTGAGTTAAATTTTCATTTTTAATTAAAAAAAATTGTTTTTATAATTTATTTATTTATTTCAATCCACTTTGTCACTTATCTTAACAATCTAAGAGAAAATTCTCCTTTTTTTTTTATTTTTATCCATCAAAATAACAAATTATTTTTTTTATTACATTTATCCTTTACTTCTTCGACTCAATCGATATTGGCTTGCTCCGCTTTATCCTACCTTTTTTTTCTAATTTAATTATTTTTATTCGTTCCTAATGTAAAAAACATAATGAAGAGTAACACTATTACATGTATAATTTTCAATAATATTTATCATAAAAATATTATTAATATTTCTATTAGTAATATTTTTATATTTTTAATAACATTTAATAAATATAAAATGTTAATAATTATATACAATTTGTTAAGACATTATCAAAACTAATAAATAACACCTTTTTAAATGTTGTGAAAAATTATATATGTAATAGGATAAATGAGATATCAAACTAACCATGTTTATATGTTTTGACAAAAATTGTCTTATGAGTATTTCTAGCATTACTTCAAAATTAAAAATATAGAGTTACATGTTAATTTTTTGTGTCAACCTAGCTAAAAATTATCAGTTAAAAAAAAATCTTTAACATCGTCAATCTATATCAATCTCAATAAAATTGATGTTGTATGTAATACAGTGACAATATTTTAATATTGAGATCGACATTTTTTTTTTATCAATGGCTAAATCTGTTATAGGAAAAAAAAACTCTTATATTGATTTTAGATCAACAGATATTTTTTTACTCATTTATTTAATAATTGATACAAAATATTGATGTCGTTTAAATTAGTCATACTATTTTCATTCTCGCTTCTATTTTTGGAACCTTGTTCTATATTGATGTGTGATTGCGAAATGTCCCTTGAAAAAAGTGAAACACTAAAAATTAGGAGAAAAAAACATAAAACTAAAAATTAGATAATGAAATAAAGATAAGGAGAAAAAAAATAGGTGAAAATAAAGAAAATAAAACATATAAACATGTAGTATGGTTAAAAAGTCATTTTCTAAAAATAATACCAGTATTATCTAACACACTCGTTTGTTTGTTTGAAAAAACTTTTAACATATAAATTTTATTATAAAAGCTTAAATATATTTTTAATATTTATAATTTAATGTTAGTCTTTCATAAAATTTGTTTTTTTAAAACAATCTTAAACTTTTTTTTATCATTATCCTTGTCGATCAAATTTGAGAATTGCTGCTATTACCAAATACCACGTGTATATATATATAAGTGCTAAAAATAAAATATAACTTATAATGATTAAAATAAATTATATACAAATTATTTGGGATAAAAGATGAAATGACATTAAAATTTTAAAAAATGTCTTAAATTAAATATGAAATAAACATATACAAAAACTTTAATAAAAAATATTTAATAGTGGTAATAGGTTAGATTAAGTCAAATTTTGATATTTTAAACCTTGGTTGATTCATGATTACAAAGTTCGAGTCTCATTTATTTATTGATTGTCAAATTTCAAGACTTAAACATCATTTGCTTAAAAAATCTAACTCCTAACAAGTTGCCTCTTTATATTTATATATTTTCCCTTTTTCTCTTTCATCTTATATTTTGTTTCTCCTTTCAATCTTCTCACTTGTTTAAAAATCTTACACCATCCTATCCTATATAAATATAATTAATATTAATGTGTTATGATATTCATATGAAACGTGTCTTGATATCTAGATCTCACTTATGATTATCATAAATAATCATGTTATGTTGACTATTATGTTATGAATGTGAATATGTGAATGGTTATCTATAATATCAAATTCAAATATCATCAATGATCGACATAATAATATGTTGGATGAAAGTCATAAGTGATGGTGGTTTATGAGTGATACCATGTAACAGTATCAAATTGATCATCCAATCTTATATATGAATTGCAAATGAACTATTTTTTTTAGTCTCAACCAATTTAATAATTTTTTCTTAAATACATTTAAATTTAAAAAATAATAATAATATAAAACTAAATAGATTTGATTACTTAAAAAAAATAATTTAACTCACTGAACTAGATTAAATTAACCCAATTAAACACATTTTTTTAGAATACAGTATTGTTGAACAATTTTTTACATCTTTAATACCATAACAAAATTTTATAATGAAAAATTACATAGTCAAACATGTAACCTATAAATAGGTTAAGTAAACAAATATGTTTTTTTTTCGGCTAAACAGTAATTATAAATATATATTTAAATGTTTATTTTAATATTTAAGTATATTTCTTCGTCCTCATAAATATATATATATTAGTCTTTATAAATTATATATATTTTATTTTACTTTTGTGTTTTCTTGTTTAATAAATTACAGTTATAATTTTATAGTTTTTAATAATTTTAGAAAATATATTAAAAAAACTTGAAAATGTTAAACTGTCAGGTCCTAAAAAAATTTATGATTGGGTGTTATCTGATAGAAAATGCACCGATTATAGGCAAGGCAATCATGCGATGGGTAATAATGTAAAAGAAGGTTTCGAAAAGTGGGGCCTGTGGGATAACGTGAGCTGAGTTATGCGCTGGTATGGTTGGTGGCGGTAACATGGCTGTCACCCTTGAAGAATGAACGGCACAGGACACCGCACTCGAAAACAAAATATCCCGCCCTCCATTATTACCATCCTAACCTCCGAATCTCCCTCTCTCTCTTCTCTCTCCAATTCCATAAATGACTGCACTCTCCTGAACCGACGCATCTCATTTCATTTCCCTCCCACCGCCAAACGACACATACACCAAACCCTAAATCTCTCTTTCTCCCTTCCTTCGCCGGAACCATGAGAGAGATCTTGCACGTCCAGGGAGGCCAATGCGGCAACCAAATCGGTTCTAAGTTCTGGGAGGTCATCTGCGACGAGCACGGCATCGATCCAACCGGAAAGTACAACGGCCAAGGCAACTCCGATATCCAACTCGAGAGGATCAATGTCTATTACAACGAGGCTTCTGGCGGAAGGTACGTTCCCAGGGCCGTGCTTATGGATCTCGAACCTGGCACCATGGACAGCATCAGATCTGGCCCCTACGGCAAGATCTTTCGCCCTGACAACTTCGTCTTCGGCCAGTCTGGCGCTGGTAACAATTGGGCCAAAGGTCATTACACCGAAGGCGCCGAGTTGATTGACTCTGTTCTCGATGTCGTTCGCAAAGAGGCTGAAAACTGCGATTGCTTGCAAGGTATATATATTTCTTTTTTCCATTTCACATTTCTATCTGCACATCTAGCCTCCTTCAATGCGAGCGACTTTTTGCTTTTTCCTCTTTCCATTTCTCGGATGCCGTAATCCCTTAGCGGTGATGCATCTTCAGATCTGTTAAATTTCCGTCTTGATTGATTTTTCTCTCTGTTTTTAAATAATGTCGCTGATTTCAGTGGTTTCCAACCTTCGCGGTTGTTTTTTTTTTCTTATTCAAATTGTCATTTATTTTTATCATTACGATAGATTATAATGGATCTACGAGTTTCTCTTACCCGCATGGTTGATGGCGACTTAGATCTGGATAACAGATTTAGAGCTTAATGTTAAACAGAGCATAAGATCCTGCATTCCAATTAAACCCTAATGGAAGAAAAAGCACATTGAAATTGATTATGTATTTGCTTGTAGGAGATCTAATGTCCAAGTTCTACTCAACCTGTAAAAAATATTGGTGTTGTTTTTGGCTCATCGTTGGATACAACTCTTTTAAGATCTTTGTTTGCTTCATTTTGTATATGTTTGTTTTTTATGGATCCATTATGTACGGTTTTGGTGTCTTGATAAGTGGACTCTATATATTGAATGTGAGAAACAATTGATAAACGTTAACCCACACTCATAGCCTCGGTTACTGATATGCAAAGGAAAGGGGAAAAATAGTCCTACATTAACTCCTTATTTTATGATAGTTCATTCTTTTTGCTATCTCTAGATCTATCACAATAAATCAAAGAATAATAGTAGATCTGGAATAGTATCGGGATTTTTTTTATGTCATTTTTCTACTGCAATAATTGCTGTCTCAAATCTCAGTTTTTTTTCTTGTTGACATTATGCAACTTGATTGCTTGTTTTGGGGAGAAAATGACAGGGCTGAGCTGTTAAACGTGGTCCCTATTGTCTACTGTGACGACAGGCAGGGCCCACGTTATCTTTTATAGTGCATAAATTAATTAAACAAAACTATATAAAATCTGGTTCTTTTCCTACTAACATTTAGGGTAATGACATTTGACTATTGCTTTAAGGTAATAATAAGAATAATCCAACATTGATACTCTCTCTATAACGTTACTTTCTCAAATAAGCTAAGTTTTAAATTGTTATTTTGATGTATAAATATAATTTTCTGATTTTTTTTTGCTGATTTTAAAACCAGATACATGAAAGTATGTATTCAACATGTATCTTTAGTTACAGGAACAAGTCACTGCAGTATACTAATTTACCCCCCTCCCCACTGCATCTGAATTTAAAAATTGAAATGAAAAACCGCCTGCATATTAATGCAATGCAGATTCATGAAACAAATTTTTATTTAATTTTTTTTAACTAGGAGTTGTTACTTATATAGCAGCTCATAATAGTAGTCTAGGAGCCAAATAGCACTACATATTTTTCAGAAGCAGCATAATTGGCTTCTATCGAGTTGTGCTATAACATAACTGTGTTCATTGTTCCTTAGCTTAGCGGGGGGGCTCAGAACAGAATGGGGTTGGTATGCTTTCATGATCTTGTAGTGTGGCTTCTATGAGATTGTGAATTTAATTGAAGCGCTTCAATGTGGAATGTAATGTGTCTTGTACTCAGTACCTGCTGCAGTAAATCTGAATTTTGTTAATTAAATAATTATCTCCAAATTACACTTGCATTTTTGTCATCTTTTATTCCGAAATCTGAAAGTTTAATTTAATTTCCACAGGTTTTCAAGTTTGCCACTCTCTTGGAGGAGGGACGGGTTCTGGCATGGGAACACTGTTGATATCGAAAATTAGGGAGGAATACCCAGACAGGATGATGCTCACTTTCTCTGTTTTCCCATCCCCAAAGGTTTCTGACACAGTTGTGGAGCCATACAATGCCACTTTATCTGTACACCAACTGGTTGAAAATGCAGATGAATGCATGGTTCTTGACAACGAAGCACTTTATGACATTTGCTTTAGGACATTGAAACTCAGCACTCCTAGCTGTAAGTATTATCTCCCCTGTTGGAGTCCCACCACTGCTCTCAGGTTAGGCATATATAATCAAATAGTAACTTTTGTTGATTTCTTTCTCGTGGTTTAATTGTAGTTGGTGATCTGAACCATCTGATTTCTGCAACCATGAGTGGGGTTACCTGTTGTCTGAGGTTTCCTGGACAACTGAACTCTGACTTGAGGAAGCTGGCTGTGAATCTGATCCCATTTCCCCGTCTTCACTTCTTTATGGTGGGGTTTGCGCCTCTCACTTCCCGTGGTTCTCAGCAATATGTCTCCCTTACTGTCCCGGAACTGACTCAGCAAATGTGGGATGCCAAAAATATGATGTGTGCTGCTGATCCCCGACACGGCAGATACTTGACTGCATCTGCTATGTTCAGGGGAAAGATGAGCACCAAAGAGGTGGATGAACAAATGATCAATGTGCAGAACAAGAATTCTTCGTACTTCGTGGAATGGATTCCCAACAATGTGAAGTCCAGTGTTTGTGATATTCCTCCCAAGAATTTGAAGATGTCGTCCACTTTTGTTGGGAACTCAACATCAATTCAAGAGATGTTTAGGAGAGTGAGTGAGCAGTTCACTGCTATGTACCGGCGCAAAGCCTTTTTGCATTGGTACACTGGGGAAGGAATGGACGAGATGGAGTTCACTGAGGCAGAGAGTAACATGAATGATTTGGTAGCAGAGTACCAGCAGTACCAGGATGCAACCGCAGACGAGGAGGATGAATTTGACGATGAAGTTGAGGATCAGTATGATGAGCAGTAGCTGGATCAAATTTAGGCAATGCCCTGATGGTAACTACCGGCACCGATCTACTTTTGCCGCTATTCGTGTATCTACAGCCATATGAACTTTATCTTTTTATTCTCATTTTTCTCTGTTTTTTACATTTTGCCAATTTCGTTTTCAAATGTACTGCTTTTGATTTGTTTGAAATGTGCCCGGTGAGACAATAGTTGATTATTCTATACTCCAATTCCTATGCATGCAAGTTACTGTGTATGAATTAGTAGTTCTTTCCTCCTAATTCGCCTTCCACTAAGAAGGCCCCATCATTCCCATGGCCCTCAAGAAATGGGCTTAAACTCGGGCGGCTTGCCCGATGATCCCCGACACGGAATACTAACGAATGAAAAGAAAAAGAAAACGCGTCACCCCTTTTGGTGGGTGTTCTACGTTTTTCCTTTTTCTTTTTTAAATAAAATAGTTAACCTTTTAACTGAATATTCTTTTTTGCTTCTTTTTGTCAATTGTTTTTGAAAAAAAAGTGTTCTTTTTTATCTATTAACTTAGAAGTATTGTAATTATTATCCTCTCGTATGGATAAGAATATTTTAAATTAATAAAATTTTTAAATATTAAATATCTATCAAATTTATTTTTGTTAATTATTTTACTAGTATTACGGGATCAATTTGGATTTTTTAATGTGAGAGATTATTTAATATAATTTTTTACTCTAAGATGTTTTTAAGTGTGTTGATTTTTGCATTTTTATTTAATTACAAATTATATTAATAGTGTCTTTTATTTAATTATAAATTATACTAATAGTTATTAAACTTTTTTAGTAATGTTTGTATTTATATTTAATTTTTAAGAATTTAATTGAATATATAGATATTATAAAATTATTTTATATTTTTATTTAATTGTAAATTATTATGTATGATTAAATTGTTAATTTTTTAATAAAAAATTTAGACTTAATTGTATTTTGGACCTTCTAGTTTGCTACATGAAAAAATTTTGATTTTTATAATTTTTAATTATTTTATTTTGGTCTATAAATTTATGAAAATGAAAAATTTTAGTTTTATTGTTAATTTTTAACAGACATAACATGATAAAGGTCGTTAACTTTTTTTTTTTTAAGTTAAATCATAAATATTTAATGTAATCCTTATTGTTTATAAATTAAATTAAAGATTTATTATACTTTTAGTATCTTAAGTATCTATGTAATTTTTTGTCTTCTAATGATATCATTTAGGTCTTTCAAGTATTGTAATTAGATAATTTTTATCACTCAAGTTTTAATTGTATAAATTGAATCTCCCATACAATTTAATTATATAATGTGAGTGCTTTCATAAGTTTTTATGTAAATATTTTAGGGTTTACGTATTTTTGTTAATGTGGCATTATCATCTCACATCATTTGATATGTATTTTACATAAGTGCTATATCAATGAAAATGCGTAAATATTAAATGAAATGATCAAAATGACACAACTATATTACTTTAGAAATTCATTTGTCACAAATTCAATTGTTATAATTAAAGTTTGAGAGATCAAAATTGTACAATCATAACACTCTAAAAACAAAAAATACAATTAAACTATTAAATTATTTAATAATCAACCAAAATTATTTATTTTTCAAATATAAGAAAAAAATCGAATAATTAAAATTATAGAAACCAAAATTGTCTATACATCAAATAAGAAAACTAAAAATACAATTAAGTCATAATTTTAAGTGTTGATTTTAATTGATTAATAAAATTTTATTTTAAAACATTTTACGCATTCGTCATAAAATGTGAGAAGAATAATAACAAAGATCATGTTAAAATTTATATTTAGAAAACTAAAATATGTATTGATAATATAAAATATTTTTATATTAATATTCAATTATATATCACAATGTAAGATTTTAAAAGTTATATTAAATATAATTTTTAATTAGTTGACCATGAATATCTATTAAACTTTTGTTTAATATAAATAAGAATATTAATTATATTTTTTAATTTATCTGTTATCATCCAAAGTAATTTGAGTAGGAGTTGTTTAGTATACACGTCCTGTCGAGAACCTTTTGGTATGGTGTGACCTTCTCATTACCCGTGGGTCTTAGTTCGGTCCACTCAACACTATATGTGGCACGAATCCCACCACATATTGCGACAACATATTTCTAAAATCGTTTCGCATGGGTCGTTGGTACACATGAGTCCAACACAAGTCCAACTTCTACAAGTAAGGAGAGTCACACCCATCCCAGGTACGTTTTTCTCACTATACACTTGCCTACACTTTGGCTCGTACTGACTTGTGTGTCAGAGTGTCTTTGTAGGTACCTTCCCCTCCTAGCAACACCTCGACTAAGGCCAATGAAGAAGGACAAGGGGGTCCACTCATCCAACAGAATAGACTAGGGATAGGAACTCGGTCCCTATATGAGAAGTCCCTGTCGAGGTTCCCCCTCAGGAATTCTTGGCAAGAATATTTGGCCCTATGATAGGCCTATAGGATGCTAGGCAAGTGTTCAGCCCACAGTCCCTTGGCTCTATTGAGGCGTCACTGGAGTTTGCCTAGAATTACCTTGTTGGCTGCTTTGGCTTGACCATTCACCTGAGGGTGTTCAATCGAGGTTACTTTATGCGTGATTTTTAAGTGTTCATAGAAGTTGTGCAGAGACTTGTTGATGAACTGGGTGTCGTTGTCGGTCACCACCGAGTTGGGGATTCTATACCAGCATATGACGTTTTACCATACAAAATTTTGAATTTTCTGAGTGGTGATTTGAGTTAGGGACTCAACCTCAATCCACTTTATGAAGTAGTCCACGCCAATGAGCAAAAATTTTACTTATCCTTTGACTTTAGGGAATGGTCCAAGAATGTTCATACTGCACGTCGAGAAGGGCCATGGCTTGGCGACATGTTGTAGCTTTCTAGTGGGGGAGTGGTCAATAGGGCCATGGGCTTGACACTCTTGACAGTTGCAGACGTACAGTCGATAATCCTCCCTCATTGTTGACTAGTAGTAGTCAACTCTTAATACTCGTGTTGTCAAGTGGATCCCGAGTGGAATTAGTGGATCCCAAGTGGAATTACTAGATCCCGAGTAGGTGCAGTCTCCCGAGTGGAATTAGTAAATCCCTTTGTGGATCTCATTCAAGACGTACTAAGTTTGTGTTTTTGTCAAGCATTTCACGAGAGGGGTGGAGAACTCTCTTTTGTAATGAGTGGTGGCCTTGATGATGTATTGGCTAGCCGTTTGACGTATCTTGGCCACCTCTACCTTGTCCTCCGAGGAGGTGCCATTGTGTAAGTAGTTCCAAATAAGGGTCATCCATCCCCTATCCTCAGCCTTGGCTTGCAAAACCTCGAGGGTCTATCCATTACTAGTGACGTTAAGACCTTGTGAAGAACGGTGTGCCGAGGAGGTGTTCTAGAAGTGACCAGTCATGCGAGGGTGTCGATGTAGGAGTTATCGGCATGGGGAACATGTTGGACCTCAGAACTTTTGAACTTATGAAGCGTGGTTTGTGCTCGGTAGAAATACCTTAGGAGCAGAGGGTCTTTCACTTGCTATGTACCTTTGATGTGCTCGACCATTAGTTGCAAATCGGTGTGACAGTGCACATGTCGTGCCCCGACTTCTAGGACAAGGTCGAGTCTTGCAAGGAGGGCTTCATACTTGGCCTGGTTGTTTGAGGCTTTAAATTCAAATTTTAGTGAGTGTTCTAGAGTGACGCCTACAAATCCTTCTAGAATGGTTCTGGCTCCTCTACCTTTTGGATTGGACGAACCATCCACATGCAATGTTCACCACGAATCCTTTTCGAGAGCCAAGATCATCTCGACTTGGAAGTCGGCCAATGCTTAAGTCTTAATTGCTCCTCTCGGCTCAAACCTGAGGGCAAACTCAAGGAGTTCCATTGACCAGGTTGTTATCCTTCCTGCCAATTCAGGCTTTTGGAGGACCTGCCAAATGGGGTGGTCGATTCAGACAACCACGACATGAGAGTGGAAATAAGGGCGTAACTCTCTGACTTAGGTGACGAGAGCAAGGACGAGCTTCATCATAATCTGATACCGAGATTTGACATCATGTATTGTCTTGCTAATGCAGTATATTGGGTTCTGTGTTTTGCCTTCCTCTTGGACTATGATTACGTTGAAGGCATTTTCCGACATGACTAAGTAAAGATATAGGTCTCGATCCTTGGTTGGCCTCGTTAGGATAGGTGGTGAGGCTAAGAACTATTTGATGTCCTAAAAGGCTTTCTCGCACTCGTCGTTCCAATGAAAAGAGGTCGACTTTTTCAGGAGTTGAAAGAAGGGTCGTGCCTTCTCGGCTGCTTATGGTAGGAAGCACAACAACAATACTAGTTGATTGGTTAGTCTTTGGACGTTCTTTACATTCTAAATGATGGCTTTTCATCTGAATGATGGCATCGCATTTGTCGGGTTTTGCTTCTATCCCCTTGTGGGTGAGCATAAAACCCAAGAATTTACCCATTCGGACTCCGAACACGCACTTGTTGGGGTTCAAACTCATATCATACTTTTGGACTTGGCCAAATATCTCCTCAAGATCCTTTATGTGTTTCTCAAAGTTGGGTGACTTGATGACCATATCGTCTACGTACACCTTAAGATTGCAGCCAATGTGTCTAGCGAAGACTTTGTCTATGAGACATTAGTAGGTGACTCCTGTGTTCTCCAAGCCAAAGGGCATGACCTGATAGCAATAGGTCAGTTCGTCTGTCATGAAGGCCTTCTTGTCCACGTTCGACGGATACATCTGGATCAGATTGTAGTCGAAATATGCATCCAAAAAATTGAGCACCTGAAAACTCGATGCTCTGTCTACTAGCTAATCTATGCTCGACAAGGGTAGGAGTCTTTGAGGTAGACTTTGTCCAGATTTGAGTAATCGACACATATCCGCCAATTTCCATTACTCTTCTTGACAAGCACTACATTTGATAACCATGTGGTACAACTAACCTCCCTGATAAAGCGAGCGACTTTGTGTTTGGCAGTCTCCTGTTCTATGGATTTTTGCCTATCTCCGCCTATCTTCCTCTTTCATTGTGCAATTGGTTTGGTCTCTGCATATAGTGCAAGTTGGTGACAGGTGACTTTGGGATCTATTCTCGACATGCCGGACGGTTGCGATGAATAGGTTGGCATGCTACTAGAGGGTGGATATCAACTGTTCTTGATGTGTCCCTTGTGTCCTTTCTCCTACGTGGGTGCTTTGTCAAGGATACTTTTTCCAACTTCTCGATGGGTATGACTCCCTGCTCAATCGGAGGTCTAGGGTCGAGCTCTACATCAGTCGAGATCTTGACGTGTGCTGAGACGTGGTTTTCCCTTGGGGGTTTGGTCCCAGCTTTGAGGTTGTCCACGTAGTATTACTAAGCCATCTTTTGTTCAACCTTTACGGTTACCACTTGACCATCTGAAGAAGGGAACTCCATGACCAAGTGTGGGGTGGATACTATGGTACCTAAAGTGTTCAATGTCGGTCAGTCGATCAGAACGTTGTAGGACGTGTCAGCCTCTACTATGAGATAGTAGACTAAAATTATGCGGAGCACACAAGTATCTCCACAGGTTGTGAGGAGGTCGATGTATCTATGTGTATCTACATGTTCTCTTAAGAACTTTACCAGTTGGTTGTGGTGTGGTCGTATCTTGGATTCCAAGATTTGTAGGCGTCTAAAGGTCGACATGTAGTGGATGTTGACAAAGCTGCCTTGATCGATCAGTACCTTCTTGACGACAAAATTGGTAACTTTGATGGTGATTACCATGAGGTCGTTTTGTTCGGGGTCAGATCCAACGAAGTCGTGGTTGGTGAAGGTGATGAGAGGGAGTTATCAAGAGACTCAGTCAAGGTTGGTGTGAACACTGTTGATAGTGTGCAGGTACCGCCTTCTAAGTCTTGGGGTGCCTTCGTGTCGAGGTGTCCGTGCACGTTAAGGGGTCGTGTGTCTTCTTGTCATTCATTTCTATCGGGAGAGTTTCGTTTCTATTTTTGTGTTGAGTAACTAAGATCGGCCTCTCGTTTCACGAACTTGCGAAGGTGGCTTGCCTGGATTAACTCTTCTATTTTGTCCCCTAGCGTTAAGCACCCCTCAACGGTGTATCCTTAATTCTGATGATATCAATAGTATTTGGTCTTATCGGCATTATGTGCTAGTTGTTGCTGGGGAGGAAGGGTGATGAGGTCGACATTGCATGCTTCCTCGAACTTGCAGCCTGACTTGCGTTGAAGGGACGAAGACTTGATATTTTGGTTCTCAAGTTGGCCCTTCACCTCGTCCCTTTTTCTCGCCACTTTGACTGGGTTGCCCGTGTTCCTTGGTGTTGTGCAATGCCGAGAACTATGCGGCACAGACATTGTCACGAAACGCAACCATCTCCTCCATCCGAATATATCTGGTAGCCTCGTCCCTAAGTTGCTCTATGGTCGTGGGGGCTTCCTACACAAACTATCCGGGAATTGCTCGACTTTTAACGCCAGCAACATTGAACGGACGACAACCTGGGGGCTGAGATCGTGAATCTTAATTGAGACATCCGAGAACTATGCCATGAATGAATGTAGGGGTTCATTTTCGTCTTGTCGTAGGTTAACCAAGACTACAAGAGTGAGGTGAGTACGACTGGTCAAATATTGTGTACTAAACTTCTATTTCAACGTCGTGAACGAATCGATCAAGTTGGCAGACAATAAGATGTACCAATGTAGGGCCGACCCCTTCAGGGAGATCGAAAATATTTGACATAGGATGGCGTCCTCGCTGTTGAACATGTTCACCTAAGTGACATATTTGGCCAGGTGCTCATCAGGATCTAAGGTACCGTCGTATTGATCCGGGTAGATGCTCCTCCTGCCTTTTGGTAGGGAAACATCCATGATTTCGTCCATGAAAGGGTGCTCTTGTGTGCGGAGTGCACTGGGTGCCCTGGGGTTGGATTCCTCGGGTGTGGATTGTTTGTTCGTCACTTGCACTGATCGGGCCTCTCAGGCTTTGTTTTTCCCGATCATCTCAAGTTGTTGAGTAGTCGTGTGACTAGTGTCTACGCACTAGATCAGGCCTCTCAGGCTTTGTTTCTCCTGCCCTAGCGCCTCAATTTCGTTGACGTGCCTCTTCCATATGTCGCTCTCGGCCATAGCTCACCTCCGCACTTCGAACAATGCCTCGCTATCAGCTACGACTCGCTTCTTTATCTCGGCTAACTCGTTCATGATAGCTTGGAGGGCCAAGGACTCCCATGTGGAGGCCAGGGGGGTCAAGGTAGCTCCAGGGTCGGGTGTTAGGTTGAACATCTCATCCAAACAGACGACACCAAATGTTTCTGCCAAGAATTCTCGAGTGGGAAGCTCGACAGGGACTTCTTAGATGGGGGCCGAGTTCCTATCCTTGATCCGTGTTGCTGGATGAGTGGGTCCCTCGTCCTTCTTCGTCGGCCTTGGTTGAGGTGTTGCTAGGAGGGGGAGATACCTGCAAAGACATTTCAATGCCCAAGTCAATACAAGTCGGAGTGCAGGCAAGTCTGTAGTGAGAAAAGTGTATCTGGGATGAGTGTGACTTCCCCTATTTATAGGAGTTGGACTCACGTTTAGGGTTTAGAGTTTATGTGAAAGAAAAAGTTAATGAATGGTTAAAGTTAATGTGAAAGAAAAAGTTGTATTCAAAACATAATCATATTAGGTTAATTTTTATATATTATTAGTTTAAAAAAATATTATTAACTAATTAAAAATTATAATAAATATCACTTTTAAGTTAATATAAAAGTCAATATTTATCATACATAATAATAATTTATAATTAAATGATAATATAATTTTTTTAGACTTTTTTAATTGTTTGTATAAGTCAATGTTGTTTACGAAAAAAAAATGTCACATTCACACATTTAACTTAAGAAAATTATGCGACTATTTTCTATTGACAATGAAGCTCCGAGTAGATAGATTATAAATACTAGCAATTCTTAACGAAGCCATAAAACTGTAGCAAAGTTTGAGAGTTTAAAATTACAAATATATAAAAAAATGTAAAATAAAAATTATATTGGTTTGTTTGAATTGATTATATTATAATAAATGAATTAATTACTTAATGTTAATAAATTTCATTAATAATTCTCTAAGTAATTAATCTAGAGTTTAATGATGATAGAAAGATAGTATAAAATAATTTTACATTATTGTTTAATCACAATTCATCTTTTATATAACTTTATGTTGTTTTTTAATGGAGATTTTTTAATTTTCAAGAAATTTGAACTACTTGGAATTTTGATTGTTTTAATTTAAATTCTTTTATTTTTTATATATTTTGTTTTGATAAGTCAATTCAAAATTTTTAAATTTCAAATTCTTAGTTTGGATAGGATAATTTAATTTTTACAATATGTAAAATTTACTTTTTAAGTATATATTTTAAAATTAAAATTTTAATATTAATATTTTTAAATATTTAATAATTAAAAAACATAAATATTGATCTTTTAAGACTTGAAAAAGAGAACACAGAGAGATAGATGAGAGAGTGGGAGAGAAAGTATAGAGAAAGGTGAGAGAGAGGGAGAAGATAAAGGTGTTGGAGAGGAAGAGAAAGACAAAAAAAAGTTGTGTGAAGAAAGAGAGAGAGAAAAAAAAAGGAGATAAAGATAGGAGAGAAAGAAACAAATAATTTAAATTCTTACTTTTTATTAGTAGAATTTGAAATTATATAATTTTAAATAATCAAAATACTTACAAAATTATTAAATTTCAATTTCTTTCTAAATTTTCTACCTAAACAGTACGTTTCACCAAAAAAATACTCTCTTAAAAAATTCCCTATCCAAAAACAAGGTTAAAATATTTATTGTAAAAATTATCAAACTTACATTGTTATCCAATTACAAATTATCGTTAGTACAACTTTTATATTTTGTTTAGTTCATAAAAAAAGAATAGAGGAAAAAAAGTGAAAGAAAAGAATGTGATAAGAAGAAAAAAAGAGTAGAAAGTGAGGTGGTTGTTTAATTGTTGGTAGGAGAGGAAAAAAAAGAAAGAACAAAAGGAGAGAAATATAATATATATATATATATATATATATATATATATATATATATATATATATATATATATATATATATATATATATATATATATATATATATATATATATATATATATATATATAATGACACAATACTCATAAATAAAGAGATATAATAAATGAAATAAAAATATAAAAAATAAATATTATATCAAAATTTAAGATAAAAATTAAAATATTTATTTTACCTATTAAATAAAATATGTAAAAAAATAATTATTATTTATTTGAAGTGAATATCCATACCAAATAATAAAAACCAAGTTATAAGAAAAATGAAAAATCAATAAAAACTCAAGATATAATTAAAGATAAATTTAAAATATTTATTTTATTCTTTAAAGAATTAATAATTTTATCATATTTATTATCATAAGGTGTACAATAATAATTTTATTAATTTAAAGGCTTTTTCATTTCTTTTCTTCTCAATTGGAAAGAAAGAATTTTGGTGTGAGTTCCACACAATTTTATTTTTTTTTATGTTTTTCATTATTCTAAATGAGATAAAGTTTTCGATAAGCATGTATTCTCCTTCATTTTTTTTTCAAATACAATGTTAATATATTTATTATAAAAATTAATAAATTTATTATACATAAAAAGTTGTGATTCGATAATTACTCTTTTCTCGTTATTCTATGGATGAATATATATTTGAGTTTAGTAAGCTCTATTAATTATATCAAATATCATTTTTATAAGATTTTAATTTTAAATATATTATTATAATTACCTCTTAAATAACAATTCTTTAACTCAGATATTTTATGAGTTAAATAAACATGATTACGTACCTCAATTTTTGTTATAAGGATAAAACTTATATGGACAATAGTGGTAAGTGAATCCAAGAAAAAATATTTCAAACGAAATTTTAAACGCTGTTAAAAATTTATGAATGAAAGAAAATAAAATGAAAAATATTCGTCTTTATAATCTTATTTTTTTAAAAATAAAACTGAAATTATAAAAATGTTTTAGGCTCCATTTGTTGCATGAAATTAGAATTGTGGTTCAAAATTGTACTTAAGACGGTAGATGGATACCTTTATACAATTTGGTCACAGTATTAAATTGAAAATTAGTTTTAAGTTGGATTTCCCTAATTATTTATTATATATACACCAATAAACATAAAAATATAATCGGTTATTATGATGTTACCTCTATCAAAAAAGGGAAAAAGAAAAAGAAGTTATTATGATTTATGATGTTACCTTGTCTTGTTTTCCCAAAATAATGATCAAATGACATCCCTTTAAGATGGTGCTATATCCTTATTTGTACTAATCAAAGTATAATCATCTAACTGTGATTAAATCGTAATCAAATTATAGTAATTGCATTTTATTTTTAATTATAAAATATTTTAAACAATAAAATAATATAAAATTATGAAAAATTAAGATCTAAATAATTGTAAATTAATATAAATGACTAAGTTATATATTTTATAAGACAAAAATAGAAAATTTTGACAGAATAATTTATATTTAAATATATGTTTTATTTATCTCAAAAATATTTTACAAATTTTCATTAATTCTGTTATGCCTAAAACTAACATACTAATTACCAGATTGATATCTATTGGACCGATTGAATAATCGGATTCAGTTTTTAAATGATTGGTGTAGTTCAAGAAGGTAGTAGCTTTTCATTATAGTTAGATTTAAAGAATAGTCAAAGGAGATTTTATAGACAACAAATAAGATGAATGGTAAACTTTCCAACTCTTTATTTTTTGAAGTCCAATAATAGGTAACTAAGATTAACAAACTGTAAAATCAGGAATTTAATGAACCCATAAAAAAATAGTGACAAAATTAGTTCAATGAGGAAGATAAAGTAGACTGCACTTTTGGATGAAATTAGCTTTACTTCCATTCCATGGTTTCGACAATACTCCACAACCATCACCATTCATGCAAATTTCACTCCACATTTCATTTTTCCAATCCATGAATTTTCCAAAGACAAACGAACGTAAATAAAATGCCCAAAGTAGATTAAAAAATAATATGATATAAGCAAAGTCCGTATAAACCATTGGGAGAAAGCAATGCCCAAAGTCCGTAGAAAAAGAAATCCCCACTAGTCGGATACATATCTTGGCAGTGAAACACGAAACCAACTTAAAATAAGTTGATTCTTTACAGCGAGGTTTCTAAACATGAATCAGTTACAAATTGATGAAAAATTTGTAGACAAGAATCATTAATTTCTTAATTTACGAGTTATCTTAAATTAATAAGATGCCTTTTACAAAAATCATCTTAAATAAAAAATAACGAAAGCCGATCCATATGCTAAAAGATTTACAAAATCACAATTCAAATTATTGGCATTCATAAACAATTATGATAAAAAGGGACAGAGACGTGAGAGTATATTAGAGTATATTAGAGACGTGAGCAAAAAAAAAAAAAAAAATAACATAAGTATATTAGAGTATGGAAGTATGAAGATATACATTACTCCCAAATAGACAAGTTTCTCATTATCTAAAATAAACTCTTATCGTATGTTTGGTTATCATACAAATTTAATCCACTTGTGTGTAAATGAATGTCGACCTATGTGATAAAAGAAATTGTAATTTCATTATTTAAATTATTGAATTTCACAATTAATTAGAATAATATAGAGAGGGATAAAGATAAGAGATTTGATGAAGGTAAATAATGTAAGAGCATCAGAGTCATGGAAGTATGAATATAAACATTACTCGCAAATAGTCGAGATTCTTTTAATTCAAAATAAACTCTCATCATATGCTCACTTATCATTCAAATTTCATTCACTTTTGTGCATAAAGAGATCAACTTATATAATAAGAGAAATTACAATTTCATGATTCAAATTGTCAAAATTCACAGACAACTGGAAAAATATAGGAAGGGATAAAGATACAAGGTTCAATGAAAGTGAATAATCCATGTATAAGAATGAAAAACAAAAGTAATCTTATGGAAGCGCATCAGAGTCATGGAAGTATGAAGATAAACATTGCTCGCAAATAGACAAGCTTCTCTTAATCCAAAATAAACTCTCATCATATGCTTGCTTATCATTCAAATTTAATCAATTTGTGTGTAAATGGATGTTGACCTATATGATAAAAGAAATTGCACAATTAATTAGAATAATATGGAAAGGGATAAAGATACAAGATTCGATGAAGGTAAATAATCAATGAGTATGAATGAGAAACAAAAAAAATAATAATGTAAATGCATCAGAGTCATGGAAATATGAATATAAACATTACTCGCAAATAGAAATTCTTTTAATTCAAAAATAAACTCTCATCATATGTTCACTTATCATTCAAATTTCATTCACTTGTGTGCACAAGGAGATCAACTTATATGATAAGAGAAAATACAATTTCATTATTCAAATTGTCAAAATTCACGTACAATTAAAAAAATATAGAGAGGGATAAGGATACAAGGTTCAATGAAAGTGAATAATTCATGTATAAGAATGAAAAACAAAAATAATCTTATGAAAGCACATGCTTCAGAGTCATGGAAGTATGAATATAAACATTACTTGCAATAGATAAAGCTTCTCATCATCTAAAATAAACTCTCATCATATGTTTGCTTATCACTGAAAAATTATCGAGTTGAATGTAGAAAGAGGCCAAAGTAAAACATTATATTATAATCATTATTACAAAGCAAATAAGAAAAAAAGAGGTGAAAGAAAATCACATATAATTATGATTCCTACCCTCCTTTAGCTTTATAAAAGATGGAAATTTTAGTGTTTCTTTTATAAAGGATGAAAACCCTAGGATTTCTTCGTTAAATTGCCCGAAGTTATAGATGGGTATTATGACCCATTGATGTTTTGTACGTGGCTCCTTTATTTTTAGTTAGCCATCAAACAAAACATTACTGGTAAAAGAATATAATAATTTATAACAATATATAAAGGGATATTTTCTGTTTGATCTCCACTTTTTTCTTGACACTTAAACCCCTTCGTATACTAAAAAAATCGTAACATATTTTGGTTCTTCAACTCACATCGGAAGTTCCGCAACTCATAATGTAACTTACTCCTTTATTATATAACTTCCATTGTCATTTTCTTTATTTTATTTTTAATTTAAGAAAACTCAGAGGCATTTATTTAGTAATGATACTAATAATAAGTGTTATAGTAGACGAAATCCTTGGTTTTCAAGTTGAAGCATTAAACCATGCTATCTATTCTATTTATATACAAGGAAAATATGAAGGTTTTTTTTTTTTTTTTTTTTTTTTTTTAAGTAAAAGCTGTAGTAACAAAGCAATGGAGAGTTTGAAGGTATATCATATGACTAAGTTTAAATGTTTACTATACTGTATTGTGTTTTCCCTCGCAGACCTTGGAATTTTTTTTATAGAAACTAAAATAATTAAACTTATAATATATAAATTAAATATAATAATTTTAATAATATAATACCTTGTACATGATTTTAAATATTTAATGATATTATTTAAACATTAATTATTTTATTAATTAATTATCTTTTATGATATTAAAATATGTTTATTTTATTAATAATACTCCTCATTTTGTTTGCTATTTTTATATCTTGTTCGTTACTAAGTTAAAAAAAATAGAAACTTTATCCCTATTTTCTTATGAAAAATTGTAAAAAAATTATTAAGTTTATTTTATACGAACCAAAATTTGTACAAGAGAATATGAAAGAGACATAATTGAGTTTTTTTTAACAAATTTAAGGAAGTAATCATATTTTGTCAAAACGATAGTAAAATTTCTAAAAGAAGTTGTAAAAAAAAACTTGTAAAATTCGTAAAAAAAAATTGGGTAAAAAATCCACAAGTTCAAGCCAATATTGTATAAGTTTTTATATACTATAATATAAAAATCATATAGGAAAATGGGGTTTATAAAACTGCAAAAAAATATTTTTCTGTTATGAAAAAAATTAATGTATAAAAGAATATTACTAAATCAATCATAAGAGTTGATTCTATAAAAAACAAAAACTTAAAAATTCAATAACAAAAAAATAATTTATAATAATAAAGAAAATGATTAAAAACTACGGTTATTATACTTTTTCAATAACTAAAAATTTACAATTAAAAAATCTATATGTTCTTTCAATGACTTAAAATCATTAATAATTGATAAATAAATAATTTTAAAAATTATTTCAACATGTTATAGGAAACATATTCAGTGGAAAGATTTTTTTTATATGAAAATAAGAATTAAAACAATATAGCTTTTAAAAAATTCACATTACTTATATATTTTAATCTTGATAGTTTATTATAAGATTTAATAATATTTATTTTTTTACTTTCATATAAAACTATTTGAACAAAAACATTTTTAACTGTCATTTTTTAATACTAGCATTTTTAATTATTTTATTCAACAAAATTATTTTTAAGGATTTTTTAAATTCTTATTTTTTTATCTATTATTTTAATATTTTAAATTTTAAATTAAATTTCAATATTTTTGAAAAAAAAAATATTATAACTAAAGATAACATTATATCATAATATACATTGTTTATTATAAATTTAAAATATAATTTATATTTAAAAAACATTTATTTATTACGAATTTTATTAAAATATAATAATTTATATATTTATAAATATTTATTTATTTTAAATTTTAGTTATATAAAATAAATATTTATTGTGTACCATGTACAAGTTAAAATATTAACTAATTGAAATTACAAATAGATAGAAAAAAAGAGAAGTGGAGCATTGAGAATGTTCCTATAAAAATAAATTTTAGAAAATTATTATAAATTAGGATCTTCTAAGATAACTTTATTTTTAGCAAGAATATTTTGAAAAATATTCTTTTTCACGCAATAAATATTAAAAAATTATCACGAATTAAGATTATCTAAAATTAGCTTATTTGTTGGGAAAATATTTTGTCTAATTTTTTTGTATTTTAAGGTTTGAAAATTTTAAATGACTTATTGAGTAATTAAATGTTAAATATAATCTCACTTTACTTTATAAAGAATAAAGATAAAAAGTAACTTTCAGTAAGTTTGATCTCATTTTATATATATTGTTGCTGTTTTTTTAAATATATCGGACCCTTATGTCGTAGCCAAGCTCCGCCCCTGTTGTTTCCGTATAATGTAATGTAAGATATAATTTAGTATGATTGTATGAATCATAATCATATTTACCAATAAAATTAATAAGATATGTTTAATATTGACTTGTTATATGCATCGTAAATAAATTAATCATGCTAAAAATGCATTTTACATTTTTCAATAATTTAACTTGTATATTCCTCCTAAAAAATATTCAACTTATAATCGTTTGTTGGAAGACAGACTAGAATTTTAAAAATATTTCAGGTAAGATTTTTTTACAAGGATTTTTCTGTTACTCATTCTCCCGGCCCCCTCCCAAATCCTGTTGAGATTTTACCTTACCAGTTACCGCAAATACTTTCCCTATACCTCAATATCCTAATGTTGCGAAAGTCCTTCTGCTGCTTTACTCAATCTTGTGGATCGTTATATATTATAGTTTCACTTGTGTTTTTTATCTATACAAAGAAGTCATTGAAAGTCCTTATAAATTAGTGATACAACAATAGTGACATGAGATGATAAGAAGGTGCCTAAACAAAAATTTATAATAGAGAAATATTTAAGGGTGTTTTTCTTGGTCCAGAGGCAACAAAAAGCAAAGAAGCGATGCTTACCCAAAATAGGCCCAATCCAGTACGCGGCCGTGCAAGGAACACACCCAGACCTCACGTGTGCACAGCTGCCTCCCTAATACAAACCCTAACTCAAACACACTACACAGGCGGCGCTACTTCCATTTTTATTATTATTTTTTTATTTTTAATTCAATCTTATTTTACTCAGAGGCTAGAGCTACTAAAGTGTTCCAACCTTAGCCCACGTGCGTTGATGCTTTATAGTCTTGGACCCAAAATTATAGTTAAATGGGCTCTTAGCATGTACAATTATCTCTCAATAATCCCTAACTGCTCAAAATAATATTTAGTTTTTTTTTTTAAATGTTCCATTTATGAAAGATAATATGTTGCAATACACAAAACGGAAAAGTAGAAGTCATTCCTTCCCTAATATCAAAATTACACCGATTCGAGCTTTTAAATTGCCTTAAAACTCGGAATCAGAAACGTTATTATCATCATTTAACATGATTCATGAAACATAAATCCAAGAAAATCTCCTAACAGCTTCTCTAATATACATTCTGTGAACAGTAACACCCATTAATTTCCTTAGGAATAATAATAAAAATATTAGCATTAGTTAACGAGGCAAAAGAAAAGGGGGAGGGGGAAGAATTATATGTATAATATATAATCATCTACAAGAGTAACGGGGTTTAGTAATTCCGATTGGATTCTTGAACCTGTAAATGTGAAGCCTATTTTGCCGGGCCTGAGCTGCCATGGCCCTACTCAGATTCTTGTTAGCCACACTCACATCCAATGCTTCAACAAAGTCCATTGTCATGGACTCATCAACTGGTAGATTCAGATCGGGAATTCCAATTGGGCCCACATCATTACTCAAGGACGGCACTGCCAACGACGTCGTTGCGCGTCCACACGCTTGCTGCGCAACAACGCCCTCGCCGTCTCTGATTTGGACCGTCCGATTCACGATCAACGGTGGACGATGCGCCACGCTGGGGAATTGCAATGGCAATTGCGGTTGCGTGCGCACGAGATCACCTTGATTTGGGACACGACATAGCTGTAAAAAAATAGCAATTCAATAAATCAAAATAAAGGAATGGACCCACCATCAGAAAAGATAAAGCAACATAAATATAACCCAGAACAAGAAATTCCCAAACAAAACAAAAAAAAAAGAAAAAGAAAAAGAGGATAAGCACGAAAATTTCATGCTAGCGGCAGTCATGGTAGTAAGTAGTAGTAGTACCTCTTGTTTTCTTGCTTTCAACTTGAAATTGTAGTCCTTCAGCTTGTCAAAGTAACACTTGACATTCTTTATCTCCTGTTAAGGATTTTCACAGATCAACGAGAAGCAAGAATTTCTTTTCTTTTCTTTTTTTAAATGTCGCACTTGTATTTAAGAGGGTCCATACTACAAAAATTGAGGAAAAAGGCCCTATCTCTTACCATTGATAAAACTGAAAAAGAGAGAGAGAGAGAGAGAAGTTACCCCATGGAGCAAATCGTTGTCTTTGGTCAGTTCTTCCATAATCTTCAGATAGTGTTCTCTCTTCTGCGCGTTTTGAAGGAGCAACCAAAAATGAATAATAAATTTGAACGAAGAGTAGTGGAGTGTGAAGATTAAAAAGGAAAAGGAAAAATACCCTTTTGAGAGAAACGTTTCTTCTGAAGAGTGTGGTGGGGTTGTCATCAGACTCGCTGGGAGAGAAGGAGAAAGGGGTTGCAGGACTAGAAGCTTGTGCTTTGGGATTAGAGGAAATCGCAGATCTCTTTCTCTTGCAACCCCACGCGAATGGGAGGCCACACTCGAATTCCCATATTAGACTTGGGAGCTTCACCAGGATTTCAGCAACTTCACTCTCCCTCCTACTGCCCTGTTTCATCCTCGATCTTCTTTCTCCACCAATCCTAAATCCGAATTTCCATTGGACAGCCTCAGTTTATTTTTCTAGAGAGATATAGAGAGAGAGAGATAGAGAGAGAGAGTTTTTCTTTTCCTTTGGTTGCTAGGAAGAGACTAGGACTTGGGACACCCTCTCTCTCTGCTGCTTAATAAAAAGGGAATTTGGAAATCCATACCATTGCCCTAACGCTTGACACGTGTCATGTCTCGAACAATTGAGGTGACTAGGGTTTATGGCTGCTTCAACTGATTTTGTTGCTGTGTCAAGTTTCTGTGATTTTTTTGCTCGCGCTGCTTTATTGCAATCGGATAGGATTTGTCGTGCCAGTCATTCTTAGGAAACAACACTTATCACTTATTTTATTTACATATCTTTAGGAGACAGTGGTAATCTTATTTATGATATGTTTTAATTTTGAATTTAAACACAAATTTTTAAAAAAATTCAAATCGTGATAGGTAGTTTTGTAATGAACTAGCCTTGTTTTCTTGCTAATTATTGTTTTGTGACAAGTTTCTTTATGTGTCAAACCTAATTTAAAGTGGTTTGTTTCTTCTTCTTCTCCTTTAAGATAGTAGCACATAAACCAAAATATGTGATTAATATTTTATTTAAATTAAATTAATTTTTAACTTTTAATATGACTTTTTTTATTTATTATTTATTTATAATAAGTATGTAAATATTAAAAAAATAAAGTGTAATTAAAGAATAATAATTAATGTCATTTTCAACTTATAAATACTTAAATAACTAAAAGTATCTTTAAAGATAATCAAATAAAAAAACGGAAGGAGTAAATTTATTTGCCTGGAATAAGAGTAAATATATATAGGTGATTGTTTTATATAATTCCACTAGTTTCTAAAGAAAACATTGACCGTATGATATTTTAAAAGAAAATATAATTTTGTCTATTTAAAAAAATTATAATATATATATATATATATATGTGTGTTTTTTAAGATAATATTAATTATTATATTTTTAATTTTATTTTTAAAATATTTTACATTATTATAAATAAGAAAAATAGAGGTAATGCTATGAAATTGAATTTATTTTATAGGAAACAACACTTATCACTTATTTTATTTTATTTTATTTACATATCTCTTGGAGAGAGTGGTAATCTTATTTATGATATGCTTCAATTTTGAATTTAAACACAAATTTTAAAAAAAATTCAAATCGTGATAGGTAGTTTTGTAATGAACTAGCCTTGTTTTGTTGCTAATTATTGTTTTGTGACAAGTTTCTTTATGTGTATGTAATTAATATTTTATTTAAATTAAATTAAATTTTAACTTTTAATATGACTTTTTTATTATTTATTATTTATTTATAATAAGTGTGTAAATATTAAAAAAAATTAAAAGTGTAATTAAAGAATAAGAATTAATGTCATTTTCAACTTATAAATACTTAAATAACTAAAAGTATCTTTAAAAATAAACAAATAAAAAAACGGAAGTCTTTGCCTGGAATGGAGTAGAGTAAATATATATAGGTGATTGTTTTATAATAATTTCACTCGTTTCTAAAGAAAACTTTGACCGTATGATATTTTGAAAGAAAATATAATTTTGTTCATTTAAAAAAAATAATATATATATATATATATATATATATATATTTAAGAAAATATTATTAAATTTCTTAATTTATATGTTGTTTCTAACATAGATAAATAAAAAGAAATGAGGAAAGATAAAGGATAAAAAAAGTAGAAGATTTCTCCATTGCTAAAATATAAATTTCCGTGTGAAACACAATTATATAAACCATGAATCTCACTTTAATTTTAGAACTTTTTTTAATTGTAGGTGTTTTTTTTTTTTATCAGAGATTAGATATTCTTTCAGTCAGTTATGAAATTAATGTCGAAGAAGTAGAATATCAAATATTAAGAGTGACTTCCTTACCCATGGATGCTATTGTACGTCCTATTTAGTTATAACAAATCTACTCTTTTTAATTAAAGATTCTCAATATTTTTTCTTGAAATATGTATTTTGTATTTTTTTTGTAATTAGTAAAAACAAATATTTTTTAATAATTTGAAATTACATTTTTCATCTTTATCTATATAATTAATTTTCAATTGCCTATTCGTTTGAATTTAAAAATAATATTATAATTTAAATTATTTATTATAAATTCAAAATAGAGTTTATATATTTAAAAATGATTATTTATTATAAGTTTTAATTATAATATAATTTATAAATTTTAAATTGTTTATTTCTTATAAATTATAAATATAATTATAACTATATTAAAAATATTTATTTTCTACCGCACACAAACTAAAATACCAATTACATAAAAAAATTATTTACAAAAATCGAGACAGCTAAATTTTAAAATGTAATGTTCGTATATTGAACTCCTTATTCGTGTTATTTTCAGTTGAATAGCATTATACTTTTGTTTGATCGAGAAAAATAATCAGTTAACTCAATAGGTTTAAATCGAAAATTCATTTAGATAACTAACTATATGAATATTTTATTTAATAACATTTTTAATTTAATTAAAATATAAAAATATTTTATACACTCTTCAAATAATAAATTGTCATGTTATAAATTTGTATGTAGATTTTTAAGAATCAACATTGATTATTTGTTTTCGAAAAATAATTAATTTTAAAACATAATTCGTTTGATTTTAAGATATTTATTATAAAAACATCCCAACTTACTATATATAATAAATTGTTATTAGATAATTGAGTAAAATATTTTTACACAATTAATCTTTGACCTATTTTCTCAAGCTAATTTACCATAATAATTTTAATCAACAAATATTTTTATAATTAATTATCAGTTGTGAGATTTTTTTTATCCAAATAAGCAGTGTTAAGCTTTTAACTTGAAGATATGAATAGAATTAAAATCTCAATTGTGATTAAGATTTTTATTAATCTATAAAAAACTTAGCATATCTTTTCTTAATTTCTTATTTGATAATAATATTCTTTAGCCTATTTTTAAATTTTCCAAACAGCAATGGCCCTCACATCGTTATATGTACTTCTTATGAACCTACACGAGATCCACCGGGTGAGGTCCATGTATATATATATATATATATGAAGCATATTTCTTTTATCGTATCTATAATAATATGTTGGCTTTAAATTTTAATCTACTTAAAAATTAATTAATAACCTTAAAGTTTAAAAAATAAATTAATTAATTTCTAAAATGCTATTTATTTATTCATTGTAGAAACACATTTAATGAGCACGAAACTGGAAAATTTGTATATTGCATGAAATTAGGCTTTATTTCACAAATGTCACAAGTAGAACTGTCAAAGTGGTTGCTCATCATGGGTTATTGAAATATCTAACCTGGGTTGGTTTCATGGTTAAAGAAAACAAAATAATAAAACAACTAAATAATAAGTTTTTGGAATGAGACATCGTACGGTTATTGGCACTTGTTTTTGTTCATGAATTACACAACAGGACTTTTCCTTTTTGATGCGTGAGATGAGGAAGACCCACACCTCCCACACACACAACAGGATACAAGAGCATCTTTATCCGAATTAACTGCATAAAGAATTGTGGAAACATAAGTATAAATACTATTCTCTCTACTAAACATGTAGAATCAGGATGAAATGTAGAAAAAACAAACTTAGACTTGGGAGTGGACCCAAAAATACTATTCTCTCAACTAAATTATCCTTAAAGTATATAAATTAAATAAATAATTTTTTTAATATTAAAAATTATGGTAAATAGTCTTTAAGTATTAAAAAATTAACAAATTAATCTCTATACGTGAGTAAAATATATCAATTATAAACTAAAATGATAAATATTTAATACTTAAAAATTTATTTATATAATTTTATTATTTTAAAAATAGCAATACTTTAAAATCAAATTGACTCAAAGTAAAAAATCAATGGCATAAGTTATTCATAAAGTTGAACAAGTGGACACATCGCTGCAGCTTGGATATAACTATAAAATATATTTGAAAATTAATATATTAAATGTTCTTTAATAATTATAATAATTCTTTTACTCTTATTTAATACTACATTATTTTAATTCTTTCATTAAGATTTCTGTTTTGTGATGCGAGTTACTCAGGCCTGGTAGAAGGTTAGGCTTCATTTTTATTTTTAATTACGTATTGTACATGTAATAGATTAATAATATCGATTTGTACCATTGATAACTGCTACTCTTGTCTTTTAATCAAAATATTATGAATTCGTATTTGATTTTGGATATAAAAAATTATGGTCAAAATATAATATTTACCACTTAGTTAACTCAAGAAGAAAAATGTCTAATTTTGTATACATTGTCTTTTGTGCGTGGTGATTGCAAATTATATTTTAACTTTCAGATTTCTTTTTATGTTTTATTATTGTTATATTTAATTTTTTATATAAAAATTGCGTTGCCTTGGTTAGGATTATTCTTGATAAACTGATTTTGGTAAGTTTTAACTAAAAAAATATTTAATCTAAATATTAAAATAATGTATGATTCAGTTTACTTTAAATTATTTTATTAAAAAAAATTGATCCAATTTGACATGATAAAATGTAGCTTGAATTGATTAAATTCAATTTTCAACTTATAAGGACATTTTAATTTATTATTACTAAAATATTTAATTCAGATATTAAACATTATTTTTGAAATAAGGAAATTATCTTTGAGTTTAGTTATACTAATAACTTATTTAAAAATAAAAAACATAAAAGATAAAAAAGAAGCATCTTTTAAGGAGATAAAAATATACATAAAGAGAAATATAAAACTTTACTATGTTAGTTGGACACATAAATAAGAAGTATAATAAAAATATTGATTAAATGCTAAAAAATAATATATATATATATATATATATATATATATATATATACATATAAAATATATAATAAACTTTATATATTAAAAAATATTAGTTTAGGTTAGATTGGTTAGGTTTTATTTGAAATATAATTTGATTAATCTGTTAAAAAAGATATCCAAAACAATTCAATTTTTTTTATAAATTAATTTTATTTTGAATTGAATATAAAATCCTAACTTTAATTACTTTACCAATATAATGGTGCATTTAATTTTTAATATCGGTAATTAATAATTTAAAAATAGAATGTTATTATGCAATAAATAAAACATTCTGTTGCAATAACTAGTTAAAATTTAATTATTTTTATAATATTAAAACTTAACTATCATTGTATCATGTATATTTTTAAATTAAATTATTGAATTCTTTTATTTTATATATATTTTTATTCTGATTTTAATATTATTTTGAAGACTTAAACTAAATGAGTAAGTTCACAAGATTTTGTTTCCGCTCTGACCCAAAAATTCCTATACACGGTTTTTTAAGTACAACTTTATTTATTTGTCAAAGAAGAGGCATCACAATATTTTTTAATTGCTATTGCTCTAATACGATGTAATATTTTGATGAGCATTACCAACACATTTTTTCTAATACATTATTTATTATTAATTATAAATTATAAAATTATGAGTGAATACTATTAAACAAAAAGTGAGATTAACAATTTTTTTAAATTTTTAATAAATCTTTATCAATAATAAATATTGCATTAAAAAAAAGTGAAAATGAATTAATGAGTACGTTGCTGAAAAAAAACATGTAACAATATTTTTTTATATTTTAGGTGGTCATTACCTATTGTATTGGCAATTATTTTTTTGGGTTCAGATTACAGTGTCAAAATAATCATTGCTAAGTTATAAGATTAATTAACGGTTTTATAACTATTATTTATTCTTTTACGCAATGACTTTTTAAGTATCGGTTATTATGACAGGTAACTTTTTTTTTTATATATAAATTAGGATATTGAAAAAAAAAATTTAAGGTTCGAGAGTAGGTTACGCATAAAAAAAATATTAGTACTCTACAACGTTTATCCTAAAACGATTATCTTAGTTAGATGCGTGAAATTATTATGACTTCAAAGTTATTATTTTTACTTTTTAAACACAAAAAGAAATGAAATTTATTATTGGAGAAGAAAGATATATTTTTTTTTTGTTTTTGAATATGACAATAGTTGCTTCTTGCTCCTACATATCTCCCAACACAATGGAGAATTTAAAGTTTACGTAATTCTAACAAGACTATATTAAAGGGAGTGGAAGATTTTTAAAAGGGAGTGGACTATATTTTTTATTGTTTGAACTTGATAGCAGTTACCTTCTGCTCCTACATATCTCCTAGTGCAATGGAGAATTCAAAGTTTACGTAGTTCTTAATGAGACTTGGAAGATGATTAGAAAAAGATGAATTGTCCATTGGCGTCCAAAAATGATTGGAAGAGATGCATGTTATGAGTCGCTTGACCAGCTGGATATAACTTAACAAATCTGGCCAACTTGATTTGGCCGAGAGGCTCGTGGAAGGTTTGATCGAGAGACCGAATTGAAGTCATCGTCCAAGTCGAAGTCATATGACCGAGTCAAAGTTATCTAGCCAATGCCGAGTTGAAGTCAATTGGCCGAGTGAAAGTCATTCGCTGAGTCGAAGTCATCTGGTCGAGTCGAAGTCATCAGTCAAGTCTGAGTCAAAGTCATCCAATCGAGTCGAAGTTATCAACTGAGTTAAAGTTATCTGGTCGAGTCGAAGTCATCGATCGAGTCGAAATCATCAACTGAGTCTGAGTCAATGAGTTAACAGAATTGGGCGACAAGGGTTAATTGCTAGACTGGGTGGCTTAACAAAATTGAGTTGTTATAAGGGAAAACGCTAGAGGCGAGCCACATGACTGGGTCATTTGGGTGGCTATCCATAACATAACAAAGTTTTACAGTAAATAGGGGAGAATCATATGTTGCCCCCCAAAAAAAAAAAACAATTAGGGAATTCACATGGTAGTTTGTACGACAACTATGTCTTGTGTAAGATGATTGAACAAGTAAAACTTACCCAGTCATGAGGTCTTTCATTATTACTAGGACTTTTTCTCTCATTCCGACTTTTTCCCATAACTTCCTATGCGCTATGTCCTCTTCTTTTTTCCAGCATTTTCACTCTCTTACAGGTAACGGAATCCCCCCTCCAAGTTTCTAACTCCCAAAGGCCTTGAGGCCACTCTTTTCCTTCTCATTTACTATGTTTGTCACTATGACATTAGGGTAGTTAATGGTAGCTTGTGTCTCCTTGATTGATATGTGAAATAATAGTGGTACATAACAGCTGCAAAGGGATTAATAATGGAGTGTGTAAACCGGGTGCAGACAGAGCGTAGGGAGGAATCAATAAAAAAACTTCTCCGATACTCCCCCTATTTTTCTTCTTTTTTTTTTTCTTTTCTTATTTTTTAAAATTTTGTTTTTTCTATTTTCAGCTTTCTACTTTTTTGTTTTGTTTTATAGATAACAAATTTTGGTATCTACATGCGTATATTATTGTTTATAATCATTTTATAAATGTTACTCAAACCACTTAAATAAGTTGAGGGACTAATAAGTCTTCACACCTATTTTATTATTTTAACTACTTATTAAACATTTGAATCATGTTAAATACCTTTACCCAACATGAAGATCAAACTGTATCATAAAGAATTGGGGCCTTTCTTATGTTTGCAATGCTCGCAGCTTCTTAGTTTAGTTGGGCTCCTGCCCTCCCCTAAATAAAAAAATAAAAAAATAAAAATTAAGTTTTTCTTTTAGTTATAATTCTTACGTTGTAGTTAGTAATTATGTATTGACAATTTTTTCTTCTTCCTTTTTTTACTAGAACTTATAAGAACAACTTTTTTTTATTATTTATGAAAAATATTTTTGAACGTAGTTATGATAAATAAATAGACAACTATTATTTAATTATTTTTTAAATAAAAATTTGGGTAAAAAAGTTACATAATAGTTTCACAATGAGTTTCAACTGTTTCATATAAAAAATATATAAAATCTTAAAAGATAAAATACTCAATACGTTGGTGATGTAAAATGTTTTCACACTGTTATTTAATTATAAAATATTATATATGATAAATTTATTAATTTTATAGTAATTATTTTAAAAGTTAAAAGTTATATATACTATAATTTGTAGTTATTGGTATAATTTTTTTTACACTGATAATACATAATAAAAAAATCATTCTTAGAACTTATAACTAAGAGCAACTCTTATTGTTGTTTTAATGGATTAAGGTGCAATAGTTACTAGGTCAAATTTAACGTATTATACGGGATCAAACACAAACTCATTCAAAGTATCTTCAAAGTATCTCATTCTTTTAGCATTTGATACATTTGATTTATGAGATCATTTTTTCTCTCTCTATTGCTTATGATAAATTATAACGTAAAAGTTACAAAATTATTCTTAAATTTATTGAGAATGGTTTTCATCTGTAGTTTGTGACATGTGACAAATAAATAGACAATGGTTTTTTTGTTTGTTGTTATAGTAATTAAAAAACTACGGATAAAAATAGTTGTCTAATAATTTTTAACCATGGTATATTAAGAGTAAAAAAAATATTCTCATTAGTTCATTACCTTTAATAATAGTTGTCCATTGTGCTTTAAAAAAATGTTTTTATTATATATTTTAGAAACAAATTAATAATTATTATATCAATAATATAGGCACTTTAGAAAATAACTTGTGATTGATTCAAGCTGTCATAGGTGTAACTTGTATTAATTGTTTAATACAAATTTAAATTTTGAGTATAAATTGAATATGAGTTTCTTTAATCTTATATGGGTTTAGCTCACAAAACTCATACAAACTAGATTTTTATTAGGACTCAATCTCATTTTAAAAATCTAAATTGAATTTAAACTTTCTAATCCAACTTTCACTAAACCTATAATCATCATAACCTAAACATGTTTGATAAAATGTTGGGTTTGAATTTTAAGTTTTGAACACAAATTAAATTAGATATTTTTAACATGGTTTGAACTTAAGTTCATATATACTAGGCTTTTCACCTAGCTTTGATTTCATTTTAGAATAGAATTGAATTTTTTGGCCAACCTTTTCCGGCCAATAGCCAACATTAAGTGCATAATGGGTCTCACCTAATCACATGTAATCGATGATATGACTAAGATATTATATTTTGAGCATAAATTAAATTTAAATATTTTTAACTTGATTCAATCATGGTCGATATGGGTTTAGCTTGCAAAAAGCCATAAGAACTAGGCTTGAGACTCCTTTTATAAGCTCAACATGAATTGTAATCTTTTAACTTGACTTGCTATAACTTGTTATCTGTTTTAAGTTTGTAATTCACACAATTTGAATAATGTAATAAAATGTATGACTTAATTTAAATCAAGTATGATTTAAATTTGGTTCTTTTAATTTTATATTCTATTACAAGAATTTCATTAGATCTCATACATCCTTTAAATCAATATTTTAGAAAAAAAATATAAAATTAGATTTAATTTTTAAAATTTTAAAACTAAAAATCAGAACCTAAATTAAAATTTGCCTATTAATGCAATCTTTAGAAAATAAGAATAAAATAGAATTGAGAGGAATGAAATGCAACGTTGAGAAGGAGATGGACTAGGCTACGATGGAAGAAAAAATAATATATTAATGATTTGGTATTGAATAATTAATCTCTATTATTTTTTTTTTCTAACAAAATTAAATTATCAATATAAACTTACTTTCTTTTTATTGGTTCCTTGACGAACTTACTCAAAGAATGTGACGAGATTAGTGTAGATTACAATATGCTCATAAAGAACCCACGACCTGCCGCTGACAACCCATGCTTTTTTTTCTTCAATATATATATATATATATATATATATATATATATATTATCATATGCAATGTACATAAACAATTTATTCTTATATAATTAATATTAAATATATAAATTATATTATAATTGAAATTTATCATAAATAAATATATTTTTGGACATGTAAGTTATATTTTAAATTGACAATAAACAATTTAAGTTATTACAAATTTTATAAATAATATTAAATTTTAATTTAAAAATAAACAAACATATGAAGATAAAAACATGTATAATTTGAAATAGTTGAGATTTTTTTACTAATTTTAAAAGAAAAAGAATATGAAGAACATTTAATTGAAAGAGTTAAAAGAATAAAAATTACACTCTCAAAATTGTATGTTTTAATTTATAAATAAAAAAATTAAGTTAGAAAAAATAAGAACACTAATGACTCGACTGAAATTGCATTGACTTATATTAGATTCCAAAGAGTTAGGAAGAAAATTAAAATAACTTTTTCTGTAGAAAATAAATATATATTATTACTACATTAAATGTTAGTATAATATATTATATAAATAATATATAAGCTTATAATGTATATATTAATATTTTAATTTTTGTTAAATATTATATTAACAAAAAATATTCTAATGTTTAAATTTTTTTATTAATAAATGACCACTGTAAAATGAAATTCACATTTACATTATAAAGACATTTTATGATTTTGTTTATTATTATACTCCAAACTCACAGGTCACAAATCAATTGAGCCCAAAACCAAAGTAAGCTGCAAATAAAATGGGTTGTACTACTACCATCAAATAATTATAGTCAATTGTAACATAAGATAAGAAAATTTTTGTTTAATTAAACTCAACTTCAAATTATTATGAATAGTGTTAGTTAAAAAGTTCACAAAAATTATCTTCACTTATATATTATTCCGTTATCTCATTAATTGAATATTAGATTTGACATCTACAAATGATATAATAATGGTCTAACAATGGGTGGTGTAATAATAGTCTAATAGGCTTAACAACAATTATTATGATAAATTATGATAATATATTAAAATGTGAGTTTGAACATAACTCAACTTTATAAAACTTATAAGATAAGAATTACTTTCCACTTATATATATTATTTAAGTCATCTTACTAGTCAATATAGATAAAACTTATAAGATAAGAATTACTCTCCACTTATATATATTATTTAAGTCATCTTACTAGTCAATATAGATAATACTACATAATTGAATATAATCAAATGAAACAAATGATATTACACAATTGAATAATGAGTTGTAAGGATACAATCATTAAATGTTTTTCCAACAATTCATCATGCAAAAAACTACAAGAATTATGGAGATATTGAATATTGTAATTCTTACTATTTTAATGATGAGAGATTAAAGAATTTTATCGATGGCTGTGTTTTAACTTTTCATGTCATTCTTGGGTTTTTCACACATTTTTTCTTAATTTTTGAAAATGATTTTTTTCTCATTTTTGTGTTTTCTTTTATGAATTTTTTTATGGTTAATAAATTATATTATGTGTTGCATCTTTTTTGAAAAAAAAATAGAGTATGTATCCTTTTGGGAAAAATGTGTTTTTAGTTTTTGTATTATCTAGTAAAATTTAATTTTAATTTTTATATTTGTAAATCGATAAAATTAGTATTCCAATTTTTTTAAAATATATAATTTTCGTCTCTCCAAATGTATTTTTATTACTAATGGAAAAAAAATTATATATTTTCAAAAGTTGAAAGACTAATTTCATTAATTTGAAAATGCAATAATTAAAGCAAAGTTTAAACAAAAGAAAAAATATTAAAAAAAAAAATTTCATCTATATTTCTCTTGTACATTCCTCTTTTACAATTACTTTAAGGAAAAATCTAATAACTATACACATGAAGAAATTTGATATTTGTTCGTCATTTTAAAGGAAGTAAACAGAGATTTGTTTTAGTACTTTTTTTTTAACTTTCTAAAATATCTCCATGAGTTTTAATAATCATATCAACCAGTTAGTAAACATGTTTATCAGTGAAGTTTTTATAAGAATAGAATCATTTAACTATTAGTTACCAATTTTAAATATTATTTTAATAATTTTATACAATTATTTTATTTTATAATATTATGAGTTTTTATTACTTTCCAAAATTTAGTCACAATATTCAATCATTATTACTTATAAAAAAAAGTTTTGTAATTTAGCTCATTATGTGAATATAGATCATGAAGAAAAAAAAGGTAAATGTTTTTTTTACTGTGTATAATAAATTAATTAACTTTGATCATAATTACTCTAAAAATCACACTAAATCTAATTTTTAATTAGATGTATGTGTAAATTTTTTTTATTCTGACAATATATATCTATTAAATTCATTGGTTAACTTCAAATTATTACATATTACTAGTGTAAAAAATTTATATTATAAATCACCAAGAAATTATAATTTATATCTTTTAAAATAATTAATGCAAAAATCAATTAACATATTATATATGGCAATAGTTTGTAATTAAATAGCAATATAAAAATCTATTACACTATCATTATATAAACTATTTTCTCTTTCATTATTTTTAACATATATAAAATGTTAAATATTTGTCTTTTAAGTAATTTAAGCAAGACACGAGTGCTATTGTCTATGTGTAAGATAATAAACTTTGTAATGACTGGATACCAAAAGAAAAAGTTTTTTTTTTTCACACTCCTTGAGAACTTATAAACCTTGTGAGAGGAGAGTGTGATGAGGAGAAAAGAAAAGGTAATAAATGAGATAAAAAAAAGGTGAGGGAGAGAAAAAAATAACATCTTAAAAAGTTATATAACAGCATGCCATACAAGTTTTGTGTCAGCAGTAATAAATGGTAAAGAAGAAATGCAAAAAAATAAAATAAAATTATCAGTGTCAAGAAGGTCATACTTAAGCCATTTTTCTCCTCTTTGCTACTGACATAATAACTTCATCGTCAGAGTCATCGTCATCCTCTGAGCTATCCTTTGATTTCCGCTTCTTGGGCTGCTTCTTGGGCTGCATTTTTGGTGTGGACTTCGTTGTCTTCTTTTCAACAGAAGGCACAGAGGAGGTTGGGCTTTTCTTCTTAACTGTGGCAGACTTAGTGATGCTCTTCACAGCAGATACAGCCTTAACTGGAGAAGTGATCTTCTGTAGACCCCCTTTCTTTTGCCTCTTCTCATGTACTTTCATAGCTACCTCTTTAGGAAGCAAGCCCGATTCCATCAACCTGCAATTACATTCAGTCATTTAAAATAAACAATCTTCTATTCTTTATTAACTATGGCAGATATGTTTTATTGCTTGGAAGATATCTGCAGAGCAGACAGATTGTCTTGTTTAAACAAGGGTTTGCATTTGATCCATGGTTAATGTAAAACTCAACAGTAAGTGTCACTCATTGCAGTAACCAAGGTTCGTCACTACTTTTTTCAGAACTGGTGAATCAAATTTAAATCCTTAAAATAATTTTATAACAAAAGAAAATCAAAACACAAATAATTTATGTCAAGACTCAATAAAAATCGACATCCTAAACACTAAAAAAATTTCAAAAGAAACACAGAAACCGGGGAAGTGGGGAAGTACACATTTATTGCCAAAACTATTAAGTATCATGCTAGGCCAGATTGGAGGTGAGGGATATGAACGGTTTACCTGGATGAAAACTCTAGATATTGCAACTTCAAGGAACAGGTTATACATCTATTGAATTATTAAATCAGAGAGAAAAGAGAGAGAGAAGATAAGCCCGAAAAAATTTTAGAATAAGACATTAAAAGCAACAAAAGTATCATTGTTCTGATGCTCGCATCAGTGATAAAAGGTTTGATACAAAAACTGATGGCAGATCTAGCACTTTAGTCACAAAAAATGATAGCAAAATGAGTACATTGCAAATCGAATATAGACAGCAAGGGTGGATGATAACGTCATAGGGAAAAGGTTTGAGAAAGATGCTTGTCTTGCATTGAGTTTAAATCAACTAGTATAAAGTACACCATTTCCATTCAGTTTCCTCACAAGTGCACCAGGGCAGATATAGTGGTGGCAATTTACAAACCTGGCTTTGCGGTTAGGAATTAAAGGGGAAGTATATGTTTATAAATTGTTATGACTGAGAATACATACCCTGGGGGCAGGAGGGGACTCAATTGAGCCAACAAATGCTCCTTTTTCCCACCACTCTTATTTTGTTTTCAAGCTGAGCATCAAAGTTGGTCCATATCTCACTCATCATTTGAGAGAGATGAAAGATTGGTTAATCACAAGGGGGAAAAGAGGGGGGGACCCTTAGATCTGCCCTTAAAATGGTTTCTGGTTTTCCTAAACAGAACCTTAAAGTGAAAACAGAATCCTCATCAGGAAAATAATAGCAAGCATAACCCTCAGTTGAGGTGTTATAATAGCTGGTTAAGTATTATTGAGCCTAATGCTCACATCTTAACAAAATGGATTTCATTCAATTGAGCTCAAGGTTACACATGAAACATTAACAGCACTCTAATACCTGTACAAAGCCTACTTGATTGGCAAGAATATTTAGCCTTATTTTATATCCCTAAAACCAATTCTACAATTCGCTGTTCTATCATCATTGCGCTCATTATTTACTCAAAGGCATGCATAACTAGAAACAAAAGCATGCTAACTATTCTTTCATCAGTGCGCTCATTATTTACTCAAAAGACATCACTTGCTGGGGAGCCAAAATACTTTTTCCCAGATATTGTTACAAGGGTTTTTATTTATTTTTTATTTTTTTAAGAACTAACAAAGTGCAAAGCAGATAGAAAACATGAACAGAAGAATAGATAAATCACAAGGTTGTTGCTTCCTTCTCCAATGTAAATAAAAATCTCACCAGATTTGTGACATTTCGCTGTCGGGAACTTGGTTGTACAAACTCTCGTAGAAAATCCTGAGAGGGTCTTTCTGAAAAATAGGAAAAGTTACAGAGCGATTACTGAAAAATTAAGATGAGTGAAAAAGAAAAAGAGCGAAGAGAAACATATGCAAACCTCCTCAGGTGGATCTCGTTTCTGACCGGGTAAATCATAAACCTTCTTTTCTTTCTTCTTCTTTTCTTCCTCCTTCACTTCCTCCTTTATCTTCTTCCTTTTCTTCACTTCCTTCGTCCCTCAATCCAAACACATTAAAAATAAAAAAACACAGTTCACTCTATATTCTAACATAAACCTTTGAGAAACCGCACTTTTTTATTTTATTTTGAGAAAATAGAAAAATAAGTGAGAGAAACCTTGGAGTTGGAGATTTTTTTGGCGAGGGGCAGGTTGTCGTCGTCGTCGTCATTTAGTTCCTTTTTGACTTTAGGTTCCTTCTTGATGGGTTTGGTCACTTCTTTCTTAAGTTTTGTGACCTTTTTGGAACCGGAACTCTTGTTGTTGGATTCCTCCTCTTTCTTCACCGGCTTCGAATCCTCTGAAGGCATTTCTAAGGAAAATCAATTTCTATCTGCAATGCCAACGGAAGGACTCTCAAGTGAAGAATTGCAGTGCTCACTACTCACCAACAAAGGACTCTGGGTCTGGGGTTTTGGATGTGGCCTGATATTTAGAACACTAAAATTGGGCCTGGCCCCAAACAACGCCTCCCTTCTTTAGACTCCAACTCGACTAACCCGTCCACTTGTTCCATACGCTTCAAAATCCTTCAATGCATTCATCTAAAAAAAAAACATTCAAATTCGCTGTCTTTTTTTTTATTTATTATTATTATATTACAAATAAAAACACCTCAACATAAGTCTCAAAATTCGGACCCAACAAATTCAACGGTTTTTGGAGATTTTCTTTTGTGACCATATAAATAAAATTGTTTAATGGTGATGGGAGAGACAACTTTATTATGACTAAGAGAATTTTCTACTATGTAAATATATGGTATATTTTGAGTGGAAATTTTAAAAAAGTTAATATTTTTATTTAATTAAAAAAATATTTTCAAATTAATTTAATAATTTATTAAAATTAATATTTACTTTAACTTTGTTTCGCTGACTTGATCTTTTAAAATTTTATCTCACCTTGTTTTGATCCATTAGATAGTTTTATAAATATTATTTTTATTATAATAAATATAATATTTCAGAAAGTCTTGATAAGTCATTTCTCTCGTAATTTTTCTTCTTTTTTTTTATTTTTTATTTTTATGAGTTGTTTGATAATTTTTAAAAAAAAAGCCAGCTGCATCCCAATTATTATTGAGAAGAGTTCGTGATGAATTATATTAGATTAGGCGAAATATATGCATTATTTCATAAACTTATTTAGTAATAAAAGGTAATTAAAATATTTTTCTACACATATACATTTTAAAAATACAGTCCAAAATGAAAGAAATAAGTTTTTATTATCTGAGTTGAATGTTAAAAAATGCCCAAGAAAGTTAAAAATGGTTATCTCTTGGTCCAAACGTGAGAATTTCTCCTTGGATATTTTGCTTTGCATGAAAAAGCAAGTGAGAATATATTCTTGTAAATTATTCATTGAACAAACGCCGCGCGTGGTTTCCTTTGGTATCAATCCGAATTCCCAACTGGAAACTGGATGGGCGAAAAAGCTGAAAGAAAAGGTGGTTCGTGGGTTGGAGATATAATCTACAGCTCACCAACCTTAGAATTTATGCTAACAGGCACAAATTCGGTCTGAATTATAAATTCCCTGAGAGGAAGAAGCACAAGTTATTAGAGAAGAAAAATGGTGTGGCCTTTGAAGGAGAGAAGGGGCCCAGCATGGAAGCAAGGCTGGACAATCAGCACTCTCTCCTCACTATCCGCACCTCCGTTGCAACTCCTGGCCATAGTTGGCATCGTCATGTTTTTGTTATTTGTTCCATCTTACATAAACTTCAAGTCAACCGTGCAGACGGCCACCATCGGCTTCCACGTGTTCCTCTTGTTTTTGCCCCTTTTCTTGATTTTCATTGCCATCACAGTCTCTAAATATGGCTCACGCCTTGTGATTCCGCCGCCGCCCTCATTTTTTGGCGGCATACGAGTGCGAACAGAAGCCGGCGGGTTTCCTTGGGGCGTGGCGGCGCTGGTGCTGCTGCTTTTGGTTTTGGCTTCCTACCTCTCCAATTTCAGGTCCATGTGGTCGCCACTCATCTGGAGACCCTACTAATTTCTACTATCATGTGAGTTATCATCATCATCATAACATCTGCCACATCCAAACTACTTTCTTAGGCCCCGCCCAATTTTTGTGTATCACATCACATCATAATCATACTTTATTAATGAATATATATATATACTTCTAGTTCGTTTCGGTCTAAATAATTATTCTCTTTATGTTTTTAGTTCACCCTTACTATTATCTTTATATTGCTAATTAAGAAAGTAATAAATAAAAAAAAGTTTTTCTTTTAAGTTTTTTTATTTGTGAAGAAGTATGTGCGGATTCTAACATATTGCCTGTATATGACTTACATATGAAAAACTCAAATTGAAAGGAAACAAAAAAATGAGTCCTAATTCTCTTTTATGCGTTTTTTATAAACAAATAATTGTTATGCTATCTACAATAAAATATGCAAGGTGACACAGCATATAAGACAGATCATTGCTGTGGATTTTAACAATCCACGACATTGACAACGTCTTTTTCATATTGATGTAGTGCCCGAGATTTTCAAATAAGCATTAATTTCAAAATTAGGAGAACAATGTTAAAGTATGTATAACTAAAATATTCTTTATAATGATTTGTACAATCATTGTCTCTGAAATTAACTTTTAGAGTTAATTTTATTAGACTCATTCCACTCTCAATTTTATCAATCAATTAAATGCCATGGTACTCACCTCTCTCGCGTACATATTTCTTAAGATCTGCATTCTACGTTTTTAATTAAAGTTTTGTTTTATCTTGATGCCAACGCGGACAAAATTTATCATTTACGGGACATTTAGTGTAGAGAATATTTCATTCTTAATTAAATCTTTTTAGTAATAAGATTCCCGAAAAAAAATATAAAATATATTCGATTATTATTCAACTTTTTAAGAATTTAGTAACTTCATATTCAATTATCGTAGAAAAGTTTTATTAAACCTTATGTATACAAATTAATATTCCTAAGAATCTTTTATATCTGTTAAAATTTTTTATTATTTTCTACTAAACAAAAAATAAATAAAATCTCATATAAATTTTTCAACAGACTTAACACTTTTATTACCAAATGTGACATTTTAATATTTATCGTTTATTTATTCTTTTAAAATTTAAAAATCACTTTTACTATAAAAAAAATATGTTAAAAACTTGCTTTTTTATAAATACTTAAGATACATTCATTTTTTTCTTTCATTTTACTTTCATCTTATTTTTATTCTTATCTTTCTTTTTGTTTCTAACATTATTTATCACTTTTTCTTCATTTTTTTTCTTTTTTTTCACCTGTATATCCCAAAGACGGGTGTATATTTTTCATTGCTCTACATTTTTTTTCTTCAAAGTAGGGTGCTTGAAAGTTGAATCTCATTAAAAAAAAAAAAAAAAAAAACTATTTAGAAACTGCTAGGAGACAAAGTTAAATTAATATATATACACGTTGATTATGTATTATTTAGTAACAAAAATCTCAGGTAATTCTTAAACTGAGGAGTGATGGTTAGTTTATTTTTTAAAATGATTACCTTCAAATTAGAATTCTTAATATTGTGGGTAAATTTTACTTATCATTATTAAAAGGTTAATATATTAATTGGGTTGGATTTATAAGAAAACGTTAATAAGAGTTAGTTTCACGCCACATAAATCTTTAGCAAGCACAATATACTAATTTTTAATTGAAATCTACATTTTATTTGTTTTTCATAACAATAAGTTAGATAATACTTCACACTGTTGCTACAAAATGTAGTTTTCAAAATTAAAAATACTAATTATCATGTGGAAATTAATGTGATTTTGACAAGTGTTAACGGGTGTTGCTCTCTGTAGATCTTATTGGTACAGTGTGGCATTTTCATTAAGTTTTAGTTATTTTGACAAGTCTAAGATATGGTTGACTTTGACTGGTTTCTTCCTAATATTTACTTAAATGTACTTTTTTCTATAAAAAGGTATGAGATCTTTTAGCTCTTCTGCATCGATTAGATGGATTCAAATAAATAATGTATATGCAAAAGAAATTTTAACATTTAAGTTAGTGACTATTATACTATGGGGAATAATACATAATAAATGTTTAAACATTATTTGATGTTAACTGTATTTATGTAGAATTTAAGGAAATCCAACTTATATATGAAATAATATTACTATGATGTTTTTGTGTAATAATATGAATAATACATAATAAATACTTATACACTATTGTAGTTAGTTGTATTTATAAAAAAAAGATCTAACTTATCTATGAGATAATATTAGTGTGATATTTTTGTGTAATGATAATATATTTTATGTGTTGATATTCAAATTGACTTTAGTTAACTTTAACTTAGGTAACATTTTGAGTCGAGGTGACTTTTTTTTTTTTTTTTTTTTACGTGGATTGAGTTCTAGATTTAGTTCAAACACACTTACACAACACAATAAGTTAATTTTATTTTATACTAATAAATTAAAAATCTTATTTTCTACCTCTAAATATATTTTTAAGTTAATTATTTTTATGTTTATCATGTTAATTTTCCTTATTTATCCTTATTTTTTAGTTATTTATACTCCTAAATTGATTTTATATATATATATATATATATATATATATATATATATATAAATTAGTATATATTCTTTTAATAGTGGTTGAATCATTTAGTATATTTTTTTCTAATGAATGACACTTAAATTTTATTTTAAAATTTTAAAATACTTTAAATTTTAATAATTATATAATTATGCTTGAATAGTATAAAATAATTTTAAAATATTAATTAATCATAAGTTATTGTTAATATAATTTTAAAATAATTATGACAAGAATTAACAAAATAATTATATATAATGATTTGATATTGAAAGAGGGTGTAAACTAATTTATCCTTAGTTGTATAACGTATTTTTTCAATATTTATCTTTATTTGTAAATATTATTTATTAAAAGGTCCGTCCCTACAAAAAAAAAAAAAACTCAACTACTGGTAAGGTATTTAATTAGTTTTCATTTATGTGCTTGATCATTGTATTGGCCACATTCCTGGTGGAAACCATTTGCATTAATGGGCCCTTACCATATTGGTGAGTGGGCCGTGTGATGTACGCACACACCCTCCTAAATGCAAGATGTACGGAGGATATGATGTGGGAAGAGGAGTCGTTGAGCAACCCACCCGTCGCATAACTAATAAACATGAACCTCTAACTAAAATCACACGTGTCTCCCAATCTCATTTTCAAGTCGGAACACAAATTAGATTAGATTAGATTAGATTAGATCACCCTGAAGGAAAGACACAAGTGAGAAGAGAAGACAAGACAAGACAAAGCATTAATCAGTTAGGAAAGGGAAAAAAAATATGAAGGGAAGCAGGAGGCCGATCCACACCGTGATGACATGGGTTCGGCGGCAACCCCCCAAGATGAAGGTATTTCTGGCGGTCCTATTGGGCCTCGCCGCCTTGCTCTTCCTCAGAACGGTCGTTCACGACCACGACAGCCTCTTCATCGTAGCCGAGTCTGTCCACGCGTTAGGAATCACCGTCCTCATTTACAAACTCACCAAGGAAAAAACCTGTGCCGGTACCAATCCCTTCATTTCTTTTACATTTATTTTCAACCTATTTTTTTTTAAATTAAAAGAATTATCGTTAACATTTCAGGTTAGGGTTATGTTAAATTTGACATTTATTGATGGTCCTAATGTGAAGAAAATAATATCTTTCTAATGTGTGTTGCATGTAACGGCCAATTTTGAATATTTGCAGGGCTTTCGCTTAAATCGCAGGAGCTGACGGCTATGTTTCTAGGTGTTAGACTTTACTGCAGTTTTGTGATGGAATATGATATACACACCATACTCGATATGGCAACATTTGGGACGACCCTTTGGGTTATTTATATGATACGCTTCAAATTGAAATCTAGTTATATGGATGATAAGGACAACCTTGCAATATACTATGTGGTGAGTCCTCTGTATGTTTATTATTAGTTGGATTTCTTTTTTCTTGCATGCATATTACTGTTAAGGTTTAGTTTATAATAGTTTTTTATGATTCCTTGTGTATTCCCTCTCCCTTAAAAGGAATATGGTTTTCAAGAAAAGGGCGTTGTTTGAATGTGTGTTCTGTAATTCTATTTTTTGTTTTTAAAATCTTTATTGATGAAATCACGTTTTGAAATCTCAAAATGGGTTCAAGGTAGCAGAAATTTCACCTTATCATTTATTACTATTTATTTTGATTTTCCCCCTTTACCTGTGAATTTCTGGGATGGAAATGTCTTGGCTTCAAACACAAGTAACTAACTTTATCTCTGAAATGAAAGTCTTTTTGTCGTAAGAACTAGGGTACTTGATCTTTCATGCGGCGACTAAATGAATGGATGATTCAATTGCTGTGTATGGAGTGTTCTAATTTTCTCTTACCAAAATGCAGGTGATACCTTGTGCTGTGCTGTCCATGTTTGTTCATCCAACAACCCGACATCATATGGTTAATAGGATTCTCTGGTCATTTTGCGTTTATCTTGAAGCTGTTTCTGTTCTCCCTCAGCTGCGGGTCATGCAGAACACTAAGGTCTCAATGATATACATTTCTTCCTATTACCTTTTCTTTATTATCTGTTAATCTTTTGAAATGGTGGTTATGATGTAGTTATCACATCTTCCTTTACCAGTTGGTCTTCCTAAATGCAGTTGTAGTTTATTATTTAACTTTGCCTTTTAGTCTTTCTGAATAAAGTTGGATTTAATTTTTAAATTCAACTTTCAGATTGTTGAACCATTCACAGCACACTATGTTTTTGCCCTCGGAGTTGCAAGGTTCTTGAGTTGTGCACATTGGGTCCTCCAGGTTTGTCAGAATTTTAACTCCTCTAATTTTTTTTATCGCCTAATTCTTGAAATATATAAATCTGTCATAATATCTGGAGATTTGGTGGTATGGAGAATTTTCATATTTAATACATTGGATTATGCATACTTTATTAGAAGTCTTTGCTTGAATGTTTCTGTATGGCATCCCCACTTTAAACTAATTTACCAATTGCCACACATGGATAGGGTTCTGATGGTTTATAGGGAGAGTTGTTGCATAAGAATTTTGGCGTCAAAACCTTTGGTTTGCCAGTTATATCTTGACCTTGTCAACCTTTAATATTCAATTATATGACCATATACTTTGGCCCAGTTTTGATTACCTTTTACCTTATGTGAACTTTTCAGTAGTAAAACTCCATAGGGCAAGAATGTCAAGCTCTATTATATTCGTAGGTGATTATAAAGAAGTTAGATGAAAGAGGTTTTAAAAAAGTTGAAGTGCATCAATTAATTTTAACTTATGCAAAAAATTTGATTAATTAAACCTCCTGGATTCGTTTTGTTTTACTTTTCATGCAAAGTACTCTTTGATAAGTTTTTTCAAATTAAATCTGTGTTTAAGAGCATGCCTGTGTTGTCTTCGTCAGGTATTAGATACTCGTGGACGTCTACTAACTGCACTGGGTTATGGATTGTGGCCTTCTATGGTTCTTCTATCAGAAATTGTCCAAACTTCCATCCTGGCAGATTTTTGCTACTACTACGTCAAGAGGTGGATAATAAAATTCTCAGAATATGCAACATATATCTTAATATGCTCGTCAACTGTCTGACACTTATTTATTTTCTTGGTTACAGTATTGTTGGGGGACAACTTGTTCTTCGACTTCCTTCAGGAGTGGTGTAACTTCAACACTCACTTTAAGATCCCTCAATTTGGACGTTTCTTTAACTCACTCAGGAAGTCAGAATAGCTAGAGGAGCTTGTTATGTTATGTATCCGCGTTCATGAGTGAACAGAGTGGAGAATGTAATATATATGTAACTTGGTTAAATTTTAATTTATCTTTGATCAGTTCAGGTTAGTACAATACATACATGAGTCACACGCAGGTACTCTTTTCAATACATACATACATAATTTATCTTCGATAAGTTCAGGTTAGTACAATACTTGTCCAAAACCCTAACTTACAAATCCAATCTTGCCCAAGAGATCACATGGTGTTTCCAGGGCAGTGTGATTTGGGATTGGAATGGTTTCCCTAACCGTCCACAATCCTGGAAAAACAATAAATTCATATAGTTACTACATGTAATTAAGTTCAGTTTGCGTTCGATTTGGTCATACTTGCTATTCAAAATTATTGTTTAAAAAGTAATTTAAGTCTGAAAATAACGATTTAAAATAATTAAAAATGATTTTTAAATAATAAATAAAGTATTTTTAAAATAAGCTTAATTCCACTTTTAGTTGTCTTAATTTACGCCATACGTGTAATTTTAGTTACTAAAATTTCTTTTAAGCTAATTAAGTCTTTATTTAAAAGAAAAGTAAATCAAGTTTCATTTTTTTTCTACTTAAAATGCTTAATTTCTCATTTCATTTTAAATTTTTGTAAATTTAGATCATTTGAACGAATCAAACAAAACAATTAATTCCATCAAAACTATAAAATTTCAAATCTTTCACTCTTCAAAATTTAATATCACTTATTTATTTTTTTACAAATTTCTCTAAATTATTAATTTTAAATGTTTAAAACTATTTCATATCTTAAATCTATTATAAACGATCAAATATTAAAATAAAATTTAGTTTAAAAATTTTAGATAGAAGAAAATAAATGATAAGATTAGATTTATTTAATTTTAAAAACAGAAAAATTTAATTAGTTCAAAACAAAATCTAAGAAATTAAATCATTTAAGTATAATTAAATTAAATAAGAAATAAAGTAGTTTAACATAATTAGTGTAAAAATTAATCAACTTATCATACTTTGACTTATAATTGAATAAATAACAGTGTAAATTTATTTTTTACTCTCATGCATAATTTATTTTTTACTCTCATGCATAATTTATTTTTTTTTATAAAAAGTATAATTAAGCTTTTGAAATATAAATATATTTTTAAATTTTATGAACTTTTATATTTGTAATTAATTTTAGAAATTGAAGATTTTTAAATTATTTTTATTTATGTTAAATTTTAATTTGCTGAAAATTTAATTTTGATCAATAAAAAAGAAATAAAATGAGAAGAATATAAACTCATTTTTATTTACACAAGTAAAATAATTGTTAACTAGTATTATGTTTATCTGGATAATATTCCGTTCGAATTTCTTAATTAAGATTTTGAAATCGAGTTTCATAAATAAAAAATATAATTAAGAAAAAAATCTTATTAAAAATAACTAACTAAATTATACGTGAATATTCACCAATAACATAGTTAAATAAAAATAAAATAAAATAATTGTCAAGGTTTTTATGGAAGATTGCCATCTTAATTTTAACAGATTAAACTTTGACATTAATTTAAAATTGAGTAATCCATAATTAGAAATTTTATTTTAAAAGTCCACAATAAATTTTAGTATAAAATTTTTCAAGACTTGCTTCTATTTAGAAAAAAAAAAAAAAAGACTTAAAAATCCTGTATAAAACGTGCTAACCATCCCCCCCACAAAAATCCACGGAAACAGTGAAACAAAAACTAATGATAAATAGTCTAGCATGAAGTTTAGAAAAGGATATATATGGAGCTGAAAAAGAGGCGGTGGAAAGAAAAGGACGGTGAATAAAAAATATAAAATACTAAATTTATAATCGGAAGTTGGAACTACTGATCCGGTAGAAGAATTTAAATAATATATATAAAGTTTTAAGTTTTAATCTTATTATCATTATTATTGATGTATTTTTTATTTTTAAAAAATTGATAATCAGTGAAAGGTTGAATTATTCGATTGTCTTTTTTTCTTCAGTGGGCTTAGTATTTCCGGCAATAATAGCTTTTTTTATTTTTATTTTTATATGTTAAAAAAAGTTATTTTAGACTTCCACATCTAAATTGGGATCTTTTAGAGGTTTTAACTAAAAAAAGAAAAATCTAAAAAATGCTTAATTTTTTCTCCAAAATCCACTTTTCCAATAGGACAATACTTAGATATTTACTTAATCTGTAGGTACATGAGTAGATCTGACGTTAACTCAAGACGATCGTCATTAACGAAGATATTTTAAGAATTTTTAATTTTTTAATATATTATTTTTAATAATTTTAATTTTAAATTAAATTTTAATTTATTTTAAAATATCAATAATTAAAAATGATATTATTTTTGTGAGAATTAAAAATAATATTATATTACAATATAAATTATTTATTATAAATCTTATATATAATTTACATATTAAAAATATTTATATATATCAAATTTGAATTACAATATCTTTTATATCTCACATATATCATAAAAAAATTAAGAGTACTTTTAGCTATTATTCTTTAAAAAAAAATTTAAATTTTTTTTAATGAGAGTGTTGAGAAATTTTTTTAACTCCTTATTTTTTAATATATTATTTTTAATAATTTTACTTTTAAATTAAAATTTAATATTTTATAATAAATTATTATTAATTAAAAATATATTGTATCACACTATATATTGTTTATTATAAATTTAAAATATAACATATATACTAAATTTATTATTTATTATAAAAATTAATTATTATATAATTTATATATTTAAAAGTATTTATTTATTATAAATTTTATTTATATTAGTTATAACTAAATTTTAAAACAGGTGTTTTTCAGAATTCTAATCAAATAAAAAACAATTTCTTCTGTGTAAACGGATCCCAAAGATTCTATTATGACGTGTTTTGGAAACTTATTAAAAATTTTAAAATCACATCAATAATATTACAAATTCAAGAAATTATCACTATTAATTTCTCATTAAATCACGTCTAGAACGTAGGACCAAACAAATTCTAAGAAGATGAAAACAAAAAAAAAAACTGGATTAAAGATTTAAAGGATATGTAAAACATGGGATTCCATTTTCATTACACCCCCTGTTTTTTTTTTTTCTCTTGAATTGCGTCCATAACCTTACACTATATTGAAAAGGATGAAATTATGAATTTAAGAATGGAAGTGGTGAAGACGAAATCATATTCAAATTAGATTAAAGTAATTTCCTGCACATAATAATATGTTGAGCAAAACTAGTTCATCCCAATATTCAAATAGCTTCTCTTGTCTTTTCGAATAGAATTTAAGTAGAATGAATGAGAGCGTAAACTTTTTACATCTTCATTCATTTAATATTGTCATATAGGGTAAGTTACAAAATAATTATTTTAAAAGTTCCACTTAAAATAATTTCTGATAGTGATTAGTTATATAAAAAATATTAATAATATATAAAAATTAGACTTTTCCAAATATAATACATTAATAAGAAATATATAATTAAAGGATATATTAATTATTTTTAAGAAAAATTACTAATGTATTATTTTATTTATAATTATTATGGAAATGTAAAAGATATAATAATTTTATTTAAGAAAAAAATTACTAACCTTTTTTTTCTGTGCAGAGTTCAACACATAAATATACTTTACTTCTAGATATGTAATTTATTTTAATCTCATTTTATCTTTTTTGCTGATTTAAATGTTAAGAGTTTTTATGCGTAGTTAGAATTCTCAAACCATGTTATCTGCTCGAAGCTCACGGTATAAACATACTTCTTGTTTAAATATATTGACTAATCTTAATCTCACTTTTTTTTTTTTCTAACTTGAATGTTAGAATCTTCTCATGTAGTTAGAACTTAGAATCCTAAAACCACGTTGCTAGGCCACTGGACCGTTTTTGTCCCTAACAATAACAAACATTAATTTTCAGTTGAAGAAATAAGAAAAAAATGATAAATATAAACTTAATCTGAATCCTGCTTGGTTGTGAACCTTGTGTCCAGCTTGGTTTTGTCCATATGGCATTGAAGAGAATAGACAAAAGATAGATAATCACATATTACGGTATAACAGCTGTGGTAACAAAGCATACAGCTGTCAGGATTGGCATTGTATTCCTTTTCCTATTTTTTAGCTTACTTTACTTTATACTTTCTCTCTTTCTCTCCCTATTTCACAATGTTATTGCTCCATATCCATATTCACACATCACCATCTCCCAAAGCCTAAGTCGGCGGCCAGCCACTTTACAAATTCTTGGCTGTTATAATAATAATCCAGCACTTGTAGTTTTCCCTGCATGCTTTTATGAAACCCAACCCTTTCATATTTCTATCCACTGTTCCCCTCCAATAATGTAATTTTTATATATATATATTTATCTTGTGAAACAATTCTGTTAAAAACAAGATGGAACATTAAATATAGATATTTTATTTTTTTCATTCGAATCTTAATTTATCACATTAGATCCAACTTCATCCGTTAGTTTCTAATAATACAATCTAGTTAGAATAAAATGATCCTCCTCTAGTGGTCTCATTCATATAATCAAATTGTATTAGGTAGCGCTACATATTTAGCACCTATGATGTCGCCGAGAAAATAAGTAGCCTCGTAAGTCGAGTCCTTAAAATGGCATAGTGTGCTCTCAAAATTCAATTGCAGCCAAAAAGCGTTGTTAAATGTAACTTCAGACTGTTCTATTATCTATCCCGCTATTCTTAACCTGTTTGGCGTTAGCTTTTTTGCACGCCAATGGTGTGTTATCAAATAAATCTGAGGAATAATGTTTATACTTCAATAAGATTACCATGTTAATACTGTTGAAAAATTGAAGGGTCTTTAATCATTATTATACTAACATCGTCCAAAAAATATAAGATTGGCTTAGACAACATATTTGGCAGAAGACAAAATTAAGACAAGACTCGTATTTATGGCTTAATGAAGGGCTGCGTCTGCATCACTTTTGATAGCCATCTGAATAGTTCATCACGATCGAAGCAAAAGCATTTTGTCCTCTGTTTTTTGGCATCCCATGGATGGTTTCATAAGCTCTTTTCACTACCACATGTCCTCATCAGTCACTACTGAAAACTTTCAATTTCGGTGTCGCATCAGAACAAAGACTATCCCACAACCATTTTTTATTATATATATTAGCTACTCCCATTTTTTATTATATATATTAGCTAATTCGTAATCAATTATCTTATCAGTGCTACACATTAATTTATAGTTTCAATTAAAATGTTATGATAGCGTTGATTTTTTATTTTTCTAAATTTCGTTATATGTTATTATTTTTATTTAACAATTTCTATACACGCACACCGAAGAGTTTAAGCAAGCTAGCACCCATTGTTTGTAATATTCTCTTTTAACTATAAATAAAGGCTCCTAGTTTCACATTCCATGCACTTTTCATTTTCAAGTACAATACCTCTTCAAGCTCCTCTTTGCTATAGCCATAGACCATGGCTCTCTCTAAGCTTCTAGTTGCATCCCTTGTGGTATCCTTTGTCCTCTTCCCTCTCCTTGATGCTGATCAACCGGTAATTTAATTAATTAATTGAACATGCTGCTTCTTCATTTCTATATATTTTAGTGATTCATCTAGCTCCAAGTGTTTTTAATTTAATTAACTAATTTATACGTGCTTTTGCGAAACCGCAGGGACACGCACAGACTCAGGATTCTCTTGTTCAGAAGATAGGTATACCATCAGCATCCGCACGCACGTTAATTTATTAACTAAAAGCAAAAAAAAAATAAAAAAAATAAAAGTGGGCAATGACAATGAATTGAATTACTTAATTATGAATATATTCGTATTAAGTTAAGGAAGAGTTATGCTCCCCTGATTTTCTTTTTGGACCTATCACCAAATTTGGAACAGAATTTTATCAAACAGTTTAAGCATGGCGTGGTCCTAAAATAATTCTATTGATTTGATTTGATTTGATTTAATTAAATTAAATTGGATATTGAACGTAAAGTAATTAATGAGTTTAATAAGTTGAATGAATTGATTTCAGATTGTAATGCAGCATGTGCTGCGAGATGCCGTTTAGCATCTCGGCAACGTTTGTGTCACAGAGCCTGTGGAACTTGTTGCAGTCGCTGCAACTGCGTGCCACCGGGCACTGCCGGTAACCAAGAAGTGTGTCCCTGCTATGCCAGCCTCACCACCCACGGTGGCAGACGCAAGTGCCCTTAGAAAGTTCCAGATCATCCCATTCAAGTTACTATATGTATACATTGCAGAATATATATCCTTGGTTTGCAATCTCGTTATGGTATGTTACGTGCAATAAAAAAAATGTCAATGTTGTGTGAAGATTATTGCCAGTGGAAAATAAACTGTTTTCATTGCATGTTGAGAGTTTGTTAGTATAATAATACATAATAAATAATGTATTGGATGACTTTTGTTCTTTAACCGGTCTGTAGTGTGATATTGCACGTGCTTTCTCTTTATCTGCTGTTGTATCATCAAAATTATATAACAAAATTTCATTATATTATTTTGCTTTTTGGGTAAAAGGGATCTGAGGCCACAAATTTAGAGGCTCTTCCATGGTGATGAATATCGATTCTAGAAATCAAATCTAGATCTTAACGATTAGGTGTTTTGATAATATTATCACATGACTTTAATAAATTAATTTATTTTGTCTTAATTTAATTTGATGTATTTTTTAAACATATTCAAATTTATATCTATTCTACTATGACAAACTACTTTTACCTTTTAGACTTAGGTTTGGAATTATAGAATGTAAATCGTCTTAACCAAAGACACATATTATTTATAATTACACAGTTATTAATTATTTTGACTAAGTAAGATCACCTATAAAAAGATATTAATTGTTTGATTGAACTATGTTTGAGAGTATTAGTCAACCAACAACATAAAAGAACAAGAAAAATTAAGTAATTAGGTCTAAGTTGCACAAAAACAATAAGGAATGAAAAACTCGTAACGAGAGGACTTCCATGATGAGAGTGTAAAGATACATATGGGAATCAAACTAAAGTCTTGCTAAAAAAAATTCTTCTTTAAGTCCTTTTATGATCTGTTCTTAAAAAAAACAAGCTATTTATATTTTTAAAAGCTTTTACATAAAAAGAGTTTGTCCCAAATTTTCAAGAAAATACACAATAAAATCAGGCTAAATACTACCTAATCATTTTATCCCGACATAAACAAAAATATAAAAATAAAATATTTAATTGTTTTAAATAATTGTTAATATTAAAAATGACAAAATTAATAAAATACAATACTTAACAAGCCTTTTTTTTATATTGGATAATGTTTAGTAAATTTTAATAAAAGAAAACAACTTACATATAAATATTATTAGTATTTTATTTTGATAATTATTACTTTTATCTTTGTAATTGAAATTAATAATAATTAGTATTTTAACATGTGCAATATACAAGATAATTTTTTATTTTATATAATTAATATTTATAATAAATAAATAGTTTTAAATATATAAAACTTAAATTATAATTAAAATTACAATAAATAAATATTTTTAACATATAAATTATATTTTAGATTCATACTAAATATTGAACTTCAATTTAAAAATAAAGAGAAAAGGATAAAATAAAAAAATAACATGTTAGAAAAACTCCTAAAAACACTTGATAAAAAAAAATCTCTTAAAAATATTCTTATTTAAGAATAATTTCTAAAATCCTCTCGTGCAATATAACTATTATAATTTATATAGATAAAAGATTATCACAATAAAATATTAATTTAATTAAAAAAAATAATGGATTTAAAAATAAATACATAATCATGCATCTAGTTGGTTGGGATACTCCATTTTACTGCCAATTGACCAAACTGCTATAAAATTATAAACAGATTACTAAAAGTTATTTTGATTTTTGAAACATTTAACCAAGTAGGGATGTCTTTGCGAAGTCATCTACAGCAGTTACATATTTTTGAAACTTGTAACTAGCTAAGTTATTTTCCGATACAAAAGAAAACGTAGAGTTATGTAAAATTTTTTTTCTTTAAAAAAATATTTTATAAGTTGATGTTTTTAATTAATTATTTTTTATTATTAAACTTGATATCACAATTCAAATGTATCAAATTTATCGGATGGCCAACCAGAAAGGACTTCCAAATTGATTATTTTAAAAAAATTATTAGAAAATATTTAATTTATTTTATGAAATTAACTTCTCAATAAAAGAAATGATATTTTTATCATTCTTGTGTTTTTTTTTTAGATTAATTTTACTATTTGACTAATTGTACTCTTCTTAAATTACCCAATCAGGTTACTTAAACAAACCTAGCCTGAAAAAAAAAAAAAAGGACTCGTGATTGGGGCTGCCCTTCACGGATACTGGTATCACTGCCTAAAGAAAAAGAGAGTTAATTGGGCTGAGACCACTCATAATCTAAAACCGGCCCAATTGAGAAAAAACAATAAACAAGAAATAAAAAAAAAGGATGATGGAGCTATGGTGCATTGTGAGCAGGGGAATCCGGTTCTGGATCAGGGAGCGTTGAACTTGAAAATGTGCGGTGATGGATGCGTGTGATGATTTGGCAGTGTAGTTCAACTGGGAATTTTTGGCCCAGAGCATCAAGGCTCACACAGGGAAAACACTGATGAGGGGTAATGTGAACTTGGGTGTGTGCTGAGGAAGAACAATTGTCCTGAGTTCAATGAATTTAACTCTCTGTATTTATTATCAGATTATGAATGTGTAATAACCAGCATGTGTAAGCCAACAAAAGAGAACCATTGAGCAAAGCAAAGAATGAAGTTATGATTATGCATATAATGCTAACAACATCAGTAACGCATGAAGTAAAAACAGTGAGAATATGATACAACTAACAGTATAAACATGCAGTTAACAATAGCACTAATGCAGCTAATAGTTCCAATGATGCATGAAAAAAAACAATGGATCGTGAATATTATCGGAGGGCAAACAAAACGACCAACAAGCAGTGGAATCATGTCCACCAAAACACCAACAAATAGACCGACAAAACCAGCAATTCATGTTCATAATCATAAGGCTACCAAGGGAAAAGGAAAGGGTTGATACCACCCGCCAATCAACTCCTCAGGATGCAATAAACCAGAGGGTTTAGTTCTATTTTTTGGTTTTTATAACCTAATAAACTCAACCATTACAAGTTGACGTGGGTCCACACAGGATGAAGTTTAGTGGGTTAAGGAAGGGTCCAAGACTAGAAGAAAGCGGAGGAAACTCAAAAGGAGGCTCAAACAAATATGGACCTTTACATGACTCAAAGAAGAAAAGTTCAAGACTTGTCTTTTGAATTTTTTTATATTTATAGTTTTTTTGAATCTTTGATTTTTCCTTGTATTTTGAGCAGTTCTCATTTTTTAAGGAATTCTTTACCTTTCTTTTGGGTTAGTTTATGGTTTATTTTTGGAACTAGGTAAAAGCCTTTTTTACTCAATCCCTTAGACATCTAGTTAGTGGCATTTTTGACATGAGAGTAATTGGGCCACTAACCCTACACTTTTCTTTTTTTTTTTTCTTGCGATAAAAATGAGAGAAGGGAAGGAAAGGGAGAGTATTGACTTCTTATTTTCTTTCCCTGTACTCTTTATTGGACTTGAATCTATTACTTCTTAACTTAATATTGGTTTAAGTCTAATATAATCATTAAGGTCATCCGTATATGTTGTTTTTTAATTAAGTTAATAACTTTTAACTTTTGAGAAATATAACTTTGAGATTTTGAGAGCATTTTTCTTAGTTCTTATTCAATAACTAATTTTTATAAAAAATAATAGTATCTTGTGATAAATTATCGACTTATCTTATTAAAAAATCTTAATTTATTATAGACGTTCATCTTTAATAATTTTATTTTATTATTATACTTCTCAAAATTATTATCAATTTCGTATCGGTCATAATTACTTGAATTTGTTAACTATTTAACAAAACATGATACTAACATTACATAAAAGAGGTGAAATTCACAAATAGATAGAGCAGGAAATCAAAGTGATACCATTTTGAAATATTTAAATGCATTACTACTAAGATGTTATTATTTATAATTTTATAATTAACAAAATTTTCTGCTTTTCATATGATCTAAGTTACGATTACTAACAATTGTATTTTATGATTTTAAATAATATTTTAAAAAATGATTTTTAAAGATTTTTTCGTTGAATTTCAATATTTTACGATAATAACATTATATAACTATTATTTATAATTAGTAAACATTGTTTTCTCATTACTTGTGATTTGTCTAAAATTATTTTATTATAATTTATGTACTTTATAATATTATTTCGGTATTATTTTTATTTTGTGATCATTATATTTTTATTCTGTTATTATTATTATTCATTTTTTTATAATAACACACTATACTATATTAATATATACGTTAGTTAAAATGATATAATTGATATATATGACTATAAAATTTATGATAAAAATAATAAAATGTTTGTTTTATCTATTTTTTTAATTAAAAGTGGTGTTACCGTTATTTGGTGTAATGTATCATTATTTCCTGAAATTAATAATAAAAATATTATTAATTATAATACATCAGAGGATCTATTTTCTTTTAACTCTATTTTAATTTAAAATATTTACACGCTTTGGTATTTTTCATTGTAGCAACCAATTGAAAAATATGCGTTCGAATGAGAGCTAAATAAGACCACTAAATTAAGAATATATTAATAGGTGTGATATACAAGCTTTAAACATTTTTCTTTTCTTTTCTAACTTTCTTTAAATATTATATGAAGAAGCAAAAGGGGAGGATGGGGGGAACCAATCTTAGAAGTCTTTCTTATTCTAGTGTTAACTTAACATTATATAATTTCCATGTGTTAAATATATTACTTTTATCTCAGTTTCTATAGAGTTTTTAGTGGGATTATTTTGAAATTAAAAATTATTTAAAAAAAAACTTATAACTAAAAATAACTCAAAATAGGTGCGAAGATGCATATCTAAATTAATCTGAATCACATATTAATGTATGATTTTCATTAAAAAGTGTAAGTATTGTTTTTAAATTTTAAAGAAAAAAGTCTTTATTCCAATAAGTTGGCGTAAAGACTTAAAATATAATTATCATTCATATCTATCAAAAAGAATTATCCATGAATAGCTTTCTTTACAAAAATTTCTTTGGGTCAATGACAACTGATTCCTAAAATAAAATTAGTCTTTAGCTCATTAGACTAGAAAAAACCGGTAGAATTAAAAAATAAAAAATTGTTGAATCACAAATCCCAATCCCGAATAAAATGCATTGAACACCGCAATATGTGCTCATATGACTATATTTAATTATCAATCTTAATTATTTTACATTTATTTATTTATATTTTTTTTATCATATTACAAATATCTTTCAATTTTTCTTTTTTTTCTAAGGTGTATATATTCTTAAGGATGTAAACAAAAAAATCAATTTCTAAAAAGCTCTTAAATAAGGAGCATAATTTTTTTTTCTTTTGTTTTCATCTTATATGTTTGAATAAGATTTTTTAAAATATTTTATAATATAAATTTCTTATATTTTTAATTGATTAAAAATATTAAAGAGTACTTTTATTTTTCTTTTAAAAACTATATAAAAACTATAGCTTTTAGCATGTTTTTAAATTTCAAAAGCATTTTTTTTTGTTAAAAAACACAATCACACATATTTCTTTTTTTTTTATTTAAGCTTACATGTATATTATCACAAGAGGAAACCGTTATGATCTGCTTAATAACGAGAGTTTAAGTAGTAAGGAGAAAGAAAAAGATTAGGTTCTTATTTTGTTATCACCGTATTTTTTTTTCTTTACCTAAAAAAAATATTATCACAGGAGAAATCCTATTTGAAGAAAGTTCAACAAAAAATAAAAAAAATGAAAACATTTATAAAACAATGAGACTAATTAATTTATAGTTTAAACACATTAATTAAGAAGTCAATAATTAAAAGAAATTTACTGAATAAAATACATGATCAATATTAAATATTATATTAGTTATTCTATAAAATCTTTCTACTTTGAATATAAAAACAAACTTAACAGTAAAAGCAATGAAAATCAAGGCTTACTAAATAAATACAACAGCTCAGTAGGTGGACTACGCACAATGGGTGCAGTAATTAGCCATAAGAAGTTGAAGGAAGGGTGGAATAAATTATTAGAAGAGCGATGTTGCAGTCACGCAGGACGCATGAGAATGAAATCATCATAAATGGCGTTTCAACTTCGAATTTGAAAGGTAAACTAGACTATGAGTGTTTGTTTGGCTCCAATTCCAATCGCACGTGTATCAAACTCGTGTTCACATTCGCAATTCATAACATTCACCTAACACATGCTTCTCACACAGTAGCCACTGTGCTTGAGGCATAACAATAAACTGTAAATACATTAACAGATATGGGTAACAAAAAAACAAAAAGAAGAAGCACAGAAGGTTTAGTCATTAGTGAGATCTCAGAGTCTCAGAGCCTGTGGAAAGATCGACAACATGCAATAACAACAAGCTTCCCATGCCGCACTGCACGAAGAGATGCCATCTGACATGCATGCTTATCTCCTGTGCAACACAAAATTAAAAAAAATAATAATATTAATTTATACAGATTTTTTAATAATATCAAATAAAGGATATTTCATATTTGGCCTATGCAGACGGACACGTCATGTGTGTGGTCGTTAAGAGCTTTCAGGAACAAAACTCAAAACTCCATAATTTATTTATACTATTTTTCTATTAAACTGATTGACTTTGTGAAAATTTTCCTTTTCTTGCCCACAGCGGACCCGCGGGGCGGGACTGAAATCCAAAACGGCAAAGTGCAGTGCAGTGCTCTCTCTACTTACTTTTGATTCGATTTGATTCTATTATGTTAATTAACCGCGGGATTCGGAAACTTTCAAGTTAAAATTAAAATTAAAAGAAAAAGATAAAATTTGTGTTGAGTAGAAAATAAATAAATAAATAAATAATTAAATAGTAATTATTATCCTTCCTAATAATGAATTATACAAAACAAATACAATTCTCACGGACATGACATTTGAGAGGGTTCCTTTTACTTTTTTCAGTTGGCTTCCTTTTCTCGTGAGTATTTATTTACCTGTTTCTCTCTCTCTCTGTCTCTCTCTCTCTCAACTCAATCTGTTACTACTTTATTTCACAAAGAATCTGATTCTGTGAAGACGAGGCACGAATTACTTTTCTGACTTGCTGGCTAGGCTTTATATTTTTGTTTTTCTAGACAGCGCAGTGGCAGAGTCTCATTCTCATTGCTGCCAAACCTTAAACACTCAACAGTGGTTTTTTCTTGGCTGATTTTGGTGTCTGAATGACTGAGAAATGGATAAGAGTGGAGACACCATGACGATGCGTGGGTTCTCAACGGCGAGACGACACATTAATAAACAACAACAATCTCAATCTACTTCTTCTCGGGGACGCAACCTCATCCCTGCAACTGGTAACTAATTTACCTCTCATTTACTGTTTTATTTCTTCTTGTCGCTTGCTTTCCGATAACGCCTCTCCCCTTTTCTTCTAAATTTACCTCTCAATCTTACCACTTTTTTTTTTTTTTTCTTTTTGGAGATAGGTTTGAATGCGAGTCGTGGGGACCTTGAGTTTTCGGAGAAATCAAAGAAGGAGAAGGTGAGAAGCTTGAGCGCTGTTGCCAAAGCATTATCAATGGGTTGCCGTGTTTCTCACTCGCAAAAACCAACCAAGAAATTTAAGCTTCCCAGGAAGGTACTAGTACCAGTTAGTTAGTTATTTATGCGCTATTTTCAATTCCTCCATTTATTTTATTTTATTTTAATATATTTAATTATTTGGCAGTTTGTGAAGGACTGCAATGGCGTTGATCATGCCTCTGTTCCACGGAAGATACGTACAGGTGCCCTATTTTCGGATTCACAATGAAAGATGTCGCATTTATTTTCTCATAAATATTTTATCTACACTCATCGTTCGTGATTTCGGATAAGGGTTGAAACAATGATGGGACTCGCTTTCCCTCTGTTCTCTAATATAAATTAAAGGCTCTACAGTGTTCTAGTTCAACCGTCTATGGTATTTTCTCAAAAGAATGATCATATTTTTTAATAAATTATTGGGAGATATTTCTACGGTCGGTTTGATTTGTAGAATTGTAGTAGCTCTCTTTCCATTGAGGTAGTTAGGATTTATTTTTCTATAATATCAAATATTCTTTATTATATATGTATTTTTTTTATTTATAAAGGTGGGGATTTTGTCTCTGTTAAAATTACAGCTGTGAAGAAACGGGGTCGCGAATCCGTGTTAGGTGATTCAGAAAAGGTGAACCATAGGATGAATGGAATAGAATCTCCCCAAAAAGAGGGCATAAAGAAATCCAAAGTGAGTGATGCAAGAGGTCTTTTGTGGTTCAAAACTTCACCTTTTGCTTCGTTTTCTAGCTATTTCAATTTCACCTTTACTTGTGCTTTTGCTTTTCGTAGAAACAAAGAAGCCCGGGCTGGTCCACGAGGCAAGTTTTACCCGGGCCCATCACAAAAGATGAGGAAGAGGTTGTGGAGACTCTGTATGCCCTGGCTGGAATGTTCCCTGGTAATAATGGTTCCAATGCTAAGAGTGAACTAGAGAGTGAATCTTTACCAGAAAACTCCACGGTTTTGCAGGACCAAGAGGAGAGTCAGAGTGCTAATGCTACTGTTGAAGGTTATTAATTATCTCCCTCACAACACTTTAAGTAACTATTATTAATTTATGTATTCTAATTTTATCTTTCAATTTTTTGGGTCATGTATTTTACAGCCTCAGGAACTACTCAGGATGCTGGAGAAGGATCACCTAAGGGGTGTAGAAAAATCAGTTCTTTAGATGAAACCATTGGTCAAGAACAGATTGATATTCCCGAGAGTGCCAAGTTCTTGGTGGCTACTCACAGCACTGTTCCAAAAATAAATATGCAGGTTGTGCCTGTGATGGTTAGGAGTGAAAATGGAGGCAAAGTTGCATCGCGTGACTCTGAATTGTCTCTGGAAATGGGGTGGGTAGTTTTTCAGCTGCATTCTGAAATCTCTCTAGTCTGTCCTTTTCAAATCTTTAATATTTTATTTACATGTTTTCTCTTCGTATTGCAGATTAAATGTGCCCACACAACCACATATTTCACATTTTGGGAGGAAATCAGACGTGGAATTTCAGACGGTAGTCATTTCAACTTTTACAATTTGCACTAAAATTCTTGTCTTACAAGCTAGTGCTAGTACTATTGGTGTTATCGGCTTACATTTCAGGCAGGAGGCATTGATTGTAAGCAAGAACAACATATAATCAAGTACCAAAAAGAAACTGGTATGCTCGAGGACGAAATGTACTTGTTACCAGCAGTGTTATTTATTTATTTATATATTTATTTCGGTGACTATAAGTGTAGGATAAAGTATTTCATCAATTGGCTGACACTTAGGCATCTATGGTTGTTTTATCAGAAGGTCCAGCATTGTGGCCAGGCTTGTCTCCGATTGCATCAGCTGGGACTAGTGCTTCTTATTTGCAGTAAATTTCCTTTATTCCACTTCATTTTGAGCTTGTTAGGAAGCCAAATCCACTCTCCCCTCTTCATCTTGTTCTGGTTTTATGGAATTTTCTTTTGAAGGTCTTCTGCTGCTAAAGCTCCAGATTGGCTGAATACTGCTATTGGTGCCTCGAAACAGGATTTGATGGAAAGTTGTTCTTCTAGTGGAAAGGTAAGGAATTACAATTTTATGCTTATACTGCTGTTTTACATGATTTACCTGTATAATGGGAAAAGTTTTTCATCCTAGTCTATGCACTCCAGTCAAACGCCTATTGGTTGTTTCTAATAATTATCAATGCAGATTTCCGAAATTGTTAGTCATAAAAAGTCATGGAAGAGGTGTGCAGCTCATGTGCACATCAGTCATCTCATCCGTAGTTTAGAAGTGTCAAAAAGACAGGTGGGCAAAGAACATGAGCTTTATGATGAATGTCATCAAATGAGAGCACACCAAGGATCAAAATGTGGAGTTTTAATGGAAGCACAAGACTTGAATTGGTTGAGAAGTGGAAATAGTTCTGCTACTGGAACAGTTCATTCTGCTACTACGAGTAATTCACGTGAAACCAAGAATGGTATTCTTCAGCATGGCCTTTATCATCATATATCTCAGGCTCCTCCGACACCTGGGGTGTATGGTCCTCAAAAGCAAGTAAGCTATGGATAATTTTGATAATAGTGCCTCCCTGTGCCCCCACTTGTTCATGCCTGATGACTATTTTTTTCATATTCTGCAGAGTTTCAACTTCTTGTCCTTGTCAACTGGAGGCAGTGAGTTAAAGGTCAACGAAAGTTTTAATAGGGGTGAAAGTAAGTTGGAACCATTGTCAAAATCGCAAGTGCCTTATTTTCAGTCACTACAACAGCAGCATGGCCTCATGCCCATTCAAAGTCCGTATGCTTCTACTTTCCTTGATCAGCTTCCTGGTGTAGGAGGACCACAGGTTTTACTTACTAGACTCCTATCAATCTTATATTAATTAATGAACCACAAAATCTAGGGTCAAGTTTTAGAAAGATGGCTCAAAGTGATTATATTGTTCAACATGATATTAATGAGGCGGCTAAAGGTTATTGTCAACTTGGAATAACCTAACCTGCCCCACCCGAAAAGAAAAAGAAAATTAAAACTTGAGAGAAAAGCCATGCAATTTATGTATATCCTTAATCTTTAATATAACAACAACTTTCCCTTTGTCTTATTATCATAATAAGCTCCGTTCCGTTATGCTTTAATTGACTGCAGGTTCGGGTGCAGCAGCAACAACCTCATTATTATGGTACCCCGTTACGTGGAACTCATTATAGTTCGACAGTTTCATACAAACAACAGCACCAAAGCTTTTGGGCGGTGCAGCTAGCAGCTCAAGGTGGGTCTGCTGTAAATTGCAGCATTGTGAGGGCTCAATATCCTAATTGGCAAAGTGGTAGACATGACTCTTCTGTAGCGAGTTCGTGTGCCCAAGTAATACCTGCATCTTTAGAAGCATTTGGATCCAAAATCACTTCAATCTCTGAGCAGCACCTCTTCACTCTCGCTTCATCAAGATCCAGGGCAAATGGGCAAGACATTTATCTTCCTTCTTCTGTCTGTGAAGAAAGTAAAGGTAGGTTCCGTAGTAGTAAGAGTGGTACCCCATCGCTGCAATTGTTATGTGATGAGCGCATCTGAAAATGAACACAAAAAGGATAAGGCATAGAAATATACTAGTATTTCATTGTCGTATTTCTGCATGCGCTGGTCTTTGTGCTTACTTCTACCTACACCTGTCACGTTAGTCAACGTGGCACAGAAACTTGCCATGTCAAGCCAGCACTGGGAAAGGGAAACACAACGTAAATATTTAGCTAAATCTGAGACCGGACGGAGGACCTTGCTCTAGGTCTAATAATAAAGGGTTTTACTTAGTATTAATATTGTTCTCATAACATAAGATTAATTAATGGGGAATGAAAGTTTTTTCTCATAAAATAAGTCACTTAATTTGTTATTCTCACTCAATATTTTATTTATCTCTTCAATTTATTTTTTTTACACTATTGATTTTAAATAAACTATGTATCTTTTATTATTAAACATGTATTATTTATTATTAAACATTTTGAAACATTAAACTTTAAAATTTTGTTACACTTTTGCATGTGTTCCTTAAGAAATAGCAGTTGAAATAGGTATAAAACTTTAAATTTTATAGAAGAAAATATACTGTTCATAGAAAAATAATTTAATAGATAATTGAATTGTAATATATTCATGATCATTTATGTATTAAGCAATTTTTACATTCTAAAGTAGATTTGACAACATTATTGATGATTTGATTATTACAGGCATTGTTGCTTCAACAAAAGAATTAAAATTATTAATGTTTAAATAAAAATTAGATAGATTGATTTTATTATCAAATATGGATTGAAAAATAAGATTGTGATATTTTATAAGTAATTTTTATTTTAAATTTTTAAAAGATAAATTTAAAATAAAGTTATAATAATTTCAATAAATTAGTTTTAAAAGGAATTATTTTAAAGTTTAATTTAGGCTATATATTCAGACTGTTCCCGGCCCTGGGCCAACTATGGAAAACTTGGGGCACCTCTAAACTTGAAATAAATTTGTATGAGTTAAATTAAATTAAGAATATGTAAGAAATTAATGGTTTACATAGGACCGTTTCTAATAATGATGGAAAATATTAAATTAATAATGTTTACGTGTATAGGGTCCGTATAATATTAAATTGAAAATATGTTGTAATATAGAAGTAAATTATGTATTTAATTAATAAATTTTATTCATAATTTTTAATAAAATTTAATTAATAAAAGAGTATGCGGCAGAAGAAATTGTTAAAAAGTGTCGTTAATACTCTTCTTCCAATTCATCCAGTTTAATGCATAAACTTGGGACTTGTAAATGCTCCACAGCTCTTAAATGTTACGCAATGTAACAATGAGAAGAGGGACCAAATTACCGACCAAAGAAAGAAAAAAGATTGCAGGTTGCCTAGGAACTTTAGCTTTATGAATGTGGTAATTGTTTATACAAAGTACAAACACGTGTCAACCAAGAATCACGAGGAGTGCATACCGGAGAGTTTCAACTTGCTTAGTTAGTAGACACTATGAGTACACAAAGCATAACCGTAAGGCTTCAATGTATAAAATTGGCGTACCAAAAACGTATAATATTAGGGATGTAGACAATAATTGGAAAGAGAAAGTTTATTTAAGCAATATTTTCACACAATTTTCTTTACAAATAACAGAGATATTTGAGAGAAGAAAGAGAAATGTTGAATGAAATAAGTGATACAATAATAATAGAGAAAAATAGGGAGAAAAAAAGTGTGGTATCACTTGTATAGTTTTGTTGTATAGATTTAGTATCTAAATTGGAAAACATATTTGATATATGGACATTTCAAAATAAAATAATCCATGAAATTGCAGTATCTTATATATTTGCAATTATTTTTATGGAATTAATCATATAAGGAACTAGCCCAATAAAGTTTAAAATACGGTGTACAAATATACATCAAATTACACTCATTAATCATTTGTAGATGCAGCTACCATTTCTAGAAGAGCTATATTCAAATATTATTATTTTGATTTGAGTTAGGGAAGACAATAATCTGTACTGTCCAAGAGCATCTTGGTTATTACTGATTTATAACCTCTTACTTGTGCACCAATTTTAGGTACATATGTTCTATTGTCGAGCATTAATTTGTATATTGTCTCAACTCAACTCATCCAAGTATTGAGGACTTAGTTCCTACACTCTCCTAATACCCAGGGTCACCCTTCGACCTCCCTAACAACTAATAAGGAATTAGCAAAATCATAGGAGTCCTGCAAGTTATCTAGACAATGGTCCCCTTAACCATTTTATCACCCTAAATTGACTACAATTTTAGCTTCAGACACATTCTCCTTTCAATCCACCACTAGTGTAAATTCATTGAAGGTTGAACGAAGAAAGATTTTTCACCTTTGTGATCTCTCGAGTTAGAATGGTGTAGGTTTGATGTATGAATTTCGACAAGTGCACTAAATAGCAACAAGTAATATATAATTGAGTGAGTATTGATTTCACAAACTGCATCACTATTTGAGCTTTGAGTTTAAATGATTATGAACAAGTATTAAAACAATTGACAAATTAAAGCTATTGATTAATGGAGATTAATTTTGCACAAAAACAGAGCAAATATAGTAGCAAGGTGAAAAATCACTATGAGTAACAAGGTTTTGATTATCCCAATCCTTTGGATACTTAACCTTAAGGTGAATTCAATTCAGACATGCGTTAGGTTTAGGAATTCAAGATATCATATAATAATTTATTCCTATCTCTGGGTAATTGATCAATCATATGTTGCTTATTTTAGATTTTAATTATCTACTAATTTTTCAATTGCGATGACAACTCTAATATTATTCCATGAGTAGCCCATCCATAGTCATTAAGCAACAATTGGTTTGAGTCTAAAACCTTGAATTGAGATTGAGATAAATGTATTACAACAAATATTATTCCTTGACCTTGAACAATATTCCGAGAAAATAATATATATATATATATATATATAAATGTTTCAAATAAAAAACAAACTTTAACATTGAGAATTTCAATCATAATTAAAAATAATAATAATAATCTGAGGTTGAAATTAAAAGTCAATAAAATTCATACCTCAATCCATAGAAGCAAACCAAAGTTAGTGCAGTGGAAGAGTCATATCCTAAATCGTAAATTTCTAGTTCCACATATAGTTCTCCAGTTGGAGTGTCCTTTGAAAGGTAGATTACTTGGTAAATAGGCAATCGGACAACAATGTATAATCAATCTTGAGAACAAGGGAATAAAAAAAAATGTTTCTCTCTCTCCGCATATATATTTATAATATATGAAGCCTGTAGCTTTCTGTAGTGGGGCACTTGAAGTTGAAGAGTCATTCTCTTTAGTAGTGATAAATATATATAGAAAAAGTATGGGCCATTTAGGTCCAACACCCACAGTCCCAAGACCCAAGAGCATCCACCCACCGCCTTCGCCCTCAAACATAACAGAATTCTAGTGAAGTGGACGCGAAGAAACGAAGCTTCCAATCTTCCAACCCTCTCTTTTGTCCAATCCTCCTACTTGTAAACAATCCATCTTATTGTTCTCTCACATTCACTAACTATATATATATATATATATAGCCATTTAATTTTCTTTGCTTTGTAGTGGAAGCAACACAACACAAACATGAATATGGAACATGGTGTCATGCTGGTCAGAAAGGCAGAGATTGACACAAGGGCGCCATTCCGGTCCGTAAAAGAGGCTGTCTCATTGTTTGGTGAGAAGGTTTTAGCCGGGGAGGTTTATGCAACTGCAAACAAGCTCAAAAAGGTTCTACACATCACTTCATTATCTTTAACTCTTTATTCTTTATTTCAATTACACACACATCTATGTCACCCATTAACCTACACTGCTAATTGCTTGCTGCCACTAAAAATTTTCTTAAGCGTTAAATCCCTCTTGTTTTATTTTTATTCTTTTAATTCATTAGTTTTTTTCATTTTAATTCTTAAAATTGCAAACACTGTCATAATATTCTCATTTTAAATTTTATAATTTAATATTAATATAATTCATAGCGGAATTAACAATAGAGATTAACGTGACTTACATGTTTAACTTTCAGAAAATTTTTAATATTTTTCTAATTTCAATGCCTACAATTAATTTCAGAGATTAAAATATTAGTTTGTTTATTTTTTTCTTAATTTATTACGTTGATTCTAGACCGAAGTACGTCATTTTTTGTGCTATATAGCAGCACTCGTCTAGAATCCACTTAGAACATTTGTACAAAACTGCTTTCATTTGTTTGGTTTTTCAGCGACCCGTACCCATAGGCATTAGCCTTAAACTTCTGAACTAATAATTACAATTTTATTTTCCAGTCCCAATTTAGAAGTCATTTTACAAACATTTAGATGGTTTAATTTATCTATATCTTAGTAGCAAAGAGGAATTCAGAATATCAATAATAGATATATATTTCTGGAGAGATGACCAAAGCATACGTTGCTCCAATCTTATGCTTGCTTGTAACAGGGTGCAAACAACAGACGGTTATTCAGCTACAGACTGTGTCGCGTGCTTTCTTGTATTTGCGTGCCGTGCTTTCTTTATCGTGTCATAGACTAAAGTCACTGAAAAACAATATTAATTTATGCTTTTGCACGTACGATACCTTAATTATAATCTATTCATTCTATATCCCAAGCTTTCTATGAAATATTGATATATTATACTACTTATTCAATAACTTCTTACTAACTATGCTTCATTTCCTATTTCTCTCTGTTGCATTATTTATTTATCTTACATTTCTTTTTTCACTTTCTATTGTGTGAATTTTACAATTTGTGGTAATTAATATGATATTGTTCCACATATAGAAAAGTGTTAGGCTAATTGGTTGTTATGTGAATATGAATGTATTTATAGATACAGAGTGAAGGAAATGAAAATGGCATAGAGTATTCGAGAATTGAAAACGTTGAAGCTGAGCTGGAGGAGACGCGAGAAAACCTGCAGAGGGCAAAGGAAGAAAGCATGGTAATGGCGCATTGCTTGTCTTCTCTGCAGGAAGAGCTTGAACGGACCAAGCAAGAGCTCCAACAATTGAAGCACCGAGAAACAGAGAAGCATCCTGCGGAATCGGAAATTGAAGATGTCAAGTTTGTTGAGAACTTAACCACGTTTCAAGTAAAAGGTTCGAGGTTCGACGAGGAAAAGATGGAGTTCCAAAAGAAAAGGTACGTGACGTTCGCAAACCCGCCATCAGTGTCTCATCATGTGATGCTACCGCAACACGGAGTTGAAAAGTTGGAAAGGCACCCTTCTCTCAGGAAGAAGAAGAAGAAGTCGTTGATTCCTTTGATTGGAGGTATTTTCTCAAGGAAAAAGGGAAGCCAAGAACTTCCGTGACCCAATCCCAATCCTACTAAGTACCTTGTTTTCGGTTTACAAATATGTTAATTGCTACAATAATTGCCAACTGCATTTTGTCTAGAGCTTTTTTTTCGATTCTCACTAGGTATATTTTCATGTCCTCTCTAACAGCCTTAATGGCCAATGCCGCGTACAATGTAGTTAAACTCTTAAGATGCCACTACCAGACTAGTGGAATATGGATGCATGTCGAGTGTGATTCATGTAATAAAGCACCATAATAACAATTTCAATCTCGATCGTTTTTATTTAGACACGTAATCAAAGCAATCTAGTCTATTTCAAGAGTTGATATCAAAATCCTATAATAAACAAGCAAGGACTATAAATTTTATTTCGATCTAAATTAATGGGAATACAATCAATACATTAATATATTTGTTTTTCCATGCAAGAGTTCATTTTATTTTCAGAAATCTCATATGAAATGGTGTGAAAAAAATAACAAAGTTTAAACTTATCGTAATTATATATTATTAGAGTATAAAAATAAGTCAATTTTGATTCATGAACTAAGAAAAAAAATGAGTTGACTCAACTTAACTTAAATTTTACATTAGTCTGTATTTTGTTAGTCCAGCTTGAATTTGGTCAATTTGAGTTTTTTTTTTGTTTAAAAATATTTAATTTTTTTAAAATATCAAATTAAATAGATTTAAATCATTTTGAGAAAGTTTTTTTTTACCCTAATTCTACATAGACCAAATCAAATTGGCGCGATTTTATATGGGTTAAAATTTTTTAACCCAGCATAACAAGTCTGACAAATTGAATTTATTTTACTAATTCTATATATAATAACAATTAATTGTGTGTGGATAACTTTTTTGTCGGGCTAATTTTTTTTATAAAGATATACATAGTTTATTTTAAAAATTTAATTAATATAAAAAATAAAAGTATAAAAAATATTTTACAAACGTTGTTAATTCAAGTAATATTTAAAATAATAAATTAAAATATATTTTAACAAATATTTAAATTATATATTATTTTAAAAATTAAAATGTAAAAGTAAGATAAGTTAAGAATAAGATTTTGCCTAAGAAGATAATAGACTAAGATATTGAATCACTCAAAAACAAAGTATTTATTTTAAATTATGATTTGTTACTAACGATCTCTTCTTGATATACTCAATTCTCGTTGAAACTCTAAAAAAAATAAATTTAATTTAATATATAGAGGCACGTAAGTTCTAAATATTCAAATAAATTTTCAATATGAAAGATATTTCAATATTACTATTTTAATAAATTCACTAATGTGTAATTTAATTTATTTTCAATAACTAAGTATTAAAATAGAAATTGTAGGGATGAGAATGAAACAAGATAAGCCAAATTTGATTATCCTCGTCCCCCTGCCTTTGCTAAGGATGAGATGGTTTGGGATAGATTTGTGACAAATATGAAAAAGTAAAACTTAACCCTATCATTGTCGGGATCAAGAAAACCCACCCACCTTTTTTTAAAGTTTAAATTGCTTATATATAATTTTAAATAAATTATATACTAAATTATTAATTACATTTTAATATAAATAATATACAAAAATTAATAAACAACATGAATAAAAAAAATAAGAAATTTAACAACTAAATTATTTTTAAATAAATTTTTAATTTTAATTTTATTATTTTATTTTTATTATAATTCTAGTAATTTATTAATAATAATTAATTTATTAATAATAATTAATTTATTAATTTATATTTTAATAATTACATAAGTTAGTGTTAAAATATGTGTGTATATATATAAATATAAGAATTAAATGATATAATATAACTTATATCAACTATTATATTACTGAATAACTTCATATAAAATATGAATTTTAACGACCCAATCGTTAAATTAAAATTTTTTCTATATGAATCATATATATAAATTTTTATATTAATTCAAAATATTTATACCTCATTTATGTTAATCAAAATTAACAATATATATATATATATATATTTTAAATATACTAAAATATTAATTATTTCATTATCTTCATATTGTTATTCAATTTTATATGAAATAATTAGATGGTGTAAATATATATATATATATATATATATATATATATATATATATATTAATTTATTGGATGATGATGCAAAATGAGTTTAGGATATATTTGTAAAAATAAAACACTCAAATAAGCTCAAATTTCATATGAGCAACTTTTTTTTTTTTTGGTTAACTTACCCTACCTCGAGTTTACCCTTTTTTTTTGCAAGTATATAAAATATTTTACAGATATTTTTTTAATTTAAGTAAATTTTAATGTAATAAATAATTTAAAATACATATATATTTAAGTTATAAAAGATAAACATAATTTATTTAAAATAATTAATACACGTACAAATTCTTTTACAAATGTTCTTAAATTTAAGTATAAATTAAAATATTCCTTGAAAATACTTAAATTATAAAATAATATACATAATTTATTTAAAAGAATTTAAATAATTCTTTAAGAAGATAATAGAACAAAATATCAAATCACTCTAATTAAAAAAATGTATTTAATTAATTATACGGGAGATAAGACTCAATGAAGGAATATTTATGAAATATAACTAATGTAATCTTATAAAACTTTCAACATTATTCATGTTACAAAGTTAATTTTGTGGAATTTAATTAGGTTTGAAATCTAAATTTTAGTTAGATGGTATCAATTCTTATCTTAGATTTATTATGGGACTAACCCTATTTATCTAGACTCTAAGGAATTGTATTTTTCATTTACCATATAATTAATTTGATTTGATTAATTTTAGAATCAATGAATAATCAAATAAATATAAATTTATTAATGTTTTTATATTTATTTGATTATAATTAATTTGAGAATTAAAAAATCTTTAATGTGTATATATTTGTTGTATATATGAGTTTAAATTTTTATGACTAGCCCTCTATAATTTAAGTCTAGCTTCATCTATGTAATTATACTTAAAAGCTTTTTGTCCTTTTTCAAAGATGCATTTTGTAGGAATCAAGCTCAAATCCTTACTTACAAGCTCAATATGTGGTCTCCAAATGAGTCTTTCTTACTTGAGTGTACACAAGGAAGGACATATGAGTCAACAAAGTAATTATATTAATGAAAAAATAAATATCCGACTCCTAAAATTTCAAGATATTTTTTATCTAATGGGATAAATGTGTTGAAATAAATACTTGAAGGAATTTGTTTATGCATATCTTAGATTTTTTTTTTGTCAACTAAATTTTAAAATAGAAATCGATTTGATTTTGAAACCTTTTAATTGTATGTATTTGCAAATCTATTCCAATTTGATTAGATTTTGTTGGATTTAGTTTTAAATGTAGTAAATATTTACTTATCCCTGCCCCATCCTGCCTATTTAATTTTATCAAGGACAAATTTAAAAAAAAAAAAACAATGAATTTATATAATCCATTTTTAAGGTAGTCCAACATAAAATTGATTTACATATCAATTTAAATATTATTTTTTTCAGTATATTTTATTCTTAGTCTTTTATTTAATGAAAAGAAAATTCCATATGATGTAGCTATGGAAATACATTAATGAAAAATACTGAATGTGTGAGCTGTAATTTAGAGAGAGAAACATAATATGCACACCGGAAAAGTAGCCCCTTCATATACTGCTGGCTCTATTTAATGTGATACTTTTATTTGGAGATGCGTAATATAGTTCCATTTTGATCATTACTGATGATGAAATATCGATATTCTGGTAGTGACATGTTACGTTAGTCAGGGAAATGCCTACCAGGCTCAAATTTATGGTGGGTAGATCCAACTCAATCCCATCCAAGAACCACACTGGGTTTCGTTGTATATATATATATATATACCCACGATTGAAAATTTAATTAACATAAAGAAGGCAGCGAATTGAAGTAATTCCATTATATATGCAGAATACAATGCTCCCATATGATACATAAATCTCTATTTTTCACTACAGCACAAGGAAAATAATAAGTATAATGAACCACATATGATGGAAACCGAACGCGGACATTAATCATTAATGGAAGGTTGTTTGTTGTGAGGGTCAGACAACATCAGATTTTCGAGCATCCAAAACGCCATCTTGTGCTGACTTATTGAAAAACTCGATGCAATCTGCAATGGCTTCATTGTAATGCGAGTAAGAGGAGTAGTAAGAACTGCATGACGTCTTCGGCGGTTCGAACCTGTCAGAGACTTTGTGCCTTGAATCCGAGGAACGACGAGAAGGTACCGAAAACACGAGGCGCATCAAGATCTTGCGGAAGCGTTGAAAGAGCTTCATTGCAGAGAGGTTCAACTTTGCGCGACCTTCAGGGGTTTCTTCAAACCCTTCTTCACTTCCTCTTATTTGTATAACAACAAAACTCTCTGTTCCTCTTTCTGCCTTCTGCTTGTACATTCTTTTCTCCCTTTGATACCCTCTTCAAAAATAGATAGTTATACTTATCATGGACATATATGCTTTCTTTTCTAAACCCTATATATAAAAACGCTCACCATTTCAAGCTTTTGATTATATTCCATATACTCAATCAGTGTCACTAATTGTTACGACACTCTAAATTACGAAAACATTTGAGTTCCATTCTTAATATAAATTAATTTTTTTTAATTAATTCGAAGGACTAAAATTTATAAAATATTACTTAAAAAGTAAAAAATCGTAATTACAAGAATTCTATATCGAAAAGGAAAAAAGATATTGGACAAGTAAGTAGTCCCATGTGCCGAAATCATTTGCATGGCCTTCATGTTCTCCCAATCTGGTTTGTTTGCTTAGGTTTGTTGATTACGTTCAATTAACATCTTAAGCTAATTGATAAGAAGCAGGATTAGTCTGTTTAATTAAATGGTGGGAGAATTAAGAGCTTTGGATAGAGATAAAATTTGATGATTTCAAGTTTAACGAGTAAGATTATTAAATGGAGAAGAATGATGATCGGGCCACTTCTGCCTCAATATAAAACCTTGACGGATCTCCAACAACAATCATTTGTAACATTTGTGGAACCCATCCAACATGTCCAACGTTAAAGCAAGTGATTTTGACCTAATTCATTCCCTCTTTCTGCCATTTTCATTTATGTACATTCATCAATCCTGCAAAACTTTCTGCTTTCACGATTCTTCTTCATATTAGCCAAGATAACATGAATAATGCAGGAATAAGCTCGCCAATATTTATGTGTGTGTGTGATTATATTAATTTGTCACAATCAATCCAAATCATTTTGTACCCGAAATCTACAGTTGGGTTACATAATTATAACCGTAAAATCGAGACACACATCCGCAAACATTTATGCATGTCGGTGACGCAAGTTAATAGTCATATTCATTTCTTTTATTCCAGTAATTTCATAAGATATTAATGTAAATTTAATTCAAATACCCAAAAATAGTTTAATCTTTTCATGTTTTCTTTCAATCATGGATTGTTCTATAACTTACTTAACAAAAAAAAAATTGTTCTATAACTAAAACAATAATTATTATTAAAATCACATTTAGAATATTTTTTATTTTTTATTTCTAAATTTTATTAATCAATTTATCAACTATATTTTTATCAATGAAAAAGACTTAAATTTGTTCCACTAATACAATAAATGTAAAAAGAAGTAACAAAATAGCTGAAATTCATAATAACTAAAAAATATTATCTTTAATAAAATAATATTTTACCAATTAATTCATGGTAACGTTCAACAACACCAACAAAAATTCAACTTGAAGAGTAAACTCAATCCAAATTAGTCCTAATTCCATTAGGTTATACAGAGAGGATGAAAGAAAAAAAATCATCATATCTAATTCGTAAGAATAATGTGCACAAAATTTTAAATAAATTAAATATTCATAAGGATCTAATATTATATATAATATTTATTTATATTTTAAAAAATATTATACATTAAAATAAAGTTGACGATGAAATATTAAATAATTTTAAAATTATATTAAAATTTGTAGATTTAATCTATTTGATATAAATTTTCAAATCAATAATTTTATTAATAAAATTTAATATTTATAAGTTATTAAATAGAGCAAATTAATCATTACTTACCCCAAAGATAATCTCTCTATTTATATAGATATGACGATATACAATACACACTTATAAATTTGAAGAAAATATATGCACGTGAGGTAAAAATAAAATCTAATCTTAAGGCAATTTAGTTAATATAGTACAAATTATAAATTAATTTTTCAATCCACATTTTTGAATATTAAAGAAGTCGGTAATAATAAGAAAACAAAAATTGACCTTCATATTATTTCTTTTCTTTCCTCTAAATTTTTAAACGATGCAAAATAAAATTGAAAAACAAAAAAAAATCGTTCTCTTTCGTTTAAAATTAAAAAAAAAAATATTTCTTCTCTTTCCTTTAAGATTTCTCCTCAACCAATCATACTAATAACACATTGGCATGACCTCACCCTAAGTATCATTGCGATCTGTTTATGTTGAAGTAATTAATCCATTAATATGATTTGTAAGAGCATATGATTACTTACCAATTGGCAGTAGATTAGAAGCTAAGAATATAATGATTGGCATTCTTTTGGCAAGTTTTAGCTGAAACAACATAAATTTTCATTTGAAGTTAAGATGGCTTAAATTCTCTCTGCCGAGGCAAATTAAATTAACCAGTGGGTTATAAAAGTTGAATTGAAGTTATGATTTTGAGGGATTACCAGCCTTTGGGGGAAGAAATTATTGTATGTTGAGGGATTACTTTTTGTCTATGATTTTGATTAATCACGTAATTATAGTTGTTGAATTTTATTAACTTTTTTTCGTAAATTAAAAAAAAAAAAGTTGGCTTCATATCACATAAAAATTAAGTAAAACGTGTGATGATAATGAATGAGAATCGTTCAGCATTGTGTCTGAGGAATTTTATCATTAGGCTTCAGGTTTGGGGTAATCATGATTGATTCGAAAGACATTATGATTGTGTCTTGTACTTGTTTCGTCTAAAAATAACCGCCTTAGGATAGGATGAGGTCATTTCTGCATAAAAAAATACATTCAATTTTAACAAACTAGTTCGATCAATGATTAGGGCGGAAAACAGAATAATTTTTCACTACAAATTTGTCTAGATATTTTTAAAAAATTAAAATTAAAAAAAATTATTCACAATATATTGTTATTATAAGAAAAATTATACTCTACTTAGAAATAAGAATAGATATGATTTTTAAAATAATTTATATAATTAATAATGTATAGTTTATTTATTTTTAAAAAAATTTAATGGTTATACAATGTCAATAAAAAAAGCTAAACTATCCATTAATAAAAAATTAGAGAGATCTTATTGACAAATCATAATGTTGATAATTTTAAATAATAATGATAACTATTAGTAATTTTATTATTTTATATATTATCTTGGTGTTATATATAAGAAATAAAAAACATTTTTTTTAGTTATAGAACAAATCTCGCTCTCAAATAAATTAATTGATAGTTTCGTTTTATAATTTTTACTTTTATGAAGTTTATTAATTAGTCGTTCACTCCCTTTTACTATGATGGATATATTTATTGGATATTTTTTGTATTGTTATAATTCTTGGGTATTTTTAAAATAAAATTTAAATTTATGTTATTATTAATTAAAATTAATTAATTCAATTATTTTTATTGATCTTGTTGTCTATAAAGAGGAAAAAAATAGTAATTTTTTAGAATTTTAAATCAAGTTCTGTTAACAAAATCTCTTAAAAGGAAGATTTACCGTATTTAATAGAAATTAAAATTAATTCATAGAAGAAATAAAATTATTGATAAGAAGTAATAAATTATATAAATAAATAAAAGTCAAATAAAAGACTCAAATAAAAATAAGAGAGAGAAAAATTAAAAAATTATATTAAATTAATTGACTATAGAATTGCATACTCAAATTTTATATAATCAATAGTTGTGATGGAAGATATATTAAGGGAATATTTGGTGTACCATTTTTTTGTTGTTGAGAATTATATTATTTTAAAAATTGTTTTTATAATGTCATATATATTTAATATATTTAAAATTTCTGAAAATGAGGAATATTATTATATTTTTACAGTATAAAAAGTTTTCTCTTTTATGGAAATCTTGAATTTCACCTCTTTCTACAAGAAAAATTTACTTGAAATATAGTTAAAACGTTATTTTTTTAAAAAAATTAAAATTATCATACTTAAATATAAAATTTAACATTTCTAAAATCCAAAAGAATTTCCTTACTAAATACTCCCTAATAACTCTAGTAAAATAATTTAACCCTTTATTTTGAGAAGAAAATGAATACATATAGACTCCTACTTCTAACATCTAAATCCTAAAATTTTGATATGCATTATATTCGTAACTAATCTTGAATAGCAACATGACATATGTTTCAAACTTTAAAGTATTAGTGTAACTTCTACGATTTCCAATATTTAACAAATTTTTCCGGATTTTTTTTAAAAAAAAAACTCTCAAATTCTTGCTATTCTTCTAAAAAAATCTTTCAATTTGAAAAAAATTATATTAATATGACATCTTGATAAGAAAGTGATGTATCAACAATATATAATAATTTTATATTATCATTCAATCATAAATCATTATTGATATGATTGAATGACAGCGTAAAATGGCCACTGTATAATCTATTTTCTCAATTTCAATTACCTTTGAGAAACATATTTTTAATAAAAACCTCCATTTTTCAAAGTATACCTCAATATTTTAATTCAGCTCTTATAACTTATATTACATTGGAAATTTTACTTTAACTAGAATATAACTAAAATCATATATATAAGTAGAAGGAAATTTTCATTTCTTAAACTAGTTTTTTTGGGTTGAGTTAGAAACAAATATAAATTTTTAAAATGGTATCAAAAAATATTGTAGCAATTATTATTAGGCCTATTTGATTACCAATTGTTAAGTTATTATTGAACTACCTGCAAATGCTTAGTCCTGCAAAACTTTAAGATGTTTAGTCCTTTACATAAGGGACAATGATGAAGTTAGGTTAGGGTGAACTAGACTTTACTTAAATAAGCATGTTCAAAGAGAGAGAGAAATAAAAAAACACATAGACTAAGCTTTATAATATTCAAATTTAACTTGTTTATATGATATGAGTTTATATTTAAGGTCTAATTTGACCTTTGTAATAATTTATTTAAAATTGTATTTTACTGCAAAGTTCATAAATATGACATAAATTCATCTTTCAATGTTTGACTATTTGTGTAGGTCAATATACTTAATATTTTAAAAAGTAACTATAAAATTTTAATGCATTATAATATATTTAATATAATAATAATAATAACAAAAAATTATTATTTATACTTACTTAAATAAACTTACCTATTAAACCTATAATATTTTTGAATGACTTAAAGTTTGACTTTTTGTTACTAAATAGAAAATTTTTATAAAAGTTTTGACTTAAAAAGGTCTGATCTAGCATGGACTTGATGTATGTTAAGTCATAAGTCAGGTCGAGCAGCCTAACTTATTTTTACCTCTATTAAGAAAATATGTTGAAAAATTCACATTAACTAGATATATGATTAATATAGTATATATATGTGGATGATAACTTTCACATTTAATATAGTATATATAGTATAAATTTACATCATTTTTCCCTTCAAGTAGCAATAAAGAATGTGTTTTTTTTATGTATAAATATTTTGTTAGTTGAAATGGGATTTACCTAAAGGAGATATTTTATTTAGACAATATGCAAATGCATTTTTATTGCAATTTAATAAACAATTATATTCCTTATTGTCATGCATTTTAACATTATATATATATAATTCATTCATTCATTAATATAATATTAAATATATTATAAAACTAAACTATAAACATTAATTTTGACTCAATTTTATATTTCATATTCTCAATTTAGGAAAAATGATGTTTTGATATAATAAGAAATATGAACATCGTTTATAAGAAATTTTATAATCTAATTTGCGTTTGGTTATAATTATAAAAATAAAATTTAAAATAAAGGTTTTTTTAAAACTTGTTTGGGTGTCACAATCTAAAATTTTCCTTTTAAAAAATTAAATCAAATTATCTTAAAATCACATTCAAAGTAACAAATTGATTAGAAAAAAAAAACTTTGTGTACATATTGAAATTTTAAAAAAGATAACAATAAAAATATTCAATTATAATTAAATATTTTTATTGAAAATAAATATATTTTTCTATGTAGATAATTTTATCAATGGAGATGTAAATAGATTACATGTGAGAAGTGTTTATCTATGAATCATAACAAAATTAATACATCTATTTTGTATACCTAATACAAAATAGAATATCTATGATATAATCATTATAGTTTATATAAAAAATACAACAATGCCTTATAAAATAAAAGATCTCAATATTACAAAGTCACACTCTTTTTCCATAATACAACATATCAACCTATTTTATTACAAAGGGTACTTTTATATTAAAATGAATGTTACTAATGGAATCTAGCTCAATTAATTGAGTATAATGTATGAGTGTTGTAAACTCTTTAATATTGTCTTCGATTCCTATGAATAAAAAAAATGAAGGTTTAGGTTTTTCAATTTTATTTCTTTTTCTTCCACCACATCTGATTATTCACATAAAAAAAATATGCAACTTTTTTCGCTTTTGATTCTTGGAAAAAAAAAGTTTATCCAAATACCTAATAAATTTTTATAAGTATTTTTTTCATAAAAATGATTCTTTTAAGAAATACTATTAAATAAACTCACTCTAAATTATATTAGAAAATATATATTCCAATTCTATAGCATATAGATTTATGGTAGGCACAATATATTAAAAAATTAACTTTTATATTTAAGGTCTTTAAAAAAATTATCTATAGTAATTAAAATATTAATGTTATCTCACATAAAATGTTTAATACCTTCTAATATATTTTTACAATATAATTTAAATATTATTATTTTTTTGAGAGAGAAAAAAAAATGACAAAATTCTTCAATATAATTCATAATTCAAATATCATTTTATACCATTCATATTTCATCCACTTCTAAAGACTCAATGCAGTGTCTCAAACATAATTTTTCATCCTCAACAAAATTCTTCCAATGTTATAGCAATAACTAACACAAAACCTTCTTATTTACTATTACAACACAACTAAAAGTCCATTTTGTTACTTTTATAATCATAAATATTGAAATAATAGATGTTACAAAATGTTATTTACAATTTAGAACAATATACTAAATTAGATTTAAAAATATTGTTAGATAATAAAATAAATCAACTTGTCAAAACACAGCCATGTTTTAAAAATTTTACTCAACACAAAAGTTAAAATTTTTTACTTTCCCTTTAAGTCAATTCTACTAACCATGTCATTGAATTTAGAAACTCAAATTTTGTAGCAACAGTTAAAGAATCATGTTATTTGGGTTATTTGACCCTGTTATAATTTTTAGATGTTAACACTTAATCAAATTCAATATTAAGGATTGTAAGAGAAAATAAATTTGTTATCTAACTTTATTTTTTTTTTATAAACAAATAAATTAGCATCTCTCCACCCGTACTTTAGATACTCTTTCTTATCTATGTTGGTCAAAGGATGAATTTTTTTTAAAAAGTACTTAGAATACTTTTTATCTTTCATGGAGTTGGGTAGTTTAGTAAAAATAAGTCTTTCAATTTTAGTTTCTTTTATCTTAAGCATCCAACCATGGTAAGATATGAGCACGTGGGATACCTCTCTTACCTTAAAAAATAAGAAGCATTATATTAATAAAAAGACAATATATTAATGGCAATAAAAAACTCACTAGCACCTATATCTAGAAATATTTTTTTTTAATTTTTGGAACCAATCATAAGTTGATAAAGAACATGCAACATAAAAAAAACTTGATAAAAAACTAAAAATCATGTATTTTTTTTAGAAAATTATTATAAGTTGGTTTATTTTAATTTATTTTTTTATTGAAAGCCCTTATGTGTCCATTGATAATGATGTTGAAACACTATTAAAACCACTAGATTTTTCTTATATTTGCATCGTAGGGAGTAACTCAGGTCAAATATCTCAAGGCATACTCTTGTAATGTCTAATATTGATGAACCGAAATCAAATCGAAATGCAAGAGGAGTTTTATGCACATGACAGAAACATAAAAGCTAGAATCATAAGGTTGCAAAATACAAAACAAAAACAAAACATAATTAAATTGTAGAACATCAATTCAAGAATCAAATCATGTAGTTTATTATCATGGTTCTATCAAGGATGCAAATTCATATCAATCAAATATTCATTAGACAACTATCTAACATTCATCCATACAAATTGATATCACAATCAGATTCCCTAATTAGCATGTATTCAAACACTTAATTGATTGATTTAGGTTATCAATCGATTATCTAACTTAGCACAATCCAAAACTTCAAGTAAACTCATAATAATGAAAGCAGATCAAGAATTGAAAAGAAAAGAGAAGCATAGCAGAATTTGCATAAGGAAAATTCAAGAACTCAAACCTAACCACAATCATGAAACCTTGAATTGATAAAAGAGTCTAGTCATCCATGATAATCATCTAAGTAAAATGCAACAAAAACCAAAGCAAACTAAAAAGAGAAGAGAGAACAAAAAGGAAACTTATAATCGAAGAAACCTACTAAACCAAGTATAAAAAGTCTCCACAAGTGTCTAACTGAATTCTATCTAACTAAAACTAACTACTGCATGCTATAAATACCAATGAAGGTGGTATGTGTTAGAGAAATTTGCAACCCAAAGACCCACCAACAAAAGTCTCAAAACTAAGCCATAATATACAAGGAAAGACTCAACAAAGAGGGTAAAAGGTGACAACTTCACACAGACTTTTGACACTAAATAAGGTCAAACTGGATTGAACCTAAAAGAGAAAACTTGTAGATTTTTGTCTTAATTTTGCAGAGCTACCAAGAGTATCCAATTTGAAGGTATGTAGCAATATAACAAATATTAGCAACTAAGTCCAATTAGATCTAATAATCCAAAACTCAACAATTGTGTTAATGTTAATAATAAAAAGATGTCAAATATATCAACATAAGTCACTATTAAATACCTCAACAATGCTATATCACTCGTGAAGTTTTGTGATCTTTTGAAACTTTTTTTTATAAGTGAGTTTTTTGCCTTAACCCACATGAGTCAAGATTCTTGAGAGTAAATTAGGTAAAATTGACAATTTAGTTTAGTTGATTAAAATCTTGATATGATAATTAAATTTTTTTTATAAAGTTAGAAAAGGACTGCACTCTAAATATTCACCATAGGTTTTGATAAATATTTTGGTGTAGTTTCTTGACTTGCTTGATTTAATTTTATTCTTTGTTTTTTTTCACAATTATTCCATTTAGATAATTTATTATTATTTATCCAATTATTGATTTTCCTGTCACATCCGATATCTATCTTCTTTCATTAATTCTAAAACAAAAATGCATAATTTGGTAGTTTTGCATTATAGGTGTGGTTAAATATCTCCTGAACAACCTTGCACACCTCTTCCATGATAGATATTTGTTTATTGTTGAGAAATATAAAATAAAAAAAAAAAGTGTTGTATAGAAGAGAGAGAAGCCCAAGAGAAAAGGCGGAGGCCCAAGAGAGGAGGTAAAACAAAAGGGCGGGGTGGCGTGTGCATTCGAAATGAAGTCACCGCTTTTTTTGCGTTGGCGTTGGCGGCCACTGAATCTCATGACTTATCACACCTGTTCTATTCCTATTTCCTATTTCCTATTCCAATTCATTCATATCTCTTTCCATTTCCTAATCCTATCGCTATTGTTATTGCTATATAACAGTCTTACTGTTACTATTACCCCTCCCGCTCTCTTTCCCAACCCTCACTCTCTCTCTCTCTCTCTCTCTTTCTCTCTCTCTTTTCTGTTTCACAGTTTCAGTGTTAGTATTCTCATGTCGACTTCTGGCCAGGATCATCCCCATCACTCATCTCAATTCAAATTCCAGCTATTACATTCCCCTTCTCACATTCCTCCTCCCCATTCTCATCCTCTTTTTCCTAATTTCCCAGTGAGTTCCTCTCCTTCACATTTCTCCTTTCACTCTCATTTCAATCGCACACATTATCGAATCATGTCTCCCCAATTCCCATTACCAAATCTCATCATGTTTATATACATATACTCTGCACCCTTTCGTATGCACTCATTGCACTTATGCTTGTTCTTTTATTCTTCATAATCTTAACCACTTCTGCTAACTGCTATATACATCCATCCATCCACTTTTATCTTCTCTTCTCTAATTATCTTTATTATGATTTTTTCAAAAATTTAATTTACACGCGTCGAGTTGGATTTCTACACTTTTTTTTAGGGCACACGCATTCAAACATGGTTTCTTTTCGGGAGGACAATAATTCATACATGCAGCTTGTTAGAATCGTTTTAGGCTTATTGGAGACCAAAATGAATAGTTTCTGGAATTTCAGTGCTTTCTTTTATGTTTCTAAACTTACCTTTTTGCAATGCCTTGTATTGACTTTGACCTTTTCTTGATCTTCGTACGTATTCAATTTCGCTCTGTGTAAGCTTACATTTGAATTTTATTTTCCGCTCATGTGACACTTTTGTTTGTTCAAGGTTTAATTATTAGAAATATTGTAGGTTGAATACGTATCTTAGTTCTTGTAACTAGTAAGGTACTTCCTAACACTTTAGTGCTTGCATTCAACTATCTATGCAGTTGAGTCAAAGATACGAAATCAATAATGTCAACTCTCACTCAAGTAATATCAAAGTAGCTCCTGACATGAGCAAAACAATTAGTCTTCCTCCTCCAGTTCAAATCGAGCCTAGCATAAGAGGAAAGCAAAATGGTAAATCAAAAGTTGCAAGAAATGCAAAATCTGGGACTCACAGACCAAATGCCGGTAACATTCTTTTAGACTATGATTCTGTGAAACTCTTCGTTAATTTTTATATATATAAATATAAATATCTCACATTATTTTTTTGCTTGAATTAATGTTGGGTGGATTTTCCCTATCAGATTCTACTAATTTGACTGCAGTTAACAACTGTCGTTATGACAGTTCCTTAGGTATGTCCACAGTCAAGTATTCCTCCATGATGCTTTTTTAATCAAGTTTCTTCGTTTAGTGTGGCTCTCTTTATAATGCACTATTATCGTATGCTTTGGCAGGACTGTTAACCAAGAAATTTGTCAGCTTGATCCAGGATGCTAAGGATGGCACCCTAGATCTAAATAAAACTGCTGAGGTCTTGGAGGTATAGAAAATGTCTTTCATGGTTTTGTTAGGGCTTATTTTGAGCTTTTCCTCTGGTCCTATTAATTTCCTACTTCTGAGTACAAATGTATAATATACTTTTGCTTCCTGGCAATTTTTTTTGGTTTTGTAATATGTCTAAAATTAATTTTGGCAGGTTCAGAAAAGGAGAATTTATGACATTACAAATGTACTTGAAGGAGTAGGATTGATAGAGAAAACTTCAAAGAATCATATACAGTGGAAGTAAATATCTATTTTTTGTTTGTTACTTTGTGGCTTTTTATCATATATTTGATGTGATAATACACAACGTGCCTCACGAACAGGGGATGTGATGGACTTGGGCCACGAGAACTGGAAGACCAAGTTAATAGTCTAAAGGTTTTGGATCTTTTTTACTTGACTCAGTTAGTTCAAACTTCAGATGTATTCCACAATTCCTGCTTTTAGACTGTTTGCATGGTTGCTTTGAATTGTAAATATCACTTGGTTTTTACATATGACCATATAGATGAAAAATGAAAACCTATTTTGGTTCGTTTGAAGCCATGGGCTATAGCAATTTTGGATGTCTTCTTGGGATCACATTTCTTATCATCTGATTAGACATTGCTGCAAGGAATCTTCGGTGTCAGTGTTTAGTATCAATAAAAAGAAATTCTCCAAAATTTGTTGGAATATATCCATGTCCAAAATAATCTTAGGTAATTGTACAGTTAAGGTTGCTGAGGATGAAGAATTGATCAAATATAATTTAAGTTGCTGGCAGTAAAGTTAAACTTGAACTACTCAAGGCATTGTTTAGAAGCCAAAAGAAAAATTTTGGGTCATGTAGGCATCTAAAAGGATCACCTGTTTGCGTTGATATCTAAAGCTTGACATGTTTCTGAGTAGAGTGTCTCTTACCGAACAATATATGATATGATGCCTTCTTTCAATTTAGTTTATTGGAGGAGGCAAAATCTAAATGTGGCATGATATCATGACTTATGGTACTATTTAAATATAGACCAAATATAAACTGCATATTATGGAATGAAGATATTAGTGTGGCTTGCCACTTCTACCTTGGATTATATATACCTATGCAGATATTGTAGCAAGCTTCCGCCTAAGCTTTGGACTGATGTAAATCATGTAATTGATCATCATTTTTAGTTTAAAATGAATGTTGGTTGTAAGATTTTAACTCCATCCTTGAATACTGCATTATGCTAGTGATTTGGTCCAACTCTGATAATTTTGTTCAATACAGGCTGAAGTTGAAAGTCTATATGCTGAGGAATGTGAACTTGATGATTGTATAAGGTTTTCTACTAATATCGTATTTGAAAAGTTTCATGGTGGTTGACCTATTTGTTTTCTTAAATCAGTAATCATGTTAATTTCACAGGAAAAAGCAGGAGCTTCTAAGAAACCTGGAGGACAAAGAAAGCTCTCAAAAGTATGATCTTCTGACAACTTGGTCTTATATTTAAAGTTGCAATTTCTTGATTTCTTACCTGATAGTAAGCTTGCTTGATCATTAGGTACCTTTTTTTGACGAAGGAAGACATTCTTAGTCTTCCATGCTTCCAGGTCTTTTTTTTTCTAAATATTTAAAATATTATGAAGCTACAGTCTGTTTATCCATTATGACCACTTTTATCTACTATTTTCTCACAGAATCAAGAAATTATTGCAATCAAAGCTCCAAAAGCTAGTTTCATTGAGGTTCCTGATCCTGATGAGGTGGGTTTCTACTTTCTACTGACATGGGAGTTGAAACTTGTTTGGTATAACAAGCTTTTAATTGACTTCTCACTCAAACGAGCAGGAATTAGGTTTCGACCAAAGACAGTACACAATGATTGTTAGAAGTGCCACTGGTCCAATATATCTGTACCTCTTGAGGTACTTCTCTGCTGTAACATTGCAGCCAAAAGTTTCTTATTTACTATGTTCTCTCTGTGTTTGTTTCTGTTAAAATCTTTGTTCTTTGTTGGTTTAAGGTTATCTTTTTCTTCTGTCTTTTAAGTCTTTTAATAACTGATCTTTTTTATCTTTGAAGCAATGACGACGGCAAATTTGAGGATGATAGTGTCAAGCGGGTGAAATTAATGAATTCATCGTGGAATTGTAATCACTACAGAAAGGGGGGTGTGGGATTATTACAGAGCGAAGATGATAATAAAAATCCTTCTGAGAGTTTCAGTTTGCAGGGGTCACAAGCATTTGGGATTCAAGAAATTACTCCCACGAGTTTTGAAGTATGTATAATTTGAAGTTCTGAATGATAAATTTAAAACTAAAAACTGGAGAGAGAAAAATGTTATGCCATTGTGTTTATTTGCAGATAGAAGATGACTACTGGTTTCAATCAGATCCTGCAGTGAGCCTAACAGAATTGTGGTAGCAATATCCTTTTAACTAATCTTTATTATATGACTTTGATTCTTGGATTTTACCGCTTCATGGGAATGCAAGGTGACCAGTTTTAAAGCCCATATTCATTATTCTTTTTTTTTTTCAGCAAATGAGCAGTTGGTTTAAATAGATAAGCTTCAGGACGATTAATCCAATAAGGAGTGTGGGATTTGCTAGAACACAAGCTTCACTGACAGATATGAACAATATGTAAGAGATAGACTGCTTAATAGTTCCAGATGACACAAAGGGTATATTTTAAACTGTAAATTTTAGCTCTTTTTTTTTTCTTTTGCTTTTTTTTTTTATCCGCAGTTGTTATCTAGGATAACTGTGCCCTAATCCCACAGTGTAACTTATGAATGAATAAAGTTGAGATATAACTTTTAAATAAAGGTGTTTTCAAATCTTCTGTAACTTTACACAGATAAAGCCATAAATCTTATTCAATAAAGTTGCATATTACCTAGTCGTGCAATTGTTGTGAGGACAAAATTGCAATCTTTTTTCTCTTTTATTTTCATATTTGAAAATTTTTCATCCCAAGTATTTATATCTAACATAACAACCTTATTTGACCAACAATTATTGTTACTCATTATTACGACTTGATGCATGTTTGATTTAATTTCACAAATTGAATTCACATTTGATTTGTAGCTACTCGGGACTTTCTACATTTTTAAGTGAATTTGACGCAAAAATGGAAGAGATGCACGTTTACAATGCAAATCTAAACACAATGTTAATTTCTTGTTAAAAACAATTTTCTTTATCATTATATATCCCCACTATTTGCAAGATTCAAATCTAATCCAATAACAAAATGGAGATAAGTAAACTTACCTATAGCCTTCACTTTAACCAAAGCATGTAAGTTTTTTTTTTTTTTTTTTTTTGGTTTTGGTCGTTATTGTTCAAAATGAATGTATCCTAAACAGGCAAATCACTTAGTAATTTCTTCAATAGATACAGCAGAACAAAAGACTTGATATCCCCGCATCAAATGAATTCACGCACAAAATGAACCACACATATATTAATACATATAATTTTAAAAGACATGAAATGTCCTTACTAGAGCATTCATCAATCGAAAGACCCATTGTAGACACGTCTTTGAAGTCACGCCAAAAAATTGACACTTCTTTTGATCACACTTCTTTTGTTCATTGTTGCATAGAAATTCATAACACTTAAGTGTGATATGGATGGATCACATGCAACCTAGTCAATGTATCCCACACATCTCTTTCAATGTACATACAAGGTCTACTTTGTGCAATAATAATCAAATGGTTTTGATAAATTTCATTACATTTCTCAATTGCTGCTACTTGTCATTCAACCATTGCTAGTGCTTGGCACTTAGCTAAAATCATGGAATTTATCAAAAATACCATTTCTATTTTTTAATGCATTGGCAACTAGAGCAAGTCCACTTGACATCTTTTAAGCCTCTACTAAGTCAATCAGGGGTACCTTACCTTTTTTTCCCCTGGATATAAGATGTCCTGGTAGAGTGATGTGATTGTTCTTAGTTGGGGCTAAATCAATGGAAATTTGGGGTAAAAGTTGTCCTTCACCAAAGACTCTAACATCTGGCCCACACAGAAACATCTTCATATGAGTCAATGTTATCCTTCTCCTTCTCTCTGTCCCACTGTTGGACTCTACTTTAGCAATTACAATTTGTTTTCCTGTTGCTCGATCAACACCAAAATGCTCCTTCAATATATCATAATGCTTTACTTGCATTATTGTCAATGTCAACTTAGCAACACGGCATTTATCTTGTTATCAATCACACCATCAGTTAGTAAAATATACTTTATAATAAACCACATATTGACCACAAATTTTGTGACGGAAAATGTAAATCACCCTTATAGAATCTTCTCACACTTCATCTTCAGACCCCTTAATACTACTGGTAGATGTAGAAATAGGTTTCGCCAAACAAGGTTAAGCTTAAAAAGGTGCTTAACTAATTTAAAAATTTAAGATTCAAGTTTTAGCTATTACTTGTTATAAGTTTTGTTTTTTTTTTTTTAATTTGATCCAATTTTTTTAAAAGACAAACTTGATCGGTTAGTATATATAAAAATCTATGTCATGTTAAAATTTTTAAATTTGTTTTACCTATCTCTAAATAATCTGATTAACTAATAGGTTAATGAAAAAAAACTATATATAACAAACTATAAAGTATGAAAATTAAAATTAGTATTACTCAAAACATGAGTTAAGGATGAAAATAGATGAATTATTTTATAAAAAGTCAAGTATAACTTAATTAAATGATATAAGTTTATTTTTTATTTAATATGACATTCATAATAATTTATTTAAAATTCTATTTTACAATAAGACATTTAAGTAAAATATAAATTTAATAACTCAAATTTTGACATTTTTATCCAAGTTAATTTTTATAAAAAAAAAAAGCCTTAACCTATTTTATTTCCTAAAAAAATTAGTTTAAATGTAATATAAGTTAAATCATAAACTCTTATTAATTAGTCTAATATATTTTTACTCTAATTACTGCTCCATACTAATCTACTTAAATTGTTAAATAAATCATGTCTCGTGTAAGTAATGTTTTAATGTTTTCATTTTGTTTAGTATGTGTTGCTTTGTCATGTTTTTGCAATGCCAAATTGTAAACCCTGCACCACATTGAAATATGCTCCTATTGTCAGAACTATCATTCCTAAGTCAGAACTATCAATCCACCTGAAGTTTCCATTACCCCCATTGACCATAGGTTCTACAGTTTGACCATTGGCCTTTGGCATCTTTTAACATATACAAATACAATTGTCACAAACATACACAAGAGAATACAATGTCATTTTTTTGCATTGGGAATCATGAATTATTAGAACCAAAAGCACGAGATTACTCCAATCAAAACAACACTCTTCTTCGCAATCTCGCTAGAAATTGAGCAACTAAGACGAAATTGGTGAAAATCTCAAAAGAAAGTGGTTTGAATTAAAAACAGACATTTCTAGCTATGATTATGCTCAATTTAAGTTGACTAGTTCCTAGAGGATTTTATTTTGTAATAAACTATTTTCTCATGGTTCCTATAAATGGAATGTCAGAGATGAAGCAATTGAAGGACGTGGTGAAAAGCTGATTGTGTGTTTCACTTTCACTTATCTAAATAAAGGAGAGTCAGATTAGGGTATCAAGAGATAGGCTCTCAAGTAAAGAAGAGATAAAATCATTATCGCAGTGGCATTCACCATAAAATCACATTCACAACTTTGTTAACCGTTGAATTGAAATTTTATTAGCAATTTTGGGACATCTTGCTATTTAATTTCAACAATCGAATTGTTTATTCGTAGCTTGTGGTGGGGATATATTCAGTCTTCACTCTATATGATTTTTCTAGTTTTTTCATCTTCTTAATTCTTTATCAATAAGATTGTTGTTTTAGTTATTTGAGCACGATTCTTGCATTTGTTTGAGAACTCTCCTTAACACCTATTTTAATCATAATTAATTGATTCGGATTTTTATCTCATATTGAAGAAGTTTTTACATGAAAATTTTGATGTCTCTTAATTTATATGTTATTTATTTTTGTCATATATTTATTTAATTACTTCTCGCTAATTCTTGCGAGGGGGAATTTATCTTCCATGCACGTTATCTTGGTATTGTCTCCATCTAAAGCTTAGATTAATTCAGCAAGAATAAATTATACTTGCTTCGAACTAAAGCGAGGAATGGAAAAAGAATCAAGTTTGAGGAATAATTTTAAAGTAGAGCAAAACAAGTATTATAGAAGACAAAATCATATTTCAGCATATAAAAAGTGATTCGAGGTGTTATAAATGCAAAACTGAACGCATCCTAATTTTTTTTCATTTTATAGCACCATCATATTCAAATTTTATTTATTTACATTTCTGCTAACTTCGTGAAATTTATTTTCTTTCACCTATGCTTGTGTTGTTTAAGTGATAAGAGAGTTTTTTTTATGATTTGAAAGTTTGACTCTTTTGTACATGTAAAAAATAAGAGATAAATCATAAGTGAGTTTACTTAACTTAACTCGAATTAATCAAAATCTAAAATGATTTATAGATACCCAGTTAAGAGAAAAAAAAAATTCTTTCCTAATTTCACTATATCCACAATTAATACGAGGAGTTGTTGTCTTAGGAATTCAAAGCAATTTGTAAAAATTTTAAAATTCATTAAATATATCTTATAATTAATAAAAAATATATCTATAAATTAATCTAACTTTCATACACTATTAGTTTTAAAAAAATTATATTGGCAAAGCAATTAAAAATTATTTTAGATATAACTTTTAAATTAATTATTATAAAAAGTAATAAATTTACCATACATAATAATTATAATTAAATGATACTATAATTTTTTTTGTTGTACTATCAATGTATTTTAATTATTTTTTTAACAATTTATTCAAATGCAAAATATTGATATTATAATAGCAATTCCTCTGAAAATTAATTTTGATACATTGTCAACGGTGAATGTTTTTACGCTAACAACTAATTAATAGAAATTAATCTAAATATAATTGTTAAAGTAATTATTACAAGAGTTTAATTTTAAATTTTTAATATAATTTTTTTAAAATATTAATTAATAAAAAATCAGGTTAGATATGATTTTTAAAGTAATTATTATAAAAAATAATAAATTTATTAATTATTATATGCAAATCAATTGGCATGAAATTATTCCAACTTAATAAATGGTTTTGAATTTGAACTCTATACACACAATATATTAAATATTTTTTTTAAAAAATTATCTATAATTATTTTACCTAATTCAAATATGATTATCTTTCATAAAAAAATATATGTGATTTCTTAAAAAAAAAGTCAAGAAAGTTTGTAATTAGATAGTGATATAAAAATCATTTACATTTTCAATATTTAAATTAAATTCTTGTTATAAAATTTAATAATTTTTAAAATAAATATAATTGAGCTTGACTTTTTCAATATTTGTTAACTCCAACTTCTAAACCTTACAATAATAAAAAAAAAAATTCCCGTAGATGTCATTTTCCTCTCCTTAAATTTTCTATTATCAAAACTTCAATTTTTTTATACAAGATGTCTTCCATATATAAATATCTTGTATATTATAATTATATATATATATATATATATATATATATATATATATATATAAAATATGAAGTGAAAAAAGTATTTATAATAAAAAAAAATCTAAATCATACAACTATAAATAAAAAATTATGATTAAAAATTATATTTAATGCTAACATCACCATGTACAAATATCATGATTTATTAATTCAATCCAAATCTTTCATAATATGATTATAAGGTTTAGATTTATTTTATTCACTATCAAATATAAACCTTCATCGTACTTCATACATTTCCTCTATATATATATATACTCAAGAGTTTTCCTAAACTACATCAATTTAAGAGTAGTTAATAAATTATAATTATCTTAAAATATTTCAAATTTCTTCTTACCTAAATTAAAAAATCATAAATACACAAAAGATTAAATAAACATCATACAATTTACCGAATTATAATTTTATTTTTCGTAATATTATATGGATGAAAGCCAATTAAGTCATGCATGTAAAACTTTATTAACATATTAATAAGACCAGCTAATGGCTATATACAGCCTATGCAAATATTGCTGTGTGAATTCTTATATAAATGCTCATTTGGAATGACTAATGCACAACTTCTTTAAGTATATACAAAGGTGTTTGAAAAAACATAAAAATATTTTAATTCATCTATAAAATGTTTTTTATTTATTTTTTAAAAATTTTCTGTGATAATTTATAGGAATAGTTATGCAGACAAAAACGAATGCATGTGTGTATAAGAGATCTTAGTCCCTGATACTTTTGTGTTATTGTTAATCAGTAATTAAATTTAATATATAATTATAAAACAGTAATTAATAGTAATTAAAATAATGTAAACACAACAATATAGGCAAGACAATTCAAATAAAATCATTCTCTTTTAATTTGGAGGTGTGTAACTTAATTGCAAAGTATTACATGTGGGTATAAAGGATGATACTCACAGCAAGTAAAATTATCATTTTTTAATTTATATTACTTTTGAAACTACTTGATATTTATGTGCTTTTTTATCATTTAAATTATAAATCTAGTTGTTCTAATTAGATTACTAATTAAATTTGTAATTTATTACGTTATATACATTCTTAAATCCTCAAACATATATAACAAAGCTCAAAGCTAAAATAAATTGATTTTTTCTTAATATTTTTATAAATTTTGTTAACAAATGTCACAAATTTTCTTAATTATATCATTGTGATGAGTTTTGCTTAAAAAGATTAATATAGATTTAATTATAAATGATTTTCGTGACATACATACAAGATATTCTATATTTTGTAATTAATATTTTAGAGTATAGAATATAGAGTCATAAATATCTATATGAAAATTAGTACGCATATCTTTATTGAATAAACTTTATTTTTAACGATTACCCTCCCAATTACCTCCGGCTTGAGCCCTGTATGCGGAGCTTATAGAAAAATCTACATTCTAATCATGACTAAATAGAGTATATATATATTTTTTATTTGTTAACTAAATATTTTATTTTTTTTATTCATCCCTAAACAAAATAAATTATAATTATTTTTTCTAGTAAGCTTTTTATTTTTTCATATACGTTCTTCTTTTTCACTACAAAATATAATTTAATTAAATAAATTTATATTTTTATATGTTACCAGTAATTTTTATATACTTCTCTCTATAATAGCATGTAATTGTTGAATTTTTATAATAATTTATTATTTTTATATTTTTATATTTATGTGAATGGTAAATTTTTTAAGTTTATATCATAATTTTAAGATATTTTAATACCTTAATTTATATTTTAGTTATGTTTTAATTATTAAATATTTAAATTTTTAAAATTATTGATATTTTATGTCACAATTTTGTTTTCTAAATTTACGTTACTTAAATTTTTGTTTTTAAAAATTAAAACTAGGTAAATAATGACTAGCCATATTTATTTTTAATATTTTTGTGATATATATAATATTATTATAATTAAATTTTTAATCAAAATTTATTTTTTTAAATTTAAAATGAAATAATATTTTATAAGTATTTTTTTTACAATAATACATTCAAATATTTTAAAACTATATAAACAATCAATATATATATCCAAACAAATTTATTAAATTTTAAACACTTATAGCCAAAATCCTTATATAATAAAAACGTATTAAATAAAATCTTAATTAAAATATTATTTCATACAAATCTAAAGTGGCAGATTTGAGACTATGGCGATAAGTTCACTATGCATTAAATATTAAATATCCAGAGAGATAGTTTTACTTGAATAAAATTATCTCTTAGAAAAAATATATTGAAATTTTTTTGAGACTTCCAATTTTTATGAGCCAAAACAAAACTTAAAAAATAATATTATTAGGAGATCATTGACGTACACCGTTGGCATTTAACTTTATATTGTCAATTAATAAAAATTTATTCTTAATATAACTTTTAAATTAATTATTATAAAAATCTAATAAGCTTATTTTTATAATTATATGAAAAAATATATATCCGTATAATTTTTTAATTATTTTTAGTATTTTATAAAATTAAACAAAAAACAAATATATGCAATATCATTCATACTTTTTTTTCATTTAATAACGGGATTGATAAGATGTTAAAAAAATAATTAAAATGATTCATAAGAAAAAATAAAGCAATATGTACAGTCACCATTGTCCACCTACCCATGTTTTTCAGGCTAAAAATTGACAAAATTGATGCCTAACGGATTCCAGCTGATCCATTTTTTCTGAGTCTAGCTCGTGTAACCATTGTGCTTTCTTCCATTATTGTATCTTCCAAGGGAGGATTCTCATTTTCATTTGCAGAAGAGGATGAAGGTTGTGCTGCTTCAATCTGCATTGGCTCTTTCTCTGCAGGTAGGGATTGATTGGTCGTTTCAGGTATAGGATTAGACTTCTGGCTATTTACACCTGCTGCTGCGGAGGAGGCTGCTTTAGGCACTTCCTCTGCAACTTCCTTCTGGTGCTGAGTGGATCTGCTACAGGTAGGAGAAGATGATGGAACCTCAGCTTGTGGTTCTGTTGCAGCCGCTGGTTCGCTATTACTAGATGGGGGTTGACGCACCCTCACAGTTGGTCGTTGCTGTGAATTAAAGAGTATGTTTTTTTACGTGAAACAGTACTGTAAGGAAATGAGATAAAGAGCAAAAAGGTGGCATTTGATGCAGCAAACAAGAATCACAAAAATATCCATCTTAGTCTGTTTGGATTAACTTATTTGGAAAAATAATCACTTATTAATACCACTTTTTTTAGACAACTTTTAAAAAATAAGCGATTATTTTTCCAATAGTAACCCTTTCCAGACATGCACTAATGACCAATCAAATATTACTCTACAACTTTGACTTAATTGGTCAATATAACAACACGGAATGCAATAGCTGCAACACCTTTCAAAAATAAATATTAGATATCCAGATTTTTTTCCCTCTGTTAAAAAAAAGTCATTCCAGGCAAAAGTTTCTTTACATAAGCAAAATAGATCTCCTTCCCTAGATTAATATCTAGATTTTTTCCCTCTGTTAAAAAAGAAAAACATTCCAGACAAAAGTTTCTTCACATATGCAAAATAGATCTCCTTCCCTAGATTAATCATCTATCTATCTATCTATATATCCTGGAATTAAACAACAAAAGAATGAAGGGTAAGCAGAACAAACCAAGCACGTGATTTGGAATGCTTATTTTTCTCAGGTAAACTTCTTTCTTTTTATTTCAAAACTTCTCTTAAGAAGTTGACAGAAATACAAAACGATTGGTTATCCAAAATATGCTGAATCACGCACAAGCACATACCAAGAAGTCTGATGAATATAGATAGGAAAGCTGATAATTTTTCTACATAGGAATTCCAGTATTGTTAAGCACTTGAGCCACACCTCAAATATAATAGAGATGCTCAACAAGTACCTGAGCAGGGCGAGGCGAAGGTGTTGATTGTGCAGCAACATACTGCAAAATTTCAAATATTCTAGTCTGGCCATAACTAGCAGCTTTTTGCCAATACAAAACTGCAATATCTCCTGCCCTAGTCCTTAGTTCCAACAAGCTGCGATCAATTTCTGTTTCATGTTTTGCAACATATGGTCTAAAGAAGGAATCATACACATAAGTTGTTCCCTATCACAGGTAATAATATTAAGTTTAACCATCAAGCTGAAGAGAAGCAAATAACAGAGCAATACCAGGTTCTACCAAAGTAATTAGTTTCATACCTTTGTTTTCGGGTACCACAAGTATATAAAAAATGCCAACTTAGCTTCACTATACATTGGGACCCTTCAAGAATAATAAGTTGCTTATTTTAATAGAAAAGAACAATAAACTTTTTTTCTTTTTTCATTACAGAAAAGACATAGCATTATCTGCACCCATTCAAAGACAATATCCGTTACCATGATATAAAAGTATCACCAATCCGCTCGCATACTGTCAAAACAGCTACCAAAACCCTGTAACACAAGGGGGTAAGAGAAGAAGTAGATATTGGTATTTACCAACAGCTATTTATAAGTTTAAGTTTTATGCAGATGATAGATGTGCAATCTACCAGTACTGGCACCAAAAGCGAAGTTGTTCAATTTCTGGCTTATTCTTTTCAACTGTTTTATAGCATTCGTAGGCTGGGTAGGCATAGCCAAAAACCATCCTGCCAACAAATACATGGAAATGTAAAATATCCCAAATCTTGAAAATTACAGCATAACCCCATATACAAGAATGATCAGAGATTTAGTATATAGCATAAACATACACAAGTCCCCTGGTAAGAAAAGATCCTATCATTGTGTATCCCTGCCATGGAAAAAAAATAAAGAAAGATAACCAGTCAATCCAATTCAAACAAGATAGCTTCCAACTTCCAAGAAACTGAAACTGAACAAGAATTATGGGTTTCAACATATACACATCTCAAATTAAGCTTTGCTTTAATAAGAGAAAACACGCAGAAATTTGATTAAAACGGATTTAATTTCACAGAGGATTACACAAAGAATTAGGGTCACGACGAATTAAAGGCATATTCACATAACGTTGGGATTCTTACAAGAAAACGTCCCTTTGTGCAACGAAATTGAAACCAAAACCAAACGAGGTTGGCGATGAACACAATAATAGGTTTTGCGGTCTTGTCTCTCAAACAGCACGTGTGTCAAATTAGGGCGAAGTGAAATAAAGATCGGTTTCGAAGATCAAACTGAACAAAACCGACGACGCAAATAATAAGGAGGCAGTGAAGCTTGTTCAATTTAATTTACTCATCACAAAATCAAAGGAAGTGAGAGAAGTGAAGACACGTACCTGTCTAGTGCAAGAAAAAGGTATCTAATTCGGAAATGAACGTGTTTCGATGCAGAGAGAGGGAAATAAGTAGAGAAGAAGAAATTGAAGCCGTTTAATTTGTAATTGTTATGTTGCTTGCTTCCATTTCTGTTGCTACGCTGTATATAATACGGGATAGGAATGGGATACTCTTCTCTACTCTACACTCTACTTAACCCAACCATGGATTTCGGTTCACTCTGCTTACTTAGCCTGTTATACTCTTCTTCACCTCTTTCTACTATCAAATTAGTATTTTAATCGGTAATAAAATTTATAATAAGAATTTAAATTATGATATAAAACTATTTTTAAATTAAAATAAATAATAATTAAAAATTCTAGTATACATGTAAAGTTCAACTGAGAATAATTTGATATGAGTAAAAAAAAAATTGTTAGCTGCGGTAGTACAGTGGAATGCAGCTTACAACTAATAGAGAAGAGAGAACTTGAGAATGTTTAATAAAAAAAATAGATTAAGTATAGAAATTTGAAATTTTTAATTTTAAAATTTTGTAAACAGTATTTTAACTATATAAATATTTATTCCGTTGTGTTTAATGCTCGTTCTAAAAAAATGTTTATTATTCAAAAATATCCTCGTAGTTGAGAAACTATTTTCCGAAATATTGTAAGACATTAAAGTGAGAATTTATGTCAATAATATATTTTCTATTACCAATCAAGTCCAACAAAGTTAGTAAACATACATGTGTGAAAAAGATTTTGTTGGACAGTACTAAACTCACTTGATGAGATTTTTTTGCACAAAAAAGAAATGTCTAAACAGTGAAATTGATCTCAAAATCCCATATTCGAAGGAATACTTAATATATGTTAAAGAAAATTAAGTAATTAAAAACTAGATGAAATAAGAAAATTATTTTAATTAAATATAAAGAATTAATAATATAAAAATGAATAAAATAAAATATTAATTAATACAAAAATATAATAGCAGTCTTAAACAATTAATAATAATTTGTACATGAGTAAATAATATATACATCAATTGTGTAAAAAAAATTACATTGTCAATGGTTATTTAATAATAAACTATGATATATAACAAATTTTTTGAGTTTTATAATAATTAACTTAAAAATTATATTAGTAATAATTTTTATTTAGTTTTTTTGATAGTTGGAATTTTCTATTTAGTTAATCGTATAAAAAATAAAGTATTCGTAAATTAAGGTGAAACGATGCATGATTGTTACAGTGTCATTGTAATGGAAGCTTCTGACATTGGGCGAGTTAATTATTGCCTAATTTTAGTAAGCTTATAGATAATGAATTGTTATGTCTAATTAACCATCATATGCCCTTAATCGAGTGGGTAGTGGAGTGGATGGCACGGATCTTGTGGTTGTTTTTGTCGATCAGAAGAAAGGTAAGAGAACATACATTGTAGATTGAGGGATAAAAATGCAAAAGCTGATCAAAATAAATAAAAAAGAAGAAGAAAAAAAGAGGTCACTATTTAATAAAGCTCAAGTTACTTCTCACAAAGCCGAAGGAACCTTTAAGATGATATAATTACAAGATATCCATTACTATTGTATTATTATATTGTAGAGTAAACTATATTACCTTTTTTTTTTAGAAATATTTAAATTATCCTTCTTTCTTTGTTTTGAAATATATATGTTCCTTTTCCTTGAAAGACAAATACATGATATATTTTTATTCATTTTAATGTAAATAAACTTTAAAAGAAATTCTTTTATAGTGATTTTTGGTATAATTAACAACTAGCTTTAAATATCTATTGTCAAATTTAACCTTAAAATGAAATAAAGATTTTAGGTAATATTTAAAAATAATAATATTAATATTTTAAACTTCATTCAACTTTTTTAAAAATTAGCAAATTTAAAACAAAACATCATGGACACAAATTTTCACTATTATTATTATTATTAGATTCATTTATATTAAAAACATATCAAAATATAATATAGACTTAAATATATAGATACGTGTCTGTCTGGATTTACTCCTTATAATTTTTTTTTGTCACTTTTAAGTCTTAAAATTTTTTTAGTGTTATTTTTTAATCTTTATTACTAATTATACTTAATTTAGTATTAATGTGATTGTCAAAATTAATAATATTAATTAAATTAATTAAGGTAACAAAAAATATTTTAAATAAGATAATTAGATTATTTTTAAACACATAATTCAATTAATTAATATATTTTTATTTTAATAGAATTAATGTATTTATTATTTTATGTAATTAAGATAATTATATATAATTTAAATTTATAATTTATTTTTTAATATATTATGAATAGTAATTTTATATTTTTAATGTTATTTTTATTTTTCAATTCACTAATTTATTTTTAATATTTTATTTTTAAAATTATAATTTATTTATAATTATTTATTTATTTTTAATGTTGTTTTTATGTTATTTTTACATTTCAGTTTATTAATTTTTACTGATCATAATATAATTTACTTTCAATATATTATATTTTAATTTATTTTTGTCTTTAAAGAAAATTATTGCTTGAGATATATTTTAAAAATAAATTGTATTAAAGTAAGTCTAAATTAATAAATTAAAATATAAAAATAACATCAAAAGCAATATATTAAAATTAAATATATAATTTTTAAAAATATAATATTAAAAGTAAATTAATGAATTGAAAAATAAAAATAATATTAAAATAAATAAAATTGTTATTCATAATATATTAAAAAATAAATTATATGTAATTTTCTTATTTATATAAAATAACAAATACATTAATTAATTGAATTAAACAGTTAAAAATAATTTAATTATTTTAATTTAAATTATCCTTTATTACTTTAATTATCATAATTAATATTATTCATTTTGTTAGTCATGTAAGTACAAAATAACTGGAGTTAGTGATAAAAAACTAAAGGCTTAAATATGTTTTTAATCCTTCTAAAATAAACATTTTTTTTATTTTAGTTCCTATAAATTTTTTTTATTAATTTTCATCCTCTAAAATTTGAATAACTATTTATTATCCTTACTATTATGTGATATTTGTTGGTAACATATATGTTCAATAAAATGTCATGTGATTATCACATGTATTATCATGTTAACCTATTACATCTTTAAATATAAAATTTAAATTCTTAACATTAATATTATTTATCTATCTTAAAATGGATATTAGAGATTAAAAATAACTATTTTAAATTTTAGAGAAATGAAAATCAAATAAGAATGTTTTATAGGGATCAACATCATAATTTGCTTATTTTATAAAGATCTAAATTAATTATTATAAATTTTAGAGGAATGAAAATTATTCAAAAAATTTTATAATGACTAAAATCAAAACTCATTTATTTCATAGAAAATAAAAAACATATTTAAGTCAAAACTAAAAAAAAATATTAAGAAAATATCAAAATAAAAAAAATGATAAAAAATTTTAATGACTAAAACCAAATAGTCATATTCACATATCAATAAATTGCATTTAAGTTTATAATTATATTCAATTTCTATGAAAAAATATGTTTTAAAATAAAAAAATTAAAGTTTAATTTAAATAAATCTAAAATATATATAATTTACTCAATATTATATTATATTATATTATATTCGCATGAAAGTCAAGAAAAGGAGAGGAGAGATATGTAGATTGCATGTGGTAAAGATGTGGATGTTTCCTCTTTACAAGAGGAAAAAAGAGGCTAGCATAAAAAAAAAAGGAAAAAAGAGGAAATAAAAAAAAAAAGTAATAAAGGAAGGCCTCGGATTCTACGTTTATGAAAGGGCAAGTGATCCAAAATCTATTCCGTTCCCTGATCCAATAGGACACGCAAACGCCCAATATAAAAGATAAAAATCATGTCATGATGTGAATATTGCAACATCAAAGTATATTTAATTTTGTGGGTTAAATAGTTTCTAAAAATAGGATAATAGTTAATTTTAGTTCTAAAATAAATTAATTCTTAATTATTTATTTATGAAAATATATTATACATTCGTGTTTAGTTACGTTTTATATAAGTGAAACATTTCTTTTAAAATTATTCTTTGTAATTTACTCTATAACTTTAATATTATAAAATAATTTGTCGTGATTTAGTGTTTAAATAAAGTGTTTTCAAAACTTAGTAATAGTTTTTATTTCTATAAATAAATGACAAAAATGAGACATTTTTTTAATAAATAACAAATAATATATCTATCATTTGATACAATACATTTTTATAATTGAAGAATCAAAAGAAAATAAAATATTTTTTAGAAACTAAAAAAAAATATTTTTATATTTATAATGGTTAAAAATATATTTAACTTTTATTTTTATATTATAATTTTGAATACTTATTTTGGAGGATGAGATTAAGATCAAGCAAAAAATGTAACTTGTCTGAAACTTGTCAAATTCAATTTGAAAACATGTATTTTCAATTGAGTTGCTTTGGACATCAAGATTCAATGGAAGAAAAATTTTCATACACATAATCAAGCAAGCTAGGGAAAATTTTTATTTAAATTTGCATTTAACCAAATAGCAAAGCAAATAAATAAGTGTTGACCTTCTACTACAAGTATAATTGCCTTGCATGAAAATTACAATCTACAAAGCTAAAAATTTTAGAATTTCATTGAATAATCATACTATCAAAGTCACACCAATTTCCTTTCTCTCCCTATCTCTCATGCATGTTATATATTTATTATGAATTAGTTTCTTTTTCTTAATGTACTTTACGAGTTAGTCTTGCCTCCCACAAATCATTCTCATCCTTAACCACCACCACCACCACCACCTTCCCTCTCACTCCATAATCCCTTTCTTCTAAACCCTCAACCCAACAATGGTTGTAGTCTTAAAGTGATGGTCTAGTCACACCACCACCAACACGACATGGTCAAGCAATTTCTTGTGTGCACATCAAACCTAAGGACGTCATTATACCATTTTCGAAAGACCTCTTTGTTCTTGTCCATAGAAGGCAACACACATATACATACCTACTCATTCGACTTATTGCTCAGTTAACCTGCAACTTGACTCAACTGATTGCACAACAAACTACATTAGTCTCAATTATTACTTAATTAATTTTGAATTTTTTGAGATAAATTTGACTGTAATCATCTTATGTTAACCCTTGGATAAGACTTCCATTTTTACCATTTTAGATTGACTATTTTTTTTAATACATAGTAATTTATACACACAACTTATAAGAATAAAATTATTTATTAATAATTTACAATTATCTAAAAAATAATTGATTGTTATTATAAGTATGTTAATATTTTAAAAGTTGGAAGTGTTGTGCACACATTTCACTTGTCAAGCCATACTTGTATATTAAAGAAGTTGTGTATTGTACGTAACTTACTTCCTAAATATTCTCGTGATCTATTTCTCCAAGGTCTACCTTTCTAGGTTTCTTGTTATTTTTACTTCATAATTGACAATCGTTAACACATTTTTACTCCTTGTGATATTAGGTTGTCCTCTTCTCGTGTTCTATATTTTATTCTCCTTTTAGATCTTTTGACCAACATCTAGGGCAAACAAGAGTTGTTCTTCTCCTCCCCTAACTTAGTGATATCTTTTCTAATTTCTACCCTTTTAAAATTCCTATATTTAGATTATGTGCAATCTTTTATGTAGTTTCTACTATAGCATGAATTATACCACCTTCATCAGTGTTAGTTTGTGCCTTTGTCTCCTTTCTTCCAATGCTTCCCATATTTTTCCATAATGTTTTTTCCCATTCATTCTTTGTAAATTTATTTTTCTTGGGTCTACATTTGTTGCAATATAAATATATAGAGTGGTATCTTTTAGCCATATTATGCATAACTAACTATTTGTCCAAATTGAGCTCTACCAAAATCCATGCAATTTTTCACTAAGAGGTGTATTGATATGACTTTATCCACTATGTATAGTGTTGAACCAACTTGATAAAGAAATATTTTGTTATATAGTTCAATAGATAGTCTTGGTATTATTATCCATATTGCAACTTTGTAAGTAGTTTTTGTACTCACCAGGAAAAATGACCACCATTTTTGAATGATCAAGTAGGTGATCTACCATCATCCGTACTCTTTCTAAATAGTGTGTTAATAGTTCTCATCCATTGAGAATATACCAAGTACAATTAATCAAACATATAAACAATCTTTTATATTTATATGTTTTGTATAACTAAGTCGTACTTACTTCAGATGGTGCAAAAGTTTGTTATCATGCCTAACACTTTCATCATTAATATTTTCCTCCATGGTACCAACCAACTCTCCCATTCTTCATCTATTAGTGGAATTTTTGGACCTAGCACATAAAGTTTACATGTATTTTCTAGTTCATTGATCATGTACCATTTGTTTCTGGGAAGTTATTCTTTTTCTATCTCTCTTGCTCGTTTTCTAAGATTGCAACCTCACCCTAATCTAACAACAACTTGTCCTTGTATGATACCTTAATCACATCAAAGATATGTTCTTTATCCTCTCACAGGGACTTATAGATGGTTAGATACTTAAGTTTGTGGGAAAAAAAAACACACTAATTTATAATTCTAAATACTCCTACAAAATTTTCTTATTAGATAAAGAGGATATAACATTGTTGTTTCGCTAATAATAAACTAGCAGATTGATTTTTTTTGTAGCAATTTGTTTTATTTTTAAAAGTTAACTAGAAGCTGTTTTGGTTATAATATGCTGTTATTTAGTAATTAAGATACCGGCACATATTGTTTTATACATGTTTTTATATCCCATGTTTGGCTGGTACAAAATTATAATGTTTTTTTTTTAAAGACGGAGATTTTTTTTACACGGTTAATTAATTAAAAACTATTTTAAATATAACTTTTAGAAGTTATTATAAAATCAACATAAATTAACATATAACAAAAAAATAATGTTATAATAATTATTTTAAAAATTATACTTAAAATAATTTCAATTAATTAAAAATATTCATATTAATAATATATGAAAAGGCAACATAATTGTAGTTACTGTAGTTACATGTTTTTATTTATTTATTTGTTTTTTAACCTTCCAAATTTTAAATAGTTTATTTTTTATCTTTATTGTTTACCTCCATTAAAGAATACATAAATAAATAAGCCTCAATGATAACTTTCTTCCTTTATTTTATAATAAAAATTTATTTTAATTTTTTATCTTTTAAAAATTTTATTTTAATATTTTAACTCTCAAATTTGAATTAATGTAATTTTTTAAAAAATATTTTTTTTTTTAATTTTAGGACAGATTTTAAACTATTTTTTTTATTAATTCAAGATATAAAACTTGTCTATTTATTTTACATGAAAACTATACAATTCAATTAAAATTTAAATAAAAAAAATAAAAATTACTTAAAAAATAAATCTCATTAATATTTATAAAAAAATATGATATGAGATTTTTTATTTTTTTTTATAATTCTTGGACTCACTTTTATTGTAAAATAAAAAATCAAAATTATAATTTAACTTTTAATTAATGATAAAGAAATAACTTCCTCATGCAATGCCATCAAAAGTTAATTAATGTTAATAAGAATGTTCGGTAGTTATAATTGTCATGTCAACGTAATTTGGTGAATATTTAACATAATTAAATATTTAAATTTAAATTAAAAATTATCGATTAAATTAAAAGAATCATGTAAAAATAGTGCCGAGTGGTATATATTTGAAGATTTGTGGTGATATAGGTTTTAACCCAACTTTTATTGGTAAAATTATATATATATATATATATATTTATTTATTTATTTATTTATTTATCAAGTTCATGTTCGGAATTAACCAATTAAAAATAAAAAATGAGATTTTATTAAATAATTAAAAATAAAAATATTAAAATATATATGATTAATATTTTTCATTTATGTTTGTTGTTTGCGGAAATATATGAAATAAAACTAAAAGGAGAAGACAAGTTGGCAAAATTATATTTAAATGTGAAAGGCTATAATCGTGATCGTTAGTTAGTAAGACATCAAATGTTTGATTGAAGTTGAAGTAAAACGAATGGTTTAGGGTGGTTGCTTAAGATAGAGGGTCCTTCTCACTCAACACCCACCGACTCACTTCGATTCAATAACAAGCCCACCCCATCTCTCCGTCTTGACTCCCTACCCTCATTTTACCTTTATACCCTCACTACCACCGACACAACCCTTCTCAAACACACACATCCTCGTCATTTACCACACAAAAGACAAAAACTGCCAGCACATATTCTCCCGCGGGAACAACATTCTTCGCCGTCGCCACCATTTTCTCTAACCACCACCGTATCGGGTCGGTCGGGGCAAACAGTTCCACGACACACCAATAGAGTAAACTAGGTTGTTGGAGTTGCTCTGTCCGAAACCGAACCTCATTCCAAAGATAGTCGCTGTCATTGTCAGAAGGAGAAAGAAGGCATTGCGTTTTACCGTGAGCAACGACAATGCGTTGGCTTAGGGTTTGATTATATTGCATAGATCGAGTCTCCCAACACTTTGGTGAAGCACATTTTGCAATTTGAATAATAATATTAACAATGGGAGAAAAATCCAAGTCCAAAGGGTGTTGCGGTTGGTTTATCGCGTTTCTGATTCTCGCTATGGTCGTCGCTGCTGTTGTTTATACCGTTAAGAAGAAATTTGGTCACTCCGATTCCGATAAACCCGCTCCGGTTCCCGGTCCTCCTGGCGCCATTAACCAAAAATACGCATCTGCACTCAAAACCTCACTGCAATTCTTTGATATTCAGAAATGTATTCATTCTTTTACCTTCTTTTTTTTTTTATTTCAATAATTTATATTTATTAAGGCATTTCTGAATTATTATTTAATTCATTAGCCTCTTTAATTTTCTATTAGCACTTATTCTTTACGTGTTAGTGTTAGTTAACAATGGTGTTTCCTCGTGTCATGCAGCTGGTAAGTTAGTTGACAACAAAATATCTTGGAGAGGGGATTCGGCTCTTAAGGATGGGAGCCAAGCGAAATTGGATCTGTCAAGAGGAATGTATGATGCTGGGGATCACATAAAGTTTGGTTTTCCGATGGCTTATACGGCCACCGTGTTATCGTGGGCCATTCTTGAATATGGAGATCAAATGGACGCCGTTGGCCAGTTAGAAACGGCGCAAGATTCGCTCAAGTGGATCACTGATTATCTCATCAATGCTCACCCTTCTGAGAATGTTCTATATATCCAGGTTACTTTGTTTTGCAGCTTTCTTTTGATGCCACCTTGATGTGCAAGTTAGCTAGTGTGCAACTGTTCATGCATGAATTTTTTATCTTTTCTGTGTGGGTACTCCATGATTCTTGGATTGAATGTTCTGTGTGTTAAACTATAGGATTTGACTTTGATCCATTGACAGTGCAAGAGATTTTACATAATCAGTGAATTATGTGCTTTGACTAGAAGTGTAAAATGTTCGTTAGTTATAATGATGATGCAGCACATTCTTGTTTCCTTACAGTGAAAAACTGTTACATTGACAGTTAATCAAATTTAAAATCAAATCTATATTGTTGTTCTTCTAGAATTGGTTTCCTATTTGCAAGGTTATTGGTATGTTTGTGGTGTTAATCCCATGGCAGCCCATGAAAATAGGTAAGTGATTTTGTTAAGGGCTGGCTGGCTATTGATTTGAGATTTTCTAGACTCCATTTTTTTTCCTTTGTTGTATGTGCATATGATGATTGAATAACTCGAAATACTCTTTTTCCTTTTTATGTTCAGCCACTTCAGTCTTTTTCATTTGGTGTATTATAACTATCAAGCCTTTAACAACCTATTTTAGGTAAACCTTTTCTAACTTGTTACATGTATTAAAATCATTGTGGCAGGTGGGTGATCCTGTTGCAGATCACAAGTGTTGGGAAAGACCAGAAGCCATGACTGAGGCACGACCACTCATACAAGTGAATGCATCTTGTCCTGGATCAGATGTTGCAGCTGAAACTGCAGCAGCCATGGCCTCAGCATCTTTGGTCTTTAAAAAGACTGATTCTACATATTCAAGCACTCTCCTCAAGCATGCAAAACAGTTGTTTACTTTTGCTAACAAGAATAGAGGATCTTATAGTGAGAATATACCTGAAGTCCAGACATATTATAACTCAACTGGATATGGTGATGAGCTTTTATGGGCAGCTAGCTGGCTCTATCATGCTACAAATGATGATTCTTACCTTCAGTTTGTGACTGGCCAAGATGGAGAAGACTATGCTCAATGGGGAAGCCCAACCTGGTTCAGTTGGGATAACAAGCTTGCTGGAACTCAGGTATTAAGAAAGGATAATGATAGATAGTACAGATTTCTGTTTGCACAAAAACTGAATAACGTGCTTCTCAAGTTATTTCCATCAAGCATCCTCTGTTTTTTTTTACCTTATTTGCTATTCAACCAATACTGTTTGAACATGTCAAATTTCACACGAAGAGTCTTCATGCTGCACAGTAGAACTCATTAGAGAAAAGCTCAATCTTTTTTCCAGTTTCCAATTTGTGATTTTATTAACCGAGGAGTGAGGACAATCATTAGTGTTATGAGTGTTGCTATAGAGAATGGCTTTTTAGATTTTATTGCAACCTACTTGCCTACACATCGTAAAGAAGACAAAATGACCTATTGGCTTAAATTTCTGTCTTATGAACAGAGTTAAGCTAAATCAAGAGTCTTGTTGCATTCTTGTGTTCAGGATCGTGCTTCTAGTTATATTAAAGCTGACTTTTGCTATTCACATATATATCCTTTAATAATTCTGCCTTGTTGGTGCAGGTTTTGTTAGCTAGATTAAGCTTTTTTAGGGCAAAGGACATATCCAATTCCTATGGCTCTGGACTCCAAAGTTACAGGAAAACGGCTGAGGCTGTAATGTGTGGCCTTCTTCCGGATTCTCCAACAGCCACAAAAAGCAGAACAGATGGTAATATTCTCCTTGAATGCTATATGATTGGATACTTGCACCTATAATCTTATTTTTCCTTTCTCCCTGCCATATACCATTTTTGACATCTTGACATCTTGTTAGTTACATGCTAAGTGCTCCCGTTGAGGGGGTCTAAAAAGGGTCAAATCAAAATGTTGGAAACCTTACACCTCATGAGCAGCCAGGCTGTTTGCATGATTAGAATCCATTATGGTTATGAGGGTGAGACAGTACTGCTTCCCCAAGGCTCAACTGCTAGGAAACTTGAGAATTTCTAATTAACTAAATTGAGTTATAGGCGGATATCAAATAATTGACATGTAGACTATTTTTTATTGCCTGTGATGTTGGACTCAAGAAATAAACACACTGAATTCTGAATAAAGATAGAAATATATTTTTTTAGGCCAAATTTGAGTACACACATAGAGGGTTTCCCTCTAACACACCGAGGTTTTCCTCTTTACAAGGTCTTTCCTTCTTAAAAACACATGAAATAACAATTTGACACCTTAATTCCATTTTGCAAGTCTATAACACAACTTTTATATCACTATAACTGTTGCATTATAACCCATAATTGCCTGATCCAAAATGATTATAAAAATAACTGCCTAATAAGTAATTACTTCCCAATGCAGAATTTTAACTGCCTAAGTTAGATTTTGACCTATCAATGCCTCCCGCTACAGTAGCAGCCTTGCCCTCAAGGCTGAAATAAGGAAACTGCTCCTTGCTGGTTGGCCACATGGAAATGACCTTTTCCCCTCCTTTTAACATACTCTTGATAAGTTAAATGCCTAGTGCCACAGTTTTTATTCAATGAATTTTGTGAATTACTACAAGCAAAACTTTGTAGTTAAGAGAAGAAACAAAACGTTGTTCTTGGGCTCAAAAACAGCCAATACCAAACTGGAAATTGAAAAATTCAAAATCCCCCCCCACCCAACATCATACTATCACCATACAATTTATTCTCGACCCTTTTGGCTAAATGAATGGCTCTAGGCATAGTTTGTGGATTATGAGTCCTCACTGTTCTTTTAATCACATAATTTAAACCATTCATAAAAAAATCTTAAAGACAATTATTCTGGAATCTTGATTATTTGGGCCAATAACATTTCAAATTGCAGCACAAACTCCTCCATAGACTCGGTTTGATGCAAGGCTTCTAATTGTTCATAAGGATTTTCAGTTCCACTACTAGAAAACCTTTCCAAGAATTATACTTTTCAAAAACAAATCATCCCTGGCCTGCCAATCAATTGGATCTTGCCCATCAAAATGGGGTAATTCCACTTTCTGCACCTTTTTTAAGATATCTGAATCCCCATCTTCAAGGCTGGATGAATGAGTGTTGAAATGCTCTTGATCATGTGGTTGACTAGTTCTAACTTGGTTAGAACTTCTTATAGGGCGTTCTCCACCAATTGACTCTTTTTGCATAACCAAATCCTTCAACAATGGTATAATGGTATCCTAACTATCAACCCTTTCTCCCATTTCTCCAAAATCTCTGTGAATGTCTTGTGTTGCATCCCATGATCCTTAGGGTGAGAATTGGGTCGTAGTATCTTGGCATTCATCTCCTCCATATTCTTCTCCAATCCTTCCACTCTAGAGTCTATCCTCGCAGGCATCCGACAAGTTGAACTTAAGAAATGAACACACTAATTTTCTGAATAAAGATAGAAATAGTTTGTTTTTTAGGCCCGATTGCGTGCAAAAAGGAGTTTTTTCCCCTAACACATACAGGGTTTCCCCACTTCAAAACATAGGAAATAACAATCTGACACCTTAATTCCCTTTTACTAGTCTGTATCTCATCATATATATCACTATAATTGTCATAACCTATAACTGCCTAATTTTAAGTTAATATAAAAATAACTGCCTAATAACTTTATACCGAATGATATTTGTCTAAATTAGATTTTGGCCTATCATGTGATACATTGCTCCAGCATAAAAATATTTTTTTTTAAGTTTAAAATTCTGAAATTCATTTAGAATCATATTTCTACTGCTACATGTTCTTTAATTAATTTGTTTTTCTCTAATGCAGGTGGTCTTATATGGGTGAGCGAATGGAACTCTCTGCAGCATCCTGTTGCATCTGCATTCTTAGCTGCTGTTTACAGTGACTATATGCTAACTTCACAGACAGCAAAACTAAAATGTGATTCAGATTCCTTTACCCCATCAGATCTTCGAGACTTTGCCAAATCTCAGGTATGCATCCATTATTTGTTATTTGCATACAATATCTGCTTGGAGTGATCCATGTTCAAATTGAAAATCTATGGAAATACTTTCAGGCTGATTACGTATTGGGCAAGAATCCTATGCATATGAGTTTTCTGGTGGGCTATGGAGATAAATACCCGCAATTCGTGCATCATAGGGGGGCTTCAATTCCTGTTGATGCAAAAACAGACTGCAAGGAGGGGTTCAAGTGGCTTGACTCATCTGATCCTAATCCCAATGTAGCTACTGGAGCACTTGTTGGTGGACCCTTCTTAAATGAGACTTTCATTGATTCCAGGAACAATTCCATGCAAACAGAACCAAGCACATACAACAGTGCTGTCATAGTCGGTCTCTTATCAAGTTTAGTCACCACATCTTCTGCTGTTCAATCCTTTACCTAAGCTGTAGCTTCCTCTCCGTCCTCAATTCCACTTGCAGATACAGATTTATGTTTTTTGTAGGTTTGTTCATTTCCCTATCCTGACAAATGAAGTGTTGCTAAAAGCATGAAACATGATATTGTAACGACATGCTTGATTGTTTGAGTGTAAACCGTGAGGTTTGGATAGGTTTATCGTGAATATGTACGGGTGTAGTTTGATTTGGCATTATTAGCTCAGCAGGTGTGGAGCTATTTTGTTGTTGTTGTTTGTAGTACACAACTTTAAAATTTATTATTATTATTACTAGCGCTACTATTATTGTTTTCATTAGACTGTGATCACATTATTGATCTTTGGTTTCATTCTGTTGTACAAGCAATCTGTTTGACACAACCAGCCCTCGACATGTACATTTTGTTGGCATCTACGACTACCTTGTACCAATGCTGCACATGATCACTTGCCTACATGCAGTGATACTTTATTCTGCAAAACTGAACTTATGAGGAAAGGTTATCATTTATGCTTTTCCTTCATTAACTGTAGTAACAACCTTGGTACACATCACTCATGTTAAGAGCGAGGTAGTAAAATTAATGTGTAAAGTTGAAATTGGATAAGCTGTAACTAGATGGTAAAATTTGTACAACTATGGAGTGATTTACGTACAAGTTTTTGCGCATTATTTGGGACTCGGATTATTCAAGTGGGTGGATGAAATAAAGAAATATTTCAAATATTATTTGTGGCAAAAAAGGTATTGCTCAAGTTTAAGAAAAAAAAAGTAATGTATCAAAATTATTAAAATACTATTTAGTTTCTTAAATTAACAAATGATGGTCATTTTAATATCTAAACAGTTATTTTAGTTTCTAAAATTACAACAATAATTAAAGATTAAAATGATTTATACTTGATATTATAAGGACTAAAATATATATTTATATCGATATTAATCTATATAAATGATAATTACTTATATCTTTTAATTAAGATATAAAATATTTGAATAGGATAGGGACAAAATTATATGCATGTTTGGAGACTAAATTGATCAACACTCATTTTATTGACTAATTTGATTATTTTTCAAGAATATTTTAATGAAATAACTATATACATGTTTGGATGCACTTTTTTTTTCACTAATATGCATGTGTCTTTTTGAAGCATTACAAAGCTGCTTCTGCATCTTTTTAATAATTTGACGCGAAAACATCAACTACTTGTATTTAAATTTTCACATTAAGCACGCTATAAGATATGTAACGTTATATGGAATTAAGTTTTGAACGATAATATTCAACAAAAGAACAAATTTAATATAGTAGAGATAAGAATGTTGTGTTAGACAGGTAAATATATTCAATACCAATATAGTAGAGTAACACCAATCTTGTATTCATACTTTGTTTGGCTTGAGAAAGAAAATAAAATGAAAGTAGAATAAAAAAAAAAGAATTTGGATGAAAAGAAAGAAGTGAGAAAAAGAATAAATTTTAGCCTGATTTGTTCATTTGTAACAAAGACCAATAGACAGTTCAATTAAGAAAATAGATTAAAAAAAGGTGACCTCACGGCTAGATAAAAAGATTAAAAACAATTATAGATAAAATCATTAAAAAAGAATTTAATTTAATACTTTATACTTAAACATACAATAGAATTAATGTTATGCCGTTGTTGGATTTATATATATATAGTCAATAGTCAACCTTATACAATGGGAAAAGCTGGATTGCTGTGGTTTTTCAAACCAATAAAAAGATGAATTAGACAATGGCGGAGGTTTAAAAAATCATAGATGGCGTAAGATGGTAAGAAAAAATGAAGGCATTTATTTAAATGCATAAAAGGGGGAACCAGACGGGAATGTTTACTTTTGGGTTGAAAAGGAATTGTTACACAAAGATATAGAATTTCAGCGAACAAGTCCAAGTTTAAGTTCGTGATGGTCGCAAAACTTTCAAAACGCCAATGATTTTGTTTCCTTTCCCAGAATTCAAAGAGTACGTACATACTTATACTTATATATACCCGATGCTATTAATATTCCCAAGGTCGACTCATTTTGACGGGCAAAATTGTGTGAAACTAGCAAGGGAACAAGCGAAGCAAAGTCCATGTACACATTTGCGGAAAAAATAAGGAAAAGCTACACAATGATTCAATTGGTGGGACATGAATCAATTCATTATTATGTCACTAAGCTCGCTATTAGCACATCTTAAACAAGACTTAATCAATGTTTTTAATCATTTTCTTTTGGTTCCTCTTTAATCTTTTTGACCATCATAAAAAAAGGAAAGAGGAAAGATGAATGCACACAATTAAAGACTATAGAGACATGATTCCCACCTGCATTAGACATTTTATCAACCAGGCTGATGCTTATCCAATACCCAAAAGGAGCAAAAGGAGAAAAATAGGAAAAGAAAAGTAATCAAAAGCCAAACGAAAAGGGTTATATATATTTTTTATTTCCTTTCCATACACGTCCTCCTTCCTTCCTAGTTCCCAATTCATACCATATAGCCATGCCATGCCCACCTTTTGTCGAATAAAGAAAGAATCAGAACGTGACCAGTTCTCAATTCTCATTCGTTCTTCTTAGCGAAATGCCATGTCCACGTGAGCATGCACATGTAATTCCTTGGAAGAGCATCACGTACGTATTTATGATTCAGGTTAATTTTTTTAGCATGTAATTTAAATATTTTTAATCTGAATAATCTGAGACATAAAAATGGTTGAAAATAAAGTAATAATTTATTGTGTAGTCTTGGTTGTTATGTGCTAACGTCAAGAGGTAGCTGATTGAAGACTCAGCAGGCAACCTACTAACTAAGGGGTGGCCTGTGGGACACTCTTCCCTCCGTCATGACTTTATTTATCCTTCCCTTTTGTTTTGTTTTGTATACGAGGCACCGTGTATGTTGTCCACCGAGTACGGTCAAGGACAGGTGTCCTTTCAGCCCTTCAATTATTCAAGATGGATCAACAATAACTTCCACACCATGCTCCAATTTTGCTGCTCAGTTTTTAGCTCCAATTATCAATTATGTTGCCAAACTCTTCAAATGTCCCACGATACTCTGTCCATACAAATAATTCTGCAAGCCACCATCAATTACCCATCATTTTTAAGATTGTTTTCTAGTTCGTTTTTTTAACTGCACAGATCATATATACTTTTGTGTTAAAGTTTCATTTGTCTTTTCAAATCAACTATCTATAGTTTTATTTTGACTGTATCTGATGATGCGGTTCTATAAAAATTCAAACTTCCAATTTCCAAATAGGCCTTATTTCTGTTCAGAATATTAAGAATTTGGTAAAACAAGAGAAAAAACAATTTAAAATCTCCCCATATTAATTTATTGCAAGTCATAGATGTTTGCATATCTTACATCCTTCCTTATCTTCAAAGACCCATATAATTATGTTGCGGGAGTCTCTTCCATTTCTATGGACCAAAAAAAGGCAGATTCAAAAATTAGGTAAAGAGGAAATACAAATAAATAAACTAATATATATTGTAAAATACTGTCATATTAATGAAAGGCGTCGGGTTTATTTTTGTTACTATACATCTTGTGTAATAAAAATTAAATTGTTATTAGCATAACTCTTGTGATTTTATATTAATATATATTATAATATATTAATAGTATATTTTTTCTTATTACACGAAATATTTACTAATTTTGTTTATAATTAATTTCTATTAAAAAATTCAATTAATCATTTTTAGTAGAATCTATCCATTCAATTATGAATTTTCTACCTATAACTTCAAATTATAACTTCAAATTGAAACCTTATTTAACAAATCTTAACTTAGTTATACTTAGATCATACAATAATGGTATTTGATAATATTATTTTTTTATCAAAATAATTATATATCAAAAAAATATATATCATACTTTTAATAAACACAGTAATGATTATTAATAGTTTAGTTTTTATTAAATAAAAACATATATGTAATAAACATAAACCTAATACTTAATATATGATATTTTTGTAATAATACATAATTAAATTATATATTTTTAGGTAATTTTAAAAAATATATATTTAAATTAAATTAATAAACTAATAAAGATTTTGGGGGAGGGTGTGGACACCCCCCCGAATCTGCCGTTGCCTAATTCCCATTTCCCTTATAGCTGATAGGATCTGGAAAACAAAAGAAAAAAAAAGAATAGTGGGAAGGTAAAATTGATATACATATTTGAATTTGAAAGCATAGGAATGGAGCAATATGTGGTTAACTGTGGTTGGGTTATCCTGATTCATCCATCAAATGGTCAAATTGGGTGGGTTCCATCCATGGGGGACCATAAGGTTGGTTAGAATAAGACTCAGAAAGTGTCTCTTTTTTTTCTCATCGAGTAGTTAGCAATGAAAAAAAGAAAAGAAAAGAAAAGAAAAGAATAGGGTCCGTCCCCGAACCCAACCCACATATGAAAAATAACTGGGACAATAATAGATAGATGCCCATGGAACCTCATCATGTGATTCACGTCAACATTCCAACCAAATTATTATTATTTTAGTTCTATTTCTATCAAATTTCAACGTGTCATCATTGTTGTCCATCCACATCAATTTCTTTCCATTAAGAGCTGTATTCAACAACTTATTATTTATATTTGAAACTTATTGCATTACAAATCACCGACATGATAGAAAACGCATAGTGTATGTATATTAATTATATATAATCTTCAATCACCCAACTAGGTCAAATTCTAATATTGCACAATTAGTTCGTAACTAAGAAATCAAAATACATAGTTCTCAACCAATCGAGAAAAAAAAAATAATAATAAAGAAACTATGTAGTAAATCTTGAACTTGAAAGAAATTACAAATGATCGAAGAGATCCACAGTTAAATTCTAAAAACGACTGTGGTCGCCCTATTCTGTGGAGCTTAGAACTACATGGTTATAATTATACACTAAATCTAGGGTTCTTGATGGTGCATTAGTGTGGTCGTAGAAAAGTATTTTAGTCAACGAGAAATATCTGACTTTGCAGTGTTAACTAACTGTTGCTCCATCTCCCAACTTAGCTTGGGGGCCACGCCACAGTGCTCGGGGACATATTCCTGTTCAAAGTGCAAAATCAACGGTTCAGACAAATGGACCCACCACGTTGTCCCACGTGTGCTCGGGTGATTGGAAGTACCATAAGATGATTATTATTAATATTATTATGTACCTCAAGTCTGCACATGAGGTCTTGGGCAGTTTGGGCAGAAACAATAATGTGACGGGCAGCTGGTGTTACGAAACCTTCGTCCACAGCTTTGTCCATGAATGCCAGCAGCGAGTTGTAGTACCCATCCACGTTCAACAACCCCACCTGCAACCAATTGCGTCACATCACTTTTTTTTTTTTTTTTTTTAATTTTCACTATATTATCCTGTGCCTTCAAAATTATATTTTAAAAATTCATCATTTTTTTCGCTTATAAATAGTATTAAATATATATTATTAATAACATTAAATAAATCACTTTCATTTTCTTTAAGCAATATTCTTCCATTATTAGTCAGCATCCATCTTCTAAAAATAATCATTAATCAACTACTTCCCTCTTTGAACAGTAAACACCATCATTATGTCTTTTTCTTTGACTTCCTCAAATAAAAGAATTTTCGCTAATAATGTCTATTTATTACTAGTAATTAATAAACGAATCGTTTCTTTTCTTAAAATACTTGATTTATTATGTGACGTAAGCATTTTAAAAAAGTACTCTAACACGAGAAAAAGGCTTTTTGTGTAGAAACCAAAAAATATTATTATCTAATACTATTATTTTAAATAAAAGACTTGAAAAGAAAAAAGAGTTTTTTTGTTTTGGAAATTAATCTTACCGGTTTATCATGGATACCTAGTTGAGCCCAGGTGATAATTTCCAATAGTTCTTCAAGAGTGCCATATCCACCTATTGGAACATAAATTTGCAATGAGTTATTATTACTGCCATAGTAATACTACAAGTATTTCTCGTCATACAACAAAAAAATCATAAATGATGGGAATTTCGTTGGAGTCACCGCCAGAAGAATCGGAATTATACAACACATAACATACATACAGTTGACAGTTACAGTTATCTTGGGAAACGCTTTCGAATTCCAAAAGAATGTCAACGAAGGATGAAAAATAAAGATGGACCTATTTATACACGCAGATTTTTTTCAAAAGCAAATATGCTAAAATAAAAAAAAGCTAGACCATTATCCTTAAGTTATTATTTTTTTGATAGCTGATATTAAAATATATTTGCAGAGAGTTTTTATTGTAGAATTAACGTGTTTGTTAAATTAATAAAGTATTGGTGTAGAAAAAGAATTTACATGGGAATGAATAAATAAAATTGATTGAAAGGGTAGGGGTGAAAGGCAATAATAATATGTGGTTATCCATATAGGGCACGGCAAGGGACACATACAAGTTGGAGAAGAGAGAATTTATAAAAGAGAAAGAGAAAGAGAAAGAGAAAGAGGAGAATATGATGGGGAAAGAACAAGAAACAGAAACCTGGCAGTGCAATGAATGCATCGGCTTGTCGGGCCATTTCGGCTTTGCGTTGATGCATGCCCGATACCGCTCTCACTTCTCCAACACTCTCTCCAGTTATCTAAACACATTAATTAACTATTGTCAATTCCACTACTATTTTTTTTTAATTAATTCATTCATCTTCTTCTTCTTATTATTATTATTATGACCCTAGCTGCCTAATTGTCAAAACAAAAACAAGTACCTCTCTTGCATTAAGTGTCTTTGGAATCACCCTGTACCACCAAGAAGATTCATCAGCATAAATACAGGAAGAAAGAGACAGAACAAGGGAGCGGTGAGTTACCCTAACACGTGGCGTCCACCATCATACACAACTTGTGAGATTAGACCCATCAACCCTATGCTTCCTCCTCCATAAACCAAGTCAATGTTCCTCTCCACCTACATATATATCACACATTTAAAAAAATAAATCACTTTCAAAGTAAAAATTAACTGAACCCTTCAATTAACCATGGACAATGCTAAAGCTCTTGTTTGAAAGTATCACATATGCCTGATATGATAGAACAGAAAAAAAAAATCACAAAAAATAATTGTATTTTGCTTAATATGTATTTATTTTGATTTACGCAAGATATATATAGTAGAAGACTAATTTTTTTTAAAACAAAGATTATTGAAGTAAATTTTATTTTCATAAAATCTTTTTCATACACATAATCAGAAATCAAACTACTGAAAACATACTTAACCTTGATTGATATATGTATTATGTTATAGTATAGCTGAGCAAACTATTCAAATTACTACACCAAGCCTAATGATTTCAGTTTGAAGTGCTTAATTAATATACATATATACTTGCCAGTTGTTTTCCGAGTTGAATAGCAGCGAGCTGGTAGCTGGGGTTTTTTCCGGGGCTGCTACCACAGTAAACACAGATGCGTCTGAACCTAGACTTGATGGTGGGTTGTTGGTGTTGAGTATCCATGAGAGTGAGGAAGGAAAGAGATAATAGGATATAGGAGAATTGAAGGTGTATGTTGTGTTGTGCAAAGGAAAGAGGAAGAAGGAAATAAGGAGTGAGGAATCACTTTGAACCCAAAAGTGAGGAGGAATGAGGATTGGTGTCATTGGTTCTCTTTATAGTGTGAGTGTGTCTCTTAAATAAAGATATGAGAATGAGAGCGCCATGCCACCCACACATGACATGATAATATTTCGCATACCATATCATATCATATCATATCAATTCCCTTCCCCATCACATCTCACGTCTCTCTTCTCTTCTCTCGTTTCGTCTCGTGACATATTCTTCCTTGAATCTGATTGACACTCCCCTATCGTTTTCTTTTTCTAGTTCACCGTATATTCCTTTTCCTTTTCCATCTATCTATTTACCTATGTGCTGTAAATTTATTCTACACTTTTCATATAATTCATGCGCGTAATATATTTTTTATCTAATTTTTAAAAAATAGAATTCCACTCTTTCATGATAAAAAAATATTATATATTATCTATTATATATTATATATTATATAAACAAATGAACTTTCGAGTTTATATGTGTTATGTCATTACGTCACATGTACGCTAGCTGAATTATATTAAATTGATAACACATACATACAAGATTTTAAATATTTTTATATTTAATCATGTTAAGGTTGTAATGGTTTCTAACTTTTTTTTCTGTTATAATGGTTTCAACTTTCAAACCTCATAAGTTCATATCATGCACGGATGCACTGTACCTAAAAAAGCCTTCATATATATCATGCTATTGCAGTTTCTTTGCGGTTCTAATATATTCGTACTATTAAACCGCTGTGCAGTTCAGTGGTCCAAAATAATTGTCCTTCTCCACCATTTTTTCCTAAAAAAGTAACGGGAGCATTGATCATAACCAGGTTATTAACGATTTTATATAAAAGATATCACGGTTCAAGTTTAACATATAGGTTAGATTTTTTATATTAAAAAATTTATATATAAAATATAGTTAGATAAATGAAAAATAGAAATGACTATTAGTATAATTTTAGAGACGCAAACAAACTATTAAATATGCGGGTAAAGTTTTCTATGTTTTTATTTATTTGAGGGCACAGCACACTGTCAATTGCTTCGACTTTCAAAAGCTTCATGATGATAAAAAATATAAATATAGGAGTCCCAGTACTTGGGAGTTATATAAGTACACGTGAATGTCACGTGAAATCTTGGATGTTGTCTGTCCGGCCCGTGATTCGTGAATTGCTTTCTGTGAAAAATAAATAAATGCAAAGGAAACAAGACGGTATGCATAAATATCTTGAATTTAACTCTTCCAATGATTTTTTAAGAATTAAAAAACTAACCGAATACATTTTATAATATTTGTATTATTTTATTGTATCAACCAAATAATTTATTGTATTTGCAATAATTTACAATAGTTTTATTGTAATAACCAAATAAATCATTATTTTTTATTAAATAACTATACTTTTATATTCTTTTGAAAGTATTCAGTTTTTTGTAAAAGCATATCTAAACTAATAAATATTTAACGTCAACCTTACGTGTTTGTTGTCACACTTATTTGAATAACTTTTATTCAAAATATTTTTTTCTTCTTTATTAATTAAGTTAATAATTTATGGGAAAATTATGGAATTTAATTAAATAAAAGTGAAAATAAATATATTATATTGATAATAAACATTCTCCTAAATTATTTATTGTCGAGTGGAAAAAATTATGGACCTACTAAATAGAAATCTGATAATCATAACTTTTTTATTTTTCGTCAGAATGATAATCACAGCTGTAGCGGTTGTTACATGTAATACAGGACCAAGCTACTGGGCCTGCTCGATTGCCTATCAATCACCATTATAATAATGCATAAAAGGGACATTTCGTAAGAAAATAAAAATATTAAATCAAATTCACATGGTATATACCTTCTCCTATATCACATTATCTGTTATTTTAATATTAATTATTTTTCACAATATATTTATTTATTTCTATTTCACATAAATATTAAATAATTTATAATTATTTTATAACTTTCAATAAATATATTTCTACCGAAGAAGAATTTTGAAAATATAGGCGTGTTAAAACCTTTTTTAAAAGATAATTTTGCAATTTACATATGGATCCAATCTCATTAATGATCAAGTTGTACTTAATTTTGGCAATCACGGAAAAAAGAGGTGGCAGTACTTTGAAGTTTGAAGAACAACTAAACAGTGGCATATATGTATCGTCTTTGTCAAGCACTCTCTCCACTTCTCAAATCAGATACGTTTCTAATTCAACCTATTTATGTATCTGTCATTTTCCAACTTAAGGAGGAAAGAATGTTTTAGTAATATTCTATACCCTTTTTCAAAAAAAAAATTTATAGCTTTTTGTTCATTAGGAGCCTACCGACTTTACGCAATAGCTATTGTGGATCAAATGAGAATAAACTTGCAAGTATTATTACACAGTAGCCACTCCCTTTTCATCTCTCATTCCCATTTGCTTTTCCTTAACACTGGTTTCATATTTGATTCCCGTCCTCTCTGAATTGGTTACTTATGATTTAGTCTGAATGAGTTAGAGACCAGAACCTTGGTCTTTCGATTTCCATCAAAAAAGAAAGTCGCAAAACCTTTTTCACTTTTAGCATTCTGTATATTTTTTAACCCTTGTGAAAGAAAACATTCTTCCTCTCAAATATAATTAATTAGCCGCAATTTCGGATTATTTACGTTTACACTAGAGAACACATTCATACAAAATTTCTCAAGCTCAAATACAAGAGTTTTTAATCAGCCAAACCAAAAATATGATTTCATGTGATTTAGACTAATCGTGCCTATTTAAAAAGCGTCTTTTAATAAATAAAAAAACTGAAAGGAAGTATCAATAATACTTTAGTATTGTATAAGAAGAAGTAATGTCAATAATACCTTAGTTACGTGTGATAATAATTTATAATTATATAATTTTGAGCATGAGGGTATGAGGTCCACAAGTTCTTTATAGTCTTAGGACCACTCTTACTTATTAATGTGATAGAGTGAGTTACTTAATTACAATGAATGGTTAATTAGGGATGAAAGGTCTATGTATGGTGGACAATAGGCTTGATATAAAAACTCGGGAATTGCTTTTTATGCCTCCCCTTTATATTTATGTACCTCTTTCTTGTTTTTTTGTATATTTTTATTAGAAATACTCTTTTCAGAAATTAAGTTCCACAATGTATACGTAGGTATTCCAAAAATTAGTTTCCAGTATTTATTTATACATTTTGGAAAGTAATTTATGAAAGTATTAAAGTTTAATACATTTCAAAAACTAATTTTTAAATAAGAGTACTACCATCACACTCGTTTAAATATATTTTTATAATTAATTAAAATTTATTAAAAATTACAAATGAAGTTATTAAAAATAAATTAAAACTCACTAAAATTTGATATTTCTAATAAGTTTTAGCCAATAAAAATAATATATTTAAAAGAGTGTAATATTAATATTTTTTAAAATAAATTTTTAGTACATTTCAGAAACTAAATCAATATAGGATGGAAAATCCTATCAACACATTCTATTAGTTGTAGTTTATAGAAAATTAAAAAAATTGTGATAAATAATCATTAAATACGAATTGAAATCTACTAAAAAAAAATTATAATTTTTAATCAATTTTAGTTAATAAAAAATAAAGTATTCAAAACCTAAACTATAAATGTGTAATAAGGTTGTTATAATCCATACCTATCAAATATAATAATGATAATATACTTAATATTAATTGAAACATAAAAGATAAGTATAGTAAATTTTGGAATAGACAATCTCAATTAAGGGGTAACTGGTTTTTTGGATTTGATTTAATTTATTATTTAACTTAATGAAATATAATTGAGTTATATTGAGTTAGATTTGTTATTTTTTTTTTAAGCCACATAATTCAACCCAATCTTAATTTGGTTATCTTAATTTGGTTGAGTTAGGTTTAGTATTCAGGTCAATTAAATAAAATAATAATATATTTAAAATTTTAAAAATATAAAAAAATATAAAATACTTAATTCATTCAAGTCATTTATAATAAATCAGTTAAATATACAAAAACATAAATAATAATAATAATATACAATTATAGCACAATTAAAATAACAATATATATTATAGAATAAATTTAAAATGATTCACGTATATCATTTCAACTCAAACACAATTAAAAAATTTATACATATTATCGTAGACTCCAACACATGTTTAGATGAAATTCAAATATTTAAATTTAATATTATCAATGAATAATTATAATTTTATTAATAATATTATGAGATAATTGATTTTAATTGAGTTGAAAAAGTTAGAAATTCATTAAATTAATACTAATTTAATTATGATTAAATAAATTAAAATAAATTCAAACTATTCTAATAAATAAACCCATCCTACTAAATTATTATTATTGGATGGGGTGGACAATTCTCAATTCCTACCGGCAAGAGACAGATAGACAGTTGAGAAGGAGGACTATTTTTTTTAACTGTAAAATTTAAAAGGGATTTATTGTTTAGGAGGTGACCGCCCCTATTACCTAGTAGGTAGTTCTGTCCCTCATTGCGAGTCACCTCCTCCTAATGTCATGTACAAATTCAGAGCAAAATAAAAAACAACTCAATAAGATAAATAATAAAAATAAAATTTATACTAAATTCATTAAAAATAACTCAGTAAGCAAACTATCTAAGTTTTATTTATTTAAAAAGTGTTATTCCATTCATTAAATATTTTGTTTAAATTTTACGACACTTAATACCTATTATAATTAAGTCCTAATTTTTAAATAACTTGATCTTTTAATTAGTTTAATAAAATTTGTTAATTATTTAATCAATTTATTTAATTATTTATATTTATTTAAAATTTTAATCTATTTCTTTTATTACTATTTAATTATAATTATTTAATTTTAAAATATTTAATCAATTTATTTGTTTATTATTTAATTGTATTTTTTTTAACTTTAATCATTTGGAACGCATGCATATCCACTAATTAAAACAATACTTGCATACCAACTAATTGTATTTATTTAACTTTTAATAATTATGAACACATGCATATCAACTCATTTATTCAGTATATAATTAGATCATACATGCACTAATTAGTAAATAAATATATTTTGAAACTTAATTTTTGGAAAGAAAATATTTTGAGGGGAAAATTATAAAGAACATGGCAAGGAGTGTATAAGCAAAAAGAACTGACGCAAAAAGTAATTGTCAAACTCTCTTTATCAATTAGCCACCATGATCTGAGTCTTGATTAGACGGTCCAATTTACAATTCAAAATTTGTTAGTGTTATTATTTTTTAGTTAGCGTTTAACAAATTAAATTTATAAAGTTGTGTGTGATAAACTTCAAAAGCAGAATTGTTCCCTAAATTTTTTGTTTGTATAACATAAAAGAGGCTGTGTCCGTGTTGATATACGTGGATTTGAGTAAGTACTTGTATTTTGAAGAGTACGTTATTAAAAAAATTGTCCTAGGAGAGTTAACTATTTTAAGAGTTCAAAAATTTGCTAAAAAAACTTATATGAAAGGCCTTTTTCGTAAGAGTCAATTTTTATATATAGTATATATAGATAGATATTTGGTTTTTCAACCTATGATATGTGTAACAGCTAGAGGTTGGTGGCCCCATATTAATTTTTTGACGTTAAACTTTTTTTTTTGTGCAAATTTTCCTTTCAAAAGTTTTGTAAGGTAACTCATTTATATGTTTAATTTAGACGAAAAATCATAAAATATTTTCATATATAGAAAGTAAAAAAACTTAATCAAAACCAAAATATTTAGAATAATAACATCTCTATTTTTTTTATCTTACTAAATCATTTATTTATATAAATATAATTTGATCTCTATTTTTTTATCTTACTAAATTATTTATTTATATAAATAGAATTTGATAATATATACACTTGATTTGTAAAAGGAGTAAGTTAACCTAATTAATATATATATATATATATAAAATATGTACAAGAAAAGCATGACTAAAGTTGACCTAATAATGGAAACATTTTCAAAATTTACACAAGATTATAAGTTCAATGTATGTGTCATTATTGTAAAAAAAATAAAAACACAAGAAAAGCATGAGTCACATTAATTGCAATTTTTATTTTATTTTGGCCTTAATATATTTTAAGCTCTTATAAATATGATTTTATTTTATTTTAGTTTTTATAAAATTTTTTATTATTCTTTTTTAATCTTTATCATTAAATTTAGGTAATTTAGTATTAATAAAGAATATTAATTAAGATAAATAAGATAATGAAAAATATTTTAAATAAAGATAATTTAATATTTTTAGGTGCATAATTAAATTAAATAATATATTTGTTATTTTATATAAATAGGATAATTAAAAATAATTTTGTAAAAATATCTATAATTTATTTTTAATTTATTATGAATAATGGTTATCATTATTTTTAATAATATTGTTCTTACTTTTTAATTAACTAATCTACTTTTAATTTTATACTTTTAGAAAAATATAATTTAATTATATTTTTATAATTTAATTTTAATATATTGTTTTAATGTTAGTTTTACGTCTCACTTAATTAATTTATTGTAATATAATTTTTTAATATATTCCAAGCAGTATTTTGTCTTTAATGAAAAAAAATTAAAATACAATATATTAAAAATAAAATATATTATAACCAGTCAAAATTATTAAAATAAAATATAAAAATAACATAAAAGTAAAATATTAAAATTAAATTATAAATATTTAAATAAATTATAATTAAAAAATATAATATTAAAAATAAATTAAAAAATTAAAAAATAAGAATAATACTAAAATTAATAAAATTATCATTCACAAATACTAAAAAATAAGTTATAAAAATAAATTATATATAATTATTTTATTTATATAAAATAAAAATATACTAATTAATTAATTAAATTGTACATCTAAAAATTATTTAATTCTTTCAATTTAAAATATTTTTTTATTATATTAATTATTTTAACTAATATTATTTATTTTGTTAATCATATCAATATTAAGCTAATTAGAATTAATGATAAGGAGTAAAAAATAGCACTAATAAAATATTAAGCATCTAAAAAAATTATAATTGCTAAAATCAGATAGGATTATATTTACATGAATTTAAAATACATTTAATTTCTTTTTGTTTTTTAGAGTTAAATAAACGAGAGATTAGTTTTTCTAAATATAACTAAATGTCGAAAGTAAAGACATCTTTTTATTGAGATTTTCATATTCGTGAATTATACCGAAAAGTACATATTAAGAATTTTTCTTCTACTAAAATCAATACACGTGGTAGTTTTTTCCTAATTTATACAATTGAATAATATAATACAATCTTTAATTAAATGGTGTGTTAATTTGCATGAACCATTCAATCAGATTTTGCCCGTGTTTTTATGCACTATAAGAATATAATTACACTAAGTATGTAAATCTTTTGCAGCATCATTCTCAAAAATGGGAATTGACGATTAATAATAATAAATAAATAAATAAAAGCCAGAATGAGCACAAAAACTCAGATCGACTTTTTAGTCTCCAGATTGCAAGGCATGAATTAAGTGGTAGTTAAATGATGTGATGCAATTATGCAAAGTACAAGTTGACGCCACCACCAACTTCACTATATTAATTATTATTATTATTATTATTATTATTATTATTATTATTAAATTTTAGTAAAATTAGAAAATTATAAATAAGATTTATAAAAAAAATTATTTTTAATAATTTTTATTTCAGTCAATAATAATTTAAAAAAAAAATACGTTGGAGAGGGTTTTGCTTTTTATTAATACTTTTCTGATTGTTATTGTTAGCAGAAAGACAAGCACGATTGTATCTGCTTCACATTTTTTATTTTTTAAAATTAGATTTATTATATATGTAACTGATATAATTTTTTATCAATGTAATTTACGTGAGAGGTTGAAATAGAAATTAAATGAGAATATTTATTATCATTATTATTAAGCACTATCCGAGACAAGCTGGTTTGAAACGTGGTTTTGAAATATTTTTTGGCTGGAATCCCAATTCCACGCAAACACAAGATTTTGTCTTCTACTTCTCTTCCTTTGTTGCATCTTTCCTAGAATCCTTGATGCGAAATGTGAATCCATCTCTGCGAGTCTCAGTGCTCGATCAATGCCACCAATTTGTCTCTTTGTTACTTCGGTTTTCTTTTTAATGAATCACATCATTAAATATTATTCATCTTTTGCTTTTCTAGAATGATAAAAAGCAATCAAGTGCTTCCAAACATAAAATAAGAATAGAAATGAATCTTCCACCCTTCAATTCAAACATCCTATTCCTATCCTTTCCAAAAATCTTATCTAACGTGGTTGGTTCTTGTCTTATGCTTTGCTACATTATGTAAACTCAACTTGTGTTTCTCTTTCTACATATTTTTTACATATATACGTTCTTTTTAATAAAAAATTTAGTCCACAACAAATTCAACAACGATTTGTGAAGCTGTTAACAACATCTTTCATGAGCCTAAATTATGGAAAACGTTTCTGTCCTTCAATATATAATATCGTGTATATATGTATTTTTAATTAAGTGCTATGATGAATATGAATTTTTTTTTTCCTTAATTGTAGTTTGAGCCTGCTGTCTCTAAAAGGTATGCACATCAATGCTTCGCAAAATTGAACAGAAACGTGCCCTCTTCACACGCATTCCTTTCACAACTCGTGGGTTTGTTTATTTAATTCGGAGAATATTATATACATAATTGAACGTTTGAACTTGCATTTGTTTAATGTTGTCTGTCCACAATGAGAATCGCGCTGTGGCTGGTCCTTTCACCATTTATTTATATAGTTACCATCCTGATAATGTGGATTGTGAAAGAGATTTTATAATTACTCTTAGGCACACACATTTCCAAGTTTAATTTGATCCTTGAGAAAAGTCAAGTTAATGACATTTTCGTAACAAATTAGTGGAGCTTATTCGTTAAGGTCTATTCCGCATGGTTTTGGGAGGCCATGAAATTTCAATATTTTGTATTATTAATATCTTTTGTAGCTTTTCATGGGTTGTCATATCGTGGTTGTGGGTAGAAATTCACCGATTGTTGAAAAACAGAGCAGAGAAATGCGGGTGAGGAAAGAGCCACTTGGCATGCAAGTGATGCAAATGCGTAAACAATAAATACTTTAAACATCTAACAACACATTTATCTCCGTGACACTTCTGACTTATAATAATTTATACAAAAAGGTTGCAGATTTTTTTTTCTTCTCAACCAGCAACTCTTTCTCACTCTCTGCCACATTATCACCTTTTAAAGCTGCAATCTGCATTATAGTTTTCCATTAAGAAAATTAATTAAAATGTGAAAAACAAAACTGATATGAAAATTTTATTAATTAATAGAATACCACATTAAATAATGGACAAAATCGACGATCTAAGAGTATTTGGTTAAAGAATTAATAATTAAAAGTTTTTTTTATTAAAAATGACTCTAGAATACATTAAAAACCATGAGAGCTTGTCTATTTTTTAATAAATTTTTTGGTAAATATTTATGAAAAGAGAAAATAGGAAGAAAAAATTAAATAAATTTCTTCATTAACTAAAATTAACTTATATTAAGAATATTTTTTTTAGAAATTAATATAAGAAAATTTTTACATATAAGTTAATTTTATTTTATAAAAAAATCTATTTCATTTTTTTTCGTATTTCTCCCTACTGTGGAAAAGTTTATCTATATAAATCATATATTAATAATATTTTTAATTAAAATTTAATTTTTAATTCTTTAAAGAATATTAATTCGTATTACATTAATACCTTAATAAATTTTAGAAATTAACTTAACATTAAATATTGTAGCTAGTTATATTTAATTTTATTGTCAGTTTAAGTTTTAAAATTTTTAAAAAGTTAAAAATAATTTTTAAGATCTTGTTTAGAGTGGTAATAAGTTTTTAATTTTTAATTTTCAAACATAAATTTAAAACAAAACTTGTTTGAATAAAAGGAAGTTAAAATAGTTTTTAATTTGAAAATATTTATTTTAATTTAATTTTGAAAAAACTATTTTAATTTTAAGTTTTTAGAAGTGGCATAGTCATTTTTTATAATTTTTTTTTACACCATTTACACTTTCTCTTAATTTTTTTTATCTCTTGTTCAATTTTAACCACACGTGATAAAATGAGATAGGTTCACTAAGCAAACTTGAATTTACTCAATAAAATATAGGTTTAGACTTTAAATTTGAAGGACAAAGTAAATTTGTACCTTTTAAATCCAATTTGATTACGCTATGCAAAAATTTGTTCAAATTGGCTTATACCAATTTAGATGTTCAAATTGAATCTTGACTTTTTAACCTAGCTAACTACGATCTATAATCGGTTCAACCTAAATTCACTCAACAAAATGTATCACTTGAACTTGAAATTTTGAACACTACTTAACTATAAGTATTTTTAACCTGAACTAATCATTGCACGATTTGGACATAACCCATAAAACCCATAAAAATTAGACTAAATTTTACCTCATTTTAGAAGTCTACATTAAATATGGACTTTTTAACTTGACTCGTCATAACTTTTGATTGGTCCAAATTAAATATGCTCGATGAAACAACTTGATCCTATGGTCACTCTCCTGAACAAGAGCCTTGAAATTCTTGAAAGCAACAAAAGCTTTTGGTTTTCACAAGTGTAGATTGCTTGACCACACACATTTGTATGTATAAATTGAAGTGGCTTGATTTCGATTGATGCAACTACTTTTGAAAAACTTCTTCCAGTATGTTTAATTTCATGTCCTACATAATTTATTAGAATGATTGACTAAAGTTGTCATTTTGACCATCTTCTTTTCTTTTCATGTTTTAAAGGCTCCATAGTTTAAATTGTCAAAGCTCACGTACTATAGTACCATCATCTTGCACATTAATCTTCAAGCACTTTGCTTTTAAGGTTTTAGATTCAAGTAAATATTTTATTTCTTAATATGGGTACCTTATGAATTAAATTAACATTTTGATCTCTAAAAATATATGTTTATCTTTCATAAGAATCTTGTATCCTTTTTCAAGAACTTTACCCAAACTTAAAATATTACTTTTTAATTTAGACACATAATAAACACCGTTAAACAACTCATGACTTCAATCTTTAGAAGATATTAAAATTTTACCTTTCTCTTCAATTTGTACTTTTGATGAGTCTCCAAATGATACATTTCCATTCACCTTATCATTAAGCTCCACAAATTTCTTTGTATCTACATATATGATTTATAGCACCATTGTCCAAGTACCATAGATGACATCCTTATTTTTTTTCCCTTGAGTGTTAGCAACAAAATAGACTCTTCTTCGTTAACAAGATTAGTCATTTCTTTTCCATGATGAGGAGTACTATGATATTTCTAAAAGAAATAGATAAGTTTACGACAATTATAACATTCAATTTTAGATTTGTCATATTTTTTTTATTTTGAGAACATTTCTCTTGCTCTTCCATGGGCTTTTGATGTTGAATATCTTATTTCTTCATTATTTGAATCAATGTTACCATTGTTTTTTCTCTTTACTTTTGACCTTCACCACTTTCTATTTGACTCTTGAATCCTTACTATTCTTTAGATAAGCTCTAACACTAACGAATCTTATCCACATCTTTTTGTCTTCTCTTCATTTTTCATGATGTACAAAACCTTTCAATTGTTCATTCATGGACTCAAGATATTTTTTTATTTTCTAAATTTTAATTATTTATAGTCTTTGAGTATTTATAAAATATAATTTAATTTCATCTTTATATATATGTTAAAAAAATTCAGTGGGAAAGGATTAATTAGTGGATGGCTTCTTATAAATTAAATTAAGTGACCAATATTTATAACGTTTGGAATTAATTTGAAAATTTTTCTCTTATACATTATTTAATGAATTTAAATATGCCAACAATTATATATGATGTCAATTGTCAAACTCATTAAATAGTATGACAATGCATCATTAATAAAACGTTTATAAATTCTTGTACTCTATCCATTAAAATTACATTCCTCCAATTTTAGTTTAAATTTTTCAACAAAATGCAAATACAATAATGCTCTAAGCTCTAGACACAGCGAGAGGACTCAAAATAGTTACCTGCATGATTCTTTCAACAACCTTGCCTATGGCGTATCAAATTTACCGTAACGTACCACGGTTCTCTTTAAAGAAGCATTGCAATAATAACACAAAACATGACGAACTACGTACGTATATATATGAAGCGCATACTCCGTAGTCCGTACACGTACGACGTACATAAACTATCTGAATTTTAAGACAATGGGCCTCTAACTCTGCCAACCCCCGACACTTACAAGCTGTGACCTCTGACTGCGATGCACTCGTCTGCTTCTTTGCTTTGCAAATCATTTATTATATATATACATATCTATATATATATACTTACTTGTAGTTCACTTTCACTTCCCAATCCCCATCACCGACTGTTTAATAACGCGTTAACTTGTCTAGCACATGTTTCAAATTTGGAAATTGGAACAACACATACACTTATTCACTTTAATTTGAATCCTAGCTCCTTAAAACAATGTGTCGGTGATCATTGCACTTGCATGCAGAATTCCTTTTTAGCACAACGGTAATAATAATGAAATTTAAACTTGCCATTTTATATAAATTATCCTAAATTTTTATTACTACCTCAATCCTAATGACTTGTTTGCAGTATTTTTTTTATATACGAACAGAACAAATGCATGTATTGAAAAACATAAGCAGCAATGCCATAATTATTTATTGACTAGAACTTCTGCATAAGCTACAAGTGCCAATTATTCTAACTAGACCGACGCATGCATTAATATGAGATGAACCAGCATATGAAAAAATGGTGACAGTATGAAGTGATTTGAGAAGGTAAAAGTGAAATAGAAAATGTGACTGCTAATATATAACGTGTTGTTGGTTGGGCTACGTATCTCAGAAAGAAAAGGTACTGGTGTGTACTGTGTAATAGTACGGGTGTGTTTGGACGAGTACTGGTATGTTAACCATGATTTTAATCTGGATCCAACATTTTGATAAAGACATTTGTTCATATATGAATCCAAATCCACTCAAAACTCTGCATAAATTTTAGTAATGTGTATAATTAAATTATAAATTTAAAGACGTATAAAATTAAATTAAGGTATATTTTATTATTTATTTTAAACAAATAATATTGATATAAATATATTATTATATTATATAAAATAATATCGTCTAAATAAAAAATATTATTTTAATACATAATTGTTTAAAAACAATATAAATTTTAAAAGGATAGAAAACATTGAGTTGAGACAACTCAAATAATAGTTTGTCCCATTCTTGAAACACGTAGTTTTCTATTTTTAAAACTCGAAATTTATCAAAATTAACTTTGAATCAAGTTAAATTAATAAGAAGAGATAAATGTTAAACATCCCTAATGAACAGTCTCCCATGCACACTTTATATACAGTACTTTAGGAATTTTCCTCGATGAGTTAGTTTGGACTATTATTTGCTTTTCGTAAAAGAGAGGGCCCAAAGGCCCACTAGTTTGGACTATTTGATACCTCTCTACCTATAAATGACAAACCAAGTGTACTACAGGCTTTAAGCTACTAGACTTGTATGCCCGGATTAATTTGTTAAATGACTTAGGTCATGCAGTTTAGCTCTTCAAATTTGTATACTTCAACTCGTATAATCCGATGATTTAATAGGTTGATGAAATAGAGGTTGACTCACCGGGTTGAATATTTTTTTTTTTTTGAAAATTTAATGATTTGTTTGATTAACTATTATGAATTTTATATTATCTTATTGCTTTATTGTATATTTATTTAAATAACTTCTAAAAAAATTATGCTAAAATAATTTAATAAGATAATATTATGATAATTATGACATTATACTTTTATTATTTTTATTTATTTAGTGAAATCAATTTATTTATCATTTATTTTTATATTTTATTTTTATTTTTTTAAAATATTGTGAGTCAAATCAATCTAACTTATAACACACTACAGTTGCTTTAGATTGATTATGTGATTTTTGTTTAGGGTTTTTTCATCATGGTAAAGTGACACATTTTTTTGTTCAACCTCTAATCTACTTTTTTTTGTACTTTTCTTTATCTCCATAATTAAGCATCATAAAACTTGCTTTATTAGTTAAGATTTTAAACTCAATATCAAAATGATATAATCTAATCTAACCTTTTTTTTTGCAAGTTTAGAGCAGATTGAGTTAACTATAGATGTGAAAAAATTAAAATCGAGCCCGCTTCAGAAAAACCAAACCATTTTGAAAAGAAATAGAACTAAAGCATTTTTAAAAGAGATTTGGTTAACCAAACTATTTCTGAAAAGTAGTCTTGTTGAGTTTTGAGGGAAAAAATCAACATATGAATAAAAATGGATAATTTAACCCAACCAAATCAATTAAAAAAATTCAAACTATTTAAAATAAATAAATCACTTTTTAAAAATTGTTCAGTTCAGTTCTGTCAAATTTTAAAAAAAATCAATATTTTCACACCCTTAGAATTGACATATTTTAACATATCTACGGATACTAAGTGATATGGTCTAAGCCTTACGTAAAAAAATAAAATAGAAATTTCTACATTTAATTGATATGGTGAGCCTTCACCTTATATAATGATGCATCTAAAAATTTTAGATAATGGAAATAAGACAATATCTTACTTCATATAAATAGGTTTTGGACATTGCTAACAGTCAAAAACCTATTTTCTTTCTTTCCTTTTCTTCTTCTGTGTTTTCGGAAGAGTTCGCTTCTTTCTTGGACATCGAGACCTGCTAATTTCCAAGCCCATCTTTAGCTTCAAAAGGAATCAAGCCCAATTGTCAGCCTGCTCGATAGTTGTGTGATTTCATGGGCAGGGCCTAATGGGCATTCTTGCTGCTGTAAAAAACACTGCTTAGTTTGTTTTTTAAAAATAAAAAGGTATTTAATTTGATTAGTTGTTTGCTTGCTTTCTATTCTAAAAAGATAAAATAAGATATTTAAAAAAAAAAAAACTATATACAAATGCACAACAATTGTTTGTTTTAATATAAGAAGGAACTTTTTTTTAAGTAAAGATTTTTGTACTATGAACAAACTAGAAGTTATCTTAAATATGGTCTTTAAAGTAAATATTATAAAAATTAACAATTTTATCACACATGAAGATAAAATGAAGGTATAAACAATCTTTATATATTAGTATATTTTAATTAAATTGTAAAAAATTAAGTATTATGAAAACTTGTACACTTAAATGAATTCACCTAAGTCAACTCATATTACTTAAAATTCAGTATAATTTTCAGTTACTGAGAACTTTAACAACAAAAAAACTATATAAAAACAAAGATAAATGAGTGAAATTATTAATGGCATGATAAATGTAATATTATCCCATCATTCCCGTTCAGTTAGATGGATACCATTTCAATTTACCAGCAAAAAGTTGCGGTTTTTTTGTAAAATAAAATGAATAGTTTGTGATAAATTTATTAGGATGAATTAATGAGTAATTAGAAAAATGTTATTTGTATAATAAATTTTTACAACAAAAAGCGAGAAAGAAAAAAAATATAAAATATATTAATAATGTGATAAAAAGATAAATATATAGTGTGATCCAATTTCCTTTATGGTTAACCAGGAGTCTACGACACCATGGGGTTTCGTGATCCAATTTCTTTTTCATTTTTGGTCAGTATCATCTGATTTCTTAATTTTAGCTCATGGCCATGGAGATATATAGTGGGCTAATATACAAACGACAGTCCATGTCCTACGATGTTTGATCCACAACCCATGTAGTATGTTGAAACTTGCTGTGGACAAAAATAAATTTGCAACTTGCTAAAACAAAACAAAACAAGAAAGTAACGAAAAAAAGGCAGACGAACCAAATGAAAAAGACTAGGATTTCATAAGCATTTGTAGAAATAAAATAAAAAATTAAATTTTTTCGTAAGTCAAAAATTAGATTTTAAAAAATTAATATGAAAAAACTTTTATAAATTAATTTATGTATAAGCTAATTTTAGTTTATAGAGAAAATTATTTTATTTTTTTTCTTATTTTTTTGTCTTCTAATGAATATTTATGAAAAAATTACCTAAACAGGTTTTTAGACTCTTTAAAAGATGTATTTTAGAAAACAAAATATAGATTTAGGATTGTTTATTAAAAAAACTAATATACTAAATGTTAACAATTTCATAGACTGTTATATATAGGTAATAGATAGAAAATTGGATATTAAGATTAATTTTTAACTAATAATTATAATTCTGCGATTCATCTTTTCATCTGTTCTGAAGTATCATGGCAAAATCTTTAACATGATAAGCAGATTACTTATTTTACCCCCAAATTCATTTAATAATTGGTAATATTTGACGTATTAAACTTAACTTTAAAGTAGAAGGATATAGTATAATTCTTGGAAAAAAGCAAACGGGATAAGCCTTAGAATGTAAATTTGCGTGAACATGCAAGCTTTCACGTGGTAAACAATGGTGCTTAATTGGGTCCACACTAAATAACTGGTGTCTAGTGATGTCCCTGCAGGTCTCTCTCAACAAGCCCCCTCTCTTTTTTGAGTTTGAAAATATTGATGATTTTCAATTACAGGGTTACACTTGGCAATTGTAATCGTTCAATGACCTCCATTAGAGAAGCTTTAGAGGAATCACGTGCTATTCAGAAGAAACCATTAATTATTGATAAATTGGTTTGAATTGGGTAGATAAGGTGGGAATGAATTTGAATAGCTAGTGGTTGAGCAGGTTTGTCATTGAATTTACATTTTAACTAAATAGCAACTCAATCAAATTGAATTAATCAAGATTGTGCAACAAGTTTTCCACCCTGGCTTGGACCCTCTTAGCATACTTTATTTCGCTACTAATATTATACAGGGGTCAGTCTTTGTTGCAAACTAACGAATTTGATACTGATATACTTCTCTTCATGTCACACAGCACATGTGCTTGAGCATGTTAGAGGTACATCGTTAAGTCCTTTGGTGCTCGTGATTCCGAGCTTAGCTGTGATGGGGCCGATTCCATTTTCCCTTGTAAGATGATAAAGTCATGCATATACCTACCGTATGTGTGGCTCGATAAGTGTAAGGATTGCGATATTCTATTGTATCTCACTATTAGTATTAATGAATATTAGGCTGCACATTATAGGGTAGCTATAGCTACAACTAGCTAGGTAGTAGCTTTGAGTTTAAGGGTATTGGTTGTTCAAGTATTGAGTCATGAAAATGGATGGTATTGTCGGTGTAGACCTTTATCTCATACCAATATAAACATGTTTTTTCTTCTGTCTTTTCGTATTTCAATGTTTGATCACTTTATATCCCCAGATGTATTTGATTAATCGTTGTCTACCATTTAATGGGTAAACTAATGAATGCTATATTTTAGTAGATCATATATTAGGGCCCATGCTCTTAGAACTTTAGCAAGTGCTCCATCTTCATAATCCAACTTGCTGCTATTTACTAGTATAACCAAAACAACTAGTCCACACTCTCTACTCTCTAGCTTGTTTTCACTATAAACTTGGGAAAACTGCAACCGTGACTATGAATGGTGTTTGGTAAATTCGAGGAAAAAAGTTGTTGGTACTGGCACTTGCACGTCCTTACTACCCGTAATGTCTCTTCAGCTTTGAGTGCAAAAGTAATGTGCCTGCATGTGCTCAACAGAGGGTGCCAGTGCCAGGGGAAGGTAAGGTTGTTGCAATATTTTCTACCATGGTTAATTGCCAAACTAGAAACTATTTATATTCACTATTCACTCTCTTCCATCGAGCGTGGTAGGGTACCACTACCGTATCCCATCTGTTTTTTCGTTTTCTTAACAAATGCCAACCAATCCCAATCACAGAACATGGGTAGCCTCTTTTGAAGACTCAACCTGCGATACGTGAACACAATGACCCAATTCACATTTAAAGACTTGTTTTCGGTATCTCATAACTTCACCGTTCATAAAGGATGGTCATAAAGTTTTCCACGACTATCTTAATTACGAGCCAGTCATGCCCATCTATACGGAAACGGAGAGTCCAAGTCAAACAAACCTAACTATATCATGTCAACCAACGGATAAAACTTAAATGCACTTATGTATCTATTTTTAATGTTATTTTTTCAATTACAAATATCATATATAATAAATATATCAAAAACAGAAAATATTATTATATAAATTATTTTATGAGTTTGCAATGCGGTGTGGACGTCTTCCCACCCCATAAATGGCAGTTTCCGTGTCCGGAATTTAAATTATAATATAATTATAAGATTAGTAAGAAATTTTGATGCTTTGGGTCCACTTACTTTAATGGTGACTATTGAAAATGTCACAAATTAACCTGAGAAATAATTAAGGGAAAAATAAAAAAGGGAGGGGGGGACCGAGTTATGTAAACCAATGGGAGATTGAATCGTGTATGAAATGGGTTGAGCAATATATGATGAGCACATGGTATGCCCGTTCATAGCGATACAGACACCAAGGTACAATGAAGGTACTGGTTGAGATAGGATTATGAGAAGCAAAGTGAATGCCTGAGAGGAAAAGAAGAGGACGCGGGTGCATTAGCATTAGATATGGTGATCGAGCATAGACATAGATGAGCATAGACATAGATGAGCAGTGACATGTAACTGTTGGCCATAGAACATGGGAATGAATGAGGCTAGGTTGTAGTAGTTATTCTGCAGAAACAGCCAACTCCAGCGCCCAGTACTCTTTCCATTTAATGTTTTCTCGACCAATTTATGTCTGATTGCGACCCTCCTTTCCATTGCTAGTGTGCCCTGCTGCATTTCCTGCGCAACGTACACCGTAGAAACAGGACCACACCCCCCAACTACTCCCTTTTACAACAGATGATGCCTGCATGTCAGTCTTCCACCTTCAATAAGCCCCTAGAGTTACTCATTTTTTATCATCAAAAGGTTAGTAATCAGGCTAAATTATCAATTTTTCCAACATATTACTCTATTTTACTATATATAATATTTTTTTAAACAAATTACTTGTGTTATATGCGAGAAATCATGATTCCACAAAATAAAATTATTATGGATAATAAAGTTTTCTCTATCCATATATAATCACCTATGTATTTAAAGACTCAAAGTCAAAATTATTAATTAGATTGAAAGAATTAACTTCAATATTGGGAAGGGTTTCTGTCAGAGAAACAAATATTTTTCACACACAATAAAAATTAATTGATAGAACATCCAAATAATATCGTAAATAAAATAATAAAAATATGTCATAAATAAAAATCTCAATGCATATTCATTATTTCAAAAAAGATTACATATTTTTTTACAAATTTGAGAAACTCTCTTCACATGACCCCTCTCACTTAAGGTGGTGACCCTCTTTTCAAGTTGAGTGGTTATTTTCATCCAAAAATCTTCTTTATTTATACATCTTGATCTTGAAAAAGGAAACAAATCCTTAAAATTATATAATATCTTTAAATCTAAACAATATCCTAAATATTTAAAATTTTCAACTCCCATAATCATAGATACTTGTCACAATCATCTTTAGTTACCATATTGCTCTCCAAACTTACTTTGGTGCATTCCCTATCATATATCTAATCTCAATCTTCCTCTATAAGTATTGGATGGTACCACTTCTTGTACTTATACAATTGTTAGCTATTTTTTATGATACTTGTATAATTGTTAGCTATTTTTTTTTATGAAACACACTGCTGGACTTCCACATCACTCAACTCAAGGATCTCATAGATCTTTCATTAGTTTCATTAAGTTTTAACACTCATCTAACTAATCATAAAGTCATACAACCATAAACTATGATACCACTATTAAAACAAATCCCTTCACACATAACAATAAGAGTAAAAGAAATATGATACACATAAAACAACACCATAAATAAAAATAACAAAAAAAACATAACATGGTTCAATACTTATTATCTTCGTGCACCCAGACATCTCAATATATATTTATTTTTTAAGATAAAAGTTGTTTTAATTTAGACAAACATAAAAAAAATTCCTCCTCAATACAAATTATTTTGATAAACTTAAGAAATCTTCTCTTGATGTCATCCTCACGTAGAGTGGTGACCCTTTTTTACGACCCTTAAAAAAAAACGGAGAACCGCTTGGAATTTGGATTCAGCCCAAATAATGTAAATAAGGGGTTTATGGTTGAGTTCATCCAGCTACAAACATTCTCCGATTTGTTATCCTTTTACATAAATATGTTTGGATACAGAGTATTGGAGTGAGAGACAAAGAAGTGAAGATAACTTTTTTACTTTTACTTTAACATAAATATTCATTTATTTTAGACTCTTTAAAGATAAAAGGAATGAAATAAGATATTATCATATACTCTTGTAACTATATATCTATATTCATTTTTATAAATATTAATTTCTTGTTCATTTTAAACAAAATAAATAGGGCTAGAGCAAATGAGGGTTTTTACCTACTCGGTGGCCGTTCATTTAAATTATGAAACATTAAAATTAAATATTTTTTCGCGTAAAAATATCATAAGTGACTATTTTAATGGGTTTTGTAGGGTCAAATAATAAAAAATATAAAATAGGATACTGTTTATATCTAAAAAAAGCCCAGTAACATCTTCAAAAAATTACCTTTTTTTTTTTTTAGCTGTAAAATTCTAATATAGTTATTGTTTTTTTTATACAGATTAACCCATCAAATCTAATAAATTTTATATAGATTGATTAGCATTGACGGATATTTCAAATAGCTAACGAACTTCATTGGCTCCGTTTTTAAACTGACCCATGACAAGTATGGGCAGTCAACAAACTTTCATTTGTAGGTAAGAGTAATTACAGGTAGACAGGTGACAAAAACGGGTGTTCCACCCGTTTTGATGGTTTGACTGGTCTGATCAATTTGAAATTTTTTTTTATTTAAAAACGTGTAAATATTTAAAAAAATATTAGAATATAAATATTTAATAATTTTTAATTTTAACTTTTAATATATAATTATATCCCGTTATTATAAATATTTTTCTCACTTAGTACGTGTTTGTATATATATAACAATTATAAAAAATAAAAATTTTCAAAATTCTCATATTATATATATATATATATATAATTTATAAATCAATAAAAAAATAAAAAAATAAAGTATTTTCTAATTAAAGTGATCCAATTGATAAGTATATTGAATTTGACAATACATAATTTAATAATTTATATAATTATCATAGAATACTAATTTTAATCCAATTTAATGAAATTATTCAAATTAATCCGTAATTTTAATTTAGATTAGATTAGGTTAATCGATTTAATGAGTTAAATTGAATTTATAGTTACCTCTATCTCTAGGTGAGCAAGGTGCATTTTTTTTTTTCATTTTCTCAACAAATGACATGTGAAGGATTAAATGCTCTTTTCTATTAAAACTTATGTAAGTTGGGTACTCTATTCATTACAAATTATCTATTATTTATGGTAATGTATACTTTTAAAAAATTATACTAATTATTATAAAACAATAGCATACTTTGACTAGAATATCCTAATTAAAAGGGGTAGAGTGTAATTGTGAATTAATTATGTATTTAAATAAGATATTAATATATGTGAAATATTTTTTATAAATATAAAACAATAATTTTATGTAAGAATTAAGCACCAAGAAGATTAAGAATTTTCTAATATGAGATCGAGATCAAAATAGTTTTTCCTAAAAATAAAATTCATCCATCGATTTTATCAAATTGAAAATTCTTTGTTAGTTAGTTAAAAGAATGAAATTGACCTATCTATAATATTAGATATCATGGAAAAAGTTAATAATTCAAATGATAATTTATATAAAAAAGTAAGACATGTTTTTTTATTCACTTTAGAATATTTTAAAGAGGTATGTATCTGAAATTTTATGGCTATTTATCTCTCAAAGTGACAAATAATTTTAAACTAGATAATAAATTCAAAAAATAAAGTTTTTTTGGATTCACACTTTTTTTTTCTTTTTGTCTTTAGTGGAATATCTTGACAAGTAAAATTATGATATTAACCTAGCATTGGGTAGTGAAAAGATAAAGTCTTCTCAGACTGATGATTATTGCAACCCCACTCATTATTTTATTTTTATCTTGAAACAATAAAAAATTCTAAAAATAAAAATTAACATTTATTGAAGAGCACTTAAGAGTTAGGGGTCTAAGTGTACATCATAGAAATAACTTACAAATTTCTTTAATTTAATAGTTTATATTTTTGTGTGACTTTGACTGCAAATTCAGCCGTCTGTATAGACTTGTATGCGTTAAGTAGCGTATACATGTTTGTCTTAATTTCATCAGTGATGTTCACGCATCATATTTTCATACATTTTCTTTGATATTTACATCTCTTGAAAAGAAAAGAAAAAAGGAATGTATATTGTTTTCTGTCTTTACCCTAAACGTAAAAAAATGTGTCATACGGTGCAATGTAACATAAAAAAATAATAATATTTTTTTCATTTTTAACATTCTTAACCAATATCATAAATAGCAATAACTTTCAAAAAATTTTATTTGTATTTTTCTTTTCTAATTTCTAAATTTCAGTGCTATCAATCTACAAGTTTGTGTGATCTTTGGTTAATTTTTAAAGTCTTGGTCAAATTTTATAAAATAAATTATCAATTTGATTTCTAAATTATTATCCAGTCTCATAAGTAGTTGTTAGAATAATAAAATTATTTAAGTAACTTTTAAAATATTAAAAATCATATTACATAATCTCTTAAAGTATTTTTTTTTTCAAATTAGTTCGTCAACATTAGTAAAATATATTAATATATAGACTAAATTGATAAAAATCAATATTTTAGAAATTATTTATTTAGTTTTATTATTTTAAAAATTATTTAAGAGAATGAATTATATTTACGCCACTAAATTGAGAGATTATTCAATTTTATATATATTTGGAATGGGTTAAATTCACCTTCCTCTAAACCTTTTGATAGAAGTAAAAGAAGAGGAGGAAAGTGATAATTCAATGTTGGCAAAATTAAAGGTAGTCCATTGGAGGGACTCGTTGCTTGCAACCTCTTGGAGGCCAGAAATTACAGTTCCAGCGTAGCGACCTAAGAAGAAACATAGTACAAGAATCGTACGCGAATGTTTACATTTTTATTTGTATGAAGCATGGTATTGGATCGAGTTATGAAAGAAAACCAAGAAGGGCATTATATATATATATATATATATTAGTACTAACCTTCACATTGACACAATGACCTTGTAATGGTGGTGGGTATATATTGCTTTTTGTATTGACCAAAATGTTACCTTGGATCGAGGGATAGTCGTATGACACTTGGGTAGTGGTGTGGTCATTACTCATTAGAAAGAATATATCTATTGTAATAATAATGCAAAAGAAAAAGATGAAATAGAAAAGACATTAATATGAGCGTTGTCCCCTTTAAGAAAATTTCTCCCCTATTTCGGTGCATGTTAAAGAAGATATATAGGAAAGACCGTACCGTCAAGAAAACTGCTAGCAGGAAAGTTCAATGCAAGCATGTGAAATCCTGAATTCAACTGTCAACTCATAAACCCAACAACCTGCATGTGTTTGTACTCTCAACTCAATAATTCTTTACCTTGCACGCTGGATTTCATAGTCCAATTAGGGATAATTGTACTCCATTCTTTTTAGGCGTCATAATGTAACTGTCTTTTTTTTATTAAAATTATTTTCTTTTAATCATTTATTCAATAAATGTCGGCACTAAAATTGGTATCAAATATCAAAATAAGATTTTAATTTTAATTAAATAATAACTAATCATATTTATAATATATATCACACCAAAGTTGTGTTCTATGTTTTGGCTTCATTTTGTTGACAATGAAATGGCTTCTGTCACTTTACTTTGCAATTTCATTTTGTAGGAGAAAAAATAAGAAATTAGTGTTTCTCGAATTTGATATTTTTTAGGAATATCTTTTATTTGGATCCAAGTCCTCTAAAGTGAGTAAGTATTTTACAGAATAAATAATAATCATCAATTAAAAAGTTAATAGTTGAAATTATAATAAAATTATATAAAATAAATTCGTTAATTTTTAATTTTTAAAATTTATTTTCTAATCCTCTTAAAAGAGTCAAATTCCTTTTATTTTCGTAAACACATAATGACAGACTCAATTATTATCTCGAACAAACTTATAAGTTTAATAATCCATCTAAATTATTTATCATCTTACATATTCAAATATTTGATGTGAATATCCTATTTTGTTTGGTTATGACGTGGATTGTTCCTCGTCAGTCTAGCTAGGCAAAAGATGGTCAAGGATAGCTCAATCAAGAAAGGAAGAGTAGAAAGAAAATGAAGAGGTTAATCATTCTTGTCAAATGAGAAAAGACAGTGATAGTAGGATCCAAAAGAAACTGAAAAAAAGATTTGCATGTCACTTTTCTTAACTCGCACTAATGTCAATAGTGTTAACACCAAGAAAATTCCATAAACGCCATTTGGTAAGTCAATCTCTCTTAATTTTTTCAAATTCCCCATCATTTGTATACAAGTATCTTATACAACTTCTCTCCACATTACTTACATCAGATTTTGAGTGCAATCACAATTTAGAATTTTCTTTTTGGCTCATTTTATCTCTTTGACTCTTTCACTCAAACTCCCTAGAAACTAGTATATGATCTTTTCATCATTCTTCCATTTTCACATAAAGTTCAAGTCACCTTATCCAACTTCAATATTATCTTTCATACAAGCAATATTTGAACAAAGGTTTGTAGGAACTTGACAATTAGATCATCACTAAAAATATTTGTTTCTCATAAGAGATTATCATTTGCATTCAATAGTTAACATATTAGTTGGTTGAATGTATGGATGTGGTTATGTAGATTTTCTCCCACTTCCATTATATATTACTATACTTCAATCTTTAAACAAAGTTGAATGATTAGTGACTTTGACACAAAGATACTCTCTAACTCTTCCATAAAGCCTTTGATATTATTTCATTCAACACAACATACTTAATACTTAGAGTTAAAGCCAATGAAATTGTGCTCACAACCTATCAATAATTTATACTCCAATCACTTGAACTCAGAGTAGTTGACTTACCCTTCCTTAAGCCTAATAAACCAAAAATTTTGAAATAGTACTTGTCAAATTGTAAAATTTATTTTCTTATCAAATAATAGGATCTCAAACTTAGGTATTTTGTTAATCATAACTCTCATATTTTCTTAGACTTATGGTGTGACTTATTCAAATAATGAATAAATGTTAATTATATGTGTTTTACATTTTTAGCATCTTTAAAAATCTCAATCTCCAATTCTCTCAAAAATAAATGTAGAAACCCCACCAGCCAAACATTACATTTCAACTTTATAAAAGAATAAAATTTAGATGGAATGTGGTATGTATTGTTATGTAATTTTTCAATTAGAATTAAAATTTCATCTTAATAATCTACGTAATAAAAAATTTTATTAAATGTTATTGCGTATTAACAAGATAAAAATTTAACTCTAATAAGAGAACTTATGAAACTGTATCTAAATTTTATTTTTTATAATATTTTAGAGTCTGCCATTTTAATTAATATTAAGATAAATTATAATAAAAAATATGTTTTATCTACATAAGTCCTAATGAGTGGTAGAGTGTGTAGTGCGAATCTCAAAGCTTTTTGAGGAAGAAAATGTAAAAGTGTGAAATGGGTAGAGAGAAGGGAAGAAAGCAAAAAACTGCATCTTTGGTATGGAACCTTGGGACTTGGGAGGAATACTGCAAAAAGAGCATGCAACTAAAAAGGCAAGGAAGCATGTACGGATACGGACTATTACATTACGGCCTTGTAATTACTGCACCGGAGAAAGGGGTCGTGTTACATGGGTACTTCAATTGTTGCCGCTACTTTGGTATACAATGATTCACCGTTTCAGTTCCATCTTATTTATTGCAAAAAATGGACTTCCCCGTTAACTCAACAATACCTGCTAAACAACTAGTTCAATAGAAACATGGGAAATTGCGGGGATGCTTCTTCCTGTCACATTTGTACGTATTGAGATCGACAACTGGAAATATAAAAGGACAAATACATTTATTCTTTCTGAATTTTAGTAAAATTGTACTCTATTTCTCTTTCTATTTTAATCTTATATAAACATATTTTCAAAAATTTAGGAATTAAGAGATGTGTTGTGTGATTCTAAACTAAGGAAGACGTGTTAACAGAAAAGACATGCGGTTATATTATTAATAAAAATCTTGTAAGACCAAAAAATAACGAAGAATATTTCGTTTAACATCACTTAAGTATTGGAAATTTGAATGTAATTTTGTCTACAAGTATATGATGTGGAAATTGGAGAATGACCAAGGCAGTGGGATGGGGAGTTTCCAAATTTGTATGCTTTCAGTAGAACATGCCAAGATATGTTAAGAGAAACAATCATGATATTTGAACACTTAAATAATATAAATATTAAATTAATATATTTTTTCATTATCATCAACCATATTAATTATTTATCTTTTTAATTTTTCTCCAGATGTCTCCATCCAAGAGGTGTCAAAAAATCTTTTTTCCTAAGAAAAAAACAATTAATTCTATATAATGTAGTGTAAAATCAAACACTGGAAATTGCGGGGATGCTTTTTGTGAAAATCATACGTAACGAGTAAATTCACAAATGGAAAAAATATCATGTTGAAAGTTGAAGAATGGCAAGGCAACGAGACGACTGGCCAGAATTTTTTATATACTTTCAATATATGTCAAGAACATAAGAACATTAAAAAAATGTTCTGTGAACATTAAAGTGTGATGATAAAATAATATATTTTTTAAAATATTATTATATTATAAGTATAGAATATTTATTAAACTTGTGGATAACTAATTTCTAGTTAGAAACTTGTTGTACCGACTTTAATAATATTTTCTCTCTTACTATTTTGTTTAACTTTGAAATGTATTATTAAGTTATGTATATATAAAAGAATAAAAAATCAGTAAAAGAAAAACTATATATGCATAAGTTGACACGTCTGAATTGATTTATGTGGAAATAATAAGTGTGTAAGGAGGGGCCAAGATGTCTTTGGAAAGGGCAACAAGGGGAAGCTTTAGGTCCCTTGAGCACCCATAGGCCCCGAAAACGGTCCTAGGCTAATATCATTAGTCCCCACAACCCCACATGACTCTGTTCCTCAATCTACCACTTACTATTCTGCCTAAGCCTAAGGCTATGACTATCAATGATAAATAGCCACCACACTTCCTTTTCCCTTTCACAGCAACCACTTTGAAATTGAAAGTTTTCTCTTGTCACAACGCCTCTTCCTCACGGTGTATCTCTTGTTCCACAATGGCTTTGAGAAAATCAAGTAAACTTCCACAAACAGCACTGATTAAGCAAATCCTCAAGAGGTGTTCGAGTTTAGGGAGGAAAGATGAGCGTTTGGACGTGCCTAAGGGTCACTTTGTTGTCTACGTTGGAGAAAACAGAAGCAGATATATTGTTCCAATTTCCTTCCTCAGTCGCCCTGAGTTCCAAACCCTTCTCCATCAAGCAGAAGAAGAGTTTGGCTTTGATCACGAAAAGGGTCTCCAAATTCCATGTGAAGAGGACGTTTTTGAGGCTCTCACGTCCATGCTAAGATGAGAAAGTTAATTACCACCACGTATTAATCATTTTTCCTACTATCTTTTTTAAGGGGGAGAAAACAGGTAAAGATGAAGCTGCTTCACTGCTTCTCTGACTTCATTTTCTCCGTTTCTTTCTTCTTCTTTTTTCTTTTTTTAATTTTAATTTTATTTTATGAGGTTCGTATTTTAGAGAGACTCTAACCTCAAGGAAAGAATTAATCTTGTAATGGGTTTAGATTGTAAATGTACTAGAAAGCACCATTTTTCCCACAGAGGTGAACGGTCCAGTAAATGTACCCTGTTGGAGAACTAATTAAAACGATATATGTTCAACCCTTTCCTCTCTTTTGGCTAATATTATGCATTTAACTGCTTTCACTTCCTCCGTTGATGGCGCACCGCATCTTCTGCTAAATATGCTCTATGCTTTTCACCTCTGCACGCGCTCTTTATACACATTCAAAACCCTCAACTAATTAATAACTCCTTATATCTGCCTACGTTACCTATGTCTTTGCCAAACAAACTATAAAAAACTTCTATTCAAAATTATAATGACATGTGCTAATAATATTTTTTATTTTTAAATCTGTAATTAAATTCCTTCAAATATTTACTAATATTTTTAAATATATTTCTTCATGGCGCAAGGACTTCTATAATTAATAATTTAATTAGAGATAATATAATTTTTAAGATTGTTATTGATTTATTATAATAATTAATAAATTTATTATACATAATTGAATAATAATGTAAAAATTATTTATATTCTCAGTATATATCGTGTTTATATAAGACCATTCAACTAAGACCATCTTTTTAAAAGGGAGGTATTGTAGTATCTTGATAAATAAATAAATTTTGGAATCGTTAGTTTTTAGATCAATAAAAATATAAGTGGTTGATATATAATTTATTTTTTATTTAAGAAATTTATTTATTTATTTTAATTTAGCACTTAACTAATTAAAATGTTTTTTATTTTAAATTATAATTATTTTAATTAAAAATTATAACTACAGCTTTAAAAACATTTTAATCCTTTTCTTCACCGGAAATAATCACATTTTTAATTAAAAAATAGTTATAATTTTTAGAAAATTTAAAAATATTTTAATTAAATAAGAACTAAACTAAAATATATATTAATTTTATTATTAGATAACAAAATGTTGACATCGAAAATTTTAAATATTACTTGTTTAAAATCAATGTTTCAAAATCTCTTAAATTTACAAGAGTAATGTAAAATTCCTCATTGAATAAAAAGTAATAAATACATAAGGTAAGTAAAAATTTTGGAACAGTAGGTTAAATACAAATTTAAAATATTATATATATAATTTTCCTAAAATAAGAGGGTACAGTGTATACTCTCATTTTAATATAATATGATAAGAAATTGAACTGTAAATATAAATATATAAAATTAAGAAACTAGAAAATAAAAATTTAAGACATTTATATATATAATTTTGTTCAAACAACAAAAGTATATCTACACGCTTTCATTCTAATATAGGTTCGCCAGCGAGTATGTTCCTATTTATTCATGATTTCATAAAAAAAAATAAAATTCAGCCTATACCCACCAATTACTCTGAGTTAACTAATAATATAAGTTTGATCGTTTGGTATGCAGCCTTGTGATCTCATAACAAAGAAAATAAAATCTGACACGAAAAGATTATATCCATGTATTACTACAGAAACATCATAATCAATAAAAAAAATAATATTTAAGCCATCATAAACTCTCCAAACCTACCTCTAAACATAGCCTCTCTTATCCGGATAAATATTTTTCTGACGAATAATGATATATACCATCTACTTTATTTGACGGCTTCGTGCGTGTCTGGATAACGTACGCCACACGCACGCTTTCGGTCGTTGAAACTCTATAGATCACAAACCACTCTCAAGTCTGAACAGACCGTTTGATTACGAGCAAGGAAACTTAATTAATTTATAAGAAAATAACACAAATATTGTACTATGTAGTTTATCCCCCCAGTTTCAATTAAGATTTCTTGTATAATACGCATATATTTACAAGAAATCTTTTTAATCATTGAGACTAATCTATCAAGTTTTTTTTATAAAAAATTCAAATCTTAATCACTTGTTCAGAAGATTTAAATCATGACCATTTGTTCAAAAGATTCGAATTCATGGCTGCTTAGACTAACTATTTAGAATAATTATTTAATAAATATAATATAATATAATAAAATAAATATTTTACATAAAAAAATAAATTTTTATATATCTTAATTTTTAAAATTTTTAATTTTTCATAATAAGTTTATATTCTAATCTTAAAAAGATTTAATAACACTATATTATAAATAAAAAATCATAAATTAAAATTAAAAATATTAAGTATAACAAGATTTTTAATTTATTACACCAACGAACACAAAAATGTACGATTAAATATTGAGACGCTATGTAAATGTTCGGTCGTATTAGAGACTGCTTTCTGTTTGTAACTTCAGAAAAAAAAATTGTATAATTTATAAAATCATAACATGATTAGTTACTTAATTTGAACTATTTATTGGTGCAAGTTGCAGTGCTGTGAAAAAGAAAAAAGGAAAAAGTTAATTCGGAAGTGAATGATTGTTGATTGGATCAAGTGAGTAGAAAAGTGATAAATTTTGAAAGGCACATGCAGCAGGGTTCAGGTTTTGATTTGAAATGGGAGGGTCCCGAAGCACACGGAAACCGTACCGTAAAAGTAGCAATTGAAGAGGCCCATTGATTCACTTTTAACTTGCGGACCACCCATGATCACTACCATACCTACACCCTACACTGTTACCAATACCCACCTGCTTTTTTACCTTACTTTAAATCATTTTTTCAATTCATATTTACAGCACAAAAATATATCAATTAAATAAATTCAATTTCTTTCAAAATTTTAAATTGATTTATCTACTTTAATATTTTTTTATATTTTCACGTTTAATTTTTCTAAAAACTTAAATATATAAGTTAAGTTTAGCTTATAAACAAAATTTGCTTCCTTTTATCTCCTTATTCTTTTCTTAATGTTGATGTGAAGATAAACTAAACCTTAGATAATGGATTTTAGGAACTTTTTGTAATAATTTTTTTCCGGTTTTGTTAGACTTCATGTTAAAAGCATAAAAGTGAACAATTTTATTAAAAATAAATAAATAATTTTAAATTTTTATATAATGATATTTTTGTTTATTATAATCTTATGTCCTTAATATTAGTCATGATCTTCGTAGGATTATTTTTTATACCACTACAATTATAATTACTTGATTCAATAAGCATTGTTATTTATGTGGATTTCATATTATTGGACTTACTGCATCTGCGTCAAATGATGATAATCCTCCTACCTGTTAAAGAAAAGGTTGTTGGAAAATTTGATGTGCTTTCATTTGTATTTATTATTATAAATGTATAATCCATTAATTGTTATTGGGGTCAAGGAGCAAGGCCGTTTCTAAGGAAGGCGAATAAGTCCGCTTTATGTTTAGATTAATGTTTTATTTTTTATATATTTTTAGAAAATTTATTTAAATTATTAAATAATACATTTTTTTATATTATTTGCACTTAAAATTTTTAATATAATTATACAAATTAATATATATATATATATATATATATATATATATATATATATAGTTGTAGATTATTTGAGAAATTTTATTACTGATTTAAGTTATAAAAAAATAATTTACTTTTACTTTGAATTCAAAAAAAATAGCATTGAAATAAATATAAGAATTAAATTTCATACAAATAATATGATTTATAAAAAACAATTTGATGAAAATAATAGTAATGAGATCACATATTCAATTAAAATTAATTCTTTTGATTTTTATAAAAATAGTAATTTTAAATTTGATTATTTTGTATATATATTAAATTAAATTATTTTTTATTAAACTTATACAAATTTAAAAATATAAAATCACTTAATACTTTTATTTGAATTGAAACAAATAAGTTTTAATGAATATTAATTTGATATTAGTATTATGATTTGTTCTCCTGGTTTGTTATAGTACTAAAGAAATTAACTCTTATTAGAAATATTAAAATTGATTCTTTTTTGAAATGCAGGTAATGTTAGAAAATATTGTCATAGTTAAAAGAAATAATTTAGTGCAGTATTAAAATTGCTTGATTATTAAATATCAATTAATAATTTTATGGCATGAGTTTTGTCACATTCATCTTTATTTCACAATTTTGTATTTAATTTTATCCAAAAAAATGTAAGCACCTGTTTTCGTGTATCATGAGTACATAATATTTTCATACAATATAGCAGTTCTCTTTTAAAATATGTAAAATATAAACTATTTAGTTATATTTATATTATTACTTAAATTATACAAATTTTGATATAAATAATTAAAGTAATACATAATTGTAATTCAACGGCTAAATACAAATTTATAAAATTATAAAGAGTACAAAAATATTAAGTCTTACACCAATTTATATCTAAGAATATTTAGAAAAGGGCAAAGGCCCAAAAGAACAAGAGTATCAAGTACCATTGTCAAGTTGTTAGGGAAAATATCAACATGATATATACATTATAGCTTTTGATATGTCCACGGACATGATAGTATTCCATCTATTTATTAATCAAATTATTTGCTTGCTTGAAAAGGATTATTTTTCTGACAATTCAAAAATTTGTGTAATGTTTGGCATTAAAAATTTGTAATTTAAGGGAATAAAAACAAGATTACATATATAGAGTATGAGTGGAGGTGGGATTACGTCACATGATTTGTCTGGTGTTTATGATCTGATTTGCATTAAATATGACATAGCCCATTTATTTAACAAATTTTTTCAATAATTTTTTAGAAGTATTAAACTTAGAAGTGACGTAATAAGAAAAAAAATGTGTCAAGTCATAACGGATAATTTAAATAATTGTATCAATATATATATATATAAACCGTGTTGAAAAGTATAAATCTTAATTATATAATTATATGATTTAAATAAATCATTAAAATTAAATTTAATTAAAATAATTATTATTATTTATTTATGATTGAAACTATTTTTTTTTACTTCTTATTATATATGAGTAAAAAAATAGTTATTATAACATGTGGGAGTCCCGATGGCAGTTGAGGTGGAGGTCCGTCAAATATCTCATTTTTAGATACAGCAATTTACATAAATATATAATTAAAATTATATAATAAATTTATATAAAAATAACCATTAATGGATAATATTTTCATTTATCAACAAATATTTATCAAAAAAAATAAATTTATAAAAATATAATTTATTATTTATGCACAATATTAATCATAATTAATGTGAGTTATGAGTTACACCTAATTGAATCTCATTCTTTAGTCAAATTAGTCGTGTTTATAATTTCCGTTCTTATAAAATTATATTAACTATTTTTATTATTATTGAATATATTAAAAAAAATAAAATTAAAATTATTAAAATTTTATTTATGATTTATTATGTCACAAAATAAATTATTTTTTATAAAAAAAAAATTTTAAATAATCTTGATTCTAAATAAATTATTAGTAGATTTATAAAAAAATAAAAAAATATAATATTAAAATGATTATGAAGATATCAATTTTTCGATTTGTCTAAAATAAAAAAAAATTTCGAGATGATCCTAATTATGACAACAAAAATTATAAACATAAACTAAAAAAAATACATACAATTTTTTTAAGTGATAATGTGATCATTTACTAACTTTTATCACATTCATATATAATTGTATAATTTATATTTGTAATTTTCATATTAACAAGAATTCTTATTTAACACGTTCATTTTCCTTTTCAATTTATTAATATTCATTTTTTTAACTTATTAATATTCATTTAATTAAAGGTATATCTCGCCACCTATTTACATATATAGGTAATAAAAGTGTTTAATAGATAGATTTATTTAATTTTTTTATTACATTTTTAAATATTACTTAAAAAAGTATTTGAATAAATTGTTTTTGTCATTTCTACCCTCAATATTTTAGTGAATGCAAAATGACAAGAATTCAAAATAAGCATAGGGATAGCATCTTTTAATTAAAACAATTTATTTCCACTTTTTTTAATTTCAAAGGTTTTAAATCCTAACTTAATGTAATTGGAATTCTTATCTCTAATTTAAATTCATTTCTTTTATATTGATTACTTGTTTTTTATTTATAATATATACATTATTATAAATTTATCACTTAACGATGATCTTAGATTTCTATTAACAATTAGGAAATTAAAAAAAGAAAGAAAAGATAAATATATATTATACTTAATTATGAGATGGAGAAAGATAAAAAAAATAATAAAAATATTTGTATAAAGTATTGTATGAATTACATATCTCAATTATAATGGACATTATATTTAGGATGAAGTAACATAATTAAATATGTTTTTGAGATAAATAACTAATAAATATGAAATCTTAAAATTTATTGAATTGAGTGCTTACCTTAATTAGAAATTTCTAAAGAATTGTGATTTTCAACTCAAGGAAATGATTGTTGAGTTAAAGAATTATAATAGTAAATTTGTTAGTGAAAAGTGCATATGCAAGATTGGTTATATGTAAAGTAAATTTTATTTTCTTTCCCTCCTCTAATCAATTTAATAATCTCACCAAATATGACCAAAAATCTATAAATTGTTAAACAATTTTAAATGCCTTGAGCTAGTTCATCAACTTTTTTCCTGAATTAATTAATCATCATATTTAAAACATATCTAATTGATTTAAAGTTCATTTGTATGTTTTTTTTTAAATAAAATTTCTTTATCTTAAAAAAACATAATTTTTTAGTGTATTTATTTATGTCTTAAAAAAACTAGAATCTAAAAAAATGATTTTTTAATTAGTTTAAAAAACTATTCTGAGCAGCTTACATAAAGCTTGTAATTGTAATTATATTTTTAAAAATTATAATTATAATTGTAAACAAACAAAAAAAATAACATATACTTCTCATAAATATTTAAAAATGAAACAACCTTTCAATGCATCTTAAGTTTTTAAAAATAAATAAATAAACCGACACTTAAACTAATGGAACTTTTAATTGCTAATAATGAATTTATTACATGCAGTTTTAAAGACGTTGTTTTCCATTAAACGCATAAATCATCTTACATGAAATTATTATAATTTAATAATATATATATATATTATATACTGATTTGAATTAAATTATTCAAACATATTGATAAAAAGGACAAGGGTCGGGCTCCACCCTCAGCAGGTTGATATTCGTAGAGGCAAGTTCACATGATCCCTTATTATAATGCCTGCTTTATCATGTAGCTGGCCACAAATTCTATATTTCTATTATGGGTAGGTTCGAACTTCATATGAGTAAAATAATAAAGTAACTTTAAAGCCTCAACACATAACTAGGTAGTTTTTCAATGTCTTTCCAACAAAATAATTAGTGTTGTTCCAGATATTTTTCTGTTGAATTTAGATTTTATAAATTGAGGATAAAGTATATAATCATAATGTTATTTAAATTTAATTTTATAATTTTGCAGTTAACAACTACAACTTTATATTTTTAAAAGGATCAATTTTTATTTTAGTTATGAGGTAAAAATATTATATTTTGATTCAGCTCTTTTTTTTTATATAAGTAGTTCTTTTAAAGTGGACAATTCATTTTAGAGAATAAAGTAAATTGTTTAAGATATTGATATAAGATAATCAATAGTTGACGTTGGGTGGACATAATGGATGTGTTGAAATATTAATGGTTAACTTTTTCATCAATAATTGAAATTGTTTATTTTATTTATTACTTTAAAAAAATTATTACTTTTATATCTATCCGTAGGAATAGATTTAGTATGATAAGTTTTTATTTTGTTATTAAAGAATGAGTTTAAATTTAAATTCCTAACATTGTAACGAGTACAATTTAAGTTGAGCATATATATCTGCAGTGTTTAATATTTTTTTTATTACTTTTCCTCTCCTTAAAAATTGAGCTTGGGACAAATACATTTAAAAAATAAACTCTTGAAAAATTACGGAGCTTAATTTTATAAAAGAAAAGGAGAATTAATATTTTTTTTAATAACTGAAGTAGATTTAAAATAAGCTACATATCTTAACATTTCTCTTACTATGAATTAATCAATGTGAAATAATAAAATAGGAAGAGTGCTACAAACACATTTTCTAAATATATTTTTACTAACGCACTCTTTTAATAGTTAAAATTTATTTTAAAAATTATAAAATTAGAAGAAAAAATTTAATAAATAAGATATGAAACCCATAAATTTAATAAATCTTAATTAATAATAAAAAATATTCAAAAGAGTTTACAATAAAATTTGGTATGAAAAAAGTAGCACTATTTAATGAGAAAAAAATGTATTTATATAATATTTTATAAAAAATATATATATAATAAAGAAAAAATAAAAAGACACGATACAAAATGTGAAAAAAAATAACTAATATATATAATAGAAAAAAAGGAAAATAGTAATGTTATAAAAATATAGTAAATGAAGAGTATATAACTCATTAAAAAGTGATAGATAAAAGCATGTTTAAAAATGGAGTGAGCGACTCTTTTAAAATTAAATTAGGTAATATACGATTTAACCTTTATTAATGAGGTGGTTTTTAATAGGGGAAAGTGACATAAGTGATGTATCGTGGGGGCTAAACGGAAATTAGTGTTCATTAAACAGGTTAGTCACATTTTGAGTCTAAGAAGCATGTTATCACTGTTCCGCTGAATGGTGGTTAGCTTTTCTTTTGTAATCATCTTATCATTGTTATGAGAATACCTCATTCACTCATTCTCATTTTTTATAAACCTATCCCTATCCCTATGCTTGCTTCTAACACCTCAATCTCCCTACAACTTACCTACTACCCTATTTTCAATCATGCCAATTGTTCAAATTCACTGGGTAAATGATTGATAAGGATTATGTAGTTGATTGATAATCATTTTTTTATTTAGTTAAAAGAATGATTTCTAAGTACTTATATATAGAAAAAATCCGTTAAGAGAAATCGACCACTTAAATAAAATTTCATTTTAAACAATTAATTTTGGACTGATTAACAAGTTCAATAGTGTTACTGTAGCACCATATTTTGCGGGATTACAAGTGAAGTGGGATATTCATATCCATACAATCCAACAATTCGGACATTCCCAAACCCCTTTGGTCAACACACATCATATCATATCATATCATAATCATTTCATTCATTGGAATCGATTCCACTTACATTATCAAAAATCAGTCACATGAAATGATGAACGAACATGCATTATCATGAGCCTGTACGTGTAGCCTTAGCATTTTTCAACAAAACAATTGAGAACCGTAAATTAGTACGAGTTTGAATACAAGGTTCCTTCTACGGGGTGCTCATGATGCAACATCGACCATCATAATCCATGTTGCCTTACCTTACCTTACCATGCCACTGCCAGAATCTGAATTGCCTTTTCCTCGTACATCGCATATTTACCATCATCGTCCACCATTGGATCTCATCTACACCGTTCATTATATATCCCACTGCTCTATCATGTTAAACGCTGCTTATTAATTATATATTTTATGTCTTCTTAGATGACATGGAAGATAAGTTAAAATTACTTTTAGTTTTCTATCTTAATTTTGTTGCCAGGTTGTAAAAATTTGATACAATATATATAGTATTTCCTTCGGAAAATCTTACATGCAATTCCATTAGTATTTTTTGGGTTGTTTTTTTAATAAAAGTTGTTTCAATTCAATAATTTATGTAATCAAAATTTATATTAAATATTAACATAGATTATCAAAGTAAAAGTTTAATACTAATTGAAACTTTAAATTAATCGAAGAATAACGTTAAAAATATCTAAGAAATTGTATGTTGGCCCCACATTGTATTTACTTTGATATATCAATACAGTATATAGAGAGTTATAAATAATTAACAAAGTGAATGATCTCTCTATTTTTCTTTTCGACCTTGAGTGGGAACTGTGATGCGGAATATTGTTCAGGAATGATATTTTTGTAATTGTTTTGTTAAAATAAATTCATTAAGATATATCTTAATGAGTGATTGATTTATGCAATCTATATTTAATTTCCTTTCAAATTAAATAACTTATCAAATTTAAACTTATGTATTATAAAAAAGTAGTTCTGAAAGAGTTACTGAACGCGCGTTCCCAGATTGAACAGAATTATCTTGTGAAAAAAAAATATTTTAAGTATTGGAAAAAAATTCATCGAAATATATAAACTTATACTTAAAAATTAAATGAAATCTTAATTTAAACAAAAACATATCCATTGAAAATTAAAAAAGTATCGAAACAATTTTTTTTTTATAAAATAGAAAACAGACAAGACGAAGAATGAGACTGTGAACAAGAAAAACATTTTCGAGCTTTTTTATTTTGTTTTGTGCATGTGTGCTTTAAAATGTAATTTTAGTTTGTTGTTTATGTTGAGAGTTATACATTGATAGTGATGAGTTGTTGTATCATGTGTTTGGTCTCGTAGCAAAACCATTGTTCTGATAAAAAGATGATAGAGGAAATGTGATGAGTGATATAAATTTCATATGAATAGAAAGTTAGGAGTAAGTCACATCAAATTCTGTTAGTAATTGGATGGAAGGATTAATTTTTACACTATCAATTTATCAGTTATTGAATGATTTTATTTTTTAAGTAATTATGTAATTATTAATTAATTTTTACTCTTAATTATTTGTATGAATTTAATTGAAATATATTAATAATATAAAATATTTTAATAATATCATTCGATAACAATTATCATTTTATATTAATTATTTTAAAAGTTATATTTATAACTGATTGATAATATAAAAATATTTATACATATTGTATCAGATTTAAATTCTATCTTTATATTTCTGTGTGGTAAGGATTTATTATTTTAATATTTTTATTATATACTTAAAATTTTATTCAAATAGAATAAGTGAATTTCACAATATAAAAATATGAATTTTAATCATAGTAAATCAGTTCAATTACTTAAGTTACGATAACTAAATTGTGAATATATAAATTTAATTTTTACAATTTGTTTATGTCCTTTTGTTTCCTTTTGCCTCTCTTTTTTCTTTTTTATAAAACTAAAAATTGTGTATGTACGTATGCAACCTCGTGCGCAGATTTTATATCTTGATCTTTTTAATATATAATTTTATGCTTTAAATAAGTAACTTATTATTATTATTATTATTATTATTTTTATTTTTATTATTAGTTTGGCATTGAATTTAGAACATGGAGGGCCACATGCCAGGACGGTGGGTTATATGCTGGGCTCTGCCTGTTGGGTTTTGAATTTTAAGTAAAGGCCGAAAGGTTTAGAGTTTAGACCACGAAAATATTTGGAAAAAAAAAAACTTTTCTTTAATGAACTTTTAAGAGTAAATTATACTTTTTCTATTAAATGCTTGAATTATATTGATTATTATTTTATTTTAAGAATTATACTTCCTTTCCCTATCAGCATAATATATGCTATAATTTATTATATTTTAATATAAACAAATCTCTGATGGTTAATATTTTTCTTTTCATGATTATTTACTTCATCGGTAGCTAATTTTAAATTTATAATATCAATTTTGAAACTTCAAATGATGAAATCAAATTAAGTGAAGTTTTAAAGTTGATGAGACGAATATTTAGAACATTATTTAATTTACTAAAATCCAAATATTAATTAAATGTTGTGCAAAGTTAATTACTAGTAATTTTAAAAGTTCAAGAGAAAAGAAAAAATATTCTCAAAAGACGTGTTCATAATTTCTTATTACTACTAACAAAATCATTCATGTTAAAGTGAATTAAATTAAGTACAACACATTGATTTCTCGGAGGAGTGTAAATTTTAAAAATATAATTTAATTTTGATATGTTGTTACAGTAAATATTTCTATGCAATCAAACAATTAAAAATCAACATAAATATAATTTTTTATTATATTATGTATAAAAAAAAACACTTATATTATTAATTATTTTTAGTTAAATTCTCTAAAATAAGAGGAGACAAAATAATTTAAATATATTTTACGAGAGTGGAGTATAATTTACTTAACATCTAACTCGGTCTTTTGAAAAATAAGATATTATCACATTAATTTTGTTTTATCACCAATTTAGACTATAAATACTAAAGTGTCACTAGACTAGTTTTTTAATACTACGTTAATTCCTCAAATATGAAAATTATTATTAAAAAAATTATATAAAGGGCTAAAATAACAGGAAGAAAATGTACAATGATAATTGCTACACTAGAGAAACTAATTTAGTAAAAAAAAATTAAAATCGATATGTTGACAAAGTTTTGTATTTTCTTTTATTTTCTGAGTTTCTTTCCGTCGATTAAACCACTTACTAATATTATTTTACATATACATGACTATCGCTAGTTGTATACACTCTACATTCTACTGGTGACAAAATTTTGTATAAGACATAGAAAACACCTCAATTTTAAGATAACCAAATAACCAAATTTAATTGGGTGAATAATCTTTGTTATCATTGAATTACATACTTAATACTACTAGGTGAATGAAAATGTTCAAAGGTATTAGGACAAGGGGATTTGACTCTTAAGTTTTTTTTTTTTTCTAAAGACTCTTTAAGTTTTTATATTATGTATAAATTCATAAATACAATAAAGAACATAAGGTAACTGCTGACATAATTAAAAAGAAATCTTAGCCACCAATAGTTGTATTCTTTGAATTTTCTTAAATACTACTTGTTCTAGAATTGTGGGCTATACCTTCCAACTTGTGGAGCATGCCTTCCAACTTTCAAGTTCGTTGTTTACAGTGGACGAGTACGAGAAGAAACACAGGCAAAAATATTTTAATTTCACAATTGAAGCGCCTTTCTGATACTCATGTAACATTAATCCTCAAGAAGTTAAGAGAAAATCTGAATATTGGGTCATCGTCTTCCCAACTTTTCTTTTTCTTTATTAATAATATACTTATAAAAACGGAAGAATTAAAGATGACTGTGGCCCAAACAGAGTGCCCACTGATTTGGTCGTGATTCTGTGTCGGTGCTCCCCCAATACACGAAACGGTTTTCACTGTAAACTGTAATTTTGACTTGTTTATGATTTGTAATATCCGGAAGTACAAATGTACAAATCCACACACATTGTAATATACCCCCATGAGTACAAATGTACAGATCCATACACATTGTAATACCCCGTGAGTACAAATGTACATGTCCATACACATTGTGATATCCCGTTAGTACAAATGTACAAATACATTGAGAAGCTGCACTGAAACTAATAATTTTGGTGTTTTTCTTAGAAATTAAAAATGCATCACTCAGTTTTCGAATATAATTATCATAAAAATACTTAATTAAAAAAGAAATGGGTTCCCATTGTCAATTGTATTCGCTGAAAATTTTTAACGTTCATTATTGTTGTAAATGTTGGTGAGAAACATGGATACTTTTAAATTGAAAGCTGTGCTTTTTCAATTAGAATCCAGGCAATAAAGAGCACGAGTGCAGCTATAGTTGATTAGACATGGCAACCACTTGAACGATCTATTGACACTTGTTCGTAAAAAAATTAAGGTATGGATAAATTTGTGAAATACAACCATTCAACATATCCTGTAAAAGTGCAGATACTATGTCAACGTTTGTCTTTTGCTAATTAATTAAATTACAGAACAGAGTGAGCAAAACAATGAAAAGCAAAAGAAGAAAACATATGGTACAACCATTACATACAAAAATCACCTGACACTCGTGGTATCCCCTCCTTAATTACACAAACCTCTCCAAAAACTAAATTCTGTCAAACATGAGGGTTTAGACCTTGGTAGTTGGTGCTTTCGAAATGTCATCACATCACCACGTGTTATGAATTATCTTTCATAGAGCCTGTGCAAGCTCAATGACCGGATTTTCCTTTTGGTGAAAAGAATCGACTAAATCCACGTGCATGTTTCTCAGGTGTAGTGGCAGTAGAAGCTGAAGAAGATGCTGACTTGGTAGGCCTGTGTTTTGGTTTTGATTTGGAATGCTGTACTGGGGATCTGGCTGGAAGGGTGGACTCGCTGTCCGATGGGCTAAATAAACTGTTGGAAAAATGCAAGGGGGACTCGGAACTCAATCTTTGCACAAAAGCAGAAGTAGCATTGTCCATCTCCAATTGACCAAATTCTTGATATTTTAGGCTGTCAGTAGTAGGTTCATCTTCTGTGAAACCATCATCCTTTGGATTTATCTTACTGTATGATGAATCATTTGGCTCAGTTTGTGGACGTAGAGCATTTAACTGCTTGCCTAGAAGAAATATGGTTTCCTGACACTCAGCTAGCTTTTCAGCTGCAGCTGTCAAATCTCTCTCCTGCATTTACCATAAAAATCAATATTAAGATTTTCAACCCATCTAAAGAGTCAAGACATTCCAGATTTAGACACACCTTATGATATTTTTAATTATCACGAGAGCTTATACTTTCCTAAATATATATTCAGCAATATGACATGCGAAATTTAACATGGTAATCAATATTCACAATGGAATTAAAGCCTTACATGCGGAGTCTTGTGGTCATCATCAGCTGCTGAGCACTCAATCCTAACAGACAGTAACACAGAAATCAGAATTTAAACCAGCAACAGAGATTTCCATAAAATTAGTTATATGAAACCCTGCCTTTCATAACATTTTCCAGTTTTGATCAACATAAACACAAATGCTGAAAATCTGTACTCAATAGCCAGTAAGTAGAACTGCAATGCATAATTTCAGTACTTGTACCCAGATATTAGATGATGCCTAACCTTTGTAAGTGCTCTTCTAGTTCCTTGCTCCTGGCCAAAGCAACTTCATGCGCCCTCTTTTCATCTTGAAGTTCGCTCTCTAGGGATTCTATCTTGATTTGCAGACGGTTCAGCTCAGTTTCCAAGTCCTGGGCACGTGTTTCAAGTGACTTGTACGATTCTGCCATACACTTTAGCTGTGTCTCAGCCAAGCTGTTTGATTTTTTAGCAGAAGCCAATTGTGATTTAACTTCAGCTAGAAGCTGCTCAGTCTCTAGCAATTGAGACTTTGTAATTTCAAGATTTTCAGTACAATTTGACAGATCAATCACTACTTTCTCTTTCTCAAGTTTCAATTCTTCAAACGCTTCTATTGACAGTTTCTGTGATGCAGCATCCGCTTTATAGCCTGAGACCAAATTTCCATCATCGGGAACCTCAGGATTAGAACATGGATTAAGAGTATGGGAACAACCATTTTGATATCTTTCTCCAGATGAATTGTCTTGAACTAACTTATTTTCAGGCAAAGCAATCTTATCTATGCAATCAGGACTGTTAGTTTCAACTTCTATGCCCTTGTAGCCAAGGACATTAAATCTGAATTCACTTGCTTTATCTAGAACATTGGAAAGGTCAAGAACAAACTGTAGCAAACTTGCATTGTTGCATAATACTTTATTAAAGGTGACAGAGAACTCCTCAATCTTTTGCCTCATTTCATTTCCATCAGAAGATATGTCATGAAATGTCATTGCTTCCTTGCCAAGGAACAATACAAAGTCATGAATCTGAGAAGTTGCAGCTTCCAAATCTGAAGTTATTTGCACATATTCTTTGGGTTGCTGGGATGAATTAGTTTCCTTTTCAAGGTTTAAGTCAGCACCTTCTGGATTATCCTTCCTGTCACATGTAGCATCCGAAGGATGGGCATCCACAGAGTGGTGGGTGGCAGTGTCATGTGAATCTTCGAGCACATGTTTAATATCCTCCACAATCTTCCCTATGTCAGCATCCTTAGCTAAGGACTCAAAAATCAGTAATATTCTTGATCTAAGTTCTGTCAATAACAAGCCACCGACATCAGATTGAGGAACAGGTGCTGACATCAAAGCATCAGAAGACACTTGATTTGACAAAGGATCTGAATTGCCATTTCTTTCAGACAGACCATCTTTGCCAGTACTAACTTCTGACACATCATCAGTCACAATGTCAGTTGTCTTATTGTTTGAAGAAACTGAAACAGTGGCATCTACATTGGAATCATTTGACAAACGAGCCAACTTTTCCACCTCCAGAAAGTCATCCATTAGTTCCAACTTTTTGGTGGCTTCAGATTTGCTTGATTCCTCAGTGCACTTTTCTTTAGGAAATTGGGATAACCCAGAGACTAACGCTGTAGACCAAGATTCAGCACAACTTGCTGCATCGTCATTTCCATCTTCAGACATGGAGACCAAGCTTGGTGCATCGCTTGCGCTTTGATTATAAATGCTTTCATGAGTTATCTGGATGATGGATTTTGGAGATCCTTTCAGCTGGTTACTTGTCTGAAATTGTGCTTCCAAACTTTGAAGTTTGCTCAGTGTTTTAGCGCACATACTCCTTGAGGCCTGCAATTCACTATTACGTTTAGCCAAAGCTTCTTTCAGCATCTTCGTTTCTTCTTCCATTGCCAACAAACGCTCCGTAAGAAATTCATTCTCCTTCTGGAATTTCTGTACATTCTCAAGGGAGAAATCAGGTAATGGAGACAAATTAGGGGTAGCAGGCTTCACGGGAGACTTCCTTAATCGACTTTCTCCAAAATCTCGGCCAAGGTTTTCAACTTCTAGCTTCATCTGTGCAAGTGCAGCAGGACCAGGTAACTTTTTCCTCACAAGACCGCGCAATCTTTGGCACTCAGCCTCTAACTTAACAATTTTTTTTACACCCTCTGTATGCTGCTTGTTAGCAGCTTCTGCAGACCTCATACTCATGTTTTTTTCTTCATTGCGAATTTCAAGCTCTTTGGAAACAACATGAAGTTCATATTTAAGTGAATTATTTTCCCTTTCACATGCTTCTATGTTTCCCTTAAGAAGCTCAATTTCAGCTTCAGCATGAGCCTTTTCTTCACTTAATTTAATTAGCATGTTAGAGCGCTCCTGCAATGACCTTGACAGGGCCCCATTTTCAGCAGCAGACCTAAGAAGTTCCTGTTCGAAGTTCGCTATCTTTGCCTCAAGATCCCCCTTAATCTTGTCCAATTGCTTGGTTTTTGAGAGAGCTAGGTCCTGTATTTTCTGTTCATGTTCTTCCTTAAGGTTTCGTATTTGTCGCATACACTCTTTAAGGGCACCATCTAAATGCGTTGCGCGATCCTCAGCAGTGAGTTTTAAAAGCGTGACAGATTCTAGATGGTTCTTCAATGCCAAAGCTTCAGCTTCAGCCTTTTCCCAGCCTGCAGAGTTTCAACAAAAATTTAATTCCAATAACAGTGAGAAGCAATTCGTGGAAGATAGGCTTTGAGCTCGAACATCTTTAAGGTGTTAAGTAAAATCATTAAGCATTTACCAGATACAGCTTCTTCAGCTACTTTGGCATGTTGCTTTACCATGCTTTCCTTGGTATTGATCTCAGAGTTCGCTGTGGACAGCTTTTCATCCATTTCCTTGATCTCATCCTCCAGTGTCTGAACTTTTTCCTCATATGTCTTCACTTGATCCTCCAACCCAGACAGATGTGAATAGGATTCCACGGAGATTTGGATGTAGTTTGGTTTCTTGTTGTTTTCCTGTTTGTTTGCATAAGTGAATCAAAACAGAAAATAGAAAAGACAAAAAAACTATCAATTTAAATCACATTGTTGAATCAACAAAGCCAAGAATAAGAGAGTACTAGTCATGTAAAGTTATCAATCCATGTTTAACTCCCATACACACATACACATAAGAGAGAGAAGACTATTGAATAATGTACCGAAAGTTTAAACATGCCTAACAGCCTGCTAAGAATAGGAAAAAACTGGCAGAAGATGTGACTCAAAATTAATAATAAAAATATTAACAATGAAATAATCACACGCAAAGAGTGGCAAAAACTAAAGATATTAAAAATTGGTAGAACAGTCACACTCAGACAAAAATAAAACATAATGCCAAATAACACTCAAGAAGGTGGGAAATTTCCCGAGGCACAAAAATTTCGCACAAATGAAAATGGCAACAAATATACCTGGTTGTTGGAAGCATCGGAGGAATCCAATGCAGTAGCTGCTTTCTCAATCACAGTCACAGCCTTCTCTGATGATTTTTTCTTCCAAGGCCAGCGTCGATCCATCGCAAACTACAAAAGCCACGTACGGATAAGGTTTTCACTTTTCACCACACAAAATTTTCACACTACAACAGAAACAGATTGTGATGCAAACTCATGATAATTCCATCGCGGTTCACAGTAATTAGATTGGAACCAAAATAATAAGATAACCGGTTACACCAATATTTACATCTTAATTAATTAGGTAAAGTAAAGATTATTTAAAAATAAATAAAAACCACCTTGGGATGCAAGTTAGAATCGATAATGGTTATGCATTGTAGAGTCCTGCATAGGTAAAAGTAATTGTAGTTGGTAAAAGTTGATTGAATTGAAGCAAGGTTTTCGTTGGGGATTGGGCGAAATTACTATATTAGTGAATAGCATTGAAGCAGAGTGGTAGTGATTCGGGTTCAGTGTCAGTGATAGATATCAAGTGTTATTTATGTAACGGCGATTTCCGAGATCTAACCACCGCACTTCTCTATTGTGAAGGTGCGCGCATGCTATAACCGTGTACCAAAATTATCAAAAGGCATATTCTTTTCTCTCCACTGCACTCCACTCACTTCTCAAACTTGAGAGTAAAGCAAGTTAGTGGGGTGGTTTTTTTTTTTTTCTTCAAAAAATAAAGAAAAGATAAAAGCGAGCTTTCGTAATGATTGTTTATTATTGCTAACCGTCTTTATCGCTAAAATTGGATCCAAAATTAATCAAAGAATGGAAATCACTAAATCAGGTATGGTCTATAGCGAGGAACGCCCGAATTAATCTTAGGAAATTTATTCCGAATGTTGATGAATGAACTAAATGTTTCTAATTCTAAAAACAGGCAACAATTGGAACAGCACGGAACAGAACCTCACCGACAATTTAAAGAAAAAAAAAAGAAAAAGAAAAAGTTATCCATGACCAAGTATACAGAAAATAAAAAATAAAAAAAATATACAGTAAGTGGTTTAACTGAAACGGTTTCAACTCCGAAGCTAGTAAGGGGAAAAAAATGTGAATGATAAGCGAGCCAAAACGTGAATAAAATAAACTTACCAAAAAAATTGCAAGCGAAGATAATGTGAAGCGAGAGGAGTAGTTGAAGCAACAATGCTGTTTACTATTTAGAGATTGAAAAGTAAAGAGTGAAGAATGAGGATCTTGGTTAGAATCGGAGACAGAGAGGGTGGTGGTGGTGCGGTGGTCGCTATGTTCCTAAGAAATTCAGAAATAACAGGTGTGTCTCTTGAAACTTAAAAGCAGGAAGTTGAAGGAGACAGACACAAACAAAACCCATTTTCTTTTTAAATTTATGTTTCGGGAAATTAAATTAAATATAGTCCGTATTCTTGTTCTACAATCTTGATTAACGCGTACGAGAAACAAATGTTTTTTTTTTAAGCAAATAGAAGATTAAAAAGGTTAGTGGTGGTTTGACGTAATTGACCTTTTGGGATGCTTAGAATGGTTTGTGTCAGACGCAAGCAAGAATCTGAGCTGTATCCGATTTTGGAAAAGGAAAGTTGTGGCATTGATTTTCTTTTACTTTTGGATTGGTAAGCCAGTGAATAATAATGGTTTAAGGGAATGAGTTTTTTTTATTTAATTTAAGTTGAAGAGTGATGGCTACGACTTGGGTCTGGACCACAAGCACTGGCATTCTACACTGTACAGCTCAGAAATTTGGTGTGTAGCTGCATGATGGATGACTCGGCGGCTTTGTAAGTGCATTGCCACTGCCCACTGCATCAAGTCATTGGGACGTTACAAATACCAGAGCCGTTGCTTCTACTCGTGCTCACTTACTAAGATTGGACAAATTTTATACTAAGATGTGCAAATTATAAGTACCACACTTCTTCAATTAAAATTATATTTTATCTTTGTAATATTTTACTTTAATAACTAAAATTAATTAAATTATCAAAATAAAATATTGACTTTAATTGAAAATAATTTCTATGATATTATACTTAAATTTACTAAAATATATTTTCAATCCTTCATTTTTTTAATTTAATTTTTTAAGTTACAAAATTTTAAATTTAATCTATTAAAGTTTTTTTTATTAGACTAAGCTGATTATTTTATTAGTTAACTAATTTTCTTAACTTAATACTATTATTACACAAGATTGAGAGATCAATGTAGTCTAAAATAAATACGTGATTTTTTAAAATTTAGAAAACCAAAAATAAAATTAAAAAAATAAAATGAGAAAAACTCATTTTAGCTTTTAAATTTTATTCTTTAATGTTTTACAAAAAAAATGAATTTTTTTAATTGATGTAAAATTTTTATCTGTATTTGACAGTTTCCAAGCTACAAAATCATTATAAATTGTCAACTTTTAATAAGATATTTAATGTAAAGAAAAACAATCCCATATATTTTTAGATCCAGCAGCAGTGAAAACTCCAGTGATTATGAATGTAATTATGATATGAAAACAAGCCACTTAATTTGCATTCTTGAAAGCTATTAAAATGCAATTATTTATGTAAATAAATGTCCTCCTTTAAACCTTGGATTCATCTATGTCTTTAAAAGTGAGCGAGGAGAAACACATTAAAATTAAAGTTATTTTCAAATAATCTTATCCATAAATATATATTGGAGAAAAAATAAAATAAAAAATAAATTAAATTTTTTCATAAAATAAAATTAACTTAAACATTTTTACTTTTGAAAAGGTAAGATAAAATAACCTTCATAACTAATAAGTGCATAGATTAATTTAAATTTTAAAAATATTTTATTTTATTTTCTATAATAACCTTCATAACTAATATTTTATGGGCAAATGTATTGTATTACATCAATAATAAGAACTTCAGTTTAGATATCATACTCACCTAAGCTAATATCAAATTATTACCAGTTTATAGCAAATTGAGTTTTAAGAGCTTAGAAATTAATTGATTTAAGAAGAAAATAAATGCAGATAAAATAAGTAATTTAAAATTTAAATTTAAATTAAGGGTTATGGGTTAATCCATGTTTTTCCTGCAATCTTCCAATTTCATGCAACTTTGTGAATCTATTTCTCTTTTCACTAATTTTATTTATCTCTTAATTCTATTATAAGTTTTTGGTCTAGTGCTTCCAATATTTGTTGTCCTATTATAGTTCTTAATTAGTCACATACAAACCTACATTCAAGCATACATGCATTACCAATATAGAGATTGATTAATAGTTAATTGAATCATAAATATAAAGAAAAAGAGGTTGGTCATTCAATTTCTCTATATCTAATCATTTTATAGGTCCACCAACTAATTATGGTGGAATCGTCACAAATTAGTTTATTTGAACTTTTTAAGGATTATTAATGCTTTATAATAATATTACAATAATAAAACAACTTAATTAAAGAGAGGAAGAAAAATAAAAAATTACATTCAAAAATAAAATAGAGAATTTCAAACATAAATTACATTGAACCCTTAAAAAGGGACTTAATTACTCATACACACGGTAAAAGTACATAAGATATAAAAGCAAGCATAAAGAAGTAAGAAAAGAAAAATTTGTAATGGTTAGAGACTTTGTTTCTTCGTTCTACACTATGCCTTGAACCTTGTTAAATACCTCGAGGTGTTCTTGGAAAGCTCTAGAATTGAGTAGAATGCAGGAGGAGAGAGTATGAGATACTTGTGCAATTATGGAATAGATCTTTTTGCTTCATAATTGTTCCATTTAAAAATATGTGAAGTAAGTCTCTTTAGAGTGTTTGCACGAGCGTGCAACTCTTCTTCGTGTCTATATGAACGTGCTAAATGAAGTATGATCGTATTGAATGTCTTTTTGCACTTGTGCATGAGTGTACTGAGTGTATAATTGTGTTGAATGTCTTTAAAATGAGCACAAACATGTATAGTGAAGTATAGACATGCTGAGTGAAACGTAGACGTATTGGTCTTTTGTGGGCTTCTTTTTTTTAATAAAAAATCTCAATTTTTATTATATTTTCTTTTTTTTCTTGTAAGTATGTAATGCATTAAACTTAAAAAAAATAAAGACGAACCATATGTAATAAATATTAAAATTAATGAAATTTCACAAAAAAATTATTAGCATTATTAATATACAAAATTTTGGTTTACTAGTTAAAAAAAAACTACGTAATGAAAATATATATATTCTTATTTTGGTATGATATATAGTTACGAAGAAGAATTTGTTATTTATATTGGTTTATAGAAAGTTGATATAAAGTTATTTTATAGTAATTTTTTTACTCAAATCTCACAATAAATACACACATAATAAATACAAGTTATTTACAATAACAATAATTTTTATTATGAGCGACTTCTTAGATTTTTTTTTTCATCGGGACCTCACTAGGATTAAAACTAATCATAATGTATTCAACGATACGCCCATTACCTTTAATAATTACTGTTGAATAAATAAAGAGAAATTATTATATAATTCAAAATTATTACAGTTTTAACTAATTTACATATAATATATAATTAAATATTGTTTATTATAATAAATAAAAAAGTTACATATATAGAAATTGACGGCACAAACGCTTGGTAGTTCTATACTAGATATTTTTCGGCCAACCGGGACAGTATAATATCTATCTGGATTTCTGTCTTTTTCAACTCTTCAATCGTCAATTCTTCCTTAAAAATAAACCTCGATTTTTTTTTATACGTTATACATTTTTTTCCTCGACCGGTGAAAACAACAAGCATAAGTATAATCTAGTAATAATATATTATTTAATTTCAAATAATTTAATCGAGTGAAATAAAATATAATCTAACGTTTAACATATCTGATTAAAGTTTTTATTCATTTCTTTAAAATAAAATAAATATAAATAATTTTACTTTATTTAATAAAATTATTTTTAAAATATCTTTTAGAAAATCATTACTCGAAGACGTCCATCCATCCCTTATTTCATACAGCTAACAACAGCTTATGTAAACATCCCTTGGTCAACAAATTTCTCCATGCAATTTCATCTTTTTTTATAATTTTTCTACTTGGCACCCGGGATTTAATATTCTGCTTGCATTCTGCATTACCAATATATAACCATATATATCATGATAAGTGATATGAATTCAGTGAATTGTGGGCGACCAAATCTTGTAGTTTTATTTATCTATAACAGCCCTTGATCTCCTTTTGTTACAATATAATTACTTAATTTGTTGTTAATTCTATTTCCTGTAATAAGACAACCATTATTTGTTTGATATAAAGCTTAATTATAATTCTATTCTATTGTATTATTGTTGTGTTATAGAACAAAAAATTTATAAAAATATATGAGTAATGCGCCGTCACGTAACTTGACACAACGCGGCAGGCTGAGACACAGAATAGTTGGGGGGTTGGGTGGGTATGCGACCCAATATGAAAGCCCTTAAGGTGTTGTTTTTGTCACATTCTGTAGCCCTACAACTACAAGGTCCTTGTAGAGATAAGTTTCTCGGCCATAAATTCCTTACTGAAGGCAAAAGCAAAAGAGCAGAGAGTGAGTGAGTGAGTGGTGGTGGAAGAAAGAGAAACAGGGAATTGGGGATCCAATGACTAAAGTTAAAACTTGAGAATGAGGTTAAAAAAGGTTTGTCCCCACTCACCCACTCGTGTTGGTTTTTGATAGATTAATATTATATATTTTTTATATATTTTCAATTATCATAATGTTCAGAAAAAAATATTAAATGTATTTAATATTTTTAAAATACAAAAAATATTTAACACTTTTTATTTAATAAATAAAAAAATTAATAGGAAAACTATTTTTAGAAAATTTCAAACTATTCCTTCGAATATGGCTTTCAAAAGTATGGGACCACGATGACTTTTTGGGTTGCAATTTCAAGACTGCTAGAATGGAATCAAAAGTTACTTTAACTCTTTAATTTATAACTTTTATATAAATTCATTATAAAATATTATTTTCTTTTATTTTATATAGTTTAAATATTTTTCTGGTGGTATAGCTTTTATATTTTGCTTGATTGAAAAGCGAAAAAAAAAAAAGAAAAGACAGAAAGAAATTACTATGGGCATAAAAAAGTAATAAAAAAGTATAATTTAAAGATTATTTGATATGAAAATATTATAAAAATACGAAGAGAAATGATATTTTAAAATATATAATTATATTTTTATTAATAATAATGAAGTGTAAATTAGATTAAAGAAAGAGGTAAAAAGTCATTCCCTCTTTTTTTAGAGAGAAACAATTAATAAAAATTAAGTTTAAACAAAATAAAAATATTTGTGTAATATATTTTTATTTTTATCCAACTTAGAGTTTTGTTAAATTATTTATTTGAATTCAAATCAAAATTAGAATAATATATCAAATTTAATATTTTATATAAATAAATAATAGAATAAAAATATAAAATTATAATTAATATATAATTAATAATATTTTTTTACTGAATTAATAATATATATTTCGAGATAAGTAATATATTTCAAGATAAGTGGTATAAATTATTTATACAAGATATCATTTATTAAATTGAGAAAAATTATTATTAATAAATAATTATTTTTTTAAAAGAATATAAAACACCCACCTTGGAAACCAAAAATCATATACAAAATTTTCAAATAAAAAAGATAAGTATTCAATTAAATTTTAGTTAAAGTTTGAAAAATCAAAGTCTAAATAAATAAATAAAACATTTAATGTCATTAGAGACTAATTTACAGACCACCTCTTTTAGTCTCTAAATCAATTTTTAAATAACTAAATATGTTGTTGTCTTTAAAACCCTTTAAAAAAATTAAGTATGCATGAGATTGAAAATCAATTTCTAATTATACTTTAGTCAGAAAGAAAAATAGATATCTAAAATGAGTTATTAGCGGAAAAAAAGTCTTCAATTGTATTTCATGATATATTAGAAAAAAAAAGTCTCTAGTTATATTTCGATTAGAGGCCAAAACCCGATCTCTAATTAAATACATAACTTAATAACTTAAAAAAATTGCTAACAACTGAAAAATAATTTTTAATTATATTTTAACTAAAGACCAAAAATGGATGTGGGAATAAATAAAAAATATTTAACAGAAAATTAGAGACTAGAAATAATATCTTTTAATCTCTAAATCATTCTTTAATTAATGAATTTCTAGTAGAGCTATTATATTATAATTTTTTTAATTAGTATATGATAATATTTATAAAATAACTTCCATAAATATCTCACATTTTACTTAAATTTTTTTAATATCTAACAAAATATTAAACAAGATAGGAATACATATGTAGTTAAAGCAATGTTTTATTTTATTCTGATTAATAAGTACTACAAGTAAGATAAGACATAAGATCTTGTTTCGTTTTATAAAAACCAAACACAGTACATAAAACCATATTATTTGATTCCATTCGATTTTGTTTTGTTGCATCCTATTTTATATGCCAATACTATGAAAGTAACCAAGTTTCTTTTGCAAAATGTGAATTCAATTGGTTGTTTAAATGTTAATCGGTACGTGTGAACCAAAGTTGGATGTAATGAGTTCGTATATATCTTGTATTAGTGTATATGATTCCGACTTAACTTTAGAGAATCATTTTCTTGAGCCTTCTTCCATTGACATGTCATCTAGCTTATTGGTGTGGTGATGTAAAATCCCTTCCATGTTAATTTTAATGTGCTCTAAAGTCGTAATCTCACTCCAAACTTATTTCTTCGGTAATGTTATTTTCCAAACTTTCGTAATTCCTTGATGGCATCTCTTCCTCTTAGTTTCTTTAAAGAAAATGGTTGATTTTATTATTATTCTTTAAACAAGTCATTCACCAAAAAAAAATTGACGAGATGTCGAAAAACTAATAAAGAAGCAAAGGCTTGAAAAGCAAAAGAGACTAATGAAGTAAACGAGCTAACAACCAGATTAGAAGTGTAATTGTGATCCACTAAAACAATAATCAAACACATTTGTCCAAATCAATGACCTTTTTAATAATGAAAGTAAATAAATATTATTTTTAATCACCAACACACCAACCAAACGTTTGCATAGAATGGAACAAAAGCAATCTTATGATTCTTATCCTCGTCGTACATTTGTTTACAATCAGAACGGCCACCATATGTGGGTCATGGTTCATGGGTCCGAATTCCCAACGCAAGAGGGACTCAATTTCGATTATTTCTTCTTAAATTTCCCAATTTCTCTTCACGTTACTTTTGACTTACGTTCTTTGTCTTTTATAATCATTTTTAGTATTCATTTGATATACAAACAATACGTGATAAGAGGATTCTCCAAAAGACCCAAAATAATTCCAAGACATCAACATCATCTCGACCCCAAACTAATCATAACATAATTACTTATCACAATCATTAGAATTACGAGTTGGATTCTCCATAGATGGAGACATTCCTACTAATAAGAAGCTATTTGGAGTACCAGCAATGATTTTCAATCAATATATAGAGTAAGAAATGAAAAACAAATGAGAGATGAGACTCTAAAATTGAAACCGAGAGCTTCATGAGACAAACTGAGATAAAATTATTTGTATATTTATTTGATTTAAAATTTTGACATAACTATTTATTTCAATTTATCCTACCGATTAAGATTCAACATGTATCAGTCAAGATTAGATAGCCTTATTTGTTGACCTAGTTTTTAATATTATATATATAATTAAATGGTAGAATTAAATAAATATACAATTATAATTATATGTATATTTTATAATATATATTTAAAGATAAATAATATCAATATAAATATAATATTATGTTATAAAAAAATAATTCATTAAACTAAGAAATTGTATTATTAATATATAATTATTTAAAAAATATTTTTTTAACAAAGTATATAAAATTAAATTGGTATAACTTAAATTCTTTTCTAAAATATTTTGTCGAATTTTTAATCCCAAACTCATCAAAAGTAATTTTGGATCGATCAAATTAATAAAACGAGAAGGAATGATATCTAAACTTAAAGTAATATTTAAAATGAACTCTTTTAAAATAAATTCAAATAACTTATTAATTAAAATAATTTATTAAAATAATTTTTTTATTTATTTTCTAAGCTTTTTAAGATACAAAATTATTATTACATTATTAAAATCAATTTTATTTAGTTGATCGATAGTAAAATAAATCTATTTTATTTTTGTTTAATATCTAATCTTAATCAATGTTTTGTTAATTTAATTTAAAAAATAGTTCATCGATACTAAAGTAATAAAGGTTGTTGACAACATTAGCAATACATACGCAATATGCGATTAACATTTATGGTCTATTTCAATATTTATATTATTAAATAATAAAATATATATTATTTTATTCCTGGTTACGTCAGCAGTGACTTAGGTTTAATTCTCAAATTTTTCGTTGATAAATGGTATATAGATTAATTATAAATTCTCATTAATGTTGGTGGTTTTTTTTTTTTTTGTCTTGTAAAGAGGTGCATCTTCCCTTAATCTAATTTGTTTATTATAAAAATATTTTTAAATAAAAAATAGAACAATAAAGTCAATGAAATAAATTAAGTTGTTATTATTAAGAGAGAGATATTATAGCAAGATGATAGACTTATTCTTTTAAAAGAAAAAAATTATTCTCAATATTACTTATATATTAATTAATATTTTATTTTAAAAATAAATATATAATAATAATGAATAATATTTTTATAGAATTTGTATTCATACTTTTTTATGAACCTCAAACTAATTTTACTTATATGCATAGGCTGAATATGCGTAAAATAAACTTGTCTCTCCTGTATCAAAGAGGAGGAAAATACTGTCGTTGCTCATTTTTTAAATTCCAAACCAATATATATATATATATATATATATTTTTTTTTTCCAGTATCGATCATACAGCACAAAGTGATGGTGGCCAAACTCTACCACGTTTCTCGAAAGTACATAATAGTAGTTTTTACACTTTTGACACGGTTTTTAAAATGTCGGTACAAAATGCAGGTTGCTTCTGCATTTTTCTCAACGCAAGTATAAAACGCCACTCCAAAAACACACACACTAGGTAACTTTTTTTTTTTTTTTTATGAAACACACACTAGGTAACTTGTAACATAACATCGTTCTTCAACATCGTGCCTACCCCGTGTTGTTGCTCACCAGGGTTGCCCATCTTCATTGTTAGTTAATATCGATATCAATAATTTTATACCTTTATTGTTTTTTTTTCTTTCCTAAAGTGCATGCAAAGCTTCTTGATTGTTATTTGAACTAAATAATTTTATACCTTCTTATAATTTTTTCTTTGTTATAACAAGTCCAAGAGAGATGATTACACACCTGCCAAGTTCCGCAGTGGTGGGGTGCATTTGCAAGAATTTCAACACTAGTTAGAATCAAGAGGTGAGATGTAAGATATAGAATAAATGTATACTTTAATTTGGTTACATTTTAAGTTTTTATAACATTTTTTGTTTTTATCCTTAATCACCGACAAGGCAACCCATTGAACTCGTATTGAGCCATGGACTATTCTAAAACACCTATTAATCTTCTTATTTATTAAGTAAAGAAAATATTGAAACTTTGCTGTTAAAATATTAAATCTATTTAATTTTTATTTTTAATATTAGAATAATAAGTTAAACAACGTTACATCAAAATAATATTGTTAGAAATTTATAATTTTATTAATTATTTGACATCATATTTTGAATATAATTATATCATTCTTTTATTATTTAATGATTATAATATTAAGTGATCTAATTTAAGTAATTCAATAGACTTATTAAAATATGTGGTATGAGCTTAATGAGTGAATACTTATCCATTAAGGGATAATAAAACCTTATATGGAGTAACACATCAAGGATGATTATGATCTCAAAACACCAAATAAAAAAAATAATTTTTGCTCTCTCCATCAAGAAGAGTCATGGTGAGATAGCAAAAAATTTAAATAGACATTTGAAATAAATGGAGTTGTCACCTATGTTTATTAAGGAAAAACCTCAAAAGAAAAATGATGATCTTTAGAACTAGATTTTGAGTTCTTAAGTCGATTACGTGGGGAAGATATTAACATCCTATAACGTCCGTTACAACGATTGTCTCTAACTAAATAAGCAAATTATTTATAACTTATAGCATATTTATCTCACCTTAAAATAAAAAATAAATTATTACAAAAATATTAGATTTTATTATTTATTAAAAAGTTTTATTATTTTTTAGTATTTTTAACTTGATAGGAGTAGTCCTTTGTTCCTACATATCTCTACGTGCAATTGAGAAATTAGAATTACGTAATTCTTTAGATAAAAAATATTTGTATATTTGATTTTGATTTTTATCAGACTTTAGGATTTCTGAATTGTCACAGTTCATGTATTCATAAATTGATATAGGTGTACACCCAAGCCAACCCATTATTTAGTTTTGATTTCTTATACTAGATGGGAGTTTAGAGACACCAACATGTCATTACTTGTGCCACAAAACTTCAGGAATAAAATGTCATATCTAATTTATCACTTCCTCATTACCAAAAGGGTGTTATCATTATGAATACTTTCTATTAATGCTAATGATTAAAGGATTTTTAGGATTATCAAATTGTACAACTTGCATCCTTGAAAATTTTGAAGGTTGAGAAGATGTCACATTTAGTCAATCTTTTTGAGAAAAGACCTTCTACCTTGGAGCAAACACGATTTAGAAAAAGAAGGTTTGAGTCAATGATTTAGGGGCGCATCCAAAGGCTCTATTATCTAAAAGGAGCGTCCAAATACTATGGAAGTATCCAAAAATGTCTAGCATCTAAAGGGAGGATATCTCAAAAAGTAAATTAATGAAAAGGAAAAAGATTATCCAAATGGGCATCTAAAGGACCTCAACGTCCAAAGAGTATGAACAGGTTAGAAATAAATAAATAAAAAGGAAAGGGACTACCCAGATAGGCGTCCAAAGACAGAATAGGTCAAAAAGTAAATAAATGGAAAGGAAATGTATTGCTCAGATGGGCATTCGAAGGATCTCAGCGTCCAAAGAGTATGGACATGTCATAAAGTAAATTAATGAAAATGAAAGGGACTACCTAAATGGGTGTCCAAAGGACCTCGGCATCCAATGTGAGGGTAGGTCAAAAAGTAAAAAAATGAAAAGAAAAGAGACTACCGAGATGGGCGTCTAAAGAACCTCAATGTCTAAAGACTATGGGCAGGTCAGAAAGTAAATAAATGGAAAGCAACAAGACTGCCTAGATAGACGTCCAAAGAAAATGGATGGATAAAAAAATAAATAAATGAAAAGGGAAGAAACTGCCTAGATAAGCGACCAAAGGACCTCAATGTCCAAAGAGGGGGTAAGTCATAAAGAAAATAAATGAAAAGGAAAGGTACTGCCTAGATGGGCATTCAAAAAACCTCGGTGTCTAAAGAATGTGATAGGTCCAGAAAGTAAATTAATGAAAAGAAAATAGATTGTTAGATGACCTTCAAAGAACCTCAACATCTAAAGAAAAGGTAGGTCATAAAGCAAATAAATGAAAAGGAAATGAATTGCCCAGATGGGCATCCATAGGAACTTGGTGTCCAAAAAGTATGGACATGTAAAAAAAGTAAATAAATGAAAAGGAAACGAACTGCTTAGATGATTGTCTAAAGGACTTCAGCGTCCAAAGGGTATGAACAAGTCAGAAATAAATAAATGAAAAAGAAAGGGATTGTCTAGATGGATGTCCAAGGGACTTCAACATCCAAAGAATATGGACATGTCAGAAAATAAATAAATGGAAAGAAAAGGACTACCTAGATGAGCATCCAAAAGACCTCAACGTTCAAACAGTATAGATAGGTAAGGAAATAAATTAATGGAAAAAAATATGGGTTGCCTAGATGGGTGTTCAAAAGGTCTCAGCATCCAAACGGTATGGATGCATTTAAAGGGTCTCAATGTCTAGGTCTCAACATCTAAAGGACCTTTAGCGTCCAATGAGTGCAGAGGCGATCTATGTACTGCGAAACAGGCTACATAACAGGTTTTACATGCACAAATGCTCAAATGAATTTAAGTCCAAATGACAAACGATACCAATTTGTACCTTCACGTGGCTACTTTTGTATGACTATTTCTTTGCAACTTCGTTATCTCTTTCATTGTTAAAACTCCAAAAGACGTTGTCCTTCTCGTGCTCTTTTTTCACAGTTCCTTCTCCTTTTTTTTTTTCGATTCCTTCCCGATTAAGCACTCACAAGTCACCTTCTTCTTCTCTCTTAGGATTCTTTCTCATACTTTATTTTTCTTTTTTTTCTTTCTCTACTCCCTCATTTTCTCCAAAATCCCCATTGGTTCATTTCGAGTATTTATAAGCTTTCACAAATTAATTGTTTAATTCAATTTATATGTTTCATTTTGCAAGTTGGCCAATTGCAGTATGCTTCTCAGCAACTACAAGAAATAGACTCGCAATGTAGAAGAGTAGAGCAACTTTTTTGGATGTTTGGCATGTTGTAGAGCCACAAAGGGGTATGGGAGAAGAGCCATAAAGTAGAACCAAAGCTACTGGTTCTTTGGACATCCACTGCCCAACCTATTCACTTCTTCTTTGTGATTGGCTGGTTTATTGGTGGTGAGCAGAAGCAGGGCAGAGGAAGGCTGTAAGGAGCAAAAAAGGAGAGCAAAGCAAAGCATAACTATTTTGGACGACTGACATAATGGGTTTGGTCATTTTCAGATTTTTTCCATTTTTTGCTTTGTATTAGATTTGATATTTGACAAAAAGTGGGGAGGACAAAATCAGGTATTCACAAAAGGTCCCTTTATGAACTAAGACGATTTGGTTAAAAAAGATCGCACACCAATTGTTCGTGACTATTAAAGATTTTGTTACATTCTCCAATAAATATCTATGAATCCAAGTATTTATATTTAAATTTAAAAACTTTGATAATATGACATAATGTGATAGGAATGTGTGAAATTTATAAAGATAGAAAATTTTCAACAAATGATACAAGATTCTTTATTATTGGTAGATTATTAATAATTCCTTTAATGTCTATTTCTTTTTCAATTGAATGGAGGTTTTTTTTTTTGTTTTGGAGAAATTAAAGGGATGGTAAAGATTTTTCTTTTCCACTCCACCTTGCTTTATTGTGTTTGCGATTGCGTGGCTGAATTGCTTGTTAATGAATTGCATAACATGAATCCATTGCTCATGGGTGTTTTCCTATTTTTTTTAGTATAGATCAATATTTGTCGTTTTTATCAATAGACTGATGTGCAATCTTTTGTAACTGTCATTATAGTGCATCATGATAAATAAAATAAAGTAATTATGTTATCACAGACATGTTGTAAGCACTTTTTGTGTTCTTTTCTTTAAAATGTGTTTATATTAATGTTTGAATGTAGACATGATTTGAGTAATTTCAGATATTTTTTTTTCTAATTTACATCTCTTTGATAATTTTTTAAATTAAATAAAATGAAAGAATATATTATCAAATCTCTATTGTGTAAATTGATTTAGTTTAAATTACATAGATATATGTTACTATAAAATTATTTATGAAAATTATGTTTGACTTAAAGGAAGATATAGTTTGGTTAAATAATAACGTATTTGTGACAATAAATATATGATAACTATAAAGTTTTTTTTTATATGAATAATAGTATGTCTAAAGAAAGACTATTATTTGACATAATTAATTGTGAATATTTAATTATTATATTGATAGTACGACTTATAAATTAATTTTGTTGTACAAAGACTAAAAATTAATGTTATGTTTAGATATCTTATAATTAATTTATTATGTGATTTATTTGCATATATCTTGTATATTTTGAATGCTTTCTTTTTTTTTTACTCATTACTAACTTTTACTCTCAATTTAGTTGTTATTATTAGTTTGTCAGCGTTTTGTTCAAATAAATAATTAATACTGAATAAAATAAATTTTAAGGTCTAAAAAAAAATTATAAAAATAATTTTTGATTCACTTTACTTTAAATAGAAAAATTCATTCCTACTATTACTCAATAGATGGTCACATATACTAAAATTATTAATTTTTATAATAATTAATTTAATAGTTATATTGTGTAAATTTTTTTTACTTTAACCATGTATCAAAATTAAACTCTATAATAAATAATGATGTATCAAATAATTACCAAATCTCAGTACAGAAGTTTACATGAGAAGTACGCCATATAGTAAACTCAGACATTTACATGCCAATATTATATTTTGTTTGGAGGACCATTACATTCGATTCCGATGATATTATCAATATTGTCTTGGTTGAACAGTAGTGATTTTTTGTTCCAACAAATCCTTCAGTACAAACTAGTGTAATTCTTTTTAGGTCTTGTCAATTGATTAACTTTACCACGCAGGATCTGAGTTATCAGAACTCATACATTTTAAAAATAAAATTAACAGAGATATAACAGCACAGTCAATTCTTAAAGAAATATATATATATATATATATATATATATATATATATATATATATATATATATATATATATATATATATATATATATATATTTATTTTATAGAGAATTTTCAAGACCATCAAACTATTACAAGTTGTGTTTCAAAATTTAGGATTAAGAATGTGACATCCAAATATTCTATTGAAAATATCACTTTTATTCTTTTACCTTTGATTAAATAGTTAAAATATAAATTTAATTAATATTTATAATTATGAAATATTTTTATTTAAAAAAATATGAACTATTAAATTGTCATAATTTATGTCCTAAAATTCCAAGGATTAAAAAGTTGTCTTAACTATTTTTATATTAAAGATATTATTTTATTATTAATTTTTTTGTTAAATTATAAAATTTAGTTTTTTATAGTAAATATTTTAGGAGAAAAAATTATATACTTCAGTTCAAGATAGAAAAAAATCTCTAAACTAAAATATTATTTATAAATAAACTTATATTTATCTCACTTAAATAAATAAATAATAACCCAAATATGCGATACGTAAAATGTAAAACCTTATCTTATTCCGCTCATTCAATCCTTTGGTTTTAATTATAAAACTTGATTTAATAGTTATAAAATATTTTATTTTATACAACTGAAAAGAAGAATGACAAGAGCCCAAGTATTTGTAAGCAAATTCATAGAGACCCGACAAGTGAGCCCAAATGCATAATACAAACACCTGACTGAAAAGGGGCTTACCTCGTACAAACAAAAGATCCAGACACCAAAAATGAGTTTAAATGGGTCAAACCAACAACAGCCGAGAACACAAGAGACCAAAAATAACACTGAGTTCGGTGCTTTCCGACTTACATTCACAATAAAAGTATAAACAAAATGGGGCAAACTCTATCAGCTCATTGCCCCGACATTAAAACAAAAGAAAAAAAAGAAGAATAATAAATTAAAGAAAAAGGTAAAGGGGCTCGAATAAAACCCCTCAGAACGCCTAACAGAATATTACATTTTAGGATTTTATTATTTATACTCTCCAAATTGTCTGTATACTTTTATATATATAATTTTATATACATAGTATTATCTTTTTATTAATTTTATTTTTAAATAATTCTACATTTCATTTATTCTTTTTTTTTAATTTTTCTTATGCTGAAATCCTCTATTTCTTTGCACATTTCCTTTGATAAATGTTATTTTCATTAACTATTTTTTTTTATAAATGTTATTTTCATTAACTATATTTTTTATAAATGTTATTTTCATTAACTTTTTACGATTCTCATTATCATGGTTTCTCAATTCCTCTCGCAAGCATTTTTCTTATCAAACATTCTTTATCAGAGGGACCTAGAAATAGCAAAGACAAGTAGCATTTTCTTATTTAGCTGTATTATATTAAATGTTAGTTTATGAATAAAAATAAAGAAAAATACAATTGTAATGAAATAAAAAAATATTAAAATTTTATTTTCAAAAATTTATATATATTTAATAATTAAAAACATAGTTTCAAAACTTATTTTATAAATTAAAAAAAAACAGTTTCATTAAAATATAAATGAGTTACTAACACTAAAACAAAAACCCAAGATAAAGATGTAGGGATAAAGTAATTGGCAGAAACATAAGGCATATTTAACCTATTTTTATAAACCCTATCGATTTCTGAAGGTTTTTTTAAAGGATCTAATTATGAGTAGACTTTGTTGGTATATTTGTGTCTTCCTATTTACATTATTTTAGAGGGTAGAAAAGGGTGGAAACTACGAAACTTATCGCTGTAGATTTGGTCGGGGACTATGAAGATTCACCACTCACCAACACCTTTTGTTTCTAAACCAGGGAAAAGTTCAACTTTGTTGTGCTTTATTCTCGTCACGCACTTGAATAGGAGCACTTTCTTTACCATTACCAAATGAAGAGTTTGATTACTAGACCTCACATGTCACACGAACAAGACGAGTAAAAGAATGCATGCGTGTACTTAGTAAGAGAGCTGGATTTTATGAAGAATACGTATTTGCTGCAGTCACATTTCACGCATTAAACCTTGCGATTTAATGCCTATTCTTTATATTTTATTAGTTTATAAAGATTGAAAAATAAAATGAAGATTCACATATATTGAATTTTCCTTCTCTATCTAAATACATAAAAATTGAACTTATAGCTTGGGTGGTTGCCAAAATATGAGATTATTGACCCAAATAGACCACGTGAAACACGTTCCATGTTATCTATACAAATTCATTTTGAAATTTCATCATTTATAGGAGGAATTGGAATATATCGATATCGTATACAAACGCTCGCGGAATTTGGGTTGTATACTACCTATTTTTTTAAAACTCAATACTTAAAACATTTTTAAATAACTATTTATCAACTCACACTTTTCTACTTTTAAAAATTGTCACATCTTTCGAGAGTTAGTGTGTAATATTTATATACCAAAAACAAAATCGTATAATTCTGCAATTGTTTTTGCTATGACAGAACTTATATTTATTTACATTTTTAGTCCTTTAATTTTGGGTATGTAACAGCATTTATTTGTTCAGGACAATGTTCGATAACGTTTCTCAATTTATTTCAGAGTTAATTCTCTTATTTTAGTTTTTTAAATATACAATAAAATTTATTTTTGACATATTAGTATTTACACCTTAAATAAATTAAAAATAGCTAAAATATGACTTTTAAAACAATTCTTACAAAAAAAAAAAACAATCATTTTATTATGCATGATAACCATACATTATCATATGGCAGATGTTACAATGCATTCTAATTAAATTTTGTACAAATATTATCACCTTAGTCTTTTTTTAATATTTTCAACATTAATTTAATTTCTCAATCATAATAAATATTATCAATTTAATCTAACCTAGATAGTTCTTAAATTGAAACTCTACTATAGTCAAAGCTTGTTCAATTATTGGCCACTCTATCCTATGGCTAGGCAACTGGTTGTAAACTATATACAGCAAACTTGTTTTTTTGTCGTGCTGATCTCTGAATTTAAATATACAGGCGTACCGTTTTCGAATAGTCTATCAATAGGTTTATAAGTTGTGTTGCAATTGAACCATTGAAAACCAGACGCAAGCTTGGATCCTTGATACCCAATGGGTCCACTTATTTCACAACACAAACTAAATTTGTCAGGAAGAATCTGAGTTGGATTCTCTCAAATCATATTTTTTAAGAGGGGTAATTTTTTAAAATTTACTTGAAATCCACTTCGAGAATTATTCTTATAAATCTTCAAAATTTTTCTCTTTGTCAACAATACAGAAATACACGTAGAAAACACTTTTACATAAAAGCCAAAATTCTATACTTGAATTAAAAATTAATTTCATAATCAATTCAAAGATTAAAAGTTTGTATAGTATATAAAAAAAATCATTTCTTATTTATTAAAGTTCGTAGAAATATCTCAAAATTTTATAAAAAAGTCAAAAGACCGTATTTAAATATATAAAAAAATTGACTCCTTAATTTACAAGAACCGTGTTCAATCCATTCATGTCAAATTTTCGGAGCAGGATTCCAACTGCAGGGTAGGACTATTATTATCATAATTCAACGGTTTAAATTGTTTTTATCTAATACTTTTATTCAATTTTTAATTACAAAATATAAATAATTTGAAAAAGCAACTGCAGGAATCCAAACTCGAAATTTTCTCAGAACATATATAGTAAAACCTTAAATAATCACATGGCCATGCCCATCCCATAAACTGGCCAGAGACTCAGGCATGCAATAAATAGAGATGCCAATGATATGAACACTGAAAATAATATTGCTACAAAGCTTTTCTTCAAAAAATGAGACGAAAATTATTTTATTAACACTAGTCTTCAAAGATAATTTTATGTATCTAAAACTAGTAAATCTCAATTGGAAAAAGTATTTATTATTATTTTTAATTTCTTAAAATTAACCCTATATATAGTCTGATTTTAACATTTTCTATTATTTTTTAGTCTTCTACTATAATAGTGTCATTTATCTCTCTAATTGATTAATGAGGTTGTCTATCGTGGGTGTTCATAAGCAAAGTGTGAATATATTAAATATTTTAAACTACTTAAAAAAGTTTTGTTGAATAACTTGTGTTTTTAATATAGAAAATAATTTTTTAATAACAAAATTTATGTTTATAACTTCTTATTATGTATCCATGAGTACGTAGTAATTTCACAAAAAAAAATGAGTACTTAATAAAAATCCTTTCTCGTAATAAATAAATAAATAATCCCTTAATTGATTTCTCTTTAATTTCTCCATCTAATATTCTTTCCAACATTGTAATTAATATTGTCTTGAAATTTTAAAAATTGTAATTAAGATAATGGTATAATTGAAAAACTAAAATTATTATTATCTTATACTTTCAAAATAACAAATTGTTAAAAAACTACAATTATTATTATCTTATACTTGATTGTTCACATGGATTATTTTTTGTGAGGCCGTCAAGGAAGAAAAATATACAAAAACATTCCTTTTCTTGGGAAAGGTTGTTCTGAAGTAACAACTAATAAGCAGTTTGTATCCGCACTTTATTCAATTTAAAGAGTATCTTTAAATTAATCCTTTAAAATTTAAGATTAGATATATCGTCTATTATTTGTCTTAAAAGTCGTGTTCACTTTACAGAAGTCTTTGTTCATTTCTTTGCGAACCACGCTGACGCATCAAACATTTTATAAAATTGTTTAGCAAATTATATTTACATTTAAATTAATTAGAAGCAGTCTAAGCTAACCTCCATGTAGGAACAAATAACTGTGATTAGTAAAGTGATGACGTGCCTAGCACATGTAAAGCCTCTCTTTTGTTCATACTTATGTCCATTCTTTCTTTTGCTTTTGTTAGGACATGATGTAAGCATTTTTTTAAGACAGCCTAGTCCAGTGATATTCATTATTATTGACATAATATTTAAATTCAGTACTTTAAATAATTTTAGTATTTTTTTATCAAAATTGAAATTTTATTTTAGTATTTTTTGTAATAAAAATTGTGTTAAATATTAGCATACAATATTAAGATTAAATTCTAATTTTAATTAAAGAATGGTACCAAAATCACTTGAAAAATTGTCACTAACTTTGTCATTAGTAGAATTGTTTTTAAATAATATTTTATATTTTTCTCAATTATAAAATTTGGTGTATAAATAACCTTGATCTTATTATTATTATTATTATTTAAGCCAATAAGACCTGTATTCAAGTAAGAATTGGGACAGCAAACACAGCCGAATGCAAGCTTCATAACAGGTCAAAGGCTCACCATCAATATTCATCATTAAGGTTGGACGTTTCCATCTTAATTAAGCATTTTGTGGGAGGTACGTGGTTAAATTGAGAAATTTTGTGTTACACACTGGAACTAACTCCGTAGGTAATGTGTACTTGGAGACTTGGCTATGCTTTTCCTTCACGTGGGTTGATGCCATGATAACTCCAATTTTTTCTTTTCATGATTGCATCGTGCTCACAAACAAACACAGGGAGAATCTATAATAATTGAGCGTGGTGAAATTTCAAATTTCTTTACAATTGATTGAATTTCCATTATTACTCCCCAGCCAACAACACAATAATTTACATAAAAAAAAAAAAGAAGCTGCTCGAAAAAAGCATTAGGCTCAACTCCGATTCGAACCCGGGACGACCCTGGAAGCCATCTCCTCAGCATTCGGTGGAGCATGTGAGGAAAATGCCTTTTGGGGGGTTTAGTGGAGTAGCGATCGAGATTCGAGGCAGAATTCGAGGTTGTTTTTGAGAGGGACGTGGCAGTCATCGGAGCGGGAGATGAGGCGGAGGAGTTGTTCGAAGATGGCTTCGTCGCAGGGAATAGCGAGAGGACCTTGATTGTTGGAGAAGCCGTACTCTTCCTCGGCCTGGAGAAGTAACTGCTTGAAGACGGGGTGATTAAGGTACGAGGTGCGCACCACAAATCTCCTGGAAGTGGTCCCCACGCACACCGCCACGTGTCCCGCCGGAACATCGGAGGGTATTCTGTGGGCCGACATGCGGGCCTTGGTCCGCCAGCGCCTCAGCATTTGGCGGAGCCTGACGATGTGGCGGATTCTGCTGCATTTTCCGAGTCCCCCTGATATTGACATTTTCCCCTCTCCAAACACAACTATTTGCTCTCTCTTTCTAATTTGGAGTGGAAAGGTATCAATACCTCTGCCTCTGCCTCTCCCTCTGCCTCTGCCTCTGGGACATTTGGAAAATGAGTCGGGGGAATTGCACCTTCTCTTCTCTTCTTCTTTTATAATGCCAACCTTCACAATCTCCCCTTCCTCTTCCCTATAATTACCAACAACTCCCTCTTCTTTTTCAACGCCACTCATTTCATCACCATAAATTAAATAATCCATGTCGGATAGCCAATTGTCTTATTTCATTTTACAATACTTTCCTTTTTTTTCTATCATTTTTAAAACATTTAATTACTCATTTAATCTTTGTATATGTATTATCTTTATGTTTTAATGTTAAATTATTATGAATTTATTGTTAAAATGAGAATTTTACTTAATAAAGTTAAATACACACTACATTTAACAACAAAAGTAAAAACAGAACTATATATATATATAAATTAAAATCTCTAATTTTTAAATATAAAGACGAAACATTAAAATGGTGTAACTTCGAGACTAAACGAGTAAATAACCCAAACTATAAAAATAGCATTGCTGAAGAAGTACGGCCGTTTTTTATATGCGGTACACGTTTTTAACTCTCTCAAGTTGAAATTGGTTAGATTGTCTATAGGAGGCCTACCCATTTAAAGTTTAACCTTTTCTTACTTAACCTAATCTATTTAAAGAAAATATCAAGCATAGGCTTTTAAAGTGAAGTAGGTTAGTTATGAGCTTTTAAAAACAATTATTAGAAAAAAAAAACCTGTTTATAAAAAAATATTATTCTTAATAAAAAATAATAAACCATTACTTAAACAATTAAAATATTATATTTCTAACTTTAGCTAGTTTTAATATATATAAAATATAATGTTTTTCTAATTTTAGTTATTTCTAGGATAATAGGTATCTTGATATGTGAGTTTATCGACTTGATTAGTGATGGGTCTATTAACCCATAAATCTAATGATTTTTTTTAGTGATAGACTCGTGGAGACTGTTTTTGCACACTTTTCCTTTATTACTTATACACTTTTTTTATGTGTTTTTTTTAAATAGTTCTAAAAACATCTCTTTTTAAATACTAAATTCTAAAATTTATTTTGATAATGGATAAATATTTTTAAAAATGTATTTCAAAAATTAATTTATGAAAGTGTTAAAATTTAACATATTCCAGAATTTAATTATTAAAATATATTAAAATTTTAACCCATCCTAAAAATTAATTTTCAAAATATGTTAAATTGTAGGACTTTGACCAACTGAAACGTAAAGGAAAAAGAACGAAATAACAAAATAACAATGCATTGTCCTGGATTTATGGACAAAATCAGGAACCAAGGGGAACGAGGATTTTGTAGAGAAACGCATGGTTGAGACTTGAGTTTAGAGGGAGCAAATAATGATGGGAACTTTCCAAGAAAACATGTTCTTCTCAAAAACAAATTTAAACAATGGGTCGAATTTTAACACTTTTAAAATTTAATATTTAAAATATATAAATATATTATAGGAACTAATTTTTGAATCATCTACCTATTACTAAAATATATGTTTTAGAATCTAATTTTCAGAAAGAAGATATTTTGGAGGGGGATTAAAAAAAATGGAGGGAGATGTATAAGCAAAAGTAGCATTTGTGCATAAAATTTTGTGAGAGATGGCAAAAATTTTTTGTAAGTGGGCAGTGAGAGATGACCAAAAAAAAATTGTATTTGTGAATAAAATTTATGATAAATATAAAATAAATAGTTAAATATATATTTATTTATTAATAAGATAAAAATAAGTAGTAAAATACTCATATTTACACTTTAGAGTTATTTAAATATAATTTATTTTTAGTATAAATATATATTTTAAAAAAATATATTTTTGATTACTACTAGTGCCAAGTGTACCTCATTCACATAATCACATCCCTAGTTGCAGTTGGACACCCTCGTTTCTTGACTTCTTTGTATAAGAAAATTAGAAATAGTGTCAGCCATGATTCATAGACCGAAACCAGAAGTGAAATCCTTTGTAAGTTATACAACAGATTTGCATTATCTGTTTTAGGATAAAGTGGAGTGCTTTTGAAATTTTATGAGTTTGAAGCGAAATAATAGATAAGAATTATTTTATATAAATATTTTAAAATATAAATATATTTCATAAAAATACAGATAAGTAATTTTATTAAAATAATATATTATTACATTAAGTAAATAATATAAATTTACAAATCTTAAAAATTGTATTATATATTTTATTTAATGCACTTTTATATTATTGTCTATCTGCATAAAATATTTTATCCACTTATAAATTTATCGCTTATCGCTTACAAAATAATCATAAGTTATCATTAGAAGTAGTTTAATGATAATGTTAACAATAATATTTTTTAACATATTATTGTTAATATATAAAATTGTCAAAACAGTCAACGTTTATTGTGACATTAACAACTTCAAGTATATTTTTATTAATTTTAATTTTAAAAAACTTCTTTTAAAGCTAAGATCACAACATAATTAATAATATTATATAAACTCGATATTTGGATAATAATATTATATATTTGGATAAATCCAACTTTGACAAACTCGATATTTTAATAGCTGACATTAATTTATTAGGCATAATCGATCATTAGCAATACTTTCAATTTAGTGGAATGATAAATTAAATTAATATTTGATAATTCGCCATGAGAAAAAGTAAAGTAAAAATTATCACGACGTCCCTCAATTTATTATCACTTAATGATTTTAGCTTTTTTGAATAAGTAAAAATTCGAAACTACTTTCAAATATCTTTAGTGCAATTTGAAAAACCGACATAGGTAAGTGCAATTAGGCATTTAATTATTTTTTATATAAAGTTTTTCGTTAGGATAATGCTTGGATGAGTTGTAATTTGGATATTGAAAGAGTTTTGGAAAAGTTGAAACGATGAAGCTGAAGCATCGCAATCAAAAGAATTGAAGACTATTTTTTCCTTCTCACATTAAAATTGTCTAGACTTTTTTATATGTTCCTTCAACCCTCACTCCTCTACACTAGGCTCGGCACCGACCATGAGATCCCCCAAAAAAAAAAGTGAAAGAAATTTAAGAAATGATTAATGTGATAAAAAAGAACTATAATGTGTTACTAAAAATGATTATATAAATAATAAAATATAAATTTAGTATAATATTATTATAAAATGTTTTTAAAATAATTTTATAAAATTGAATAATTTTAAATTATAACAAATAAATGATAATATAAAAAATTATACTATGAATATATATTACAATGAAATTTTGGATTATATATCTCAAAGTGAAATAAAATAAAATAAAAAATGAGAACAAAAAGGGAGAAATGTCATGGAAAGCTGACACATGCCTAAAAAATTGATAGCTAATTTTCCACACAAAAAATAATAGAAAGATGGTTAAAAGAGAATATTATTAAGACTCTTCTTAACAAAATAACCATTCTGGAGTGGAAAAAAAGTGAGAAAAACATGACTTGACAGTTTGTAATGAGTAATGTACAATTTGAGTAACTTAAGCTATAGCCTATAGGTGCGCCAGAAATTTCCGCGCCCAACTTCCAGTTCCATCTTTACCCCTCCAAGACCGCATGTTAAAATTGCAAAGGAGGTTCTATTCCACTGCCAAGTACGGAAAGAAAACCTAGTAGCTTAGGCTCCATTCAGGTTAGTTACGCTGATCCACTAATAAAAGATATATGCTTTTTTATTAAGCTCTCTTTATAAAAGCCTTACACTTTGTTTCGTTGATGAAAAATAAAGTAAGAAGATGAGAAAATAAATAAAAGTGAGATGATTTTTTTAGTTGTATGTTAAAAGAGAAAAGAAAAAAAATACATATATTAAATGACATAAATATTCTTAAATAAAAGAAATTTAGTAAACTATAAAAAATAAATATTACATCAAATTTTAAGATAAATTTAAAATATTTATTTTATTTATTAAATAAAAATACAATATATTAATTTTTTATTTATACTGAATGTCTATATTATATAATAAAAACATAAAAATAAGTCAACAAAAAAATAACAAAGCTCAAGATAAATTTAAAGACACTAACGCATTTTAAAATTATTTATTTTTATTCTTCCAAATAAAATACTTTTTTATAAATAATAATTTAATTTCTATTATCATAAAGAGCATAAGAATACTTTAACTACCTTCACTCTCTTTTTTGTTATTTTCTTGCCTATTAAATGAAAGAAATTTTTTTAATATAAGTATTTTCTTTCCTCGTCTTTATTTCTTCTTTTTTTTTCACTCCTTCCAAACAAAGCATTAAGATATTCACAGCAAAATAAATAAATCTTAAATACAAAGCTCTTCAAGGAAGCATTTTATGCCCATGTGGGGAGATGCCCCAATTCTACCTTTCTTTATAATTCCCAAAAGAAACCCCCAAAAGCACCCTCCAAAAGCATCTTACCCAATTGGATTTCGACATAATAACTTTTTATTTTATGATCATTACAAACATAGAATGACGACACATGTCACTAAGTGACCATTAAGATTAAAGATTTTCAATGTCCATCTTCTTGATATAAAAATAGCACAAGGACTACTACATACAAAACTGTGGTGCCTGCAGGAGAATAGAGTTAAGTGCGAAAATTTGCGGATTAGGATTTATGGGTCCACTTCGCATGTTTTGGAAGTAGGGTGCATCCCCCCTAATTATGCGTCCCCGTAGAATAATCTGAGCATAGAACCCCTCATGCCATTTTATTTGCGTAGTTCAATGTTTTATTACAAAACACATATCTTAGCAAATCTCCCAATTAAGTTTAAGAAAACAAGAACGAGCAACAAATTTGAATTATGTCTTTTGTAGCTCACGAGATATGTTCTATCCCTGTAGTTTGTTGTTTAACTTATTATGGTCTTTCATAAAATTTGGTTTAATTGGTTGGTGGTGAGACAAAAACTGTAGGCAGATATGAAGAATATACGCTGGATTTCTGGAAGGGTATTTCCGATAATTCGAAAACAAGTCAGCGCCCATTTGTACTGCTATGACTATCTCTAATCTTCAGTGCACGCTTGCCACTTGAGACTAGATAGAAATTTAGTTTCCTTATTTCATTATCAAAATATTTAATACTATATATAATTTTTTTATTAAATAAGTGTAAAATTTTCATCGCAAAAACTAATATCTAATATTTATCGAGAATATAAGCTTACTCAACAGAAATATTTTCATCCCAACATTATTTTTTTTCATATTTAATATAAAGTTTAAACTCCAAACACTTTGAGTAAAACACAAGTTATTACTTCTATCGACCAACGTATCTGCACTTAATACAATATTGTATACAACTTTTTTACTTCTTACTTTTCTATATAAATATCTCAAAGATACTTCTTAAAATGAAAAGAAACAGCTTTTATTGTCTCGTTTTTATCATGCATAAAAAACGAAATCGGGTGTTCTATAGTATTTATTTTTAGGGGAGGGAAGGGAAATTATAACAGGTACTTGACGTGGCAATTTCAAACAGGTGAAGGCATTTTTATTACTCCTACAATAACTATTTCTTTGATCCTATTTAATTTTTCTTATTTTTATCTCAAAAATAAAAATAAAAAACATTCATATATTAATGGGCATGAATTTAATGAAAGAAATGCATACTCTTATTGCACTGACAATTTTTTACTGCCTGAGATGTGCTTTGAGAAGTTAATTTCACTGAGATATTTTTTTTGGTACACTTGGAAAATTTAGGGCCTGTTTGAAAGTAGAAAATAAAGTAAAAATAACTGTTTGTAAATAAAAGTAAAAATAGAAAATAAAATTAAAAGTATTTTTTAAAACCAAACAACATCTTTATAAAAAGTTTTTGTTTCTTGCCATAAGCGTTTTCGCTAATTAATGGATCATACGATTTTGCACGTACAATAATTATCTAAAATATAGATTTTAACGGAAAAAGGAAAATTCGATCTTCCTATAAAAACATATAAAAATGTTCATTTTAATATATAAAATAAAAAGGTAATTAATAAAAATTTAAAATTTTAATCCCTTCTTAGAAAAGAAAAGGAAAACTACATATCACAATTCAGGACATATCACAAGTTTTAATAAAACTTTTTCACAATCATTAATGTTACATAAAGTTTGTCAAAGAAAGTCTGCTAGCAATAATAAAACCCAAAACGTTTTAAGCAACATCATTTAATTTTATCAATTAAGTCAACCATCAAACTGTTATTAAGATATTAATTATCTCATGTGTATTTAGGATTACAATTGGATCTATTAATCTATCATTCATCAATATTCCATCTATTTCAAAACGTGACATTGAAAGTTTTTTTTTTTATAAAGATTAAAAAATAATAAATAACTTGAGTGAAATAATTTTATTAAATTATATTTATTGATTATTAAAAAAGTTTGTGTACACAATATTATATTAATTATTTATTGGGACAGAGTTGGAATAAAAAAATATGTTTTACTAAAATATAACATCACTTAATATAAAATTTTATGTGTTAAAACATTGAAATGGGAGGAGTATATTAATATAATAGGTTTGTATGAATTGATTGGTTTTGGTCAATGAATCAACCAAAATATTAATTAGAAGGTATAAATTTTAAAAAATAAACTGTATTTGAACATCATAAGAGTCATTCCAATCAGATAAATTAAGGATAAAATAAAATAATTAATTTTTATAAATACAATTTTTTATATATATATTTAAAACGTGAAATATTTATTGACTTGATGGATGACTAATTTTCGTAGAAAACCTAGTTGAACACGTTTAAAAAGGTATATCTTCTCAATCACATTTTTTTTCATCCATATAACTCAAATATAAAATTCACGAATTGAAGTTGGTTAAAATAATATTATCTTATTTATGAATATCTGATTTTGTCTCGTCCAATACAAAATAATCCAAAAAATACAAAAAAATAAAATAAAATCATATTTACTTGTAAATATATGGGCAGTCAACACAAGAGGAAAAACAACAAAATATAAAACAATAAATCTAGTGCATTGGATGGATGCCTGCCGGAGTAGCCAATAAAAGAAAGATAAAGAAGTTTGAGTGTTCTCTGCCAAGTCTTTTGAACGAGCGTTCAAATGGACTTGTTTTTGTGTGAGTATTTTGCTCTGCGTTGCGGCTCTTTTTTGATATGTTGTTAGCAATTCTCTATTTTTCTATCGACAACCTTTGATTTATTTTTGCAACTTCACTCTGCATTATGACTCTATTGTCAGCAACTCCTCCTGCTCTATTTTATAGCTGACAACGCCTACCTGAATTCTTGATAAGCATATTGTATTTGGCTAACCTGTAGACAAGTTGAATTAAACAAATAATTTATTGAAGTCTATAAATACCACAATGGAACAAAATTTGCAGGGATGAAAAAACAAAGAGGGAAAATTTGAGAAAAACAGAGCACAACCTAAATTGAGAGAGAAGATCTCAAGAGCAATCTGTGTGTGTCAATAGGGAGGGAGCTTATGAGGAGAAGTTTGAGGAAGGAGTTGAAAAGAAGAGAGTAAACAGTGAAGGAACTTATGAAATATAGGAGGAAGACCCAGAAAAGGAGCTAGTTTTATGGCAGTGAAGAAGCTCACCTACACAAATTGGTACAACTGATATTTCCAATTCAATTTCATATTTTTGTCTAAAGATTTTCATTTGAGTTTACAAGCATATATATGTAGCATTTTCCCTTTAAAAAAGATGCGATTGGGGTCTTTGGACGCCTTTAAGATGCACACGCCTTTGGACGCTGAGGTTCTTTGGACACTGGAGTCATTTGGATGTCCCTTTTAGACACTAGGGTCTTTGCACGCTAGACATCTTTGGACGCTAAACCTCTTTGGTCACCCCTTCCTTTTTTTTCATCTCTTTGACTTGTCCAAGTCCTTTGGACACTAAATCTCTTTGGAAGTGTCCATAGCCTTTGGATGCTAGAGCCTTTGGACTCCCATTTGGGTGGCTCCCTTCCTTTTTTTTTCCATCTTTTTACTCATTTAGGTCCTTTTGACATTGGAGCTTTAGGACTCCCATTTGGGTGACTTCCTTCCTTTTTATTCATCTTCCTGACTTTTTCAAGTCCTTTGGACATCTTGGGACGCGTCCATAGCCTTTGGACGCTAGAGCCTTTGAATTCATATTTGGGTGGCTCCCTTCATCTTTATTCATCTTTTTGACTTGCCAAGTTCTTTTGGATGCTGGGCGTTTTTAGATGCATCCATAGCCTTTAGACGTTGGAGCCTTTGAACTCTCATTTGGGTAGATCCCTTCCCTTTTTATTATTCATCTTTTTGACTTGTCTAGGTCCTTTGGACACTAGATGTTTTAGACTCGTCCATAGCCTTTAAACGCTAGAGTCTTTGGATTCCTATTTGAGGGATTATTCATCTTTTTGACTTGTCTAGGTTCTTTGGACACTAGATATCTTTGGACGCATCCATAGCCTTTGGATGTTGGGGTCTTTGGACGCTCATGTAGACAAATTCTTTTCTTTTTTGTTTATTTATCTTTCTCACTCGTCCAGATCCTTTGGATGCTCCCTTTGGACGACATAGCCTTTGAACACCTCTTTTGGACACTATGGGTCTTTAGACACATCCTTTAGATGTTAGGGGTCTTTGGACGTCCATGTCTTTTGGATGCTCCCTTTGAATGACATAGACTTAGGATGTCATATGGACCCATTTGACATTGGAGTTTATTGGACGCATCCATGTCCTTTGGACGACACCACCTTTGGATGACTCTTATGCCCTTTGGACGTCTCTTTGGACACTCTCCGAATTAACATATTTTAGCTTTCGTTTCTTAACCATGTTTATGATAACCATTTCAAATACACTTATTGTTTGGTTATTAAGTCCAAGTTAAAAATTTACAAACAAATACTTTGTAATAACCATATTGGATGCACTTCTTACTTGAGTATTACAAAACTCTTAGAAAATTAATAATAGTCATTTTAGATGCACATCTTGTTTGACTATTTATTTTTTAAAACAAAAATATTTATGATCATTTTCTACCCTAAAGAACTACAGAACTTTGAATTCTCCACTAGAAGATATGTAGGAGCAAGGGGTCATTATTGTCAATTTTTAAAAAAATTATAATAAATATTGTTTTCTTTTGAATGGTAAAATAAATATTTTTAAAGTTATATTAATTTTACACATTTAATTAGAGTTAATAATCTTATGATGAACATTGTAAAATGTTAACACTTTCTTTACACATAATCAACCTCCAAACTCAAGATTTGGTTCCAAAGACCTTTCTTTTTCTTTTAAATGTTTTTCTAATATTTTTTCTTGAAAAATATTGGTGGCAACTTTTCTAATTACTTTTATTTGGTTGTTTAAAATTAATTTGACATATATGGACTCACTTAAAAAGATAAAGTTGATTGCTTATTTAGAGATGCACTTATGTATATAAAGATAATAATTATCTTGATTAAAAGTATTTTTAGCTATAATCATTTAATGAGAATTTTTTAGCTATTTTTCTTCAATAAATATATTTAGGAATTTTGAAAATGCTATTAAGAAAATTTCTTAATTTTTTATTTCTTTCTATCTATACTTTTCAATATCTGTAATTCTAAATTAAATTTTACTATTTTTAAGAAGAAATTATCAATATTTAAGAATAACATTGTATCATAATATACATTATTATTATAAATTTAAAATACAATTTATATGTTAAAAATATTTATTATTATGAAATTTAATTATAATATAATTTATATATTTATAAATATTTTTTATTCTAAATTTTAGTTATATAAAATAAATATTTATTTTGTATAATACAAAAATTAAAATATTAATTTAAAAATAAAAATAAAAATAAAAAACTGAAAAAGTTAAAAATTAAAAAAGAAATCCTAAAAATATTTTTATTAACATAACTGTTTAAAATATTCTTGTTGTTTAACTATTTTAATTATACATGGGATTAGATCGATAAATAAAGAAGCTAAAGAAATATAAATTGAACAGAAATAGGTGCATAAACGATGCACGTGTCATGTCATGTAATGTAAGTGTTCCAAAACAGAGTCATGGACATAACTTTCGCAGTTGGATCTAATTAATTGTCCTCAGGAAAAATAAGTTCTGCGGTACGTACCCTGCTAAACAACATTATAGTGCGTAGATACATATACACTAGTATTCCCTAGATGCTACGTGCTAGGATATTTTATTGTTTTATACAATCATTTATACTTTGGACTTACGTGCATTACATGTCGCCAACCTTTCAGTGCATGCTAACGCCCTTACATACAAATTTGCCGCTAACATTTATTAATTCTACAATGTCCATGATTAAAATGGAGCAATATATTTGGATTTTAATCACCTTAATTAATTACTACACCTTCTATATAAATTAAACTGTTGCTCTGAATTTAACAATAGCAAAATTTAAGGATAAGCTTCGCATTATGAGATGTGTAAAATCTTGTGTCAGAAATTGCCATATATGTCGCCGTCACATCGATCCTTGTATGCACATGAGTAGAAGAAAACATATATATAATTTATGCACACATAAAACAAATAAACAGATTAGATTCTTCATTTTGAATCATATGTATGTGTAGTACTGGTCGCAGTTTATTATTATTATTCTATTTCTTCTTAAAAGAGAGAATGATATAAATAAATAAAGGTTTCGGGCATGTTAGTTAAGACAATGGCCTGGTTTGCTGGCTAGCTACATGCGGGTTAGCATAGAAATTTAAGAGGATTCTTTTGGTATATGTTTTGATTAACGCTTACTCTTACACTTGTTTATATATTATTTTTTTATATTGTCTAATAATATGTGAAAAAAATGTTATGATTTATCATGCCAGTATTAACAAATTTTGTGTGAATGATACTCTGAAAGGAATGTAAACTTGTAATAAATTTATAAAACGATAAAATGATACTACAACTCATTACTTTCTCTTACTTTTTCATTATTTGAACCATTAAGTTAGTTGATTTAATCAAATATAAATATAAATAATATATTATATATATTATTTTATGAATTAATTATATTTTTAAAATACTTATTTAATATTAAATATAGTTTAAAATAATAAATAATAAATAATAAAAATAAATAATTTATATAATTCGTTATTTAATTTATTTTTCAGAGAATTCTCTATATATAGAACTTTGTTATAAAAAAACAAAATAAATACATTATTTAAGCCATTATTTTTTTATAACAGAATTTTAATAACATGGATGTAATTTTTTAATAGTGTCAAGATGAAATAATGGGATCACTTTACTCTTAAAGGGACTAACACGGTGGAAGATTAAACCTCTTAGTTTAAAAAAATATATAAAATAAAATTCAATGGAGGGAAATCTAATAAAAGATGGTTGAAATTTTTATTATTAGTATTGTGTCTCTTTTGGAATTATTGTGATAGTTATCACATTATTGTCATTAGGCAAATTTGAGGGATCTCTTAGTTGAGAGTAATAATCAAAGTGAAATTTACAACATCAACAATGTTAATGGTAGTAACATTATAAGTGATACTATGGTTGATCCTTCTACTTTAAGTGTCATTTTGTATGGTGAGCAACTTAAGTACGAGCCAAGATATCTAGTCTCAAATAGTATTCTCAAGTCTAGCAAAGTCTTTTCTTTACAAGACAATTCAAGTGGTACATCTTCAAGTCATGTTAATTTTGATGGAAGTAACTTTCTACGGAGTAATTTGTGGCCTCAAGTAATGACACAACTTGCTCCTAGGAAGTGTACCAATATCGAGGTTTGTTGTGACAAACACTTTCCAATTTTGCATTCATACTATTAATATCTCAAAACTTACATAAATGCTAGGTTGTCATAATTTTTATTTTGTTATAGTAATGGTATGAAAAATTATTATTTTCAAAGTTCAAGTAATGTATTTTTGGCTTAACTTCTTCAATGTCACATGATTTTGTTTTTATGGTCAGGTGCAAAAGCTGGTTGTGTAGGAAGATCAATTGATGTCACTACTTTCGAGAACTATGAGGAACTTATCTATGCAACCGAATGTATGTTTTGGATTCGAGTCTTCTAAATGACACTAGAGGTTCAAGATGGAAAATGGTATATGTAGATTATGATTGGGGATGATCCTTAGGAGTAAGCTTCTCACTTCATGAATCATATTCCACAGGCTTTTAGCATATCCTATGGTGCTTCGACAGTATCTTTGTAGAATTCTTTTGATCCAAAAGTTTATCCTTTTAAAGTGTTCAATGAAATTTAAAAGGTTATTGTGTCATGCACCATTCCACCCAAATTTAAATATTATTATCAGAATATCATTTACATTATGTTGAGAAATATAAATATTATACTATACTTTTTATTTGTGTTAAAATATATATTTTTGTCTCTTAACAAATGCATATATTACATTTTATTTAAAATGTTATTAAAAAATTGACTAAAATATATTTTATATGATCCTACTCTAAGAGATTTAAATATTACATTTTTTTATTTTAAAATATATAGTTTTGTCCTTTAATAGATGAAAACACAACACTTCTTACTACTTATACTTTTTTTACAAAAATTTTAATATTTTCTATTAAAGAATCATTTTTTGATCAGAAAACTATTTATTTAGATATTTGTGTTTTTTTTACGAAATATATATTTCTAAATTATTTAATTTTTATAATATATCTTCCATCATAATTTTTTTCCAATGTCATTTGTATTTCTTTATATATTATCAACAATAAATTTGATTAAACGTGTTGTGACATTTAACAACGTCAAGGCATAGAAAGTAATGTTTAGACATTAAGTAAACAAAGAATAACTTATATAGTAAAAATATTATAACATACCTTTTAATTAAAAATATTTTAAAATCTTTTAAATAATATTCTTTAACTGTATTAAGTTGTATCTATTAAATTATATATTTCAACATAAAAAACAAATAATACAATACTTCCGTATCTTAAGAGAAGAAAATATAATTTATTCAAGAAATTTTATAATAATATTAAATTAAATAAACTAAATTTTATTTTAACATAAAAAAGAGATAGAAGATAATAAATACGTACATCTCTAAAAAAAATATATACTTTAAAATAAAATACGTCAAAATTGAATTGACGTTTTTATTTTTATTTTCACAATTTAATTAGATTCATCCCAGAGGCCCAAACAATTGTGTTACTAGTAAAAAAAAATTGTGAATCAAGGATTTCCTGAAAAAAGACACCAATTTCTCAAAATATTGAAATATATTTAAATTTATTAGGACTTGCTTCTGGAGAAACCACAGACGAGGCCCAAAGACTCAATGTATATGTTTTAATATTGTTTGCTCGCAAACTAAAAGTAGGAGACAAAAAGCTATACATACATAAGTAATCTGATTCCCAAATTCAGAAGAGGGCCCCAGCCTGCTATACGTATTCTAAGCATCCAATTCTTATGGTCTGATATCAATCAAGATGGATTGAAAATGGAACAAATTAGGTTTGGTGAAGAATAAATAAGGTAATTATGAATATGAAGTAAATGCTGCAAACAAAATTAATTGACTTTTGAATTTCAAGTTCATGTCTTCTAGGTTTGAATCCCTAGAGACCAAAGGTAATCTCCACCTTCGGTGAGACTTTGAATTCAGGACAACAGAAGTGAAAGAGGCAGAAAGAGCAATTTCATGGAATATAAAAAAACTCATAAGATGCAGGCCTCAGCATTTAATATTTTCGATAATGTGAAAAATTAAAATAGGACATGCACATAGGTTGCACAACTTATACAGCTAATAAAGGAGTCCACAGTAGTCAAGAAAGGAAACTACATATTTCATATCACAAAGTTAAAACCTTAAGACTTACGTTGAAATTTATAACTTCCAAAAATGTAATTCACTTTCCGCTCTCTAACAAGTTATCACCTACAAAATAGGCAGTACCCGAATAATATACAAAACATTACTTGAAATACAGGCATATATTATTCAGATATAAATTGTGTGCGAAGAGGAAGAGGCAGCAGAAGCATGAGCATTATTCTCATATGACTCCATCTTGTTTGTTGTATAAACTAAGAAGCTTTAGACTCTAACAGGCTTCTGAAGCACAGCTGATAAGACAAGTTGAGATCCAAGAGCATGAACATTCTCTCCCACAACCCACTTCAACTTGTTGTACCCAAACCGTTCAATCAAGCTAGTCAATGCTCTTTTCCTCTCTTCATGAGATTCAGCAAAATACAAGTTATCCAACCAAAACAAGCCACCAGGCCGCAAAACGCGATCAATATCAAACATAAAAAACTCCAACTTGTCTGGCCTCCCTCCACTGTCGAAGCCAGTGGAAGCACGCACCAAATCAAAGATGTTGTCATAAAATGGAAACCTATGATTCAAGCTCAAAAAAAGAGGGAAAAGCCCACTTGCAGCAATGAAGTCAGTGAAGGGAGCATCCACATTCAAAGTGGTGGTAACCACAGTAACATTCCTCTTGGCCATCACAGCAGCAAAGGACCCAGACCCACCTCCAACATCAAGCCCTATCCTAATTCCACCACTTCCCAATCCTAAACCCAACACATCATCAACGACAAAATCATTCTTGCTCCTAGACTTCACAAACCTCTCATTCTCGTACCCATTAACCAAATCAAAACATTCAAAACTCTTGCAACTCAAACCGCTCCAGTTAACAGTGATGTTACCTACGCGCTTCCAAGGGTGAAGAAGACCCACCTTAGAAAGAGACTTTGCAAAACACCTTCTTCTTGGTAAAGGCTCACACCCTCGCAAAATGAGTTTCTGTGCCACACTCCAATCATCAGGGCAGCGTCCAGAAGCCTTGTAACTCATGTAGCGAGACAACAAGTCCGAGGATTTGTCGCAGGAGTGGCCGACAGAGGAGACCATTTCGGTGATTCCGGTTTTGGAGTCTTTGCCCAGAGGGAGGTGGTGGCGGTGGAGAAACAGTTTTAGTTCGTTTGCAGTGTTGGGGCGGGAAAGGTCGATGTTTTCGTAGCCAAGAAGCTCCTTTTCTATCTGGGCCAGTTTCTTTTGCGACAAATCGATCTCTCGGAGAATGAGAGTGACTTGTTCTGAGATGAGGGACAAGTTTTTGTGAAGAAGGTGGTGAGTGTGAGACTCTTTTGGGGAAGAAGAAGAAGAAGAAGAGAAAGCGTAGAGGGCGAAGAGGTTGGTGGTGATCGCAGAGAATATGATGAGAATGTTAACTGCGGAGGAACACACTGTTGCTCTTTTGAATCTCGCAGTTCCATCGCCAATTTTCAGAGTAACCGAACCCATCTATCTCTTCTCTTGGTATCACAAAGGGAGTGTGAAGAACGCGACACGGAATGTTTGTTACATTATATGTGCTGTGTGTCACTGCCTCATTATAGTGGGTGAATGCTTCAGACACAAAAAACACAGTGCCTCTGCTCAACACTATAGCCCCAACCTCTCTTCACTCAAGGCGCTTTGTTTTCTTCCTGCCTTTTTTATATTTTTTAATCATAAAATATCATTTCTAACTCTTAAAACAAAATCTAGCTTATTATAAATAGCACTCTCTCTTCTCTCCTATGGCTACGTGCATGATCAAACTACTTACAAATATGCCAAGTAGAATTCCTCAACCCTGCACGTGGATGAAAGTGTCCGTTTATAAGCAATCAATTTTAAAACGCCAAATACTTGTATGGCAGAAAATAGAGATCAAACACTACAAAAATATAAATCTCTTATGCAGTGTTTTTTTTTTTAACAGAGATAAACATCTACTTAAGTTCAATCTTCACATATTCAAACTCGAAACCACTATTCAAAGACTCTGCAGTTAAGGAACAACGAGTAGACCCAAGTGGATTGACATACCACCGATGATTGTCAAAGTTATTTAAATTTTCTACAAACATAGTTCCCAAGTATGTAGTCCACCATCGTAGGTAGACCAAAACACCAAAATTTCTCTTCGTAGTGTTAGCAACAAACCTCCCAATCCCTTTTCAATTCTTTAACATGCTCGCCATTGAAATTCGAAATGGGAAACCGTAATAAATGAAGTTGCTGAACAACCAAACCTGAGCTAGAGATATCTCACCCGAGGAAAACAATAGCATTATTCTATTTGGAATAAATTCCTACTTTGCTCCATTAAAGATATACTCTTTATCACCTTGCATATTAATTCTATCAATTTGATACTCAGCTCAACCCTCTACTTTTAAGTCCTTCCATCAAGTCTAATTCACACATCATCCAGCTTTTTTTATTTTGATGAAGGGATCAAAATATTGAAAATCTAAAATTAACTTATAAAGAATCAAATTGATTACAAATGTATTGTTTAAGAACTAAAATTTTAATTTACAACTAAAGCAATTTGATCCATACTTGGAAAATAACAGTATCATGATCAAAAGGCCTAAACGGAGAGAAGCAGGTTTTACAGGCCTGTATAAAATTTAAAAACGCGAGTGTAGTGAACAAAGTGCACCCACCCACAATATCCACCAAATCAATTTTGGCTGAATTGATTTCAAGACCACAAAAATCTTATAACTGACGTATACATAGAAAATTCAAAGAATCATCTTTTCAAAAGAATAGCAAAAAAGTTTCATTCCAAAAATTGATTTTCCCAATCCACCCGTTTGGGAATCAGAACGTAACACTTACTCGTGCTTAAGAACACCATGATATAGCTGCTCCGCATTAGCAGCCACAACAATGAGAAGTGTATGAAAAAGTTCGTAGTAGTTGGGCTAGTAAGCACTGCATGCAAACAATTATCCTCTGAAATACAAAAACATTGCTAGCCAAACTTCAAAGGTCAACACTAACCATCCTGTATGTTGTGCTTTTGAATCAATAATCTGATTTCATTTGACAGCTTCGTCCAAGACATTTTAAGTTATAAAGGCTACAACATTCACATATAGAACATTGTAGGCATAAACCAGAATAATGCAAAAGCAAGCATGACAACACTACAGTTTCAAAATTCAGAAATTCAGGGGCATACATTATTATGCAAATCATATATAGTTACACACTCTAATTAAGTGCTGAAATACAGCAAAGCATGCAGCAGCAGTGACCAGATGCCACATCTCCTACCAAAAAACAAGTGAAAGGGTGGCAAGAGCCAGAACAATCCCCAGCAGTTAATAAGCTCAACAAATTTTAGCTATTGCTTCTTGTCTTCTGCTTTCCTTGGCTGAAAGAAAGGGCACATCAAACAAAAATTAATTAAAACTGCTATAGCTATAAGCCATATTTCACAAACGGAAAGCATATTCAAGACAGTTAATAAAGCCATACTCAACACTAAACCATATCACTGAGTTATTGAAACAAAAATTGTAAAAACGTGCATATACATTGTGTACTTGTACAGGCATATGTAGCTTCATAGAAAAAGAAATCCATCAAACAACAACGGCAATGTATTTACTATTCATCAATCTGCAACACAATTACTCTAATTAAGTCCATTGTATCACCCACAAAAATACCACAAATTGCCTTATAACGCAACTCATGAATCCACACAATTATCCCCTTACTGGATCCTGCAACTTATGATGCACGCACCCATAACCAAAACTAACAAGCCTAGAATCAATTTCGTGAACCACACCTTCATTTAAAATCATTACTACTCTTCCATCATCAAAATGATACAAACATAAATTTAATTCACTAACATAACAAAACTCTAGGCACCATCTTCTTTTGGATGCTCAAGGTATTCCAAGCCAAGAGCCAGCAACTAATTTCTCAAGATATAAAAATTCATTTAAGGAACTGACTCTTCTTCCAAACAGATATGCTTAAAATACATGATTATCTCTGCCAATCATACCGCACCATGTTGGTACTCTACACACCACCTTCTTATTTATGCCCGGAGCATCTCTCCGCCGAGAGTCATAGACTAATCTGCTCTGAGATACAAAGATTCATTTAAGAGATTGATATCTCTCAACAAATGGTATTTCATATACACTAACCTGGGCAATCAAACATTTGACCACATGGCTAATGGGCATAGTTATATGTTGACCATACTGTACCATGTTGTTACTCTACACATAATCTAAATTAATCAATTAAGGTTTTATCACATTGAATGTGAATGAAATCAAATAGCCACAAAAAATAAAAGTGCAGAGAGGAGAAAAAGGAAACACACTTTGGTAGGGGGAGCGGTTTGGGAGAGTTCATCGTGGGGGATGAAAACGGGCCAGGATTCCCCTGCTTCGCGGAACATCTGCTCCGTCTCGAGGTGCTGACCCTTTTCCAGAATCATGTTTCTAATGCTCTGAGCCGGCGTCGATGTTGCGTCGAACACTTCCTCAACGCCGTTTACGAACGTTACCGTTATCTGTGGCGCACGCTCTTCCTTCCCGCGCTTCACCTCCACTTCGCACGCCGGGTTCGACTCCTTCGCCTTCCGCGAGTTGCATTGCGCCAGAAACTCCATACACGACGCCGTTCGCGGGTCCAACGCGTTGAACTCGATTTTCACTCTCGATAGGAACTTCAACATTATGCTATCAGACTCGGTGTCGGAAAATCCAAAACCAATGAAAAGAATGCAGAAAGCTTAATCAATATGGTGAAGAAAACGTAAGGGGGGAAAGTTTCTGGGAACGATGGGTTTAGGGTTTCGTATTTCCGGTTTTTTTTTTTTTCCTTCATTTGTGGGATTTACTATCTCTAATTAATGATAAATATAATTTTCCTCCTTTGATAACCAGAAAAATATATATATAAGAACTTTTATAGTTAATTTTGTGTATTTTCTTTATTTATTAGACTAAAATAGGGTTTAATTATTTTTAATTTTTAATTTATATAACTTATTATGTAATATTAAATTAATCTAAATCTACATTGAATATAAAGTTGAGAGTAAAATTATTTGGTTAATTATAAATTGATTTGGTTTTTTATTATTTAAATAATTTATTTTTAAGTTGCTTTTTTTAGTCTTCAAATAGGTTGGGTCATTATAATTGTTCTAGTAGACTAACAGTTCCATCATTGCTAATTCAAGTAGGTTTATTGAGTCTTTAAGACTCAATTTGATCAATAGAATTTAATGTTTTCTTTTTAATGGAAAAACTACATTAGAGAGATTTTCTTAACAGGTTAAATTCAAACAATTTTCATAAAGATAACTTTTTTGTAAATATTTTTGCTTTCTTAATTATTTTTTATTTGGATCATAGATAATAAAAAGATAGAGTTGCTCTATGATACATTAAAATGATGTCATTTATTTACGATTTTTTTTTTGTTAATGTAATTTCTATATATTTGCTTTACTTCAAATTATCGAGTGCCTTGACAATAACGACTTATAAACATGATCCATTGTAATAGATGCTCATGCTTTGATCGAATATTATATTGTCTTTTTTTTCCTAGTTAAATTCTTATAAAAAATTAAGAGTAATGTTAGTCTACAATAAAAATAAGAAGATAAAAAAGAAAGTGAAAAATAAAATTATTGTAAACAAGAAAGAGAGAGAAAGTGTTGTAAAAAAATATTAGACATTGTGAATAAAAATAGCACTATTCAAATAACATTATTGTATAAATTATTGTATTGATTAGTATAAATATCAAATTAAAAAAGTACAACTTCCAATGCTTATATTATGATTGTTTAAGTGAATCACAATTAAATACGTTGAAAATAAACCTAGCCATTTATAAAAGAGAACTTCATCTTATTAAAAATAATAAATAGTTACGAATTTCATTCCTTTTGAATAAATAAAGTTGTAAAGTAAAAATACATCCATTATGAACTTGAACTAAAATGCCTCACAATCTTAATGAACTCTAAATTAAAAAATATATCATTGTTTTTTCACTTTATTTGTCTATTTTCTTTTAGGAAGAAATTCAATAACTAAATATCATCAAACATATAATTAACACACTTACAATCTTAATTAACTTTTAGTCAATAATAAATACATCCTTACTTTTATAGTTTATTATATATTTACTTTTTTTAAAGAAGTAAAATCTAAGAACTATTAAAGTGAACATTGTAAAAAAAAGTGTGAATATCATATCTAACTTTTTACCATCATTATATATTTTTGTTTTATAAAAAATGAATAACTAAATATAGTTAAGCATGTTAATTTACACACTCAAGAATCATGAGTTAAGTTGATTAAGATGTAAGACTTATTTAAATAAATTATTTTATAAACCCTCATAGAAAAAAAAATAAAAAATTTATAAATTAAAATTAATTTATATATAGATTAAAATTTATTTTTTCAAATAAACCAATATAATTTTTTTTCAAATTAGCTTTTACATTTAGCTTATGGAAAATTTTCTTATTTTTTCTCTTATAAATTTTTATAATTTTTTCAATCTAAATAAGCTCATAATCATATTTAAAACTAATTTTAACTTACGAAAAATTTATTTTATTTTTTTATTTTCTTTTCTTATAAATACTTATAAAAAAATTTATCTAAACAAATTTATAATAAAAGGTTAGACTGGATTTGAGTAAATAAGTTAAGCTAAAAAAAGTTGATTATAAAACCTATGAATTTAATATAATAAGTAAAACAATTTTATAGTTATCTAAATACAAATTATATTTAGTATAATTTTTAAAATATTTATAAAAATCAACAAAATTATCACATATAATAAAAATTATCATATCCGACAGTATAATACAAGTGTTATTTTCTCAAAACTTACTACAATAAGCTAAAAAAATATTATTTAGTAAACCATACCATAAATATTATAACTTAAAAACTTATAACAATCTTAAATTATTTTTCTATTAAATATACTCCGAACACTCTGGTACGAAAAGAAAATTTAAATCCACGAAAATTAGAGCAGATATTCAATGGCCCTATATCACCCTATTGGGGATCCTGGTACCTGCCCTACGCCCTGGAAGGATTCAGAGCAATTGTCAGTTTGTCACAACTCACAATCACTGGATTATATTTAATGAGCTATCTAAATCTGTATAAATATTTAATGAATAGCTCCCTTCATTTAATAATTTACAATGAATTTTAATCAATAATAAACTGTATTTCTTCTTGCCAATAGCCAATGTTAAGATCAAGGCAGATTAAATTGCACAAAAATGTAAACTATATTGCCAGAATGTAAAAAACAGAGAAGAAAAATCAATACATCATCCAGCTGGTGGTTGGTACCTGCAACAAGTCTCATCCAAAATTACAATCATGAAAGATTGACCAAGAAACGCAGAAATTTGGCAGACTCTCAAACGAGGGAAGAAAATGAAGAGGAGCCTTTCATTCAAAAAATGATACAGGTAGGCATTAAAAGCTAGGAGCAAACAAGGCTCACAAATGCTCATCAAATTAAATGCTAACTTGACCACATTATACGCGCATGATATGGATCTGCATTCCACCCGTCCCAATAAAAATGAACGGCAATCAACACCACCAGCCAACAGTGTTCATTTAACTGCTAATCTCATTATCCATTTTCATCCTCTTTGAACTTTGTATTCCTGACACATTATTACCACCTCGTGGCTGAAATGATGCGTCGTGCTGGTAGGCACAGTTAGCTCCATTCCGACATCCTCTAGAACTGTTGAAAAAGATACAAGGCTTCATTATCTTTGGTTTTGACACTTTAGCTCTATGATTGTATGTTGTCTCATAGTTTGTTACTGGCTGATGAGTCTGACGTTTACTGGGGTATGGAAGTGTTTCTTGTTTATCTCCTCCATGTTGTTGAATTAAGCTCTTATAGTAATTTACATCTTTTGCAGCAGGGACCTCAACGGGAGAAGAAACAATAGCTGAACTCACTGCAGACCTAGGAGGCCATTGGGTTGAAACAGGTGCCACCTGACCTCCAGTTGGGGGAGTATAGGAAGAAGTGGCTGTGGCTGAAAAAACAACCGATGTAGCGGTTTCTCCTTGATTAATAGGAATAGGAGGATTTGAGAAAGCTGCCGAGGATGACACCGCATTATGTACATATTGTGAATGTGAATTATTAGTAGCTCCATAATCTCGAACCAACTTCTCAATCACTTCTGGATTGTTGAGAATATTATTAAGTAATTCATGATCAATCAATTTTCCATGTTCATTGCTTTTCACAATGTTAGTTAAAGCAACGGATGCAGCAGCTACATCAGATGCAAGACCACGAGGTACCTGCATACTTGTAGCAGAGTTTGAATCCTTCAATATACCACGAGGTAATTCAAGAGATTGTGAAACATCAAATGGTTCCAAGGAATCCGATAATGCTTCTGCTGCTGCATCTTCATCTTCAATTGGCGTTATTGGTATCAAAGCAGTTTGACCATCCATGTAATGGGAATCCTCAACATCTGTTGAAACGGAAGGGCTGCATGCAGGGGCAAAATATCCTTATATGACAGAAGTATGGAAACCAAGAAAATTTATAGTATGAGGCAAAGAGAAGACACAAACTTTGGAGGAATGGAAGATATGCGAGGATAAATAGCTTCAAGTACTCTCATCTCCCTCTGATGTTGAACCTCTACCTCTTCGCTTTCTTCCCCGGACGCTACTTGCCATGTGAGATTTAGCACAATCTGGGAGAATCACAAAATGACTAAGAAACATGCAATATTGAAGACAAAATCATGCATTTCACCACCTTTTTTTTCTTACTATCTTCCACCTATTTTGAAATTTAGATAATACTGAAGATTACTGAGGAAGTTGCTTCACATAGAACTAAAACAAAACTACCTTTGGAGAATTAATCCACTTAATAACTGGTATTTGGGATGGCTTAATCTCGAACTGACTTGAAGTCTGAGTTCCCTCAAATCCAGGAGGCAGAAAGTCATCAGAAGCTGCTCCCCCTGGATGCAACAGCAATGATGCCTTTGCTTGTAGGTGATCTTGAGAATTTAACCCAACCTGTGAAGGGCATTCCTCTGATAAGAATAGCCTAACCTGTTTAACGAAAAAGTCTTAGTCTTTTGCCTTGTAGTGCTCTTCTAACATTATTCATAACCAATATTCAGGAGAACCTTCTTCAATGATTAATTTTTTATTCTATCTACTCTATACAATCTCAAGAAGCTGCATGGTGATTATTAATATGCAAATACTCGAAGAACAAAGAAAATCATCTTATCCCTGAACAGGACATAGTAATCCAGTATGAGTTTATTGAGTACAAAACACAAACACAAACACATAAAAATCAAATACCACTCATTAAATATGATAACAATGAAAGATATTTTGCACAAAATGAATAAAGGTTCTCAAACTGACATAATGAGTACTTTCACTTGTCACAAACAAAAAATCAATATTACTCGGTATAATACACAATCAAGCAATCCACAATAGATTTCATCCAAGTATAATCTATGATACTAGAATGTGAACTGTTGTCACCAAAACCCAACACAATTAGCTAAAATAATCTGATAAAACAAATAGATGCAATGGCATGCAGAGTGCAGAGTGATTGCAACCATATCACAAGCACATTCTTATTAAAAAATTTATACACAATCAGAATAAAGGAATTAAAAGTACTCAATTTGACATTCAAAAGTTTCATCTAATAGGTTACTTAAAAGGCCAAGAACCAATATCTTCTATTCCTTAATATTTTTTTAAAGATTTTCACAGCCTAGTATAGGACTCAAAGAAAAACTATCCAGAATCCCCCACCCTGGATGGAAAAATTATTTAATAAAAAAAATTACAATCTCGCCCAGCTACTAGGCAAAGATACTGATGCCTCTCATTAAAACCGGACATATAGAGAAAGATCTGCCCACAAGTGAGCCTGGCCTTCTTTCAATGACCCGTGTGCACCCTGCACAGAAACTTAGGGTAACACCAAATTAAGATCCCTGGTCAGAAAAAATAACAGATTCTTAAATCCAAATGGAAAGCGGTTTCAAAACATCTCCGATTAGATCCTGCCACCTCCACCTCTTCATCTCAAACTCAGACAGCATAGACCTCATACAACTTATATACAGTCACACTCTGAAAGGTGTTATCTGAGTGAATATGCTGGCCAACCGAGAATTTTTGTCACCTTTTTCTCCGATACTTCTGCATGCACCAGCAGTACATCTCCAGAAAATATCACTATGACTTGGCCCTCCCATGTTGGAAGTGGCTGAGGTCTTGCAATTAGTGTCCTTTCAAACAGAAAAAAGAACAAAATTTTAGTGGAAGACAACAAAGACTTCTAAGCTGCAGAACTCTACCGATTCAAATTGGACAACAAAAACCCTTAGTAAATAGTAATAGCAGTGGAAAAAGAAAGTCACCTATTTTTTAACTCTTCACAGACCCATGGACACACTTGCAACCACACATAATATATGAGCAACAAGATTAATTTGAACAAAAAAAGGAAGTGAAAAGCACAAATATTAGGGTTTATGCAGAAGCTTTTTTAATAATAAAACCAACAGCATAAACAAAAAAAGTTGAACAGGTCAATGCATCACTATGAAATCAACATTTTTTTATAAAAACAACTATTGCAAATAAGAAAATTATAGATAATCAATTGGACAAAAAAGGTTAGATGAACCAACTAATCCATCATCCACCATTATATACAATCATAAAGCATAAGAATACAAGTTAACAACCACAAGGACACACCTCGAAGAAATAGCAAATACCAGGAACAATGGCCGCCCTTTTTTCACTCGTGTTGAATCACAAAAGGGTAACAAAATAACTATAACAAGTTTCAAAGTATCTTTCCAGATAGAAACTTGAGATAAGTTTAGAATGGTGTTAAACTAATTCAGAACATAAAGCACTAAAGGGTAACAAAAGCAATCTAATACCCACATATCTCTGCACACTAAATTATTTCAATAATGTCTGGAATACAATCTGCAAGAGCAGTAGCACATACAATTAGACATTATTCTTTCCAGATAGAAACTTGAGATAAGTTTAGAATGGTGTTAAACTAATTCAGAACATAAAGCACTAAAGGGTAACAAAAGCAATCTAATACCCACATATCTCTGCACACTAAATTATTTCAATAATGTCTGGAATACAATCTGCAAGAGCAGTAGCACATACAATTAGACATTATTCGAACCATTAACTATTTAAGATCTAATCCAATTGAGGAAAACTTTCCTTTTCCAGAGCCATTTAGAGCATGTGGAAAGCAGAAAGGCATTTCTAGAATGCATAGGATAGGACAATAGGAACATCAAGAAAAGCAGGGTTATTGATGCCCTTCTCCTCAAGAGTCCTAAGCCACTAGGATTTATTCCCGTATGAAATATTGATGGTAATACATGATGAAAATGAAAGTATAAATGATACATAACACATTCAAAAAGTACCATCACACATAACACATTCATTTTTAAAAAAAATACAAACAGTTCACAAATCAGATATAGTCATTGAGCCCCTTATGAACACAGTTTGCTCATTTAATTATTCATTATCACCTTCTTCAGGACTTTAATGCAAAATAATTGGTAATTAATTTCTCTTGCATGTCATTTTCCCACAGGCTACAAGATTGCAAATTGCAGCCATGGTCAAAGATGGACTTGCCACAGTTCCACATCACCAATTCAGAATAAAAGCCAAGACACATCATTCAAATGATCTTTTATTTATTGGCTGATGACCTTACCACTTACCAGTAGCTTCAAATGAATGAAGAAGCAAAGACAGCATAGAGCTTATCAGAAGTTTCAAATGCCATGAGGAAGATATCACCCAAAGCATTATTGCCAAATAGGTTTTGCTAGTTCCTTTATATTTAGAACAATACCTATTTTTTCTTCTTCCATCATTTACAGCCTATTTTGGGCATCTTAATCTATGGCCAATCAACTTTCATTCAAAACAAGTTAGAAAGAAAGTCCTCCAGAATATATAATTTCAATTAGGGCCATTCCTTCCCTTCAGAACAACACTTCATCCTTATTAACATCGACTTCGTAAAGTAAAACCCTCGATTCACAGGCAGAACCAGCAAAAGACCTATCAATTTTTAATCGATTTTCAAATGATTTTTTTGGCATTGGCTTATTATGACCTTACCAGTAGCTTCAAACGAATGAAGAACCAAGATGGCATAGACCTTAACAGGATTTTCAAATGCATTGAGGAAATTTTCACCCAAAGCACAATTGCCAAATGAATTTCACGTTAGTTCCTTTGTATTTCGGAACAAACACCTTTCCATTTCTTCTTCTTCTTCCATCATTTATAGGCATTTAATCTATGGTGAGTTAACTTTCATTCAAAACAAGTTAGAAAGAAAGTCGTCCAGAGTTAACAATTTCAATTAGGGCCAGTCCATCCCCTGTCAACACTACACTGCATCTGTAATGACTTCGACTTTGAAAGGCAAAACCAACAAAGACCGATCAGATTGTAATCGGTATTCAGAAAGCCCTAAGATCGAGCGTAATGGAAGACAAAAGGCATAGATAGATAAATAAATTAAAAAAAAAAAAAAGGGTTTATAAGAGAAGCGATTATTGGATGTTAATGATGATCGGAACGAATCGATCGATTTCGGATTCCGCGACTAAAGATAATTTTACCTGACAAAGATCTAAATCGGAGGCCCATGAAACTCTTTTGGGTTTTTGCAATCGGCGCATATTTAGAGAATGAATCGTTTAACGTCTTCGAAAAGGATTGAAGAGGGTAAACCCTAACGAGAGGCACCTATTTATAACTTTAATAGCCCTCACCGTGACGCATACGCATACGCACACGCACACTCGCTCGCTCGCGCAACCCTATCTATCGCAGTTCTTCGCTGTTCACATGCTTAGAATCCAAATACACAACCTTTCCCAGGTTGCCCTTTTCATTCAGTCACCCTCGTAAGCCTCTCAACCCATAATTATCGTGACTCAACCAAAAATCTCACCAAATCACAAGTTGCAATTTAGAATGTCCAGCCAAAATTATCGTCACTCACTTTTTATTTATCCATTATTACTATTATGGCTCTATTATTTGTCTATATATAATTAATAATTAATAATTAATTTTTTAAATTTTTTTCTCATTTTATCTTTCTTTTACTTTTTTGGTAAGTTAGAACAAATTTTTTCTCCTACCCAGTCGGCTCCACGAGAATAAAGTAGTTTTTTATTTTTATTTTTTAACTACTGCATCACATATTATATATTACTAGAATTTAGTTATTAAAGTTAAATCCGTAAATTTTACAATCATATTTTTTTATTATAAAATAAAAAATTATTCATATTATATATATATATATATATATATATATATATATATATATATATATATATATATATATATAATATGTTCATATTATATATAATCATTGTGAACATAATAAATCAAAATCTATAATAATTCTAGTTAATAATTTTAATTCTTGCAATTTCAATTAATGGTAGCAATAAAGTGTGAAAAATTACATTAAAGAACAATAGTTTTTATAAAAAGAAAAGATAATGATAAATTACTATCTTAAAAAAAAACAAGGATAATTTATTCTCATAAAATCAAAGACAAGAGAAGTAAGATAGTTTAAATTAGATAAAAATTAACAAAATTTAAATCAAATAAGATGTAGAAGAATTTAAATCAGTATCCAATTTAAAATGTAATGGATGATTAAAAGATATATGGATAATTATCTCAATGAATAAAAGAAACCCTCATGAAATAAAAATTTAGAGATAAATTAATTTAAATCAACAAAAAGATGAAAGAATCAAGGAAAAGTTGAACAAATTTAAACTATGAGATAAGAGGAGAAAGACAAATTTTAAGAGATAAGTTTTTTTAACAAAAGAATTTTTACATGTAAAAAAAGAGTGTAATTCAACTCTACTTGAAAGAAAAAGATTTAATTGAAATTGAACGTGAGACGGGATAACTCACACACTAAATAGTTATATATAGAATTTTATTCTATTATTACTGCTATTATAATAATATAACTATAACAATAATTAAAAATATCTCATTTTAATTTACATTTTGTTTTACTTTTACCTATTTTATCCTTCAATCAACTGCTATCAACTGCTATAGATGAAATTATCCATACTCATTTTTTTATTCAACCTTTTTCAAATGCCTTTGTACTTCTATTGCTCCCCATATTTTCTTATTTATTTATTTATTTATTTTTTCTTTATCTTCTTTTCCTCATTCATCCTACTCCACAAATCTTTCGTTGTCTCATATCTTTCTTTTCTTCTCATACCTCCCACAACACCTTGAGACCAAACCTTTGGCATACTTGGTGTTGTTGAAGGTAAACCAAATCATGAATCATGACTCAATCTCAAATTCACCAACTGTGTTGATTAGGAACAAAATATCCTAAGATGTTTGACTTCACATATTGTAAAATGACAATAAGAATGAGACAATTTTTTCTTTTGTCTAAAACATAAAAAAGAAGGGACAAAAAATATTTAGAAAAGTTTTTGGAAAAATTATTTGGATTTTTAAAAGTGAATTATTATAATTTTTATTTTAATAATTTTTACACTAAAATAAATTAAATGAGTTTTTATAGTTTATTACTTTATTTTAATAAATTTTACGATTAAACTTATTATGTAAATTCCCATGTAATGAGTTTATTAAAGCTATTTATGAAAATGCTCTCTAGTTTGGCTAAGATTTTATTTTTTTAGAGTTTTTTTTTTAAAAGAAGTCAAGACAAATGTAATTTTAGAGAAGCTAAAAAAAAACTTTTTTAATAAAGAAAAAATTCCCACATAAAATAATAATGATGATAATATTCGTGTTTGACTGGAATCTCGGTGTTGGAATGTTATCACGGTGATGTTCTTTAATGTTATTTTTTTGGTTGAAAGAAAGTTAAGTTGGGATAATGAGAATTCATTTGAATTAGAGCAAACTTTAAAGTTCTATAGATGTTTATTTAACTATTTATCCACAACAATTTTACATAAAAAACACAAACTCATGTAAAATCAGAGGAGATTTTTTTATGAAATGCGTAAGTTGATGGTGTCCTTTACCTATGAACTATATAAAAAATAATATTGACGATTTAGACATTTAGTAATTGCTTGTCATCAAGGCTACTGTGTACTGACAGTGGAGTGTTGTGTGATCACCGTACAAGGCATACTTTATTAAAGTTATACATGACAACATAAAGAACGTAATGAGTTCAGTAACATCCAAGTTATACGTGAAATAGTAATTGAAACAAAAAAGGAAAGGTGAATAGATTCTTTTTAAAGATTCATCTTTAGTTTGAAGTTAAAATTATCAAATTATCAAATAATTATAACTCCATTTTAAAAATATTATTTTTAATTTCAAATTTAAAATTATAAAAAAATATTAAATAATGATTATCAAACTTTGTAGTTTTAATTTCTTAATCATTAACTTAAAGTCAATGATTATCAAAACTGTTATTATAAAAAAGACCAGGTAAATCATTAGTGTATATTTATTTGTACACCAATTGTTCTAACGCAACGTGATTTTCAACATAAAATAAAAGGTGGTGAATTGTGATCCGTTGAAGAGAAATGTTAACCAACATTTTTTTAGTCACGCAAATTATTGCAAAAAATAATTCCGATCTATCATAAAAAAATTATTCTCTCGTTGGCATTTAAAAGTAGATTATTCTTTTTCGATCAAATCAAATTTTGACCCAAAAAACTTGAGTCCAATATTACTCAAATCAACCTCTTGTCAGACTAAAAATACTTTTTTAGTATTAATTGAAGCTTATCACAAAATTTTACAGATCTCATTTTATATTTAATATACCTTAATTTTAATTTTATAATTTTTATATTAAAAACATATTCCTAATACTCCTCTTAACACAAATTCCGATACACTTTCAATTGAATAAAAAGTTTCTAACTTGGGCGATAATAAAGTTTGCTATCTGCCAACTCCAAATGAATCAGGCTTTAGCAGATTACAATTGAGCTTTGATTCTTTTTCTCCTTTATTTTCTATTTTTCCAAAAGAGTGCTCAAGTGAAAAAAAAAAAAAAAGAAGAAAAAAAGGAAGATAATATTCAGCTTATTGCGATAAGGATGGGTAATGACTATCCTGCAAGTCGTCAAAATCAAACAAATTATATTTAACAAACATTGAAATATCTCATATGCAGTCATAGTCTGAACTCCGAAACTTACAAATGGCGTAAATAATAAGCATGACCAGAGCAACAATGTACATATATAAGCCTCACTCACTTTTACATATGCATGTATGTTCCCAATAGTCACAACCAAACTGAGCACCTTCAAATTTGGGGAAGCAGAAAAGGGAGGCAAAGAATACAAAGAGTCAAGAAATATAGAAAGAAAAAAAAAAAAAAAGAAAAGCATATAAAACGGAGCAGCTATGCTTCAAAGAGAATTAACAAATGAAATCATCGTAGAAGCTTGTCATTGCACACTTCCGCCATCAATTCACCTCAGCCATTTTCTCTCTGGAAGAAGCAAGTCAAGTGGCAAGTAAGTAATAAAACTAACAAAGCACAACTTTTCTCTTTTTTTCATAACAAATTCTTAGTTGAAGCTACAAGAGATCAAATAAACACAATTATATATTACAAATACACATTCTTTGGTGCGACAGAGAAAGTACAAGAGATCAAACAAACACAATTATACATTACAAATATCGTAAAGATAGAGTAGCATTGATATGTTGATAAAGTTAAAAATCTAGTTGGAAAATATTTGACGCTCAAAGGACACAACTTGCGTATCTTTCATGAAATGGTTTGCAGCATTTTTCATTAACACGGAAATTATGTTTGAGATCTCTCTCCTCACCGTATGCCAATGCCACCTTGCACTGGACCCTCAAAAAGTGGCATTTCCAACATTATTTTTAAGAACAAACTCCAAAAAGAAACTGATGAAAAAATGTCAGGAAAACAAAGGTACTCAAGCTCCACCACACACAATACTTCCAAATCCTAGCACAGAAGATTCCTAATAGTTTAGAAATTACCTTGAGGAGGATGTACATTGTTTCCTTTTGCACTCTGCTGTGCCTTAGATGTTGATCGTTGGATGCGTGGAGAAACTTGCCTACCAGTGGCACCAGGTAAGGAATGTCTCTTCTTAACTTCGATGTCATGTTCATGCACATCTGGACTTGATCTTGGAGAGTTATTTGCATTAATCTTGGCCTTTGCCGATTGGGTAGCTTGCATGAAATGGGGAAGAGAATTATTGCTAGTACTATTATCTGTAGGTTCTTGGTCAATGTGATCAAGCTTTACTGAGCCAAAGGAATTGCGCCTCTTTCCATTCTGCTGATCTTTAGGCAGTTGCTCCCTACTGTCTCTTGAGCCTGAATCATGATTTGGATTTGTAGGTGATTTGTTACTCAATGATAGGCTCCGACGTTTATTACCAGATCTAGTCTTGTTGGCTTTTCTCTCTTTAGGTTTCACGGACACTTGACTTGAAGGTGTTCCTTGTGATTCAGGGACAGTTAAATGGCTTCTGGGTGAAGCTTCTGCAGATGATCTAAAATCTTGCAGAACAGTCTCTGCCAACTCAGCCTGCAGGTCAGATGCATTTTTCTCAATCTTAATAGCAGGCTCTTCAGAGTCCACAGCTACCACCGGGTGACCCAAATTACCACTAATGTCATCAACAATCTCCGACTGATCCAAAACTGAAGTAGCAATGTTAGAAGCTGGGATGGCACATGAAACATTGGTCTCATCATCACGGTTTATAGTGTTCTCAAGATTTCCAATCCCTTCCACTAAATCTTTGGCATCTCGCTCATTTTCCATAGCGCCAGGCTCTGATATGTCAGGTGAATCAAGAGTGGAAGAAATAGAGAGTTCAGTACCACATTCAGAACCAGCAAACCTAGAAAGATAGGGAGCAGGATTTTCAAATGAAAACTCTTTTAATCTATATGCAGCGTCATTGCCGACAGAAGAGGTGTCTCCCTGTGATTCAACTGCTGAATCTTGGTAGGACAAACTGCTTGTCCTACCTGAATTTGCTATTGAACTCAGCTCTTCGAATTTTGACTGTGCAGCAACAAATGCAGGATTACTGACCTTTCTTGATCCATTTACAGGTTTCTTTCCTTCAGCCTCTAGTTGGTCTGAGGCAAATCTTTTCATGGATCGTTTGCTCTGCTCACTATCAATTTCTGGCTTCTGATGAAAAGAATTAAGCTCTGGTGGTGGGGCAATTTCAGAACCCTTATGAAGAGACTTAAGCTCTGGTGGTGGGGCAATTTCAGGCCCCATATTAAGTGAATTATGCTCTGATGGTGGTGCAATTTCAGGCTCCTCATGAAGAGAATTATGCTCTGATGGTGGGGCAATTTCAGGTCCCTTGTGAAGAGAATTAAACTCTGGAGAGGCACTTGCATCTGATGCTGATTTTTCATTTTGGAAGGAATCAGTGTCGGCTGGGGAAACTTTAGCATCATATGCAGTTTTTTCTTCAGGAGGAATCGGTTCGAGGTCATCTATTACAATAGATGACGTGGAGCAGCTTGCTTGAAACTCAAAGTTATTAGCATCATAAGTAATCACCTTTTCTTCATCCTCAGATGGCAGAAGTGAATCTCCAACAATGGGTTTTGAGTCAGCTGATTGGAGAAAAGGCTCAGATGGAATACCTGTTTCAAATTGAAACACGGAAGTCGTATCTTTGCTTTCGCTTGATTGCTCTGTCAGAGAACTAGTTTCTTGGCACTCTGCAACATCTTTTGATGATACTGACATCCACCTTTCCAACCATTTCCAAGCAGAATCAGCTTTAGAAGGATCACATTTGACATGGATAGGTTTGTTCTTTGGTGTTGATTCCAACAGCTTTAATGCATAAAAACGATGGGAGGGGATTTAGTTGGGAAAAATAAATAAATAAATATAGGAATTGCAAAGTGGGTAACAAAAAAAAAAAATTCCATATTCACCACCATACCTGACAAGCAAACCTATTGCTTAGCAGCTTCTCAATGGAAGTGTAACTCACATTTGATTTGGTCATGTGATTTTCATTTCCCTAAACAAAGGTAAAAATAAATGGTCACACTTAGAGCAGGGTTTCCAGCACATATTAATTGATCATACTACACATCTTACAATGCTCTTCTCAATTAAAAATATAATAAACCTCAACTATTAAACAATGAGATAGAGATCCTATGTTCCGGTAGTGGTATCGAGTGCTCTATGTATTAAGAAGGAGGGAGAATTTAAAGACTAAATATTTCTCAAGCTCAAGCAAACTTAAACAAGTAACTACTGAGCAAGAACCATCTAACTTATTACACAGAGTAAAGCATCTTCCAATCAGTAATTTCAAATAACAATACCAAAGCTTCTGAGGAATCCCTTTTGCCATCTTTCTGATTTAAATGGTTTTCCAGGTGTGACTGCCGAACACGACGAGCTCGCACAAGGACCTGCATTTTGATGATGGCTTGAACACAACGCAGGGTTCCTACAGCATGCCTCCGGACCAAGTGCCCACGAACAGCGGCTTGCAACTTCACTATTTTCTTAAGCTGTTGTAGTTCTCTCTGACCCTGAAAGAAACAAGAATAAGACACAGAAAAAGGAAGTTACGGTTGTTTCTTTTTGCAAGGTTCTGGATCAGCAAGCTTTCAAGAGGTAAACATACCAATAACCCTCTAATAGCAGCCTGGATGATGATGACAGCAGACTCTGGTGGATTCACATCCACCCTCTTCTCAGTTTCAACGACATTTGTTTCTGCTACTTGTGAGCTTACAAAGGAGGATAACTGGGGCTTCTCATCAGAGCAATTTGTTGTGTAAATCTTCTCAACATCAGGTTCAGGAAGTGGTTGAAAATTAAAATTAGTACATTCTGAACTTTCCTTGTTTGCAGAAGATGGGGCCTCTGCTATCACAGTATTGCTAAGCACACGATGCCTTGCAGATTTCTTGCGGAAACTCCAACCACGTTTATCATTAGATTCTTTGATCTGGAATAATATTTTAAAAAAAGTGTGAAAAACAAACTTGAAGTCATACATGTATGCCACTAGAAAGGATACATAATCTCAGTTTCTTCTTACTGCTAGCTAGAAATTAGAAATGATGAATATAAATATATTTGGACCAAACGTCCTCCACAAGATAATTTAAGAGAATTTACTTTATTCCAGCATGAATCACATGCAAGAAGCCAGGAAGGGTGATTCCATTCCTAGCTTTATTATACACAAATGGTACTTCCTATGTTTAGTACTAAAAGAGATTCAGTAAGATGATGATTACAATCCAAGCTTTGATTTCAAACAGTACAATAAAAAATCCTACTTGCAGGGTGGGATTGATTCTAGGCAAGCTAGAATAAGTATATTTTTGTTTTTTTTTTCTCCAATACAAGTTTATTCAAAACTATAATTGATTTCCATACTGATTCCATGTCCCAAACACATGGCTGAAATGGAATGTCATTTCAATCCTAACAGAATTGGAATGTCATTTCAATCCTAACAGAATTGGACTGTTCATAATGCAGCCAAACATTAACTCTTCTAATTTTGCAAAAGTAAATTCTGGTATTCAAACATGTTTTTACGGTATTCATTTTACTTTAAGATTTTAATTAATTTTACCATGGAATTTAGAAGTGAAAGCAAAGGAAATTAGAAAGAATATTTTTTCCTCTACACAAGCTAGAATAAGTATATTTTTGCTCTTTCCTCTAATTTATTCACATTTATTCGAAACAACATCAATTCTGTGTCTCAAATGTAAGAATGAAATGGAATGCTGCTTCAGTCCTAAAAGAGCCATTTCATTCATAATGCAGCAAACCACTAACTCTTCCAATTTTGCAAAAGAAAGCTCTACTTGTGAAACATGTCTTTATCTCTTCAAATCCAGCTTTTAATTAGTTATATAATGAAATTGAAAACAAAGAGAAATTACAGGCAATTTTTCCACATGACACAGAGATATCATTAGTCATTACAGACGACAGGAGACAGGTATTCAATTAAATAAAAATAGATAAATAAATCCAAATGAATTATATTTCAATGATCGCATGATTAATGCTTCTAGACTTGCATTATTATTCATAATGCCAATTGCCAGAGGCATTTTGATGAATCTTTCACTCATTCAATGAAATTTACTAGAAAGCAATGTGCAACTATTTGAATTTACACGTGCAATGCGTACACTTTATCCAATGAAAACAACACAGTGGACCTAGAAGCGTAGATCTAAAGATCAAGTTGTTTGCAACTTCATAATCATATCAAAAGAGTCAAATGCGATAAGGCTAAGTCAGTTCCGCGACCCCAGATTTAAAAAATCAGTTAACGCCTACAAATTTACTGTCAAAACAACAATTCATACTAGTCAATTTCGGGATCGTTCTCATGCATTGGCAATGTAACGAGTTTCATGTTAAAAATTGAGCACAATAATTATCAAAAGAGAGCATGAATAGTTAGTTCCCCAACATCCATTGGTAATCATGAAACTAAGGATCACGAACCATGATGAGAAAACCGCATCACACTGATATAAAAGTTATTTTTAACCTATCCAAAAAAAGGAAAAAGAATCACAAAACACTAAATCTAACACGAAGCTACTAATTGATGAATGCGAGAAGCAGAAGAGAGACCTAGCCCATTAATTTCATGAGAAGAAGACAAAAACCTCGGATCACACATGCACAAAAACATCAGATGTTGGCAAAGATAGTAAGAGTGCTTAAACTGAATTTTGAGCTTTGAATGGTTGAGATAGTTTACCTCAGAGACTTGGTGGTAGTCGTCCTTCTCCGCCGCGTCACCACCGCAAGTGATTAGTTTGAAGCAGGAGGTAGATTTCCCCATGGCTCTCTCTCTCTCTCCCACACACACTTCACTCTCTTTTCTCCAAAAGAAACAAAACAAGACCACCTTTGCGGTTGGTTACCGTATTGGAAATTGGAAATAGAAACAAAGGTAAGCTTAAAATATACGGACCTCAACTCTCTCCTTAAATCTGCCTTATTGTTTTTGCCTTGGAGTCCGCGTTCCGTTTGCATCAGTTCAGCTCCCTTGTCACTCACGTAGCAAAAAATATGGATAATAAAAATAAACACAACCCGCTGTCAGCTTTTCAATTTTCTTTTCTTTTTTATGCTGTCACCATTATCTATTTTTATCAACAAAAATAATACGAATATTTATTTTCAACCCTAAAATTACTTGAATTTAATTAAAATGTACTTTACACCTCCATTCAACCATACATTCTCATTTTAATAAATTTTTTTATTTTTATAAAATGATTTTTTATTTTTTATTATATATAACAAATTTTTTTATTAATTTAAACAGTTATATATTCAGAGTTTAAATTTAAAATTATTAATTAAGTTATAACAATTTGAATCAGATAATGTATACGTGTGTTTCGTAGTAATTTTAATTAATTAATAGAGTAGGAATTTCTATAATTTGTAAGTGGAAATTAAACTAAAAGTTAAATATAAATAAAAAATATTTTTGATGTTTTAATATAATATATTTTTTAAAATTAACTTGTTACTGTTACTGGGTGTGCATAATGAAGGCACACACAACCCCGTTTTTTAAAGCTTTATTCGAATATAATACATACGTACGTACGTATGTATGTATCCAGTGGTCGCTTTGAAATTTTAATTTGTTGAGGACATGGCAACAGATTCGCGAGAATTTTGGTGGTGACGATTTAGCTTTTTGAATGGTTCGGCCTTGTGCATGAGGACCAGGACCATTCGCATTTTGCAATACGGTTAAGATCCAGCGGGTTGTGGTCCCCTTGCATTCTAGTAAAAGTAGTAATTCCTCCATTCTTTTTTTTTTTTTAAATAAAGTAATTATGGATTCTTATGATTGAATTTTTATTTCTTTTCGTATAGAAGAAGGATTTTTAATGGAAGCCTCCCTCGTGAATTTCTTCATGGTTTCGCGCTAAAGCACCTAAATTCTTGATTGTTACGTGTAGAATGTTTGGATTGTTAGTTTCTAAGATACTCGTTTAGTTTTTTACAATGGAAGTTTTATTAATAGATAGGCTAAGCCACCGTAAGTTTCACTTTAAATTAATATCGAACTTTAATCTAGTAAGAGATATTCCTCATCTACACAGAGATCATTATAACTGATACGATATTATTAAATGTTTGATAGTCCTTTAAGCGTTTTTTTATAAAAAAAAAAAAAAAAAAAACTTAGAGTATAAAATTCTTAAATGGTAAAAAATTATTAAAGTTAACTTGGTAGTGGGGTTTTAGATTTTTTTTTTTTTTTTAGATAACTTGTATAAAATTTTAGCCTTTAATTTTATTGCTCCCATTTTACACTAAAAAATATTAAATCAAAAATAATGTGTTATTTTTACAATATATATATATATATGCGTTAAAATACATTTTAGTCTCTCATTTTATTTTTAAAATTTTAGATTTATTTTTAATTTATTAATTTGGTTAACTTTATGATATAAATGTTTGTTACGTGAATCAAAACTAACATAATTAATATAAAAAATTAATAGAATGGTTCAATTTAATAAAGAAGAAATACTTTAAAGAACTAAAATAAAAATAAATAAACTTAAAAAATCAAACTGAAATAAAATAAATAAATAAAACAAGCTACTAAAAGTGTATTTTAACTTATTTTAATTTAATATTATTTAATAAAATAAAAGTTATGTTTTTTTAATTGTTAAGATAAATTTGTTACTCAATATCATTTTTGTCAAAAAAGTTTTTGCAATAAATAGAGTTATTCATTTTTTTAGTAGGTCAGTTTTTCTTTTAAAATAAAATATAAACATAAAATGCTTTATCTTAACTATTAATTTGAAATATTTTTAAAAGATAAATAACTTGTTTAAATACATGCGCAGCCGACTAAAAAAGTGAGTCCCACCTTTTATTTAGTGAATTATATTATCGTTTTAATAAATCTCACGAGGAATTTAAAAGAAGGTTAAATTAATATAGAATAAATATTTATTTTATATGATTAAAATTTATAATTGATAAATAATTTCTAATATATAGTTTATATTTTAAATTCATAATAAATCATTTTTATGGTGATACAATATTATCTTAATTATTAATAATTTTAAAAATATTAAAATTCAATTTAATATTAAAAATATAAATTAAAAAAGGCAAGACATTAAGAAAAAAATCCTGAAAACACATTCGTTAAAACAAATAGCTAAAAATATCATAATTAAAAAATGATAACTAAAAATATCTTTGTTGAAAATAATTATTCTAATTTACATATAGAAGATTATGTAAAAAAACTATTTTGTTATCATTTTTATATAAAATAATTTTATTTCAGATTAAATTTTAAAATGCTCACTACACTACACACTAAATAGAAATGTTTTTTTTTTTTTCTGATCCTAAACTAACAATCCAAACATTCCAATGTACCAAACAAGAATTTAAAAATCCCTCTTCTACGCAGGAAAAAAAAAACAAAACAAAAAATCAATCGTACGAATCTATCATTGCTTTAAAATAAAAATGAAAAGAACGGACTTAAATGCTTTATAACTATACTCACCGAGATTAACCTGTTTGTAACTTCTTCTTTCTGAATTAGTAGTTTGTAACTTTGCATAAAATTTTAGGAATAAATTTCATTACCACCATTATAAAAAAAAAAACTATATGACTTGAATTGTAATTGGATTTTTACTTCTCCTTTCATATATTACATACGATTTTGTCGTCTTTTTTCAATCAATCCTCGAATGAGTTTTACCGTTCTAAAGTAATGCGTCATTTTAGTGACTATGCCTCGTACTATTTGCTTAGGCTATATTTGGATTAACTTAAAAATTAGTTTTTTTACAATATATTTAAAAAATTATTTCAATGTTTTTAATTTTTTAAGAATATTATACAAAATGTCAAATATATTCTTAATTAAAAACTTTTATTTTTTTTATTATTTGAATATTTGGTGGATGATAACATATATTTTAAGATAAATAATTATTTATTTAAATTTTTAATAAATTGAAAATAAACAATTATTTCAATAAAATAAATTGATAAAACATTCATTTAAACTTAGGAAAATACACACAAGAAAAATAAAACGTTAACCAACTCCGGCCTTCAAGTAGAGTTAATGATGCTAAAGAACTACTGGTGTATATTTTGTTTTTATGTATTTCTTATGATTTGAATTTCTTTTGATTCCTTTAAATATACTATATTTGAAATAAAGTTTAATCCTTTTGAAAATTTACTTTTTGGTTGTGCGTCGTTTTTTCCCCCTTCAAAGTAAGTGGATTTTTATTTTTCAAATAGACCATATATGAGTCTTACTATGTCAATTGGACTATCAACTCACTTGTCACTTATATCATCTGCATAAATATATAATCATTCCCTTGTCTTTTATTCAAAAGTTCACATGCCTCTTCACAAATCCGAAGGTTGAGTTAAAAATCATAATTTGGCTCCTAACTATTAGCAAGTTTCAGCACTCAAATCTAACCAATAGGTACATAAAACCATTCCTCATGCTAACGTGGGTCCATGGCACTCAAATCTTAATTTGATTTTGTCTCTATGTTTACAAAGTGATTTGTGAATCTATATTATATATGAAGAATTATTATTTAACATTTTTATATATCATGCAATTTTTTATTTTGTCATTTAGTAATGATTAACACATTTCATTATATTATTAATATAATTATAAATATTATATTTTTTCTTGTTTATCTCTTTTTATTTTTTAAATACCACGGCTTCTTAAAGTATATTTTTTTCTTTCCATCATCTCATTATTACATTTTTTCTCACCCAATTTCTGTCTTTTCTCTCAAAACATATACAGTTCAAAAAAATATATAAAAACCATTAATATTTATTTTCTTGTTTTCATTAAATATATATTGTTTTTCTAATTTTATTAATATTTTAAAACTAAATAAATAATAAAATAATAAAAATTTATATACATACACCATGAATGTTTTAAACATATGCCATAAATTTATTTAAATAATTTTTTTTATTATAATATAATATTTATAGATTTTATTGTCTGTATTCTCATTCCTACAAATTTTTAATATTTGAATAGCGTTTGTTTAATTTAAATTTTGAATGGAAGTTTTATATGCAGTGTATATATATTCACCAAACAAAACTGTAGTGTATATATATATATATATATATATATATATTCACCAAAAAAATGTAGTATATATATATGAGGAGATAATATTTAAATTTTAAAATATTTAATTGAGGTTAAATTATTTTGCTCGATGAAATTTATTTTTTAATAAAATAACTACGAATTATTAAAAATTAATCAAACTATATATTTATAATACTAGATTTACTTAATTGTCAATTTTTAAAATCAACTATTCATTGTAAGATATTATTTAGAATTATAAACAAGTCAAATAAATTGTGAAATAAAATCATATTTACATTATTCAAATTTAAAATTATGTGTGGTTATTACATTATAAAAAAATTAATTAGGTGAAATTATAAAAAAAATATTTTTGACTACACATGTACAAATACATACGTGATTTTAAATATAAATAACAATTGAATACGTGAAAAAAGAATATTTGTTAGATACTTGAATGAAATATAGTCAATTTTATTACACGTATTTGGTGCACATAAAGTTAAATGATAAAAGGCACTTGTAAACATTTTTAATTACTATTGTGTAATTTTTTGTTCTAAATATAATAATTATTTTTTTATCCAATAAAATATTTTACATTTTAAATATGTTTTCAATAATTATTCTAAATATTTTCTTAGACTTTACCTTAAAACTTTTATTTTCCTGGTAAAGAGATTATTTTTTTTGGTAAATTCACCTTAATAATTTATATATATACCTATAAATGAATTATTTTATTACTACAAATATGATTTTATCTTATTTTTCATTAGATTTTTTATAATAATATTTCTCTATTAAATTTTAGAATATATAATTTAATACATTTTCTATTCTATAATTTAAATTTAAACATAGAATACACGAATAACATACTAAATTTTGTAAAACGAATAGGTGAAAGACAAATATTTTATCTATTAAATTTAAGAATATATAATTTAATACATTTTCTATTTTATAATTTAGTTTTACCATACACGAATGACATACTAAAATTTGTAAAACGAATAGGTGAAAGACAATTATATTGGGAAAGTGACGATATAAGACGACAATCCAGAAGTGTTATCTTAAAAGACAAGAGACACATATTAATTAAAATTAAAAAAAAAAAACAAAAATTAGTATATTATACAATTAATATAAAGAATATGACAAAAAAGGATGGATATAGTATGATAGATGTAAATGTAAAGAGCTTTGGAAAACTAAAATGTTCACTTTTTAACAAAATAAAAGGCAAATTAAAACACAGATTTAAGGAATAAGTTACAAAAAATTATAAATATTTATAAATTACATATATACATATATTAACGTAATAATGAGAGATATACGACATGGCTTTTTGCTTCTTTATTTTCTAGCTATCGACAATAGTATAATAAAGAAAACAACCAACTCATTATAGCTATTTTGTCCTCGCCTGCGACGTGGCTTGACTTATGATATACCACGTAAGAGCACATGGCCTTTGTCTAGAATTTATCGTAGATCCATTTTGACTTTTGAGTTAAAAAATATCTTATCCAAAAGATTAATATTGTGTTTAAGAGCATGTTTGAAAGGAATATTATCACGCGAAACCGAAGCTAATATATGTAGTCTTTGCCTCTATGTGATATCGTAAAAGCTATGTTAATGTTTTAGTTGGATATGATTTTTTTTTTAAATATAATACAAGAAAATGAATTTTGTATTGACGCATTATTATTATTATTATTATTATTATTATTATTATTATTATTATTATTATTATTATTATTATTATTATTGGATATCTTTAATTGTAAATATTAAACATTATTTTTAGACAATTAGTACATAACTATTAAAATTATATAATTATGCTATGTGGATTTGATACATAAAAGTATAACAACAAAAAAAATATCGTTAAAACACTAAAAAAATAATAAAACAATTAAAAATTACACGTCAAGTGTATAATAATATATATATTAAAAATATTAGTTTTATTTGAATTGGTTTAATTTTACGAACACCAACCAAAACCCAATTTATTAAGTAAAAAAAGTTGGTTCAAAATAATTTTTTAAAAAATAGTTTTCATTGATTTTCGATTCTTTTATATCAATTTGTGTATTTTTTTATTGAATTGGATGAACACTCATAATTGTATCTACATTTTTTTTTGCTACATACACAAGTAAAATTATTATAAGTGACAATTATTTTATTTAAATATTTAACTGAACTGTCTACTTATAATTTCAATTTGAAATTATTAATTAAACTTAAATAATTTCGTTAAGTTTGATGGTATGTTTTGCAGTTGTGCTTACCTCAATGCATATGATATTCCAGCTTAATTAATTAATATAAATTCAATTAAAAATTAATATATATGGTATTCCAGTTTAACATAAATGCAATTAAAAAATAAAAATTAGCACCGTATTTCCTAACAAGTTTTATCGTGAAAAATCATGATTTTTTTTCAAAAAAATCCACCCAAGTTCTATTTAATAAAATACAAATATATTTAAAATAAAGTATACAAAATATTTGAATAACATTGCTATAGTCAATATATGTGCGTGGTAAGGTTTGTGACTCGCATGGCTTACAGTAGTACCAAATTCCACACACGATTTCAACAACACAATGCATGCAGAGTATCACGCATGATGAATCTTTGAAACCTAATCAACTAAGAGTTCTAAATCCCAAAAGGAATCCTAATCTTCAAACATTCCAAATCCTCCTTTTTCATTCATTCTCTTCGTCCACTAATTTGACGTTTTAGCGTATGCATCGTTTTAGCATTTGCACTGAACATATCTTTTGACAGATCTGAGTGCAAATTTTGAGATTAAGTTTTGCATTTCATATGCTTTGTTTGGGGTTTTTTTTTTTTTTCTGCGTTTGTTTAAAGTACAATATTTCGTTCTAAAAAATCACATTTTCTTGATAGTCAAGAATATTATTTTTAAAATTTTTTAAAATATCTTTGGTTAGATTCTAATATTTCTACGAATATTTTTTAAAATTTAAGAACAATTAAAAAATAAGTGTTGAAATAAAAGTTATAATTGAATTAAGAAATAATTTTCCATGCTCTTGTTAGGATATAATTTTTTCATTTCTCATCACGAGAGTAAAAATAAAATAAATCACAATATAACTACTTTCCTTATAATGAACAATACTTATAAATATTAAAAAAATATCATAACAAAATGAGAATATTAAAATCCAAAAAATTTATATTCTTGAAAATAAGGTTTTAACCACAAACACATTATAAGATTTTAAAATGGGAAAAGGAACGAGTTTCATACATTTAGTGAGACGGTTGAAAACCTATGTTAATGGATCATGACTCATGATCATAAATATATAATTTTTTTTTTATGGTTATTGCTCGTTTGTAATGAGGTTGTCTTGACTTCGAAAAATGTATTAAGATATACCTGTGTTCCTTGTTTATCTTGGTTGGAGTTAGTTGTTTTTGTAGTGAATTTATATTATAATATATTTTTTTAATTTATTTAAATATATTAATTTATATTGATAGAGTTTAATTCAGTTAATTGAATATGATGTATGAATGTTATTAATCATCAAATATAATATTCAATTTAGACGAATAAAAAAATATTTCGACCTATACTGATAAAAAAAAAACATCTTGGAGTTTTTTTTTCTCCAACAAATAATGAAATTTTAGAAAACATTGCTATATATGAATGTTGTGGTCATATAATTTTGTATCCTTTTTGACAAGGGGTACTTCAACAATAATTTCATATCATTGAGCACACTTACTTGTGAAAGTAACTACCGGTAAATATTTTAATTTTCATGTAAGTTTCATGTTTAACAGGAAATAGAATAACTTAGAGAATATAACATATCTAAGAGTAAAGATTCAATAGTTTTTTGTAACTATCTAAGAAAACAAAGAGTGATTAGTCACCTATTTGTCAATTAGGAAGCAAGAGAGATTATAACTAAGGTACAAGTTCGTAATCGACTTGTAGTCAAAGTGCAAGTCCATAATAGTATATAAAAAAATTTAATATTAAATTAATAATATATTATCTAGATATTAATATAAAATAAAAATAAAAATTCTTGCTTTGTAATCATGATAATATAAAAATTATAATAAGTAAAATAAAAATCTTATAATATAAACCCAAACTATTAATTTAATGTTTTTAAATATTTATTTGACAATGATTTTGTCTTATAATTTTTTGTTATATGGGCTATCACCTTTTTTTATATGTGATATGGAGTAAGTATTTTAAATATTGAAAATTGTTAAAATATTTTAAAATTAAAAAAAATTGCTATCGTACTTTTAAAAATACAATAAAAAAGAGAGAAATGATAAGAGTTTTTAGTATTATTCACAAAAAGCCACAAGAGAGAGTAACAACTTGCAACTTTAAGTACAAACCATGAATTAAAATTTATTATTTACACATAATTTACACTTTTATCAAAATGATTCCCGCCATCTTAATTCAATTATATACGTAAGTTGCTTATTACACACAATTGCTATTTAATAATGTTTTTCTCATGTATTATTTCTATGAAATGTGAGAAGAGTGAAAGGAAGAGAAAGAGAAAAAAAAAAAACATAAAAAATATAATAAACGAGGCAATAGAAAATATAAACAAAGTATGAATAATTTTTTTGTTATCGTCACAGTATCTGAATAAAAGCTTTTTTTACATTAAAAACAAAAAAAAAAAACATTGGTCCACCCAGCACATCTATATATTTAATTATTTATTAAAATGGTATCGTAACAAGCACGCACTCGTTGTCGCTCATTCATTGAACTGCTCTACTTTCTTTCCCCACATTACCAACCGGAACCTACGCCAAGACAAGCATGCAACACTTTTGTTGGAAATTTTGGGGTTAACAAACATTATATTCGATTGGCTTTGATTTGTTGGACGAATGTGTAAGAATTTTTGCCTCAGATTTGTTGTTCATTTCTTTTATTTATATATTTGTTTTACGGTGTAGTTTGTATTATAAAATATTTTTTTTAAAAAAGAAAATACAATAACTAGAATTTAAAATCTAAAACTGTATATATATTATTTAATTAATTTTTATTAGACTGACCTCAATGGTTCGTATTATAAATTATTTAAATGAATAATTTTTTATATAAATTATATAATATAAACATGTATTTGTTGAAATTATTAATTAGCAAATGTATACATTATCGTGTATGAGTTTATAATAGTAACATTGATTCTATTAAGAGGAAGATAGGATTTAAGACTGAAATTGTTTATTTTGAGAAACCATTGTTTTATTTTTAGTTTATTTGTTTTTTTTTTTTCCAATATTCATATGGAAAACAGAGCTGACTTAAAAAGAAGTCTACTGAAGTATATGCTTTAGACTGTTCAACTTATTGTGACATTCTCTAACTTCTAAAAAAACAGATCTTCTAAAATAAAGGCTTCTGTCTTATATTAGTTAGTTTAAAACAATCATCATATATATTTTGAAAGCTTATGTATAAAAAATAATATAAAAGTAAAATGATATTTGTATAATTAAAAATAATCATAAAAACAATAAGTATTTTTGGAGGCCAAACGCACATAAAACATTATTCTCTACACTCTCTAATCTCTATAAATGACATCTATTTAAGGAAATTTAAGTGGAAAATTTTGATACGGACGTATACGGTTACATATACTTTTCTAATCAATGAAATAAAATTATTTGAAAAAATATATATCTTCAAGAAATCGGCGATTTTCAAATATTAATATTTTAATAAACTAAAGTTCAATATAAATCCAATTGATTTTATTAAAACATGTCCCCGTCTTTTCAATCATAATGAAAATTTATTCTAATTGGTATTTCAAAGGAAGTTAAATCTGTTAATAAAGGCTTGCTCAACTAGTTGCGTCAACTGCTTATTTGCGTTATTTGGATAGTATGTCATTGTAATCTTAAAAAGTATTTAAAAAGAAACTCTTTATTTAAATAATAAAATTAAATATACAAACTATTTGTCCTTATAAATAAAGGAAACGTGAACAACCTTTTCTTAGAAAAACTCTTAATATAGGTTTGAGCAATGTTATCTTTTTAATAGTATTTGGCCAATACTTCTAGCCTCTCTTTTTTTAAAAAATAAAAATCCATCTAATTAGTTTCTGTATAAAATATTCATAGCTTTTTATTTTACTAAAATAACTTTATTTAAAAATAATATTTTTGACCTTATTTTTCAAGTGAATAAAAAACCTTAAAATATTAAGTCATATATTATACATTTACGAATGATTTCCTTCGAAACCATTGCCCAAAGATTATAATATATTGTGCAGTTAACGTAATAAAGTTTTTTTTTTCTCTCTCTCTCACACACACACACACAAAACAGCACTAATTGTGTCCGATCCTTTCATCTGTATGCAATTTCCAGAATTTACTTGGGCGACATTCAAAATCCTCTTTGAAATAATAAACATATTTTTGAAAAATGACATAGAAAAACGACTAGTTTTTTATTTATTCACTTTTCAAATCTTACTCCTTTTACTTGTCAAATCATGAACAGTCGATCACCAAATACATAAATAAACCAAGACAAAGCTGTCTTAGTTTAATTAAGGTTTTTGAATTCAAAATTTGTTAAATTTTCAATTGCGTTGAAAATGTGTTACTCATACTAATTTGATCTAACTTGATTAATTAGTTAAAAATTAAACGTGTATCTGAACATCAGTGATAAAAAAAAAAAAGCATGATTATTCAATCATATAATGATAGGTTAGAAGTAAGTTGCGACTCCAAGAGAAATTTATAATAAGAAAAATGAAGTATATTTAAGCAGTGTGTGAAGCTTAAGAGTACGTGAACGTTGTCGATAATTATGAGAATATGATATCGGATGAAAGAGAAAAGAAAAATGATTAGTTATGAGATATATGGTACTGAAGCATTTTACCAGAAGTAGGTGGTATCCTATGGTATAAACAAAGAGTAAGATTAAGATTATATTAGGTTATAAAGGTTTGAATGATAAGAAGGGTGGTGGGATTATGATGTCAATGAAAGCAGAGAGTCGGAATCATGAGATTGCTTTGATTAGGAGTAAATGGTTCGTACGAAGAGGTGTAGGATAGAGAGAGTTAGGGTCAACAACAAACAAATGACGTTTAGGTAGAAGGGCACATGACAAGCCAACCATAGTGAGTGAGTGCGTAGGTGTGGTGGACCCCAATGTCACATGGGATACAACGAATCATAAAAAGGTTGTATTGCATGTGCATGCCCTCATTTTGTTTAAATCTTATCCACCTGACATATTTCACATGCCATCCCAACTAATCATTAACTCTTCAGTAAACACACCACACCTCACTTCACTGCTTTTAATTTCGATCCTCTTCATACCATTACTTTTCCCTGCACGTGCTCCAAATCATATATAACCAACCCTGAGCCCAACAATTCAGACCTAAACAAAAGCCCAAACACTACGTGGACAACAACACACGATGGAAACACAAAATAGTAGTGACACAAAACTGAAAGAGATGGGACTTAATTTCAAATTAAATTATTATATAAATTATTTTTAATTCAAATTACGATATAATTTATTTTTTAAAAGTAATCAAATTATTTATGATACAACTACTTTTTAATTGAAATTAAATTAATTACTGTATATATTATTCTTTTAGTAGTAATTAAATTAACTTAAGTTCAAATTAATTATTATAAATAATTTAATTACTATTAAAAATGTAATTTATATCGTAATTAATTTAATCATTATTAAAAACTTATATCAAAGTTAATTTAATTTTAATTAAAAATATTATTTATATCATAATGAATTTAATTATTATTAAAAAATGTTAATTTTATTGCAATTAATTTAATTTTAATTAAAATGTTATTATATCATAATTTGATTTCAATTATGACGCATCTCTTTCAGCTTCATGTTTTCAATTCTGTTCGTTTTTTTTTTCTATATGAATAGATGCAACGAAAAAGTGTTTCTGCCATGTATTTGGCACGTTCACTGCTACCAATTTTTATATAACAAAAACATTTAATAATAATTGAAAATGTATGTTGTTATCAACAAAAATGTATTTTTGTTAAAAATATTTTAGTAAAAAATCATAAAAATTTGGGATGTGAACTTAAAAAAAAAAAAAAAGTTAAGAATAACATCATACATAGTTGTTAGAATAAATCAAAACTAACATGGTTTGACATCATGGATAACTAATTGTGTTTTTTAACATTTTTTTTTCACAGATCAATAAGTCAAATCCTGACTTTTGACATGAAAAAATAATGTCAAGAGGAAAGAGGAAATACACAATTGTTTGATGAGCTTATGGTTTTCGTTGGAGATTAATAATTACTTTCAGTAATTGATATTTTACATCTATTTCATGGATTAAAAAAATAACCAAAAAATAAATAAACATTGTTGTTACTTAAACAAATGGTAAAAAAAGACATATAAGTTTTTTTTAGATATTTGGTTGTTCTCTAACTATTTTTATTATGTTTATGTCTCTTTTTTTATTCAAACTAATTAACTTCCATAATTATCATGTAAATAAATTCAATAGATTAAGTTTTACCTTTTGAATGAGTAAAAAAATAGTTTAAAATTATGTTTCAAAATAAAAAAAATAATTATTTTTTTGAAAAAATAACACTAAATCAAATTTGATGATTAAAAGACTAAAATGAATTTTTATAATAAAATAAAAAATCAAAGTTATAATTTACCCTAATATTTTTTATCCTACGTTTTTAAAGTCACTGAAACATTTACTTTCCATCTTTGCTTTACTTTCACTTTCTTTTACAGGCATTCTCATGAAATTGTGGTCACAATCCTCCCCGGCTTCTTCTAATGTAATGATTTAGAAGTTGGAGATACAGGTGATTGATAGGTCTCATATCAAACCTGCGAGGATCAAGAACAAAAACAACCCAAATATGTTTACTAGCATTTAAAAATAATTGCAACAACAAGAATGAGGTCCTCTTATGTTAATGCTTAGTTATATAATAATTACACAAAAATATATCTCCATTGTAATAGTTGGATAAATTAAGATTTCATTTATTAACGGGAAATGATGAATGTTATAAACATTATCTTGAATTCTTTTGAAAAAAATTGGTCGAAATAAAATGTAATAATTTTTAGTATGAGATCACAAATATTTTAAAAAAAATCTTATTCGAATCAAATAAGTTCACTATATGTTATAAAACTTTCATTTTGATTATCAGCATCTGCGTTATGTAAAACTCAAACTAAAAACTATTAAGTTGAGATAATCTTATATTAGTTAATTACTTAAAAAAAACATGTTGAAATATAATATTAAAAATAATAGAATAAATAATATAAATAGTATAAAAATTAAAATAAACAATGTAATATAAAATATTTAAAAAATAAAAATAAAATAAATATATAATCTATCAATATCTTGAAATATAATATTGAAGTTAAAATAATAAAATAAATATTATCAATGGCAATATATTATATAATAAAAAAGTAGAAATAATAAAACTCTTACATAAAAAATAATAAAATCATACTTTGAGTAAAAGAAAAATACTAAAATTTTACATAATATAAAAAGGAAAAATTAATAAATATTTTAAAGAAAAATAAATATAAAAAACTAAAAATTAGTACTTTAAAAAAATACTATTTAAAACAATATTTTAAAAAACATTACAGAGCTCTTAAAAAATTGTTTATTGAAGTAAAAATAAACAAACTTTTTACCTAGAAAGAAACAGCTTAAAATTTATCTAAAATAACATGTTAAAGGTAACCATAATAATATCTATCTTTGTATAACAAATTTAAATCATCATTCTTAAAAAGAAAATAATTGTAATACATACTCCCCAATCATTCATTTATTGAAGTCTCCCAGGTGTTTTTCCGAGCCTCGAGGGCCAACAATTTCGTAGATTTACTACCACAGCTACCAAAGACTATTTTATTTTATAACATATCCTATAAATTTTTTATATCAAATTAAATAAACTTAAAAAATTTAAGAAGTTAACAAATTGCATTATGTATGTAATAACAGTCCTTAAGAAATTACAATAAATCCTTAAGTGGTCCTTATATTCACTTTTCTTATGAAGCGCCTACGTTTAGTAAGAATTTACTGGAGTCGCTTCTTATTAAACACTCCTCAAGTATGTACTTAAATAAGCACAGGATCTTATTAAATTTTCTTTTCACAAATATATTACAATAATATTTAAAAAGTAACTAACAAAAATGTGGAGACGTGATATTACTTGCGACTCATTTAGTAATTTTTTTAAGTTACTAAATTGGAGAGAAAATTGTTTAATTTGTAAAAAAACAGAAGAATGTATAATGACGATAAGACCCGTTATGTGAAAAAAAAATATTGGTATGGAAACGGCATAAAAAGTAATTCTTAAATTTAAGATCGTCATATGCAATTCCCATTTAAGATGCTGTTAAACATTGCAACTCTTGCTAACATTTGGAACTTGAAGATGCTGGTATAACTACAGAAAAACAGGAGGAACAAAATAAATATCGATTATGGGCTATAGTGCTTTAGCCATCACACATAAAACAGAACTAAAAAATCTGGTAGCATTGATTACTTATCTAGCAGAAGACAATGTTTTAATCGAAAGCACATAATTGTTTTCTAATAGCTTTTAAAAAAATTTTATGACGTTTGTTAATCATTTTTAGAGCTGTTTATAATTAATTACATGGAGCTCAGAAACAAAGAGGTGAGAGAGTAAAAGATAGATATCAATATCCATACTACCACTGAACTTGTCACAAATAGTAACCATACAATTTGCCCCCAAAGCTCATCCTTAGTATAAATACAAAATAGATTAAAAAAAACGACTTAAACAGCCTCAAACTTTATCAACTAACATTCCACCAAGGTCTAGCAGAAGAAGATGGAAGGGGCACATCCAAAGGCATTAATTAAGAAACAGAAGCAATAAAAGCATCCCCTTACAAAAAAAATTATAACAAGCGGACAATTCTTGCCTCTGCAGTCCAAAACAGTCTGCAAATTCAACATGTTTTTCAAAAATTTCCATTTAGTTAGCGGGATTAAATTTTAGTAACACTGAAACACTAGGTATAATCACCGGCCAATGAATGACACGCTACAATTCTCTAGGTATATAGAGAATAAAACAAAATTTCCAACAAAAGACTAAGTTATGACTTACGGGGTCTTCCTCTCTTACCAGATTTCACCGGAGGGGATTTAGAACTGTTTTTATTTGCACCCCGTCCACGGCCAGAGCCTTTTTCCTTCGCACCCGACTTTTTGGATGCCTTACCTCGCCCTCTACCAGAACTACGCGACCTTTTCACCTCAGCCTCACCATTAATTTGATCTTCACTATCTTCACTTTCTTCAGCATCCTCTTCCTCATCTGAGTCCGACGATTCTTTCAATTTTTTCCTCTTCTTCGAATTGTCAGCTCCTTTTGCACCCTTTTTTGCAGCCGGCTTAGGCACTGGAGTTGTGTTTACAGTCTCATTATCTGCAGCCAGAGCACATTAAAATCAGCACCAGTTCAGACTCCCACCAGACTTTGAAGCCTTTCTTAACAGTCAAATGAATTGGCTTATTCAAGTCAGAAAATATCTCCAGCAATCAGGATTCCGTCACCCACCCCCTTCAAATAAGCCATAAAATGATGCATGCTGATGTATTTGAGACAACAAATCTTTTTTTACCTGTTGCATTTTGGACCAATTTTACAGTACACACCTAAACTAGTTTGAAATTATAATAAGTAGCATACCTTCACCAAAAGCTTTCCCGTCATATACATCAAGCTGCAGATAAAGGAGATATTAGGTGTTGTACACTTTTCATGTCATAAAATAGAATGCAAAAGATAGAGTAAACTACATGGGACGTGTGATGAAGAGGACATATACAACATGCGAAAGATAAAAATAGAAGTGACAAAAAGATATCAACTACAAATAGAATGCAGAAATAACTAGATGTAAATTTACTATATGGCTATATGCCAATATCAACCAATGTACAAGACTAGACAAAACTCATAAATAGCTATTACAAAGGATCTACTAGTTCCTGTCATAATATTCCACAGATTGAGAAATTAAGAGAATAAGAATTCAAAACCCCTATTACAAAGGATCTACTGGTTCCTGTCATATTCAACACAGAAATAGCTGGTGGCAACACCCGTTAGGATTTGATGGTTTTTGCTACAAGCAGCATAAATATAGCCAAAATATAATAAAAGACCTTGTTAAATCCTTTCAGAACTTAAGTACAGTAGACATGAGCTAATGAACTCCTAAGATAATAATAGGTAAGATTTAAGAGCTACCTGGTCAAGTCGATCAGCAACATTTGCTCTATCAACAACAACCATGGAATGACCCATACCACAAGCAACACTGTTAGAAAATAAGAAAAAAAAATACATCATTTCTCATTTTGCTTAGTCATATAGATAACAATATTATTGTAGAAAAAAGATATCATAGAATTTATAAGCAACTTTTGTTTTATTATAATATTTATCACATCAAAGCATAACTTCTTATTTGTTTGGCAAGCAAGATAAAAAGGAATAAGAAGGTAATGCTTACTACCTACCTTATTACATGCATACCCTCGAGTAAATCAACCTTCTTGGGTACAGCTGAAGACCTAAAAGGGCAAGTGTGAATACAGGATTAGAAATTAAGAAAATCAAGGCAACACAAAAAATAAGAGATTACTCCCCCATCCCCCCTCAAAAGAACAAGAGTTGCATAAACATACTTCTGCCCAGTAGGTCCATATCCCAGCTCTCCATTTTGAGCATGTCCCCAACTTATGCAAGACGAATCAGCCCCAACAAAATGGTGCATATTGCCTGAATCCATGCATCGTATATTCCAACCACTATTTACCAAAGTACATATGGTACCATTGATCAACATAAAGTAAAAAAGAGTTTGGAGGGAAAAAACCTATCAAGGAGAATTTTATACACCAAAAATTATTATTCAAACATGGAACAAGTACAACCTTAAATCCATGAGAGGCTTAGGATACATCCAGTCATCACCGGTGTTCTTTATCTTGCCCCACATATACAACTGCCCTCCACCTGAAATGAAAAAGAAACAGCACTGAAACTGTAACCAAAAGCCAATCTGTGGAAAGTACCCAACCAAAATCATAATTTAACTAGGGATTGTACAGATCAGAGACAAATTATAATATCTTAACTTGAGATACTAATTAAGCTAATACTTAACATCTTATCCTTGATCAATATAACCAGAAGTATAAATTGATTTAACCATAGGCAAATTTAACATGAGACTTTTTATTCCCTTGTGTAAAGAAATAGATTATAATTATTAACTACAGATCAAGATCTATAATACAAGGGAGAGCCTCGGCAACAGGTGCAAAGACTCAAATGGTTGGACTCCTTTCACAAACCAAAATCTAACCACATAACAAAATTTTAAAATAAATATAAAAAAAAAAATCATTTTCATGTGTACCCCTTGAATATTTTCCTTCATTCCTTTGTTTATTTACTGCAAGAAATTGGGAACATAATACGTATAATAAAATTAAGCAATGTGAACTTTTTACATCAAATATTCAAGACTGATATTGAGTATCAAATTCCTCAAGGACATGGGTTTGACAGTTGATAATAAACCATCATGCTATCAATATTATCAGTTCATAACACAGGCATTACCAGAAAGGAAGCAAGCAACATATTAACAGCTATTAAGGAGGTACATAACGTCACTGTGTACTTTATTTTACTGAAGCAGGGTCAGGGAATGTGTGAGAGAGGCATACCAGCAGTACACGAACAATTCACAGCACCAGCTGAAATAACTGCATCAGGCGGCAAAATATTTCTATTCTGAAAAACATCAACACGACGTGGGACCCACTCATCCTTCTGCTCCCTATGTCCTAGCCTACAGAACCCACAAGGTCAGATGAAATTTTGAAGATAAGGTGCAGGGTCCAAATATTAAAAACCAATTATGAATAAGAATTATCTGATATTTGCAGCTTATTGGGAGTTCACAAAAACATTGGCAACCCAATCTGGAACTAACCACCAACCTTCCATAACCACCAAAACCCCACCTGCACACCCAAGTAATCAACAATTATAATTTTACACAAGGAAGTAAAACATTAAGGTAGGACACTAAAGGATTACTCACGTGTAGACAAAGCCATTCTTATCCACCGCCACTAAATATTCAAAACAAAAAAATAATAATAAGGAAAAGCAGTAAATTAAGTCATATAACAAATATAAAGCAAGGAATAACAACCACCTGTATGATTTGTTCCACATGCTACCTTGACAATTGTTTCCCCAGCAAGAGCAGCAATTGCTCGTGGACGTGGCTGGGGTTCATAAACCAACCTCACAGAGCTGTCTTTGGAATTATACTGCAAGTACATGCAAAATTAGGTAAAGCTTTCTGTTTCTTTGATGCCCCGTGCATGGGAAAGTATGTTAGGACTTAGGACAAGCAGAATCAAATGGGAATGAAAAAACAAAAGGTTTGAATTTTCAAGTAGACAAAGCATGAGTTAAAAATTAATATCATATCCAAACCAATGTCAATTTTGGAGAATTACAACTTTATATTAAGATTTATTATCTGTAAAAATTAACTTGATCTTGAAGAAAAATAAAGACCCACTATTTCTTGGATTGTTATATGATGCTCATAATTAATGTTGGCATGGAGTTTGTTGTCTACAGTGCATGAAATTCACTGGGATGATCAAGTAAAACTCTACCATAGATGGTAATTGTACGATAAGTGAGACATGATTCACAAGACAAATAAAATTAACAAAAATCTAAAAAAGAACCTGATTAATTATTTTGCAATTGCTGATTAGGAGTAGGACACTAAGGACAAGGCCTTAAAAAATTCATAAAATCCAGCAACCAAATAGCATGTATAAATATCTAGTCTGCTGTGAGTTAAAATATTGAATCCAATAATACTATTATAAAACTTGCATTTTTTCTTAAACTATACTAGAACAATTATTTGAAAATAACACAAGTGAATAAATTGATGCAGTAAAGCCAACGGAAATATATCAGCACAAACAAACTATGTTAAAACTTAAAACATATGCCTGCTGTAGAAACGAACAAATATAAGTCAAAATTCAATCATTGAAATCATAAGATTTGTTAAACACCGGCAACCATTATAAGCTCAATGGTTACTAAATGGCCCCAAGCACACACCATCTGATTAACTGGCCTTTAAATCTCTGAATAGATCATATACAACCACTAGAATACGGCATCCAGCTTCCCATGGGTTTAAATTAAAATAAGGACACTCACATCTTGGGACAACAAAGACCATGAAACATCTTCCTTGAGCATACCTCATTATCTGTTCCATGTCCAAGCTGCCCATATTGTGGAAGCCCTGCAGTCCTGGGAATCAAAGCAAAAGAAAAAATTAAAACTCAGCAACTACTGCATCCCAAGCAAGAACAGAATCATGTCTGTGGACAGAGAATCAAGAAAACTCAATGCAATCTTCATCCAGAAACCATACAGTATAGAAGCTCCTTCAATAGAAGATAACCACACAGTGAAGTCACCGCCACAAGCAGTATGCTTTACTTCAGACACAAGACAGCGAACAGGTGATGACTCAATTTCTGCACAAGACATAGTATGAAAGAAAATCAAATTGTCATTCTCAACAAGGTAAAGCAATTCTTACTATTCATGAACAAAAGTGCAACTGGAAGATCTGCAAAGTTTTACATCAGCAATCAATCTCATTTTGGCAGAAGAGAATATATAAATATATAGAAGGGGTGACTCCTGCAAAAACACTTGATTATTGTGAGAAATGAAAACTATAAATATGGACCATACACAACCATCCATGGATGGTCAAAATTAACTACTTAAAAAGGTCATGTGCATTTCTCCTTCTAATCTTGACCATTCAAATGTAATCTAATAGTCTATATTTATAGTTCTCATTTATCACATTTTAACCAAGTGTCCTCATAAGAATCATTCCCACCAGCATCCCAATAACTAACTGCAACCATTATTCTGCACAGCTTTATACAAAGAAAAATGCAACCAAGGATTTGTTTGGATTGATGGTAAAGTGTGGAAAGGAGTAGAATGGAATAGAGTGATAGGAGTCATTGTTTGGGTTTTTAAAACTGCAACCAAGGATGTGATGGAACAGAATTGAGTGGACTTCATTCCATCCCATTCCACTCCATAACCCCATTCTCTTCCCCTCAAAATTGTTAGGTAAGAGGATAAACCAATTTATATTTATTATCATAATTACAAAATTATATTTCATCCTTGAACCCTTTCTCCTTTTTCCTGAGGTATTCCCACCAGTTCCCTCTTCAAATCACCCACCCTGTCTTCAAATAATGAAAAAAACACCATGCTTTGATGGGCAAGAAAGAGAGTGAGTGGAATTGGAATCAAAGTGCTAGCCTGCTAGGGTTCCTCATCTTAGCTCTCCAAGTGCAAGATTTGGTACTGAAGCTTCAGCAGTGCATTCCATCCTTTTCCCCCATGTTTCAATTTGCTATCTTGCTACTTTCTTCTTAGCACTTTGAAGTTTGCATTTGCAGTGCACAACTGCTTCCCAACTTGTGACATGGATATTTATTTGGAAAAAATATATATCTTTATTTCTTGCATTAGTGACACTAATTCAATACATTACAAAAATAAAAAAGTAACAATATAAGAATAATAAAGTTTTTAAAATAAGGGCAAATTGGAAGAATAAATTTATAATCCTCACCATTCTATTCACTTCCACTAGAATTTCAAAATAGGGGAATGGAAACTTTTCTCCATTCCATCATTGAATGAATAATGACAAACTTCACTCCATTCTATACATCCATTCCGCACATAAAATATCCAAACAAGGCCCAAGAAAAAGCATGGATCATGCTAACATCCAAGCAAACAATAGCTGCCATTGAAAGAGCATTAGCAGAAGTTGCAGAATTTTACAGATACACTAAAAACAAACATACCATTTCTCGCAGAACCCGAACCTAGCTGTCCATGTTTGTTCCATCCAAAGGCTAGGGAATTTCCATCCTCTGTTACAACGACTGTATGGCTCCTCCCTGCTCCAGCTTTGATAACTTTGTATCTTCAATTTAAATATCAATAAAAGGGGGTTAGAGATAAACAAAAGTCAAACTCAACATTTAGAGACAAAAAATAAAGAATGAGTCTGTTTTTCCTTTGGCAGACAACCAAACAGACAATCAACCAAAAGCAACAAAAATTGCTGTTTCTTCCGAGAAGTGTGGCAACACGTACACAAACACACTAATCAATTAAGCAGAGATTCCTCCAAAGTCCAAAGTAGCAGTTACACAATCATTAACAACCCCAGAAGCCACATGAATGCCATACATTAGAGAATACTAACAGTGTCCCGTTTACTCCAAACCGACCCCATCATACTGAAGCTAAAACAACTAGCTTCTGATGTCTTTTGCAACAACTTGAAATACGTACTTTCCCAAATTGGAACCAGACACGGACTGAGGACATATTCTCGCTTACAAACACAGAAAACACTAAACAAGGAAGCACTATATTCATAGCCAAAGGCATAGCCTGCAATAAATGATTAACTCACTTGGAAAGTTCAGACACAACAGTTGGTCTATCACGTTGAATGGTATCTCCATGACCCAGTTGTCCTTTCTGCACAACAAATTAATAAATTAAAACACGTGTGTGTGTATAAGAATAAACTTCATAGCCATAGCCCATACCTCATTACGTCCCCATGTATAGCAACGCCCCTCAACGTCCAATGCGACGCAATGACAAGACACTGCATTAACAGCAACGACGAAAAATGAAGAGACCAACGATAATACAGTTTAAAAGATGAGTAATACATAAGTCATAACACAAAACAAAAAAAGGAGATAGTTGAAGTTACCGCAACCGGCGGCGACGTAGCGAATATCAACGCCAACGAGAGGACGGAGGCGCGAAGGAGAGACGAGGTTGCCGTCGACGGCGCCCTTGCGACGACCAACGATATCCCAACACGTGGCACCGCAGAAGAGGAGTTCTCCCCCTTTGACCTCCTCCTTCTCTTGGTCGACCTTCTTCTCCGCTTCGGATGCAGACATTTCCCGTTCACTCCGGCGAGAGCAACGGTCAAAAGCTATTTCGGAAACCGAAAAAAGAAATAAAAGAAAAATGGCAGATCTAACGGCTAGTATTCAAAATCAGGGAAATGGAGCGCGGGAAATGGCGGGAAAAGATCAGGAGCGAGGAGAGGGTAAGGGGAGAACTGGGTTTGCGCAGTGACAGTGGGGTGAAGAAGAAGAAAATGAAACCCTAATTCAATTTTACCGAGTGAGTGTGTGTTAGTGCTCAAATATAAAAAGAGGATAGATAATAAAGAGTGGATTGTCCTTGGGTTTTCGAGAGTAGCAACAACCCCAACTTTAGTTTTGATTATTATTCATCTAAATAATTAATAATTAATTTATAAATTCAAACCAACTGTGAATGGATAAAATAATAGATAATGCATATATTTTTAAAAAAGGAAACAAATCGTTATTATTATGTGCCAATTTAGATTTTGGCTCGCTCCGTCGCTATCCGCAGATTTTCTTTTTCTTTTTCTTTTACTAGTTTATGAATCGTCAGGCTTCGACATCGGAATTTGTCCCTCTCTCTTTACTCTTTATATTTTTTTGGACTTTATTATTATTCTTTAAGCTCCCATTCATTTGCAGGTAGCGTAAACGTTACACTCTGTTACGTTATTTTATTTTATTTCAACTAACTAGTACCACGCACAAAATTAATGCTTCCTTCATCTTGGTAAATTATTTTATTTCTTTTTATAACACTTATTATTAAACAAATTTTATCAAAATAGCTTCAATTATTTTATTATTTAAAATAATAAGATAACTTTTTTTTTCTTATGAGAATAAAAGAAAATAACTAATTATATGTTAATTAATTAAATAATTTTTTTTATATAAAATAATAAGATAATTTTTCTCTCTTATAAAAATCGAAGAAGATCTTAGTTGCAAATTAGTTAATTGGATAAAAAATAATTAGGTGAAATAAATATGAGTAAAAATATATTTCTATTCATAATTGGAATATGGTAATCTTTCACCAACCAAATAGAGGAATATTAAAAATAAAAAAGTTTTTTTTCCCTCGTGCCTGCTTATGGGTATGGTAAGCCTATATATACAAAATTTAGGAAGAATTTTCTTATAATTTGAGGAAACCACGTTTCAAAATAACCTACTCAATAATATATATTCAAATTGGCATCTCAAGTATATCAATCAATCATCATTGTCAAAAGGAAGCTATATGTACAAAAGAATGCATAATAATAAATAAAATAAGTAACCAGTCTCTATCCTTTATGGTTGTAGACCTGTAGTTGCAATATATGAAAGCTAATGGGACAGTAGCCCTCTACCCAAAAAAAAGTATATAAAACCCTAGGTAGATCAAGGAATCCTATGAGCCTGCCACTCAACAGATTGTGAACCTAAAAGAAATTAAAGAGAGAATAACAAAGTAAACAAGAAGGAGGAATGAGAGTAGTCTCACTAACTTTTATCAACACACTAATATAACTCAATAACAACTTAATCAAATGACTAAAATTTAAAACAAAGCGAATCATAAATTGAAGAACTCTCATTCTTCTAAAATTGCTCATAATCATAAAAACATCTTCAAATCAAAGTTTATTTACCTATTGAAGGAAGGGGGACAAAATTGATGAAGAAAAAATTATCATAAACTCATTTATATCGCCTTTGAATTTGCTAAAAGATGTGTATGTACGTATTTTTTCGTCAATTTCATTATAAACATAAAGCTATAAAAAGTTACTTCCAATTTGCCGTGAATAATAAACTATTCCTCCCTATTCATTACAATAAATGTGTTTTAAATAAGTTTTTTTTTATTTTCTTTACTAGTCATGGGTACATATTGGAAAATTAATTAATTAAATTAAAGTACATTTTTATGAGAAGTTAAATATTTTGCTCTACTCTCTTAAAATGAATCACGGATGTTATTTTTATTTTTATTTTTATTTTTTAAATTGTGTATTTTATCTTTAGAATTTTTATTTTTTTAACTTGTATTGAAGTAATAATTTTTTTATACTTTTAAATATTTTTAATAAATTAAAATTTTTATATTTTATATGGCATTTATATATCCGTATAATGCAACGTGATACTTGCTATTTTATATTATTTTTATTTTTACGCTATACATTATATTATATTATATATATTTGAATGAGTATGCATACACATAATATTAGGGGAAAAAAACAGAAGAAAGAATAACCTTACACATGTGTAAATTATAGTCGTTTTTAAACCATCAATAATTTTATATAAAATAAAACTTTTATCGATGTAACTATTGTTACTCAAATTATTCGTGCTAATCGTCATAAAAATTGCGTAATAATAAGAAGATCAAATAATTCTTATTCACATAAATATAAAAAAAATATATTACATTAAGTAATTTTGAATTAATTTAAAATTTTACAAATTGATCTATATAATACAAACTTGTAATCTAACCGTAAATTTAGTTAAAAATATTGAATAATGTAACTTATATCAGGTGTTGATCACTTTCTATAGCTATACGTACACACGAGATGGTTACTATTCTTTAAGTCACTAATAATCTTTGAAGAATTTGAAAACTGCATAAATTTTTGCTTATTTTTTGGTTTGTAACAGCGCAAAATATCAACGAAAAGAAAAAAAAATGAACATGATTACTTTTTTATTGTTTCCGTTTGGCTCTGAAAAACGAACATACAAATGTAGTTGTAACAATCAAGTGTAACTCTGAATTTAATTCCTTTAATGTAATTTTTTTAAAAATTCGAACTGTTCTGCCTTTTTTGGCCACGAAACAGGGAGGGATCCATGTCAGTATCGTGGGAACATTTTGACTTTCCTTAATATATATATATATATATATATATATATATATATATATATATATATATATATAATTTTAAAATATAAAAAAAAGTTTAACATAAATTTTCTTCACAATCTATTTTTAGTCTTTTTAATTAAATATTTTTAATATTAACTTATCTTTTTCATATGTATATTTTACACACTATTTTTTTTTAATTAACCAAAAATCTAAACTATTTCAAATTATCATTCTTTTATCTATAATATATATATATATATATATTAATCATTTATCATTTTCAATGTACCATATTTTATCTTTATATTTAAATTAAATTTTAATATTTTTTTTCAAAATAAATTATCAGTAGTTAAAAATAATTTTATGTCACAATTTATATGATTTGTTGTAATTAATTATAGTATAATTTATATATTATAAATTATTTATTTATTATTTAAATTTTAATTATATAAAAAATTTATTATATATGATATATATAATGAGAAAAGAATTATACCAAAAAAAAATTTACATTATTATCTAATCAGAAAATTTATTGACGGTTATAATAACTACATTAAAAATTATATCAATAATTATTTCTAATTATTTAACTAAAAATATAAAATTATTTTATATTATCGATTTATCTATTAAACTCAAATAAAATGCTTTTATATATATATGATTATGGACGAATTGTTAGATTTTAGAAATGAGCATCACTTTCTCAAATATATTATTTACACTAAATGAAATAAACATTAATCGAAAACTTCATTTGAAAATACGTGGGGTTTCTAGGGGTAATCCAATGTGGTGGTTTGATTGAGGGATGGTTTCCGCATTAGTTATTGTAGTGCATGTGATTGTTGAACGAGATTCAGCTTCAAACATTTTTACTCTGCTATTGAATTATAACAGACCTATAGGTAACAAGCTGCTCTAGAAAATTCAAGCCTGAAAAGATAAAAAGTGGAATATTTATTTTTCCTATCCTACACATTGAGAAAAGGAAATCGACGTTTTGGACCACGCCCAGAGGCTCCATAAAGAATAAAGTCAATAATAATATATTAGCCCAATTGTTCATGCCTGCCTCATCACTTAAAAGTCAATAATATAAAGACTTCACATATACCTAATAGTGATATGTTTGGGGTTGCTATACCCCTGCTGTAATTTCTCCTTAGTTTTCTTTTGTTTGGGTTTTGTCATATTTGTCCACCAATAAATCCAGAAACTGTCAACCATATTGCACATGATCGTTTATTTTTCTTGAGCAAAAAGTAATTGCTTCCACTATTTAGGGCTGGGATGTAATTGATTGCCTTAAATCTGCTGATGTTGTAAATGGGACATTTGTTGGTTAATAGCAAGTTGTGGAGCCATGCAACTCGTGAGGGATTCCCTTCCCACCAAGTTCTGCAACAGCACGTCTCAAATACCGGACTTCTCATCCAAAGTCTTATTCAGAGCTGCCCAAACAGTGACACAGTTGTTGAAATGCAAGTATGTAATCCTAGTAACATACTTCGTTAAGACATATCTCAAAACATCCTTACAATTTAAATGTAAAAAAGCTAAGTACCCTGCACCTGAATATGTACAAAATGCATAAATACAAAATAAATTAACTGTTTTGGGCATTACTTTCACCGCTCCCTTTATTTTCAAAATATAAATTAATACTGCCTGTGGCACATTTACTCCTCATGATATTGGAGTTCTGTATGTACATGTATGTATGTGCAACTAAATATTTAGACAGAAAGGTTAGGTGAAGATACTCATGTTCAACACACAATCGAGGGAGTATGGTGCTTTGAAGAAAGGGGAGGAGGAAAATGGAGATACATACTTACTAGGTCAAGCTGCTAAACCACACTGTCAACGTCTTCCATAGATATAAGTTTAGAGTGTCTATATTTACACCACAATCATTATATTGACCATGCTTATAATCACAAAAATAAAGAAAAAAACATAAAGCCAGACTGCAAATTTAGTGGGTAGCCACATTCATTCCCCTAATATTTTTACATGAAATCAAACAAAGTAACCATAAAATGAAGAGAGAACATCAAAATTTGATAAAATAGTAGCTAACCAATATCAGCTACCACCTATAACAAGAGAAAACAATGAAAACCAGCATTTTGAGGCTCTCATTGGTTAAAAGATAAAAGCATTTTTAACCTTTTATCCTACACTAATTCATATTAACAAGAAACCTTAAGCATGGTAATAATGAGTCTACTCCCTTTCCCAAAATCTTAAGAATTTGTTTAGATCAAATGAGAGTATTTTAATGCTTTTGTGGCTGAATTAGACTCAAACATATTTTTTAAGATGGCATTAGAATCTATCATAAAATTCTTCTAGATAACAAAATAAGTGTTATGAGTATGAGATTTAAACGAAAAAAAGGAAAAATCAATGTCAAAGATATTTGAAATGGTACATACAAAGAAAAAAAATCCACAAACAAATATCTTGTTCCCTCTTTTAAAAAAAAAATAGAAGAATTTGTACAAAATGGACAAGGAGAAATATAGCTTAGGACTCGTAGTATATATTTTTTAACATGTACTACCAAAGCCACCAGAGCACTTCCTTTTTCTCTCCTTTTATGAACAATTCAAGTAGCCACATCTATGGGAAAGACTGCAAATAAACCAAATTACAGGCAAGCAATCTTGATATTTCTTAAAGGAGCTATCACAAGCAAACAAGGAAAATAGGGAATATAATATTGGTGCAAAATGCATTTAGGTTTCAAACTTGCAAGCATTGTTAAGATGAATTCAAATGTTTGGGAAAGTGAACAGATTTGAAAGTAGCAAAGATGGTAATACATAACGATGTAATGATATGCCTTAAAGAAACACAATTAGGTAAAAAAAATCAACTATAAAAGTCATAAGTAAATGTTTATTATTACTAATGGTTAGATTTTATCTTAAAATCAATTAAATTCATGAGCTATAAAATATGATATAGGGTAGATTTTATCTTAAAACCAATTGACATTAAAGAAAGTTATCTAACAAATACATAAGTTATATTTTAAAAATTAAAACAGGTGATAATTACAGTACTAATTACACACATAAATACAATTCATTCATTAAAGGAAAAAAAATGCACATGTATCACATTTCTATGGAAAATTCACAAATGTGGCTACTTCAAATAAAGCCATTTCACGGGAGAATAAGTTAAAGCAAGTTTGAGTTAATTGATGCATAAAGTAGCACAAAAATGTATACAAACCATCTTTTAATTGAGATTGTTGTTCCAACACTTGAAGCCTTAATTTGTACTCGTTGTTCTCGATTTTAAGCTCAGAGTTATCCTTCTGGAGACAAACACACACAAAAAAAAGAAGATGAAGGGTAATAGTATACATGACTCAGAAGAAGAGCAAATGTAAGCTTGTCACAAAAGATAGGCACCTGTAATTTGGTAAACTCGGTAGACAATGTGTTTGTTTCTGTTTGAATAGTTTGCATTTTGTTTTCTAATTCAGCAATGTATTATTGGACCTTTAAAAAAAAATAAAAAGTAAGGGACAAAAAATGACCAATAGTAAACAAATATTACCTTTTTGCACGTTTGGGATCAGTGGAGGCAATTTCAACTTGTTTATCATTTTCCATTATTTTCTTTACCTCGTAACTGCTAAACTTACCATTTCCAAACTCCGTGGTGTTTCTTGATATTTTGCCATCCATTGAATTGCTAGGTGAGTGCTGACCAAATTGATTTTTGGAAGAAGGAAGCTTATGCAATCCATCTTGAATGTTAAAGTTTGGTGGTATTGGAACTGAAACACCAAATACACAACTATTTCTTTTATCAACACCTTCCATTAACTCAACCATGTTCTATCTTTATGCTTCCACTCACAACTCACCACTATCAATCAATTAACAAAACCTCTAACCAATTAAATTAACCCTCAAATTAGAAAAACAATTCAACTCACACGATCAAGGGCTATATAAAGAACAATACCTGCTGTATGCGTGTTTTTAGTATTTGACGATGACGATGTGGTTCTGTTGTGTTTGTGTGTAATGTTATTTTTCTTCTCTCCCCCGTGGTTCTTACTTTCTTACTACTAACTATCGCTTATGGTATTTGTTTTGTTTATTTCGTTAACTTTGTTGAGACGCGGTTATTATGCATTTGGTACCTAATTAATTTCAAATCCATCCCATGGATGGATATAGTAAATAATTAAAGTGGCTCCTCCACTGGGAAACTTGTTAAGCTCTTTACATTTTTTGTTCTCCTCGCAGACGCGTTTATATGTTGTAACATACACAAATAGAGTTGTAGAATTTTGGAAATTAATTTTGAAAATTCTCTACTTATTTGGATAAAGCCTTATTACAATGGTCAGAGATTTTTTAGACAATAACTGTTGGCTGAAACTATGGTCTGGAATATTTGTGTCGTGGTGGTAATTATTATGACAAAATATTTGTTTTACTAAAGTATTTAAAAGAATAAAACGTGGTTATAGAAATAATTATTAAGCATGACCATTGCTATATTGTCAGAGACTTAGAGCAACTATATTGTTGATGTGGTTACTTTTTTCTTTTTAATGAGACAAGTTAGGTTATTTATCTTTCGTGACATATCATCATATTGTAAGATGAGAAGCTACCCATAAAAGAGCTCTTAAAAGACTTGTCCTACAAAAGTAGCTCTAAACGGTGTTGCCTTAATTTTTGTTGTTTTTCACTAATTTTTTTATTCATTTTTCACAATTTAGTAATTAGCAAAGTAAAAATAAACAGTTGTTAATTACTTTGTAAATGTTTTATACGAAAAGATTTAGATTTATTCAGTATTAAATAAGATACTGGTAAAAAAAAAAAAGGTTATCCTATAAAATAATCAATAACTAATTATTTTAAAATAATAAATATTTTAAAATAACTAATGATCCAAAATGATAAATAATTTAAAATTAATTTTGTTAGGTACGACAGTTTAGTAGGGGAAAATTTTTTATTTTTCGTGAATATAAAGTTAGATTTCAGATTTTTAGTGTTATCTTTAGTTTTTATTATTAACTCTTAATATAACTATCAAAAATAATAATATTAATTAATATAATTAAGGTAAACAAAAAAATATTTTAAATTAAGATAACTATATTATATTTAAATATGTAATTCAATTAATTCATATATTTATTATTTTATACAAATAAGATAATTATATATAATTTAATTTTATAATTTATATTTTAATATATTATGAACAATAATTTTATTATTTTTAATATTACTTTTATTTTTTAATTCATTAATCTATTTTTAACATTGTATTTTTTAAAATTACAATTTTTTTAGAAATTTATAACTTAATTTTAATATATTATTTTTATGTTATTTTTATAATTTGTTAATTTTCACTAATTATCATATAATTTACTTTTAATATATTATATTTTTATTTATTTTTGTCTTTAGAGATAAAATTACTGCTTGAGATGTATTTTAAAAATAAATTATATTAAAATAAGTCAAAATTAATAAATTAAAATATAAAAGTAACATCAAAAGTAATATATTACAATTAAATTATATATTTAATAAATATACTAATAAAAGTATATTAGTGAATTGAAAAATAAATATAATTTTAAAAAAATAAAATCACGGTTCATAATATATTAAAAAATAAATTATATATAATTACTCTATTTATGTAAAATAATAAATATATTAATTAATTAAATTGTATATATATAAATAATTTAATTATCATGAGTTAAAATATTTTTTCTTACCTTAATTATGTCAATTAATATTATCTCTTTTGGTAGTTATGTCTGTACTCAACTAACTAAAATTAATGATAAAGATTAAAATATAATACTAGAAAATGTCAAATATCTAAAAATGATAAAAAATAATTATAAGGACTAAATTAAAAAAAAATTGGAATAACTAAAATGTATTTAAGATTATAAAATATTATTACCCAATAAGACTTTCGATTTTGTTTTTTTGCAAAATTATTCTCGTAATAAATGAAAAAAAAATCTGATGTTATCAGAAACACTATAATATCTTATTAACTCACACAGTGTAAGATGTTTTGAAATAATTTTTTTAAAAATTTAATAATCATATAAATAATTTTATATTGATATCTAATTACAAATTATCATTATAACTTTTAAGATAAATATTAGAAAAATTATCCCTTATGATAATGAGTTGTAATTATATGATATTGTATAATTATTTTACATTTTGAATGCTGGTACATTTTTGCAAAATTATTTGCAGAGGTTAAAATTAAACTTTCTTTGATTGAGGAACAAAATTTAATGAAGGTAGAATATCATGATACCTTGTTAACTCACCCGATGTATGTTGTTCTATTATTGTTATTATTATTGGTTAATGCATTGTGTTTGGTGTTTTGAGGTATTTTCTTATTAAATATGATAAATAATTAAAATTTAAAATAAAAGTTATTAAAAATAAAACAATAAAGATATAAAACAAACGTTACATCCTAAAATAATGATTAATTTAGAAAGACAAAAAAAAAAATTTAGAGATCAAAACCAAGATTCGTCAATTTTATAGAAAAAATATTTAATTCATTTTGACACAAATTAATGTTCCATTTTTTTAATATTTAACAACTATACTTTAAATAATAAATAGAAAATTTGATTTAAAAAAGGATTAAAAAAATTGGTCGATATCATGTTTTATGTTGATTTATAATATTAGTGTGCTTTAAATCTAACTATGATGCTTAAAAAAAAATTGAAGACTATTATCATAAATGTTAATAATATATTCTCTAACATATATTTTTACACATTTCTATTTTTTTTAATCAAATTCATGAAATATTCTTAGACATATTAAATATAACACCTCATTTTTCATACAATTAATAAAAACTTTATAACTCCTACAGAAAATCATCAATCAGTAGATTTAGTTTGATTAATTCTAACTATAATACAATATAATTAATTTATAGAATAAAAAAAATTAATTTTCTCATCTTTTGTTTATACAAACGAAATAAAACATTATTTTTTAAAATTTTTTTACGTTAAATAAATCGTACATCATCATTTAATCACAAATCATATAATAATTATCTTAAATATTACGCATACAATTATGCAATCAGTATATAAAAAAATACGATAAAAAAATTGATTGCTAGTTTAATGTTGATATATTAAAAAATATGACATTAAACTCATCAAAGAGTTGCTGATGTTATGAACTTATGAGCCAGGAGCAAATCATAGCCGCCCGATTAGGTTTTCAAGTATCCACAAACACCATCGGGTTGCCTATAAAATGAAGCTTCGTAAGCAAGGTCCAGTTAAACCCTAATTCGAAATTCCCATTCAGTTGCTTTCCTACTTCTCCGCCACCACCTCCTTCCCTGTATTTGCATTCAATCAATCCGGGGTTGGGTTAATCCTTTTGTTTCGTCTATGTTTGCAGTTTAGTGGGTGCAAATGATGAATCTTTCAATTTCTTGAGAACTCAAACTTTGATTTCGGGCAATGAATTGTGATTCTTTTATTGAATAGGAAGATCTGATGCTGCATCATATTGAAAGATCTAACCTTTAGTTTGTGGTATAGCCATTTATTGTGATTGTTTCTGGTGTGGTTCTTGTTTTTACTGTTTGGATATGATAGTGTTGATCAAGAACGAGATAGGCTCTATCTATGTTTACATGTTTTAGCCAATGATGAAAGTCTTACATTTATCTGAAATGCAAGGAACTTTTGCATTTCTGTGTTGAATATCTTGAACTAGGACGGTCTGAGGCTACTTACATGCATTCATTCGCAACATTGTTATTCATCCTTACTTCTTATGTTAGTGTCAGTGCTGTGGGTGATGAGAACAATCATTTTACAGTTATCCCTGGCTGATGTAGCATCTGCTGAAATTTGTAATCTGACATGCTCGATGCACTGTTACAAGACAGTTGGTTTGTAAAATCGCTTATCTACTTTTCCCTCTATTTCTCAGCAAATTCACACAATGCTTTTTGCTTTTATATCAAATTACATTCAAGTTTTCTCATAATTTCTTTGTGCCTGTGCTTGTAATGTTTTTTATTTGGTATTCTTTTGAAACTCTCCAGTTTCCACAGATAGATAGATGCATGCCAAAGATTCTCATTTAGATATTTCTTTTGGTATAAAGAAGGTTGCTGGCGTCACAAATCAATGCGCACTTTGTAGAGCCAAAATTTATTTCAAAGAAGTTAAAACAAGTTATAACAGCAGAGTGTGATTACATGCATGGAAAGAACTTAAAATAAGCTAATGTAGCATTCAAGGTGTTGAATTTTTTGTAACTTAGATTTATAAAGACAGAAAATCATGGCAACCATTTACAGCTCCTTGCATCAATCTCTCGTAAATAAATAGAAGTAACATTTAAAAAGTATACCAGCGTATTTGGAATTGCATTTAGAGGAGCATTTAAGAGAAAATTATTTTAAATTATATAAGCATATATTAAAAGAAAATGTATAAAATAATTAAAATCAGAATAAAATATATTTTTATAATGTAAGAAAAAAAAATAAAGAATTAAATAGGAATAACAAAATAGGTTGAATTACCCACCTCATTTAAATTAATTTGTCAAATTGGATTGAGTTGAGGGATTTAATTTTTTAAATCAGCAAAAATTGTTTTTGGATTGATTTACTGGATGAATGTTTTTTTAATTAAATTTTGATATTTTGTTTAGTTAAAGACTGTTTTATTGCACATAATATTTTATAAAATATTATAAATTTTATATTATTTTGAATTTTCTATTATATTTATTTTATTTGATGATAATTTTTATTGTATTGTGTTAAGAGAATTTAGTAAGATAATATATTTGTAGAAAAAACTGCTTTGAAAAATATTACTTATATGTATATAAGTTTGAAAATAATTAGTTTTAAAAATATAAACAACTAAGTTTTAAAGGGAAAAGATTTTAAAATTAAAGAAAAATCTAAAAGCTAAAAAGTAATAACATTTAAAAATAAAACAAGTAAGACTTGTCATATGAAAAGAGAGTATAATTAAAAATTATTTCTTGAGCATAAAAACTACTTTATTATATGAAAAATTATTAAATTTTGTGATATTAAAATTGGTAAAATTAAGATTTTTAGATACAAAATATTAAATTTAACGTGCAAAAAAAAAAATTGGGAACAGAAATCCCGTTTCTATGGCTGCAGAACATTATTCCGAAGCTCTTTTGAATCAGCATGCTATACAGAGAAAGACGTTAATCAAGCCTTGAGAGCTTAGTGAGTTTTTGGTTCAGCATCACGTCTAAAGAGTACTCATTTTTTGCGTCTTCAATGCGTCTTCAGGTGACCCAATGCTTTGTAAATAAGAAAAGAAAAGACGTGTCCATATTCGCCACGTCCTGTAGCAATGACCAATAAAAAGTGAACTCATAGAGAGGATTCCCACGTGGGGGAAAAATAACAAACATGAAACAGGGACAAAATTAACATACATAGTCGATTTTACATATTAACTCAGGATGACTGAGGACACGAGTCTACAATTATTTGGGTTCAAGGACTACTACATGCATTAACCAGGACTATCTAACATCATCATGCAGACTTTTTATACATGCCACTGGTGCCACCAGACCATCTCAGCAGATTATACAGTAATTTCTTCAACCCCCCTAAATTAACCAACATCCAGCATGATTACTCTAATGCATTAGCTTTCCCAGATGACCTTTACACTTAACATTATTTTCCTCATTCGACTTGAGAATCCAGAATTGATCAGTTTCTTCTATTCATGTATTGGTGGTGCCCCAGAAACAATTTCTCCCCGTCTACTTACTTTATTGTGATGTATCGGTTTGTTCCATGTTTGGCCCAATGATCCTTGAGGTCAACAGGGTTTGACAGATCATGACCTTCTGCTGCAAGCCGACTAAGCAGCTTGTTGAAAGCACTCCCACTCATCTTCCGACCGCCTACCCGAGCATGCCTCTTGTTGGGCACAGTAGGAAGTGGATACATTGACAGAGTAGTTGTGCAACAGGCAGACTGCCAACCCCCATTACCCCATTTGTAACACTGCCTAAGAGCACCAGTACAAGAGCACACTGGCGCTGGCATGGTTGACTCGTCATAAGCCACTTGGTTCAACCCCAAGTCCTGACCTTTCCAATCAGCCTTTGACACTCCTAATTGCTTGTTAAGATCATCACCACCGTTGACCATTTCCTGACCACTCTTCCACTCATGTGCCTTGCCAAACATTCCCTTGTTCAAGTCTTCGCTCTCCTTCTTGACTTTTTTTGCTGCTTTTGAAGTTTTCTTATTAGGTGAAGTTGACTTTGGTTCCTTTGGTCGCTTGGCCCGCCTTGATTTCCCAGCCTCAGAAGAGATGGGGGCTGCAGGGAGGGCATCAGTTGTGTGCATTTCCCGTGTGTTGTAAGAAGCATCACCCATGTTAGGTATATGGTGTACCTGTTGCTGAGGATGATGTATATGCTTTACACCACGTGAAATTTGGCATCCTGGAGGGCATGATGGCATACCACCACTAGTTAAGGAGGTTTCTCGATACTGAAGAGTTGCAATCGCATTATCTCGCTCCAAAATTGCATTATTTCGTTCTGCAATTGCAGCATCTCGCTGCAGCAATGCCATGTCACGCTCAGCACATGCTGTCTTTTTCTCAGAAATGGCCAGATTTCTTTCTTGAATGGCTGCATCTCTTTCGGCCATAATTGCCATAATCTGCTTCATGGAAGGCTGATGTTGCATCAACCACTGCAATGCAACATTCAGACAAATATTATCAAAGCCAGCATCTTTCTTAGCAGGGAGTACATGCTGCAATTACCAATTGTTTGTTTGTGCAAAATTGAATAGTAAATTATTAATGAATTTATCCATGAGCATAAATGTATTTTTATATACCTGTCCCTGAGCAGATTTATACTGATCAGCTTTGTGCCTTCCATTTTCACGATGCCCAGCATCATCCATCAGAAACCCACAAATGGTAGCAAAAACTAAATATTGACTCTAGGCTTCCTCAACCAATATGGAACTTGGTTAATCAAACAACAGTATGCCAGAAGTCCTGCATTCATAGAAACTCTTCACAGTTTATATTGGCAATTTGGGATAGTTTCTGGATCTCTTCTGTCCTCCTCTTTCTTGGGGTGCAGAATATTGGGTAGGAAGAAATCACTCTATCAACAACTCCCAACAAGAATGGATATTGCAAAGTTTAAAATACTTACCATGCTTATACATAGGGATAGCAGGTACTTGATCAAAAGTAAACCTATACAAGAATGTGACTTAGTAAGTCTACAATATCATAATGAATAAAACTTGCAAACAATGGCAACTATATAATAGACTTGCATATTAAGTCTCAAAAGAAATCTGGGATAAAATAATAAGTAATTTTTTAAGCATGTGGGGGAAACTTCAGCAAATATGGGGTTTGAAAAACTGCGGGGGGGTCTATCGCTCTTCATGTATGATCTAAATAGTTCCATATATGCATAAAAAAAACAGTTTAAAAGTATCCAGAAACCTTAAAAGGAAATAATGGCATAGGTGGATATGCATGGCAGACATGGTAGTGATGTAGTGAGCAGAGTTACCACAGCAACAAAATAGAAATATTTAAAAGTTCATGAAGTTATCCTGATTTTATATCAATCATAAAACTTATTTATTTGAAAACTTTCATGGAAACATGGTAGTAGTGTAGTAAGCAATTACCACAGAAATTAAAATAGAAAAGAATTAAAGTTCCTAAAATTATACCAATTCCCAATATCATATCAAAGTTATCAGTCATTATTCTTATTTCAGAATTTCCATGGAAGCAATAAAAAGGTAGAACAAATGAAGAAGGATAAAGCATACCGGATAAAAAAGAGAGGTAAAATGAGTGAATAAAAAGAATCCGTATTTGATTATAATGTTCTGACCACATAACACATGGATAAATATCACACAAATAATGACGACAAGCAACCATATGACCAAGGTCCTCCTCAAGCAGTACTTCCAAGACAAGAAGACTGCACTCCGAAATCCAAATATCATTTGACAGGAAAGCAAGTTTCAAATGCATCATTCTGAAACTTAATATCAACTTTCATCGAAGATTAGCAACTAACCTACATTGACAGTTGGTCAATGATAATTAACCTTGTGATTTTAATCTGGAGATGATAAGTGTTTAATTCAAAAATCTAATATAAACAGGAGCAAGGGAGACATAACTACCTCTTAAAGCCTGATTGAATAAATTTCTTAACAAATACTTATAGGATAAGAAATTAAGAAGGTAAAAAAAAGTTAAACTTCTCTCACAAGTTAAAATTAGCTCATGCATAAACTAATTTATAGAAGTTCTTTCCTTTTAGCTTCTCCATGCATAAGCTTATGAAAAATTTTACCTTCCTATTAGTATTTTCTTCTCTGATTTTCTTAATCTAACATGAATCCAGCAATGACTCCATGCAAAAACTTTCGCATTAAGAATCCAGCAATCCAGTGCCAAATGAAAACCGAATAAAAATGGAAAAGCAAGAGTGAAGAGTACTACAAAAGGAAACAAGGTGAAAGAAGTGGTCATTCTGGGACTCAAAGATTTGGACACAATTAAGTTCAGCAAAAATGAAGATTTTTTTAAAAAAAAAGTTTATGACCTGATGGATAATTGAAAATACCGAGTGGATAAAACTATAGTCGCCCTCACTTGCTTTTTCTTCTTAATTAATTAAAGACAAACTTGAAACTACCCAAAACCCTCGCTACTAGCTCATTCCCAGTGGCCAGTGATTTCTCGCCACACCCCTCCTTATATCACGAGGGTCAACGAATAATAAAACCGAAACGAAATTCCTTACAAAAACAAAAATCCACGGTGCCTGGATCTCCAATAGAGTGAGGATCCAAAATTTCAACCAACAACAGATTCGTACAGTGAAATATCGCACCCGAACTCAAAGCCCAATATACTAAAATATAAAAATAAAAAATAAAAAATAAAAAATCCTGAAGAAGCAATTGCTGCTAAAGTGAGGAATTATCTAGCAGAAAAAAAAAATCAGAGGATGCACAAGGGGGTATGAGATGGTGGGAACAAGTAAAAGTAAGTAAAAGACGAAAAGAAGCGAGAAATTGAAGTAGGATTGGGTCGGCAGAGACAAAGAGCGATAAATGAATAAAGAAAGAATGAAACCCTAACCTCCGCGGCAGAGAGAAGGAGTGAAGAGAAATTGTGCGGCACTAGGGTCGGGGTTTTACCGGTTTGTGTCTGTATGCATCTGTACCCACGCGATGCCACTTTCTCTTCTTCCACTTACATTTTTTCTTTTCTTCCTTTCCTCTCTCCGTTTTATCATTTCCTTTATGCAGCAATAAATAATTAAATTAAATTAAATAAATGCGTGACTTATCAAGTCACCTGTTCGTGTCTTTCTTTCCACTTTCAACCATCCAATTAGAATGCACATCGATATTTGTGGTACTACATTATTATTGGGTGTTTTTTTTTCCACCTTTTCTAATTATTTTCAGCTATTTTCCCTTTTTGATTTTGACTTTAAGAAAGTTAAAACCGGCCACGCTGCAAAATAATTAATAAGGACAAAGAAAATATTCTTTTTATAATTAAAGTTGTTTAAAAATTGTTTTTAATATATGTATAAATTGTGTATTTATTCTTGAGCGACGCCTCGATTTATCATTTATTGTTGATCCATTCGTTCAATGTATTTGAATCACCAAAATTTTAAAAATGATCAGGATGTTGAAATTCACTGTGAAATTTGATACTACATAAAAATTAAATAACAAATATTTGACTATATAATATTAAGAATATAATGGAGATATTGAAGTGACGATACCCTTGGTATGGTTAGTGAAGAAAGTCACATAGGGCACGTGCGTTAGGATTGTGATTTGTTGGGTTGGTTCAAAGTTAACAATAACATACATAGATGGGTAGTGGCACAGGTATTGCTGCTTGCTAAGATGTCATCACAACATTTTCAGTTGATTCTTGGTGGCCTTTACCAGAGAGATCTTCGTGCCTGCACCACCACCATTAACCATTACTATCTTCGACTTTGTATCATGCTTGCTCTCTTTTTTAACCATTTTTTACGTATTTTTACAGATATAATAATAATCAGGCTAAAAATAAGACAAGCAAATTCTCTACATCTACGGTTTAATCAATTTAAGACCTAATTTAGTCTTCTTTCTTTTTTGAACCCAGGTTATCCTTCCATGGAGAATAAGACACTAATTGCTTAAGATATTTATAACTTTCAATACATATTTTTTCATACACACAAATACGGGTATCAAACACTAATTATATACTTAAGAAACACCTTATTAGTCTTAATAATTTACTCTGTTTGATAAAAGAGTAGGACCAAGAAATTTTAGAAGATCCGTTTATTTAAATAAATTAGGCTTTAAATTAATTAACCATAAGTTAAAATTAATTTTAAAAAATAAATTAGATAATTTTTTATAAAGATTAAAGTGTATAAATTAATTTTAACTTTAAAAAGTTAATTTATTTTACCCTTTAAGTATTTATTAATTTTTAAAAAAAAAAAACTTCCGAGAAGGTGGTATAGTGGAGAGGGGAAGTAAAGGTATTTATTTTATCCATCTTCTATTCCTTGTTGGACCAATATTGTTATAACGTGGGCTAAGCTTTCTTATTCCTGGTTATATGATTCGGCTCATGATATTTGGATTTGTTAAAAGGATTGTAGGAATGTGAACGTTAATATTTGAATTTAGTTTCTCTTATGCCAAAATTAGTAAAATTACACTAGTAAAAAAATAATAAAATTAGTAAAATTACACTAGTAGAAAAATTGAGTCAAAATAAAAAATACAAAACAAATCAAAATATTTTAAAATTGTATAATACATGCATTTATTCTAATTCACAAATAATAATAATAATAACCATACAAATAAAAGTAAATTTACAGTAAAATAAAATTTCATTTACTTTAATAAAATATAATAATAATACTTTTTATAAAAAAAAATTATTAGACGTGACATTTTCTTAATTCTTAAGATATTTTGAGACACAAACAATTCGACACGTTCAAAGTTTTTCTATGTTGGTTTCGATCACTGTCAATAATAATAAATTTTTTTCTGTAATAAAAAATTTCTAGGGAAGTAATAATAAAGTCACAATACAATCTAAAATAAAAATATACTTGATAAACATGACAATCGAGTATTTATAGTTTACTTAAAATAATATAATAAATGATTATCAAGAAAGGGTCAATTAAACGTGACTTCTTATTATTAAAAACTTGTTAGGATGCAAATTGAGACCATCTTTACAGAGATTTAAAAATTATTGACTTATTTACAATTTCAAATAGCAATAATAAATTAAAAATATAATATAATTGAGAAATGCATAATTATTTTCAATGGGAAGATCATTGCATCTTGATCCAAATTCCCTAACATTAATTTCGCCCAAAGACAACAGAAGAACCTGTGGTTCATCGAAAAAGAGTGGATGTTAAATGGCGGCGCCAACATAGTCACCGACACCAACTCAGGCACCTTAATACTCATCTTAAAATTTTCACCATACGTGAGATTAGTGTGAGAAGCAGGCTCTAAGTTAAGAAACGTTACAGAACTTGTGTAAGAGGAAGGAAGGTAGAAGGTCATTATAATTTTATGGTATAGTATTAGAGAATATTATCGGTTGATGTGTTCACTATCGGAATAAACTGCTACCCCAGAAACATCAGAAAAACAATTGTGTGGAATAAAAATTTGACTTTTACCTATTTAGATGACTTTTAAAATTTTACTGAAATTCTCAATTTTTATAAATATAAAATTTTAATTCAATGATAAAGATCGTAAAAACAATTACTAAAAAATAATTGTAAATCCTCTTAGAAAAAATCCCTACTAATTCTTCTACTATATAACTAGATAAATTGAATATATTTTTAATTTAAGTTTCCAAAATATTAAGTATATATACCTTTTCATTTAATAGTATTTGTTTTCATAAAATACTAAAAAAATTATAAACAGATATGTAGAATGATATAGCTTTACTCATATGTTAAATACTTATAAATCAATGCTCTTGATATACGCGTAAACTTGACTCAAATACTAAAAGGTTTCTTGCTTAAAAGTGAAATGAGTTACAAGGCTTCGTGAAACGAAAAATCTTACTTGGATGCATTCATGAATTGAGAGAGATTATTCACGTTCATGAATGGTTGTTTGTAACTGTAACCTTTAATGTGGTGAATCAGGAAAGTGTTTGATTTTCACCTTCCATTCGATCTAACATATGAATAGACATATGCGAAGCACACAGCAATTTAATTTTTTATGAAAAAAATATCCAGTGATCTTAAAGTATATACTTTTTCTCTTTTGGAATAAAACACTTGGCACGTATGAATTATTTTCCTTAATTTTTTTATAATATTTTTTAAATAAAAATAAAAAATATGTTAAACAAAAAATATGATGATAACAATCAATTTAATGGTGAAATGTTTGCGCAGTATATACAAAATCCTAAGTTGTAACTCTATTGTTATATAATGAACTTTATTATTAAATTAAAAAGGAGTTTTAATAAGATTAATACATTTTTTTATTGTTGTTAAAATTTATTAAAAAATAAAATTTTTTAAGTTTTTAAAAATAAAATGGTGAGTTTGAAACTTGTCATTGAAAAAAAAAACATAAAAAAAAGATGATTTGATGATAATCTAACAATACTGTTAAAATAACGTTAATAACATATTCTCAAACACACTCATTTTAGTATATATTTTTCAATTGAAAAAAAACAATAACTTTAACATTTAAATAAAAAAATAGCAATATATATAATTATTTTGCAAATAAAGTATAATTTAACCACTGTTATTTATATAAATAAATAAATATCTACATATATAAAAACTCACTAAAAAAGTTATTTTTTAAGTTAAGATCAAACTACAAAAACTTAATTAAATAACAGAAATATTGAATTACTATATTTTAAATATTCTTTACTTAAATAAAAATATATTTTATAAAGGATACTACTGGTTAATAAAGTTAAACATAACATTTAAAATTAAGCATATACGTTGTCAAAATTTAAGCAAAAAAAAAAAAAGTAATCAACTTAAAAGAATAGTTTATTAGGTACAAGAGTTTCGTGCTTAAATATTATATTTAATTTTGTTATTCAAAATCAGACTCTTGTCGCTTTTACTTCTTTTAAGAACATTTTACTTTATTAATAATGATTTAATAATAGCTTTTTTTTTTTCTAATGGCTTTACGCACCTGTACACGGTTCAAAACAGTGAGATTGAAAATACAATTATGTTTATTTTTTTTATGTAAAATAGAGGATGTAAAAAAAAAGGTTTAATCAAGAAATCATTTTTTACGATAAATACCAATCGGTGTCCTTAAAATATTAGTTAAGGAAATAGAAGTAAATTTTCATAAAAAAATATTTATTATATAAAAAACATAGAAATATATAATATTTACATTTTTAAGTCAATAAATATTTTTACTATACTTGTAAACAAGATTAATTTTCGTATAAAATATTTGTAATCTAAAAAATTGATTTAAAGTGATGGAAATTTCATGAGTCCCCAGTCCAGAGTCTGTGAGCGAAAGAAAGAAAGGCCCGTGAATGAGAATTGAGTTTATAAAGTATTGGGCACAAAGTCCACAACCAAAGTTCGTTAAAATCAATGGACTGACCCAAAGCCCAATACCAATTCCTTCGTCAGTATTCACTTTCATGTCCTCTGTCGTTTTTGCCAGTTCCTGTGCACTGAACTACTGCACTTCACCCAACAATCTAATTCACTGACACCATTTTCAAAATTATTAAATTTTTCTCTTAAAATAATGATAAAAAATATTATTCTTTAATATAAGTAAAATTGAACACACGGTTTTACACTTATCTGTTTTTTTTCCTGTTTGATCACATTGGCGTGAATGAATACTGTATTAATCACAGAATCAGACGTGCTCTATAAGTGTTTTTTAAATTTGAGAAAAATTTAAAATATACAAATTAAATATAACTAAAAGAAAATTTAAATGATATAAGAAATGTGTATAATTAATTTATATAAAATCTTAAAAGTATATAGAAATAAAAACATATAAATTAGATATAATTAAAAATAATTTTTAAAATTATATAAAAAATTGTTTAATTGACTTATAAAATCTCAAAAATATATATGAAAGTATAAATCATTTAATAAAAAAAAATTAAGCATGATTGATTTAAAAGAAGAAAACAGCATTTTTAGCATGGTATTCTTTAGATTAATCAAATTAATACAAAATATTTAATTTGATTTAAATTTCAAGATAATAATATATAAAAACATTAATATTTTAAAGAGAACTGCATTTTCTAACACTAAAAATATGATTTAACTTAAATTTAAATTTAAAAATAATAACATGCTCACTGTAAAATGCACTAAACATAATAAAAAGTAGAAAAAGATAAGATATGCACTAACATTAAATAAAAAATTTTGCACTATCAAATGTTAGTGCATAACTATTGAATTTAAAGTAAAATATGTTAAACTTTTTTGCATAACTTAAAATTAAGTGATACAACTCAATTTTTTTTAAATAGATAATTTTTTAATAAAAGTTTAAATGTGCAAGTTTGTTTTAACAATAATAAGATAATTTTAATTATTTGTTTATCTTCTTCTCTTGTAAATATTTATGATATTTAAACATAAAATTATTTATAAAAGTACGTGTATTTTACAAGTCTCATGTCCATTTAATTAGGGTGTTGGAGTCATTAATTCAAAACTAAGTGGACAAGTCATTATAATTTAAACTGTTTAGTTAATAAATGTTTGAGTAATGGGAAGTTATTTTGGCGGCAGTTATGATTTATGAGCATTTAAAGACGCATATTGTTGTCCTTTCATCCAATTATTCATTTTCGTCCTTTTCAATTTGGGTGAAACGAAACCTAATCCTTGTGTTCGTGTATTTGTAAGGAAACAAAAATTAATATCAAAGGTTATTTTTAAGTAATTAGTGGTAGGTAATGTAAATAAGCAATATTGGTGTACAAAAGTGATAGATATGTTTATTTCAAATTTTTCACAATTGAAGAAAAAGAAAGAAGGAGAAGGAGAGGAGGAGGGGGATTACATGATTTTTAATATTTTTAAGTTATTTAAATGCTTATTTTTTCTTTACAAAAAGTATAATGAAAATTTACAAATAATAAAAACTAATATATATGATAAGTACTATAAGAGGATGTTCCCTTCTCTTTCTATATATATATTTTGGCTATAAACTATTTTATTCGAGTCAGATTTTTGAAGTAATAATTTATTTAAATAATTTCTAAAGTATTTAATTTTTTAATTTTAGTTCCAAAAACTAATAAATTTCAATAGTTATTTTGAAGATTTTTTTAATATTTAATAGATTACTTAACAAATTTTTTGATATTTTAAATACTATTTAAATGGTTATTTTGTTTTAAAAAAATATTTAATAAAAAACATTTTTTTAAGAATAAAACTAATAGTTTACTCGATAAGAACTAAATATCGGATGAAAGCCCAATACCTTTAGGAAGCTATCATTAATTAGAAAGAATCTTTTGCAGTAATATATATGAGATTTTGATAATTCAAAAATTTATTAATATAATATATATTTATTTTAAATTTGAGATTTAAAAATAAATAATAAAATTGTAATACTTCAGAATATTAAAGTTTTATTCTCCGCGGGAAAAGACCAATTTCCATCATTAATGGACCGATTTATCTGCCATAAGTCTTTCGCTAGATATACGACAAGTCCAATTTGAATTTGATAAAGAAAAGTTTACAAATAACAAAACCTAACACAATAATATATAGTTGACTCGTAGCACGCCAAGGAGATTAATAACAATAATAGGCGTTATATTGCTTTTCTGTCTTGTAGAATATCTTTATAATATTGATGCTGATACAAGTAGTAACCTTAACCTTGGTCAAACTAAAGGAGGGGAGGGAGCAACTAGTTTACCCAAAGGCTGCCATGAGATTTTAACTTTTTTATTTTTTTTAAAGCAATTATGTTTGACCCAAATAATAATATCATACAGGATAATATTTTTTTTTTCTAGCATTTAATACAGCTACATTTTTAATATTTGAATTTAATATTACATGCTAAATTAAAACAACTTCACATTAATGTACACTTTTTTTTTATGTGTTTTGTACTTTTGAATATATGAATTTAATTTCATGTACTTTAAATACAAAGAGTCTTATATCATTAATTAAATAAAAAATAATTATTATAAAAATAAATAAATAAATTTAATAACATGAAAATGACAATACATAATTAAATGACATTGATGCATTTAAACTAAGTTTCTCAAACACATGCATGCTACAGTAGTAGAGTGTCACATTTTGCCTTGCTGGCTAGGACTAGCTGATTATCTCCTCATTAATACTCACCAGAAAGCAATGTCTCCAGATAAAATTGATCTTGATAAATTTATTTTTTAACTTATTAAATATAATTAGAACGAATGCTTAAATTAATCTTAACTTTGAAAAATGCGAGAATTCATTTTTAACATTAAAACAAATTAGCGGATTAATCCCCGTTTGTAGAATTACCTTTTTAAATCGTGACACTTATTTTAGTACCATAAAATTACATCTTTCTCGCTTTCTAAAATTTAAAATTGATTCTATGAAAATAAATTAAATTTTGATTAATTTATTTTTCTAATTTTGTCGAGCTACAATATGTTTTTTCTAATTGGGTTGAAACTTTACCTATTATCGATTTCTTATTCCAGTTACTTATGTGTATTCCTTCATCACTAAGTTCGATTCGGTAATAGCTTTTGCCTTTCCAAAAAAAAAAAAAAAAAAAAAAAAAAAACTTGTGTAGTAAATGGAAAATGTACAACGCGATTTAATTTAGCCGCATTAGCTGGAATTAAAATTGGCTTGACTTTCTTGCACCTAAATAATTAAATTTGATTGGCACTACCTGTAACGTAAGGTTACTAAATCGACGAACTCGTTTGGTGTTAGTTCTTCGTATAGAAACAGAAACTCGTCGTGTACTATAATTTAATTTTTGTACAAAAAAATGAATTGGACTCAATAATACAATAGTTTGGTTCACGAGGTAAAACTTTCGGTAATAAAACAGTTTTGTGCGTTTTTCAATTATAAACTATTGATGATATAATTGTTAAGATAATTGAGGTAAAATTCAATAAATTTATAAATAATTTATGATTAAATAATAATATAAAATTGTTTTACATGAGTAAAAAATATTTTTTAATAATTAATTAAATTTTCATTCCTAAACTATTTTAAATTTTAATTTTAAACATCTAAATAATTTTGTAATCAATTTTAATTTCTTAATTATTATCCGTCATGTTTTTTATCTCAACAGTTAAATATCATATTTAAAGTAATTTTAATTGGTTAATATATAAGTTGTTTAAATTAATAATATATTAAAATTAAAATTGTATATTTTGTTTTCATTATAAGTTTTGTTTGGTAGTGTATCTAAATATCATAATAAGTTTTGTTTTGAAGGATAAAAACAAGAATTTAGTACCGATGAATTGATTGTATAAAATTGATTGAATAAAATATTTTTTTATTATCCTCTGATAATAAATTATCGTTAGTAAGATTTTTTATGTAATTATTATAAAAATCAAAAAATTTTATATATGTGAATGTACTTATTTTTTCTAAAAAAAATAAAAACATAATGAGAATTGTTTACCCACTTACTTGAATGAAAAAGAAACGAGAGAGTAAAAATAAATAAATTTTAAAAAAATTATTCTCTAAATTTAAACTGTTTACTTCATTAATCTTTTTAATATACAACTTTTTTTATGTTATAAAAAAACTAACATTTTTATAAACTAAAACAAAACAATATATATGGATATTCTCTTTCTCTCGTTTTCATATCAATTTTATAAATTATTCACATGTGGAAACCAAAATAATGGTAACCTAAAAATAATAGCTTCGTATCAATTCTTTTTTCCTACCTCTTTATTACGTATTATACTCACTCTTATATTGTGTTATGTCTCTAGTAGCCAAAATAATTGATAGGATAGATTTTGCACTTACTTGTCCCTTTTTCAACTTTTTCAAATTTGTACATATTATCATCATTGTCACAAGTTAGGTAAATATCGATTTTAAGTCATAAACCATTCGTCATGATTTCTTTTATTGTCATATGGCACCTCTTACGAGCATTAAATATCTTCGTATGTGTCAATCAGTTGACCAATATACAATGGGGTGGGTTGGTATATTAAATTTATGATTTATTCATATTTATTTTATTTTTCTCCTTTTTTTTCTATTTTTCTTAAACAAAAATAAAATAAAATATGTAAAAATAACGAGACATTTTTCCAAGAGAAATGGAGGATATTTTACCTAAAAATATTTAAGAATTGAAATGAAATGTGTTGTTTGTGAATAAAGGGAGAAAAAACGCCCACCTTGAGGCCTCGACTTCCTCGTCACCACTCCAATCATCCCGTTTTATTGTAAAGAAATATCCATAATCAATAATGAAAAGATTAACGTTGTTTCTTTCTATTAATTTTATAAACAAATATTAAATAAAAAGAAAGTATTTAATATACTAAATATATTTAATGCTTAAAAAATAGTAAGAGAATTAAGAAGATAATATTATAGAAAAGAATAGAATTATACTAAGACTTAAATATATTTCTATTTTTCAAAATTGTATTTATTTTATTTTTTATTTTTAAAATTAAAAATTAATTTTTAGTTTCTACATTTCAAAATAATTAATTTTAATTTTTAATAAATGTTGTTACAAGTATTATTATCTTATGTTATAAGATATTATTTATTATGTGTAATTACTTATAATAGGTTAATCATAACTTTCTAGCACATAATAAAATATTTACAAAATATGCTGTTATTAAAAGTCATTTAAACTTAGTTTTAGTGAATATTGTCAAATTGTTGTTATAATTTGTCACATAATCCAATGCAATTACGCATAAGAAAAACTAAAATTAACTAGTTAAAAAAATATAAAAACTAAAACAATAATTTTAAATTCAATTTCACATTTAATTATTATTCTAATTACAACCCTCTTCAGGCACTTAGGTGCCCACTTACATAAATCACTTGATTTGAGTTTTATTTTCACATAACTTACAGTTAATTAATGCTCACCTACGAATCTGTTCGCATCCTGACATTAAAAACAATAAATAAACTTAAATAGAGGAAGAAAAGAACAAAAACATATGGAAGGAAGTTGTCCAGCGGAGAGTGACGAAAGATCACACTATCCGGACCCAAATACCGTGGCTTGGAATTTCTTGATGGACCACAAACAGTAAATAGAATCCCGGTGGTGCAAGAACACCCGAACTCGGTGCGGTAACTTCAACCTCGTACATCGATTTCCCAACCTCTCTCAAATCCTGCGGCTCCAGCACCAACACCCTCTGATTCATTGAGAACGAGTGCGTCGTAAAAGGCGGTGCCAGCATCGTCACCGACACCGAAGCCCGAACCAAAGCTCCTGTCACAAGGAACCTAACCTTCACCGTCTGAGCGTACTTGAGTTTGGTTTGGGAAGTGGGCGACACTATTCTGGGACGCACATTAGAAAATCCAGGCTCAAGATACGAAGGAGAAAACGCCTCCAACCGTAACTCCGTTGGAAATAACACATCGCTGAAATTGTAATAAGTGTGAGGGTTGCTCCCAGCGACAAGAACGCGACCGTCGCGAAGCAAAACGGCAGCGGAGTGGTACATCCGCGGAATATTAGACGGGTTTTGCAACTCAAATCTCGACCCGATCCGATTATTTGGTTTATAAAGAAACGGATTCAAAACCGGGTCACGGCCCAATTCCCAGCCCGCAGTCCCTACAGCTGCTCCGTTAATAATCAGAACGTCACCGTTTGGAAGTAAAACCATGTCACTCATGACTCTCGCACCCGGCATTGTTTCCATCACCCATCTCGGGTTCGGGTCGGTTATTTTAATCCGAGCGCACGTTTTCAATGCTCCAACAAACCGACCCGAGAGAGTTTCCGGAAAAGCACCTCTCGGGGCTCCACCACAAATTAACACTTCAGCTTGAACCTTGGGTTCTCGAAGATTCCTCAACGGAAGTAAAACAGCGGAACCAGTGCTAGGATAACACCTTGGATCTCCCCCTGGTATTTGAGGGTACGTTCTCACAACACTGTTCTTACTGTAATCGAATAAGATAGCGCGGTTATTTGCGAAGATAAAAAGGTTGCCATCGACGTTTAGAAAAACAAAGGGATAAAGGTTGTTTTCAGCGTCAGCGTCGTTGGTCTGTACGAGAAAAGGTAAACTGTAAGTGTTCTTGGCAGTGGCTTGCGTCTTAGGGTAAAACTCGTAGTTGAATTGTCTTCTTCCACCTATTACTATCTGTCGTCCATCTGGCAGGATGTGATTGGTGGCGTACCATCTCCGGGCGGCGAGTCCGGTGTTAAGTTCTATCCAGTCGCACGTGCCGCAGGGGTTGAAGGTTCTGACGGCACGGTCTCCGTCGTTGAAGCCGCCGGTTTGGACCAAGGTTCCGCCGGGGGAGACCGCACCGGAGGAGCACCAGACGTTGGTTTGGACGAAGAGCGCGCGGAATGTGTTGGAGGCCACGTCGTATTCGAGAGAGTGCGCGGTGCAGTCGGTTTGAACCACCAACTCGTGGGGGTTGCTGCGGCACCTACCGTCGGGGAAGGTTAGGTTGGAGAAACCGAAGTCGGTGCGGTCGAGCATGACGACGCGGTCGTTGTGGAGGAGCTGCATGTGCATGCCCACAATGCCGATGTTTTGTTGGAGGAGCTGCCACTGTCCCTTGCCGGCTTCCGCCGGGGCTACGAGGGTGTGGAAAAGGAGAAGAAGAAGAATAAGGAGGAAAAGTGAAGAGGTCATGTTCCCACGAGGGAATAACTTTTAGGTGGGGATTACTTACTTAGTTACTCTCACTGGTGCAATATGGCGTCGCTGCTACCGGCTTTAAATACAGATGAGTTCAGGATAGAGAAACTCGGTAATTCTTCTCCCACACGCAACGGAACGCGTGGGATACTGTTCTTGTTACCATCTATTTTTTGCACGCCAAAATTATTCACATATGTATATATTTTTGTCACAACGTGAAACTGTGAAAGGACGTATAGCTGCAGCTTGCGTAGCCTTGTTTGGTTCGATTTTTATTTTCCACTCTTGAAAGGTGAAACGGAGGTAAAGAGGTGTATTCAGCACACCACACGTAGCATTAAACATACGAAAAAGGTACTTGGACAGTCGAGCCTGTAGACAGTCACACATACGAATAGGCTGAGACCAGATACAAATGGTACATATGCTTAAATGTAATCAAAAATAATATTTTCTGTTTTAATTTAATTGCCAAAACTATTACTCTAATAATGTTTATTGAGGATAAGCTTTAGTAAAATATTTTCTTTTTTCAATATTTATAAATACATTATTAAGAACTCTAAAATAAAAATAGTTATTAGGAAATACAATTGGAATAGAAGTTTTATTATTTCAATATAAAAAAAAATTAAATGCTAAAAGTTAATCAACATGAACCTGGACAAAATATTTTTACAACTAGATCAATTGAACCGTTGAAGACACTAAAAATGGATAATTAAATTATGGTCGACTAAGTAATAATTAAATTTATATTTTTAATATTATAAAATAATAATGAGAAATTAAGATTTAAAAACTATAAATTAATATAAATAACTAAATTATATATTTTATAAGATAAAAATTAATAATAATTGGTCAAATAATTTACATTTATATGTAATATTTAAATATGTATTTTTTAATTTTAAAACATTTAGATTGAATAAAAAATGTTAAAGAACGAAAATATGATTTTTTTAAAAATATATCGACTCAAACCGGCTTTCTACCACGGCTTAAGACTGATTTTAGACTGAGAAAATAAATTTTTGTAAGTTAACGAATGAGTCATCCAATTAATTTAGTCAGACCAATCCAATCAAGTGGTCGAGTTTTTTTTTTTTTTAAATAATGAGAAATAGAAAGAGAGAAAATGAGGGAGGTTAACAATGTATTTGTATTGTTTGAGTGTTGCAAAAATCAAGACTCTTTATTATAGTTTTTCTCAATTTACATTGAAAAGTTAGATACGTCTTGTGATCACTTCTATATAAAGGAATATGTAAATATGATATGGTTTAAGAAATTTAAGTAAGAACATAAATAATTGTGATTTATTAATTGATGTTAATAATAATTGAACTATAAGAGGAGACAAACAAGTGATGCTTCGTCTAATCAATCCTACGGCGGATGAATTTATTTGAATCTTGTTCACTATTTAAAGCTTCATTTGACACTTAAACGTCTCAACCAAAAACAAAAAATAAAATAAAAATAATTGACACTCGGACGTTGAAGACAATTAAGACAAGCTAACCCCCTATTAAAATGGAATCTCAATTTAGACAATTAATGGGTCGAGAAAAAAATGCAGTCTCAACAACGTAACGTGAAAGAGTGAATTTTGAAATTTAAAAAAGTAATTTTTGTGAAAACTGCATAATTGTCATGCTTCCATAGTCGCATAAAATTTAGTCTCATAAGCAATTAAAATGACTGGGAGAGTATATATTTTTCTCATTTGAAATGTAAACACAATTTAGAATGCAAAGACTTAGCACCCATGGTCCAATAGTGAGACGATGATTAGTTGAGTACACGAGAGGCAATAATCTTTTTTCTTTTTTGTTGAAAAAGGTAGGCAGATAACCCAGAAGAAAAATATAAAAACTATGGTCTACAGCAGCTCTGGTATTTTAATAATATCTTTATTTTTCAACGATGGGTTCTAGTGTTACAGGAAGAAGTAATTTATTTTTATTTACACTTAAAACTTCTAGGCTTAATTTATTAATGAATGCTTTACATAAAGTAATACCATTAATAATATTAATCTAGAAACCAAATAATAAAAGGTCTCATTAAAAAATAAAGTAAGAGTTCATTAAAAGTGACAATAAAATTACATTAATAATTTTTTTCAAATAATCTTTTTTATTTTTATTATTTAACCAGGATCTAAAGAAACTTATTAACATTTTTTCTCATAATTATTTTATACCTTTCTTTTTCTCTTTTTCTTTCACATTATATTTACCACTCTTTTCTTTTTATTTATCTTTTTTTCTCTCAAAACATATAAACCTCAAGAGGAGTGTGAAATAGCATTTTTCTTTCAAATTTCTTACTCAAAACTGAGAAGACATTATTATTCTTTAAAAGGTCTAAAAATTATGTATTGTGTTATTTTTTTACAAACCTGAAAGAAGTACCTTAGCTAGTGTGAAACACCCGAATAAAAGGAGAAAATATCCGTAGTACAAATAATAGTTGAAAATAAAATAAAATAAACAAGTTATTTTTGTACGCTTTAGTATAAAAACAAGAAACATTAATTTATTAGGGTTGACTTTTCTTTTTTCCTTTAATTTCTGTCCAATTTGTAAATCATAAAACAAAAAATATAAGCTTCATACTCTCTTTTTTTCGTCCCTGTTTTCTCTCCCATGCACATCAAGATTTTTTTTTTGCTTCATCTCCTCGTTCCCTTCTCTCCAAATTCTTTCTTCTTGTTTTTGTCGATACCAAACTATACATTTAGATTGTTTAGTCAACGGTCTTAGATTAAATTGTAATTTTAACTTTTTTTTTCAATCAGGCATGTTAAGGATTAAAATATAAAAATTAAATAAAAATAAATATTTAATATATCTTACAATTTTAACAAGATTTTAGTTATATGTATACATTCGTATATAATTATTTTGTGCTTTAAAATTAAAAAATATATATTATTAAATATTTAATAATATATATTGAATATTTTTAATAATATTATTATTGTATGCTTTGTACACGTGTTTTAGTCTAGTTTAGAAATTAGTTATATGTATACATTCTGTAGTGAATGACCTAGTAATTAATATAATTTATTAATTCATTAAAATAAATAAATTAAGAATAAAATGTTTGAAGGGTTTGAGTATTTAAAATATCCATATAGGATAAATTCAGACCATATTACTTTCAGTACATCAGAAGTTAAGAAGAACTTGTTATTTATTATTTAAAGAAAGTTGTTAGCCGCCGTTTTAATGAAATTATTTTAGACATGTTCAATCTGATTTTTTGTTATTGAAGATATTGACATTATATACGAAGATATTGAAAGATTATTATTATCGATCGTTATAAGATATTGACATATAAAGATATTAACATATTATTATTATTATTATTATGGTGGTGGTCCTCATTATTTTTTCTACGCTCAACGCATATGTTAAGTATCAAAATCACGTCAATAGATTGAAAAAACGCAGAAGCTAAGAATTGTTTGTTGCTTTTGTTTGACTCGTGTTCAATGTACAACGCCATCTAAAGTGAATGATACAAGCAGGGCCGGAGCAATAAATTTAGTTTAAAGGGATAAAACAAAAAACATAACTTAATAAAAATAAATAAATCCTCATAAAGATAACATGAACAATATATATATATATAATTTTTTACGAGCGTAAAAGAAAGAATAAAATTTAGACATATAATTACTACAGATATGGTACGTAGATACTGTTCTCTATCAAAATTGAAATATTATTTTACGAGTAAAAGAAAGAATAAATTTTAGATATATAATTATTATCGATACGGTAGATACTGTTCTCCTGGCAAAATTGAAATGTTATTTTACGAGTAAAAGAAAGAATAAAATTAAGAAAAAATAATATTTAGATATACAATCACTACCAATATGGTAGATACTGGCAAAATTGAAATGTTACTTTACAAGTAAAATAAATAATAAAATTTAGATATATAATCACTACTAATATGATAGATACTTTTGTCCTGTCAAAATTGAAATGCTATTTTACGAATATAAAAAAGAATAAAATTTATGGTAACTAGATATTGTTTTCCCGTAAAAATTGAAATGTTAAATTGGTAATACATATATTAAAAGATTCTATTAAGGAGAAAAAGAGTAGAATAATATGTACGAAAAAAAATAGAATAAATAATAGGATATGTGAAGTTTTTTTTTTTCACTTTTATTGTAAATAATTAGAGGGCCAATTATTTATTTATTAATATAAATACACCTTAGATATAAGACATATTGGATCAACTTCAATGTGCACAGGCGTATGTGTTGATCGAAAACAAACACCCTTACAACATGTTTAGTTTAGCATCAGATCACAATAAATTCATATCAATTCCAAAATAATATATTACAGTTTCCACGTAAACTTAGAATTTGACGTAAATTATTAAAATTTCCTTTTCTTTTTAAAACACATGTAGTAAAAGCGCAAGCAAACACACACTTAAACTATTAGAGAATGGATAATCAAAAGTAAGACTAATAAAATTAATGTTGATGTAAGTATTTTGGGGTTAACAACTTAGTGGTTGGTTGTGAAAGTGTTTTAAGAAATCACATAGGATGTTTTAAAGTGTTTTCTAGCTATTTTTGTAAAATTGGGTCAATGCTATATTACTATATTTAAATTATAAGCTATCTTCCGCGATCTTAATTTTGCTTGGGAAAGAGATTATAGAAACATCATATATAATTGAATTTGATACTCGTGTGATGATCAATTTAATTTGCAAAGAATGTTCTACTTCACGTCCTTCTTTTTTTTTTTGTCATACAAGTGCGTCAAATATTTTTTAATGGTGATCACATTCGAATTTCTCATATATTTGGTGAAGCAAATAAGATGGCAAATGTTTTTGTGTGGTATAGTCTTAGGAAGAGTTTTTATACGATTTTTTTTCGTGGATTTTAGTTTATAAATTCTCTTTTTTTTAAAAAAAAAATTATAATTATCTCTCAATTATGTTTAAGTTTTTAAACCAACCAGTAAAATTTGTTTCTTCATTTTATTCATCTTAGATTTTACTTGTTTTCTAGTATTATTTCCTTAAAATTTAGGAGGATATGTAAAGTATGTTGAAGAAGAAAACTAAGCATAGATAGAGTAGGATAATATGTACGAGAAAAAATAGGATATGTAAACTAATCTTTTATTTTTATTGTAAATAACTAAAGGGACAAATTTCTTATTCATCAACATAAATATACTTTAAAAATTGGACTTCATCCCTTCCCCACCATTAGATATAAGACATAACATGTTTTGATTAATTGAAAATAAATACACAGTTACAACAAGTTTAGTTTAGCATCATATCACAATAAATCAACTTCGAAGTAATATAGTAAAACGTTTACATGAATTTAGAATTTAACGTAAAATAATTTGAGAAGTACTCGTAATAAATGCACAATCAAACACACACTTAAACTATGGGAGAAGGGATAATTAAAAGTGAGAGTAATAACATTCTTCCAAATGAATACGATCTGTCAAATAATTTATAGGTATTTAAAATGTATTTTATTTAAAAAGATGAATATATTTCTATTATAATTTCTGTAACCTTATATAAATTAAATAAACTTATAAATGTCTGGTACACGATGTGTGTATTTTAAATATATAAATTAAAAAATATCCCAGATAAATGTCTAAAATTATAAAAAAAAAACAATTCAAGGATGATATATTATTTTTACGATGAAGTTAAAAAAAAAAAAAAAGAAGCGGTGCTTATACTTTAAGGATATATAAGAATTTAAGTATTTTAGAGTTTAGGGTCGAAGGATGATATAATAGTTTAATATGTAAAAAAATAATTTAAGTATTTATAATAAATAATTATAAATAATAAATTTAACGAGATAACAAATATTAAATGGTGCTTCAATCTCTTTAGTTAGTTTTTTTTTTTTTTTTGTCCTGCGATTAATGAATTATGAAGCATCAAGCATGAAGTATGAACAGAAGGTCCCACACATCCAATGTTGCGAGTTAATTTGTTTTTACACGTGCAAGACAGACAGACAGAGTTAAGCATTTTGTTTCTCTCTAATCGCGAATGACGAGAGACAATCGACATCCTTCAATCATACTTGCCTTTTCTTCCTTTCTCACTTCAAAAGTTCAAATGTTCTCTTTCGTCGGTGACCCGGTCTTTAGTTTGTTTTTTTTTCAGTTTTAGTACTTTAAATACGTTGGATCTCTAGGAAGAAGATTTTGTTGAAAAAGTGAAAATCAATTTTAATGATTTTTACATTTATATAAAATTATTAAAGTTGGTTTAGCGGTGGGAGATTGAATAAAATACACAAAATTTTAGGTTTTAATACTTTTGTTGTTATTATATTTTTTATAAAAAAATGAATTTCTGATTTTGGGATTCAAATATACTTGATGCATACAAAGAAAAAAAGTTTGTTTTCTTCTGAAAAATAAAACAAAGAATATTTACGCGCTTTATTGTTCATCAATGTCGGGCCAAAAGACATGGATGGACGAAATTAATGTTGCTATTCCAGTTGTTGTTGCTGCTAGGTGTGAGAATAAATGATTTCGTATAAGATTTTACTTCTCTTTTTTGTTCTGTCTCTGCATGTACTACTAAATCATTTATTCGTCATTTGGCATTGCAAGTCAATCATATCTATGATTTCTTTGGTGTACATGGACATGGTATTATAGATTAAGTTTATCTCAGAAATGAAAATTATTTTTATATAAAACCTTTATGATTAGTTATACGCTGGCTTGGATATCGTAGGATTTTGTCTTGATTCAATGAGCTAATACCCGAATAGGCAATTGCTTTTCTCGATCCGGTTCTAAATTTCTTAATAATTAAGGTTACATAAAATAAAATGATAAATTGTATTGGGCAGCAGTTTAAATGGAAAGCTTTCTGAACATTTAGGTTTTACCACAATTTTGTTATATTGGTTAATTATAATAAGGTTATCGGTGATCATTTATAATTATTTTAAGTATTGAAATATTATTTTTTTAGTTGGTTAAGTTCCGAGTTTTCATGAGGGCCATATTATTTAGAACTATAATGTCTAAGTTTTTAAGTTCTAGTTATCAAAATTTTGAGTTCAAAATTGAGATCAAGCGACTAAGTCAACTGAACAAATTGTAAAGTGTAGAAGAAATATTGAAGATATTACGAATTTCAAGTGAAGCATTTTGAAAAAGCAACATAATTTTGGTGATCATCAATGATTATCAAAATTACTCGGATTGAGCCAAGTATCATGACATTAGATACTTATGTATTATTTTAAGCATGTATGCATTAGTTTCTCAACCACTAGAGTTAGAAATTTATAAATAGAGACTTCGTATTCTTTTTTTTTTTTCGGTTAAAACACATTTCACTAAAACTTTGTAATACTTGCGGGCCAAGTATATGTTTTTACTCAAGTTTAATACAATTCAGTATATTTCTGCCAATTGTCTTTCCATTTCTATTTACTTCCTTTGCATTTTTTTTTCCTATTCCATTCTCTTAAATTTCCATTTATTTTAACACTTTACTGTTAAAATTCTTCACCTTTTTGCATTTCTTTTTCTTCTACTCATTCTCGTATTTTTATATTTATTTCTAAGTTTTACTTTACATTTGCTTTTATGTAAGTTGTATTTATTTCCTTCCATTTTACAATTTTAATTTAGTTTTTACAATTTTAATTATTTATTATTTTGATATTTGTTCTATGTATTTAAATCTAAGTATTGCTAATTATTTTGCATATCTTCCGTTATGTTTGTAAATTTTACATAGTGGTTTAGCATTTGGCAAAAATTACAAAATAAAAATTATTGTCAAATTTGATTCTAACAAATTCAATAACAAAACTTACTCACTAATTAAAATCTCAAATAATTGAATTAAGATTTTAACTTAATATATCTCATTGAAAGTACATTATTGTGATTGTTAACCTAACTCTTCTTATGATAAAAAATATAATAAACTAATAGGATATGAAAAGAGAGAATAAATTTATTATATTTTATTATTAAAACAAACAACAGATTATAACAACATAGGATAGTATCCTATCATATCATGTCATATTTTTGTCACCAAAAGAACTCTTATACTTTGAGCAGTATAGGTTATCATTATTCTAAAATGTTACTTATTAGATGTTAAATATACTTAAGAAAGTGTCTCCAAAGACAAATGTTAATGTCTAAAGAGGTAATAAAAACAAATATACTTGAAGAGTACCCAAGAAAGGAAAATGTTAAATAATATTTAGGTTGTGAGCCTAGAGATAATTTGTTAAGAAGGAATAATTGTTGCGTGTCTGAATAGGTAATACAAAAGAAAACTTGTGTTTAAGTATGAAAGGACTTAAAGAAAAATAATACTTGTAATTATCTACAAAAATATTTCTTATAATTTTTTTAGTAGTTTATCAAAGACAAGATGTAGTCTTTGTATTAAGACAAACCAATATAAAAAATTTGTATTTAACTTCTTTTCTTCCTTAAGCCTTGTTAAATTGGTGTTTAGGGAGTTGATGTTTTGAAAAAAAAAATTGTTTATAAATAAGTTTCATGCATAACAAGTTGTTTTCACATAAAACAATCTATTTATCTCTTCTTTATATGTGCTTAAAAAAATAGCAAAAAAGTATTCAAAAAACATAGTTTAACATCTCTTCTTGTGTTTTTCCTGCACAGTTGCAATAATATATGGATCCCATTATTTTACAACTTTCTTTAAACCATAGCACAATCAATGCTCATGACTACAAAAGAAAACTTGTGTTTAAGTATGAACAGACTTAAAGAAAAATAATACTTGTAATCGTCTAAAAAAATATTTCTTATAATTTTTTTAGTAATTTGTCAAAGACTAGATGTAGTCTTTGTATTAAGAGAAACCAATATAAAAATTTTGTGTTCAACTCATTTCCTTCCTTAATCCTTGTTAAACTAGTGTTTAGGGAGTTGATGTTTTGAAAAACAATATATTTGTTTATAAATAAATTTCATGCATAATAAGTTGTTTTCATATAAAACAATATATTTATCTTTTCTTTATATGTGATTAAAAAACAATTAGAAAAAAGTTTCCAAAAAACATAGTTCAACATCTCTTCTTTTGTTTTTCTGCACAGTTTTAACAATTTATGGATCTCATTATTTTATAACTTTCTTTAAACCATAGTACAATCAATGCTCGTTACTACTTGCTAGCAAGAGATAAAGAGTAAACATCCTTTCGTCACTCTATAAATTTTTAAGAGTTATGATTCCAATAATTTGTTGTTTATAAAATCATACATTTTTATATTATTTGTGAAAATTATCCATTGATCAAAGGTGGCTTAAAAGATGTTGGCTCACACTCGAACTGGGTCCAGGTGGTTCTTTAGGTAGTTTGTTACTTCATCAATAATTAAGTGTGGTAATACATGACAAAAAAGGTGGTGCCACTTGTAAAAACTTCAATGCTCAAGTGAGTATGGTTTTTGGCATAATAATAATATATGTGGGTAGAATAAGATACTTGTAAAAGGGAGAGTCTTGGTATTTATAAGGATGGTGGACCTAAAGTTGATGGTATTTTCCAACCAAACAAGCTGAGTACCGATCTACAACCACATCATAATGTAAAATTTAGGGAGCTACTAGACCTCAATTGACAAATGAGGTTGATCTTGTTATCTTCTAGGAAGACTTGGTGTAACAAGACAAAGGAATGTGACAAATAAAATATTTAGAACCTTTTGAGGGGACATTACTTGTTAAATACAATTAAATAACCCCTCACAATGTGTGTTCATGTGAGACTTATTAAGTAAGTTAGTTTCAAGACAAAGGATATCAACCTTAACCTAAAGTAGGCCATGTCTTGAGGACTCCTACAACATGGAGGATCTCTAGATGAAAAATATCATAATAATCACGTTAAATTGTTGTACATCAAGCAAATAACTTGGTAATCTCATTACTCACACCTATAGAATTGAGTTTTTCTAAAGATTTGAAACAACCATAAACTAACACAAATATCTTATATAATAATGTTAATAATATATTTTAAAATAATTTATAGTAGATAAATTTGTAATTATGATAGTTAACGATGTGTTATAATAAAGTAGCAAAGTATAGCAACCTTGGCTAGTTATGAGTTTCAAATAACAAAGCAATTTTTAATAATAGTCACTGCAGTCACAATAGCATTTTTTGGATGCTATAGTAGTGCTTTCACGTACGCTTTAAAAATCTATTTTTAATCCCTAAAACAGCATTGTTTAGGTTTTCTTTTTGATAAAATTGTGAATTCCTCCCATTTTCCCATGCATTTAATTATACTTCCGAAACATAATAAGATTATATAAAAATAATAATAAATTTTGAATTTTTCTTCCATTCTAGAAAAAATTACCCTTATTTTAATCTCTGTTCTTTCACACATATACTAGACTATATTTTATTTCGTGTGTTTTCCCTTCACATTATGCTAATTTTTATTGCATTTATTATGATCATTTTCTATTAATTTCATCATCATTATTTTTTATTTATTTCATTATTATGTTTTTATTGCTCCTAAATTAATAAGATATAATTGTGTGTGCAAACTGTGATTTGTTATTTATAAATATATTTAATTTTTATTTTTTTACAAATATTTATATATATAGAATAAACTATTTAATTCATATTACATTTTTAAAATAACGGTTAATCCACTTCTCACTGTTCCCTTTTAACATTTATAGTTCACAATCACCTGCTGCCGAACATTCATAACATATTATTTACAAGTTACTTGAATTAAGTTTTTTTTATTAAAATAAAATCATAATTCTCTCTGTGAAAAGTACATTTAACTGTACCTAAAGTACAAATGCTAACTTGTTTAACGGGGAAGTCCCAAACTTTTTCAGACGATCAAAAAGTAAATTCAAAAGCATTCCAATTTCCAAGGTAAGCAGTTTCGTACAACCCCGCCGCCTGTAAATTTCAGAAAAATTAAAATATGGTCCTTAGTTTAATACTTCTTCACTTCTACTAAGAAATAGAAGAGTGAAACAGAAATTGAGATGAGAGAAATATCAGAAATAGAATAAATTTAAAAGGGTTTAATTTAACAATAAATAAAATAAAAAATTTAATCCATTAAATATGTGTTTTAATCTATTAAAATGTACATTTCATCAATTAAATGCGTATTTAACTAATTAAATATATTTCTAGTAGTTTTAAATAGTTAAAAATATAAAAAAAATATCATAAATATTGTCAAAATTTATAATTTATAATAATTTTAAACTGTTATTAAATATTAATTGCAACACGTTTTATTATTTATTTTTATGCATTTCAGCGGAAAAATAAAAAACCTTTAGGTTTATATTTTTTATTTTCCTTTTTCATCTATTTTTTCACAATCAAACGTCACTTCTTATTTCCTTTCGCCTTTTTTTTTTTTTGTCTCTCTTATTTTCTCCTATCATTCGCACCGACCAGACAAACCCTTAATCGCGCTCCATAGCTTCGTTTTCTTAAGAGTAAATTAGTAGTTAGTAGTTAAAAACTTGATATTCGATATATAGACATTGTTTTCTTTAGGAAAAAATATGTCACCCTGTTCAGCGCTCATGTTTTTATGCTTTGATTCATCGAGGGATAACTTGTGACAAAAGGCCTGAGAGTGGCGTATATTAAAAGTGAAAAAATAAATAAAAAGTGAAAGATGCAAAAGTACTTTATATATCCATGTATATTTTGAAAATGTAAGGCATGAGGAATTATTTGTTTGATAACAAGATCTACGATGACTAAAATATTCTTTCTATACTTTGTAAGTTATTGTTGAAGTATTTGGAATCATGCAACTATTCCTTTATTTTTTTTATTTAAAGAAAAGGTATTTATATTTCCTTGTCGAGAGACTTGTGACATATTGGAACAATCAAATGACTAATCTTTTCCTAAAATTATTTGCTCATTATTAACACCCAAAAGAAAATATGTATCCTGATTAGCAAAAACATTATGAAGATCTGGGTTTGGAATTTGGGCACATAAACAGAAAAAATCCAACCAACCTTATCATATTCCACACCTAATTAGTAGACGATAAAACGGTCATTTAAACGTGGGTTCGAATAGTTAGTTGTCCTGTCTTAATCTTAATGGTCTGGATTTGTTAAATGACAATAATTCTAACATTTTGGGAAGGCTTCCACATCGATTTTTAATTTGGGGCCATAAATCTTGTCCATAAAGAAATGAGAGATTGTATTCTGAATGCATAGCAAATGCACGTTCGTGTTTTGTGGTGTGCATTGGCATTACAATGGTTGGCTTTGGTCTCTATCTTTCGGTGCCTTAGTTAGCAAAGCCATAACTGTAAAGGGACACACTTTCCACTGTTTTCTTCCTGATTTGGTCAAGGCATCTTAATTTTATTTGGAATTTTTTTAATGCATCAACCTGACAAATGTCGTCTTTGTGTGCTTTAACCCAAGAAAACAAATAGTATTCCTTTGTTTAGAAGTTTCCGTGGCATGTTTATGGAATCAGTCGCACTCATCTAGTTGTATAGCATATTATAAATGTGTTTGATTTTTGTTCATATGAATTTTTAAATATGCAAAGGAAAAAGATATTAATTTATTATTTTCTGTTTATTACACTCTATCTCAATAACAATTTAAATACGCACTACGTCTTTAAGAATAGAAGATGCTTGTTGGGATCAAGTCAATGATCATTTAACTCTAGTGTGCATCATTGTAATCCAAATTCATTGACCTACTTCAAGGTAAGCCGTCACGAGCTTTAGAAGGAGCAAATACCATAACCTTACCGGAAATAATAGTGTTCGAAACCCGATTAGATCGATTTTATGCCACAAAATTATTTGATTTAGAAAATAAAATAATTGACTGTTGAATTTGAATTAGATTAAATAATTTAGTTTTTAAAATTAGATGGATAATTGAATCGGTCAAAATATCTAATTTAATGATTGAATCAGTATTAATAAAATGACAATAATAATAATAATAATAATTAAACAATATAAAAATATTATTAATAAATATATTATTACAACTTTATAATATTAAAACTTTAAAATAAAATATAATTTTATGGTTTTTTAACATTTAAAATACATACAAAAATTTTAATCAAATATATCATATTACTTAATTAAATCTAAATTTTAACAACATACGTAAATATTTATTATTAATAATAAGTTTATATTTAGAATAAAAAACTAATGCATTAAGTTATTTTTATTTTAAAAAAATTAAAACGATGTAGTATTAAACATTTTTTTTTCCAATTCTGACTAATACTACTCAATAAGTTCGTTGGTTGATTCTTTGTTGAGGGTAGGATAGCTACAGCTCATAAAATTTCCTTTAGAAAAAAATACAAAAACCAACCACTTTTTTTCATGTCTGATAAAGAACTGGTTAGCTTTCCCGATTTAAATTAAACCTGAGTCATCATGACCAAAAAGCAGTGAGTCAATAACAGAACACGTGAAAGTAGAAATAAAACGCACAGTAACGAGAGTACACATGTAAAATGCATGTGTATTGAATTATTGATTTGGTTTGTATCTGTTCGATTTTTTAAAATACATATTAAACTGAACTGATCGATTATAAAAAAAAATAGGTCTAAAAAATCTAAACAAACTTAATTTACATCGATTTTCAGTTATTTTAAATTGGTTTGCCATTTTCTTTTGAATTGGGTTGAATTTAAACACCTTTTTTTAACCTACCTTTCATTTAAAAATGTATCGTACGTGTTTAATTTTGATCTGTCACGTCAATGGCATTTCAGGCAAATTGATTTGACCTCGAGTTCAGATTTGGTCCTACCGAATTGTTATTTTATTTCCCGGTATAGACTTTTTTTATGGTGACATGCCAAAGATACAATTTCAACTGAATACCATAATATGGTAATTTATATCGTAATTTAATTTCCTCTAATTTAACCTTTTCCGTGACTGTCAAATCTCTCTAGTTTAATTGCTAAAAGTGCCTTGTCTTAATTATATGAAATGGATTTCCAACATTCACGTAATTACTAATTACAGTGTATTTGATTTAGTTTTCTTTTCTTTGTTTTCAGTTTATGTATTCTCTAGAAAGGGAGTCTGAACTAAACACTTCTTATAAAGTTTTTTTTTAAAAAATAAGTAGCTTATTCTTATAAAATAAAATTTGAAAACTGTAGCTTTTAATTAAATTAGTTGGAAGATTTTTTTAATTAAAATGTGGCAAAAGTAATTAATAACTTGGATTCTTCAAACAAGTGAGAGGAGTTCGATTTTTGGTTACGCAAATACAATAACATCTTAGTTGCGCGAATACCTTGTTTTCAACAACAACAAAAAATTAACGATTTTTTTTTACAACATAGACAGAACTTGTTCATGTTATCCATCTTGGATTCCCAACTTGACCTTAAATACTATTTCTTTTTTAATTTGAGTGCTTAAGTGGATTCTCTATTAAATAATTCTCATAAACTTTACTGTTTTAAATTATGTTTATTTATTGTGACGTCTTAATTTGTTATTAAATTATTTATTTTTGAAAATAAAAATAATAATTAAATTTATTTTTTAAATATTCATTACATAAAAGCCTAAATTATATTTTTTCTTTATCTCATTGTGAACATTTATTTTAGTATTTAATTATAAAAATATATTTTGATTTTTTAACTATAAAATTTGAGTTAATATTATCTTTTTGAAATAATTATCATTATTTAAAAACTATGAAAAAAATGAGTTCCACAAATAATTAAAAAATTATAAAAAAAACTAATATCAAAATTTCATATAATTTTCACTAAATTTATATTTCTTTTAAGATTAGTTAGATTTGATTATTTTCATGTAGGTAAATGTAGAATAATAAGTTTTAAGTTAAAAGTGTTCAAAATTATCCTTAAAATATATTAAAAAAATCATTATATCATACTTAAATTTAAGAGTTAAATAATAAAAACAATTTTTTATAATAAAATAAGGAATAAAAATACAATTTTTTATAATAAAATAAGGAATAAAAATAAAAGAACGTTATTAAAATGAGTAGACAATATAGTAAAATAAAAATTTGATATTTTAAAATATTTATAATTTCTATTCTTTAAATTTGATTTAGATTTTAGATATTAAAAACAATAATTTTAGTTATTTTTAAATTCTTAATTACAACGATATATTTGTTAAGTACTTTTTTATTTATTAAATATTTTTAATGTATATTGACATTATTGAATTCTATTTAAATTTATCTTTTAAAATTTTATTAAACAATAATATAGAAAAGTATATATTTTATCTTTTATAATTAGTATTTAATTTTATTTAATTAATATTACATATATAAATATTTGTAATTAACTTTATTAATTAAAATTTTCAATTACATTTTTAAATTATTTTTTTAATATTTATATTTAAAAACTTTGTGTTTTTATTATCATTAAAATTAATTTATGTTAATTAAATTAATTTTACATAGTATTTTTTTCATAATATGGAAAACCCATATAGGATAATTTTGTTTAGTGATCGAATTTATGGTTACCTATTTTGCTCCTTATTTTTACCTTAGGATTTGGTTTGTGATTTTGGGTCTTATATTATGTGTCTTTATGTTAATCTTATGATTAGATTAAACTAATTAATTGTGAGTAGTGTAGTATATATAAAGTTTAAATGTAATTAGTTTAATCACTTTTAATATTAAATGAAACTTGTGATATAAGTATTTTGATAATTCTTTATCTTATTTTACACAATAATCATTTTCATCAAACTCTATCGAATCTAACATTCTTATATAATCTACTTGGATAAATTGTAAAACTATCATTCATTTTTTCTCTATCTCTTCAATTTCCTTTTTCAATTTTGATTCATAAATTTCTAGACCTAATTTTTACAAATTTTACTAATTACGAGTTGTTTATGGATCTTTACCATATGAAATGTCCTTTCATCTTTTATCCAGTTTAGAAAAAAAAAGAAAATAAAAAATGATTAAAGAAAAATTAGAAGAACAAATTAAATTTTTATCTTTGAAAGTTAACTTTTTATTCTATCTTCGATTAATTAAAAAATACTTCATTATCCGTATTTGTTTCCCTCTATTATTTCTCTCATTCAAACATACTACCAATGGTCGAAATCTTATCAACACAAAATATAATATATTGATGATAAATATTATATATATTAAAATAAAATTTGTATAACAAAAATAAAATTATTAATGCAAATATTAAAAATTTGTGTTAATTAGAATACATGGATAGTGACATTATATTATTAGATAGAATGGTAGAAAACTTTAACTTTTTATATATATATATATATATATATATATATATATATATATATATATTTTTAGTCTACTACCTAATATTCGAAAACCACGTTATATATATCGACTAACATGGTTACGAGAGAGAGAAAAAGAACATCGTTACTAATTTAATATTTTGTCACATTGCTATTTATTTTTGTTGTTCTTAGATCAAGAATCCTTATAATAAATTTGTGAAATTAATTGTCTTAATTCCAATCACTTTTATTGTTTTCATGTGAAATATTTATTATTTTTATTAATGACTAGTTTTAATTAAAAGATTTGACTAATTATTTTTAATAAAATATATTCTCTTAATAATATTATTATTTATTTATAAGACTCGAATTCAAATTTAACAAATTAAAGTCTAACTTTATTCAAACCAACATAGTATCAGTAAAATTAGTGTTTTAATAAAACTTTCTTTAAAATTACCACTCCAGGATTCAAATATCTTATATTACAAGTAAAATTTATCTATAATCACTTTTTAATTTTAAATGATAACAATAAATATTGAGTTTTTTATGTTAGTTTTAAGAAAATGAAATAACAAATAATAATGATGTGAATGAAAAATTATTTGATACAAATATTAATATAGACAATATATCATAAGTAAATAATAGAAAATTGAAATTGCTATAATTAGTACCACATTTGTTTAATTAATAGTAATAGTTTTTATTATAAATAAATAGTATGATTGTAAACTTTATGTGCCCTGCACCGAGTTTTCCGGCTTTTATTTTGTTTCCATTTTAGTGAGCACACTGAGTGCACCAGATATCCTGCGTGTTTGCATTAAAACGTAATGCCATCAATTTGACCTTTACCCACTTATGCCCATTCTTTACTTATGCATGTCTAAAGTCTTAATATAATTAAAACTAAATTACATTCCGATCCATGACATATAGATATTATATATATTTTTTAAATTATTCTTATCTTTTTAATAGATTTAATTATATGATATTTTACTTATTTTTTAAATTTTTTATTAAAATTTTGTTAATTTCTGATAATTTTTTTTATTATCAAAACATGTCTTACAATACTACTCATCAAATATATAAATTTTACATTGTGTTAAAAAAATTTCTCCTAACTAATATATATTCATTTTACTATATAATATATTTCTAAAATTATGTTTTTATTTATAAAAAAATATTTATAAATTTATTTTAAATTCAATTATATATTTTTTGTTATATACATGTATAACAATTTATATTTTAATTTATTTCTTTAATTATTATTTTAAAAAACTATTATGAATTATGCTAAATTTATTTATATATATTTTATTTAATTATTATTATTTTCACAAAATATACTTTAAAATAATAAAATTGAAAATAATTTATATATAAGTAAAATTAAGTTAAAAACTAAATACTAAAATAGTTTTTAATTTATGTTATTAATATAATATTTTAAAATTTTAAAATAAATATATAACTTTCTTATATAGTATCAAATAATATATATATATATATATATATATATATATATATATATATAAAAAATAATTAAATTTTTATTATTTTATTATTGTCTATAAAATTAGTTTATAAAACATATTTTTAAATAGAAAAATTCAAATCTCTCTCGCTCTATATATATATATATACATATAATTATCTCATAATCTTTGTTTTTAATTATCATTTTAATAAGAAGTTTATTAGTTTAAATTTAATTATATATTTTATAAAAAATATTAAGTGAGTACATAATAACTTTTTAAATTAAAAATATTTTAAAATTTTACAATAAATATTTTTTCAACAATACTATGTTAAGTAGATTAAATTATATATTTTAACATAAAAAAACAAATATAATATAATATTATCAAATGAGAAAAGTGTAATTTACGTTACATTTCAATAAAAAATGGAGATAGGTGTATTATTCACGTATCTCATGATAAGAGAATGTAAACATTTGTATTTCTTTAAAGAAAAAAAATATAATTTGATTTAATAATGTTAAATTAAATAAATTATATTATATATTTTAATATAAGAAGAGAAAATAATATAATATATATATATATATATAAAATAGTAATATAATTTACTATATAATTAATCCATGTATAAGCATTTATTTCATGAGCAAACAATTAAAATTTAAAACTGAAATTAGGACTCAATATGCCTAGTTGATAATACACATTGAATTTGTGAAAAGGATACGAGTTCAATAAAATTAAAATTTGGAATCTATTAAATTAAAACTTTGATAAATTTATGATTTTTTTTTTTACTTCTCTCTGTGTGTATACACATGTGAGTATGCTCAGAGACAACTTTTATCATATATTCAGTTACAAAATATTAGTAATTCAAACATATAAAAGCTCAAACTTATAATTCGACCCTACGGAATAGTAACTTCATTTCGGATATTCAAAAGGTAAACTGCAAGGGTTCAATGCATATTATTCAACTCGCAAAATATTTTCAGATATTATTTATAAAAATATTTTTAAATACTTTATTTATCTTTCTTCATTACTTCGCTCATCATATTATATATTTTTCTATTTTCTCTTATAAAAAATGTTATGCACAAAAATAAAGTACAACTAATATTTTTCAATATTTTAAAAAGGATTTACAAATAACGTATCAACAAGATATCTATAAATTTGAACCAAGATCATATCAGGGGAAGAGTGCGAAACTCAAATTCCAAGTTCAATGTATGTCATAAAAAAGTATTTTATAAAGTTAAAATAATATTTAAATATTATATATTAACATATATTGGAAACTTATTGTAACATTGACATCTATAAAATAAAAAATTAAGATATATAATTAGTATAGTTTTCGTACTCAACCCAAAAAAAAAAGTGTCTTTATATATTTTCTTTATAAATTAAAACTATATTTAGATTAATTCATTTTTCACTAAAAAAAATCTTATTTAAATAGTTTCTTTATAAATTTTTAAATTTGAAAAGATCAATTAAAGCATGTTTTATAAGTATTTGTATATTGAATAAAAAAACATATAATTTTAAATATAAAATCTAAAGTAGCCCATTATAGAACGATGTCGAAAATTATGCTAAACACGAATCTCTAACTAGTTTAAGGTCAACTTAACTTAACGAAATAACATCCTTTAATCGCTCAACATTCGAACTATGTTGACATTAGTGATAGGATATTATATTGTAAATATCAATGATTTATGCCTTATAGTTTAACTGTCATCCCCTTTGACTCTATTAAAGAGAGTAGTTTAAATTTTAACATGAAAAAAATTCCATTGTCACATTAAATTTTAATATAAGAAAATATATGTCCGTGCCACTGGATAAAGTGCATAATTATGATTCTTGATTGAAAATCAATAAAGTGATTATGATGAAAAAATAAATAAGGAACTTGTTAAAACTCATTTAATTAATCTTTTAATCTATTATTATAACTTTGTAGTTCAATTACTTTTTAAAGTATAACTTTCAGTTAAAAAACGATAAACTCTTAAATTAGAGTTAACTCTTTCAAAAGTTCATGGTTAAATCTTTTATACACTTTTTTTTAATCTCTCTCTCTCTTAATTTTAAATTCATTCTTTTAGAATTTATTATGCATAATTATTTATATTTTTAAATATATTTTTTATTTTCTAAAATTAAAAATATCGGTATAATGAAGGAGGTTATTGCTATTTCTAAAGATTTTTCAAGACTCTTTCACATGCTCTTAGAAAAAGCTAATGATTGCTATAAATCGAGGATAAAAGTTAGAGTAAAAAATTAATAGAACTTATCGTATCAAACAAATTTTGGAAGAAAAACTTTAACATTGGTAATTTTTTTAATGAGATTGGTGGTTGTTTCAATATTTTGTCATTTTAAAACCGTTTATTAAAGCACAAGGTTAACATAAGGAAAATGTTATTTAGTATAATTTTGTTTTTAAACATTGCAAAAGGATATTATTGATTGAAATCATAAAAAAAAAAATGCAGTAACATGAAAATGACATTTGACAAGGATCCCATCATGCATGGTTAGTTATTTCTACTGTTCGTCATTACTTTCATAATAATTGATCGTACTAAATTGTACTACTCTTAACATGTATGTTTCAAATCTGATTAATGAAACGATAGGGAAATCTCACCAAAAACTATTATAATAGTACTTGTTTAAGAAACAGATAAGTGTTAACCGTTTGGCTTAAAAATCTCTAAATTACATGGAAAATTCTTCAAAGAATACAAGGCAACAAACACATGCTTTTTCAGTAAGAGTATAAATAAATTAAATTAAACTATTTCAAATTTGAATTGTTAAATATTCGATAAATGTCTTTATTCTAATAAATAAATAAGCTCAAGTTTAACTTTAAGAGCAATTATGTAAATGAGTTAAGCCTAAATATTATAATTTTCATACTAAAGGTTTGTGAGTACTAGTAGCTCAGAGTATGTATATATAATAATGATAAATGTTAATTATATATATATATAGTAACTATAATTTTATCTTAAAAATTATCATCACATAGTTTTTATGTTCAAACATATTTTTATTTTGTTTTTAATTTTATCTCATATTTTAAGAAAAAATGTCTATTAAAGATTAAATTGATAAAATAAAATAAAACTTCAAAAATATATTAGACAAACAAAAAGAAAAGAATTAAGTTATAATAAACAAGTTAAACTTAAGATTCATATTTTTCTCTAAGTCAAAGTTTTAAATTTAACGCATTTAAATAAACAAATTAAGCTCGATCGAGTGCCACAATTTTTAATAAATCAAACTTGACTTTTATACGCTCAACTCGATTCAATTCATTTATATTCCTACCTTCCTGTGATAGATTTTTTTCTAACTACAGAAATTACGTAGATCATATTTCATTCATACAATTTTATGTTCCTTGCTTTTTGAGTAATAAAAATCAATCGTTTTTTTTTTCTTTTTTCCGTATGATATATCAGCATAGAAAAACTCCGTCAATAGTTTTCTATCATTCATTTTCTATATTTTATGAATTCCTTTTCCGTTAAGACATGGTTATTGAGATTGAAAAATAATTTAGCTACACAAGGACAATAATTGACACAGGACTTAAATATGTGTATGCATATATATACTTTTTAAAATCAATATGTGCATATTTAAGACACGGGACTTAAATCACTGAGTCTCACGTTAAAATCTATTCCCTCTGATTTGGGTAGAAAAAGGTAAATGGAAGGTACGTAAATATATAAAGAAAAATATTTTTATTTATATTACATTTTTTATTTGAAATATTTATGTTATTTACTTATTTTACATTTTTTTCTTACCTAACAATTAAAAAATAACATCATTTTCTTCTCCCTCTCTTTTCTTTTCATTCTCTCCTTTTACTTTCTTTTCTTTCTTTTTCTTTTTTTTCCAAACCAAACATCCACCACACATTTTATAATCAAGAAAATTATGATATTCTTTTTTCTAGAAATCAAAGTAATTTTCATGTTCTTTTGCTCAATATACACATGCACTTATTTAGCGATGTGGAGCTTTTAGATAATGATGGGATGAGCCACATTTTAAATGTGTTTCAAGCCAGCATAGAGCTGTTAGATAGTGATAAAATGACTTCATTTTAAATGTATATAAAGTATGATTAAAAATAAATAGATTGCTAGACAAAAGTTTATGAACTAGTCTAGAATAAGTAAAACTTTTTATTAATACTTATTTAATTAAAAAGATTACACTCAACTCAGACCAAGTATTTTTAATCAAGGCTAGGCTCAAGTTTAACCAAGACTTATATAATCTAACTTCTTTTCGTCCCTACTTTTAAGTCAACTTTTCTGATATAAAAAAAAATCCAATCTTTATGCAACGAATACAATTTGTTAGTGAATATGTGATCTGCGATATATTTGTGTCTCAAAATTGTCAGTGCAGCTAAATGGGACAAAAACGTAATTTTTATTGGATTTTGAGAAGAGGGTTCTTTAATTTTTTTTTAAAATTATATTGGTGATTAATGCTTGAGAACCCGAACCATTATTTATAAGATGGTCACAATTCTCAACATCAAAGAAAAAGATTTCCATGTAAAAATTTAATACAAAATAAGCTTGAATTTGTTTACCACAAGGATAAGTAAAATGATTAAAAAAAAAGGAAAGATACCCCACATATAATGGTTTAGTAATTGATACTCATACTCCTATTTGTTATAATTTGAAACACGAGTTTAACTCGAATAGTGCTTCTGCAATTTATTGTGTCGTTAATGAAAATCCTCAACTGGGAATTCGAGGGATTTAATTGGATAAATATGATTTATTGAATTTGGTCATGAACATGGTAAAGTACTAATTAGTTGTTTTTATTTAATTAAAAATATAATTATTGATTTGTTGTCAATTTGTCATCTATGGAGCTCTGGATATTCTACTGGGGTATTACTGTTTTGCAGCTCTGGAGTAAAAAAGTTACTTCATCCTTCATATCCATACCAAACAAGAAAATTTTAATTCATTAACTCTAGATAATCTGTTCAGAAAACATTTCGCACTTCCATTTTGAGGTATACCAAACAGAATCTAAAAGGATTGACTGCGTTACAACTGATTTTAACACAATTACTTAATCATTAAGTGCATGGCTGTATTTAGTTGGGAAAGCTCAAAAGTATTTATACTTTCAAAACAACAATTTCTTCTTTCTTCATTGAAATTCAAAATTGTGCATTGGAGTTTGCAAAAGTGATTTTGTAACTTTTACCCAAACATGACATAATAAAATTATAAACTAGAACTATAGACATTGAACAAATTCATTAAACTCATTATCATACTCGAGGAGGATACAATTCCCATAGCCCCACGGTTGTGTCTTCCGAAGCAGAGGCCATGAGTTTACAATCAGACGAATAAGTTACAGCATTGCACTGCAAGAAAAACATGTCAGAGAAAAATGTTAATTAAATTTAGAATTGTCACAATAAAATTGTGGTTTTCATGTCAATAATGATATCTTCAATTATATCTCGAGACTGCATCAGATATAGAAAACAGTGACTTACCGTGCCATGGTGATACTTTAAAATAGCTAAAGCATTTCCTTTGCGGTAATCATATATCCTCACCCTACCAATAACAGAACAGATGTTAAACAGCAGCATTTGTTTCAACGAACATAATAATGCTGTTGCCTTTGAACAAGGTTTCATGTTGTTCGAACTTGGTGTAATAAAAAAAAGAAAGAAAAAATTCTTGCTAAAAGGGTTAACTTCCACCATGATATAAAGTCTAACAAAATTGCCTCCCGTGAAGGAAATTAGTGTTATACCAAAAAATGGCACTTCATTGTGATTTAAACTAAAAACTTGTTACCAGAATACCAAGACCCTTCAATTCAATGGAGTTGAATTCATTTCAATTCCAGTTAATGACCCTTCAAAGCATTAATCATAATCAATCCTTATATATTAAAAGTTGAGTCTTCATTCTTGAGAGTAAGAACCCTCCTAATCTACTCTCTTAATGTGTCGCAAGACCTCTACGTCAAGTAAGAATACTGTATCAAATTAATTAACACAGATGACACGACTTGATTCACATAATTTATTTAAGTGGTTTTCTATTCAATTTCAAAAGTCTTTTCACTTTAATCTTTTTCTTATATAATAAAATAAAATTTTATTATTAACAATTCACAATGACAACTTCTATTGTATTTCTTTATTAAGATAAGTGATTTTGTCATAATTATTTAACATCGGGGACTTTGATCTCATTATTTTATTTTTAAATTTTACCTCAATTTTAAACTACTTGTGCATTGTATGAAAATTTTATTAGTTTATGCATAGAACCTGTTTGGATAAACTTATTCTTATGTACTCGTAAGATAATAAAATAAAAAAATAAAATTAGCTTTTTCATAAGCTAATTTATAAAAACTCTCTCATGTTAGTTTATCCAAAATTTTATTTTTAACTTATCCATAAGTTAATTTAACTTATGAGTGTTTACGGGAAATTTTATTCAAAGATGCCTATGGTAATTTCTTCAACCATTAGCATACAAAACATGTGCTGCCATATAGATAGGATAATGCAAGCCTAGAATATGAAGAGCAATTTATCATGAATTGTGATCAGCAAGTCACTAAAAAATGAAAATGAAATGGTTTTTTCTCTTACTTTTCTGAATAGGGGGAATTTTGATAAATAAAGACACGTTTCTATGCACATTTTGAAGGGTTAATGCATTTAAAAACCTGTGGTCCCAGCCAGCAGTTGCAACAATTTTTCCATCAGGTCGAATTGAGGTGCCTGAGATGCCTGGTCGCTCCAAACTGATTTCTTTCTTGATCACACATGTACCCTTCGGTCAACAAGACATATACAAGAAAAAAAATATAAATAAGCTGAAAAGGGGCGTAGAAAACATTAAGCTGAAGATTGAAAAGCCATCATAAGAAAATTTTCCGTAGAAAACAATCATGAAATACAATTAAGCAAACTGTCATATTCGACTAGCAGGATACTCTGTTGCTAGTCATACCAACCGAGTGCAACAGCAAATCCTTATTTATATATTATTCAAGACGTGTTAATACTAACTAGGTAGTTTCCTAACTGAATATATGTCGATCCCTGTTTATTCATGCAGATTCAACATATTTGAACGTGGAAAACAATCCCTAATCAACAGGAATGATTTAACATCTAAGTTGAAGCCAGTAGTCACCCATTTATCTTCATATCTGTAGACATTGACCAGTTTGTATGACTCATCCTTCGGATTGAAGTACAAAAATGTACACCTTATATTAATGAATTCGTTATATTTTTAGTGGCACACCAATTTAACCCATCTAACAAACAAATATTAGCACCTAACTGAAAGGGAAAGGGAGAAGAAAACCCAGTTGTTTTGGCATTGTTGTAGCATGGATACAAGGCAACCAGAGAGACAGAGAGAATCATACAAACAGGAAATAAACTGACTATTAACATGGACACTAACCCAAGGCAGAATCTACAGATTCTATTCATTACTAGAAGCATAACAGTTTTAGGAGTAAGAGATGTTTCAGTGAAAGAAGAAAATAAAAATGAATGGAGGTTACCGAAGAATGATCCAAGCTGTACATTACAATTTTGTCATCTGCAGCTCCTGAGATACCCCCTTTGCAAGATCCGTCAATACAGATGCTCAGAACTACAAAAGTGATCAGTTATTAACTAAATTTTATTAAAAAAATAAAAAGAAATCTTAGGAAGCTAAATTCCATACCCGGCTCAGAATGGAATTTTACAGAAGTTACTGGAACTCCGGGATTCCGTACATCCCACCAAAGCATGGAACCATCCTCATATCTTCATTATAATATAGGATGAGACAATAGTCAATACCTTAGAACCTCAGACTCGTATTTATATTAATACAAATTAGGTTAAGTACCCCTATTACAAGTACAAGCTGAAGACCACTAACAATAAGTTAAACAATCAAAGGAAAAAAAATCTAAGATAATCTTAAGATATGATATTCTTAATATTCTGCAACACTCCATCAAGCTGAAGTTTTGTTACAAGTAGCAAACAGGCAAACATAAGACAAAGAACGCTGGCCCTTTTTGCCAAAGAACTTAGGTAACTAGTGCCCTCCCTGAATGACAAAACCTTCAATTCAGTACAAAACTCAGCAACCTTCACTAGAAACTTGAGACAAATCCAAACATCCCAGAAAGACGAGAAGAAACTGCAACCTATTTTAGTAGGAAGTTATCATCAAGAGAAGAGGAACTCAGAACTCCATACATAGGATAAAGAAGATGAAGAAAGCGAATGCTGGACCACCTAATATTGAAGAAGAGAAACTAAGATGACTCGTTCTCTGCAACCTGTGACACCCTAGGTTACATTGTTCTAGCTGGATAAAACCACAAGAAACTAGGACAACTGCTCTTGGACCCATCAATACAGATGATTGTTAATAGTAGGGAATAAAGCCAAGTAGTTAGAGTTGGAAATGGGCAAAGTACTTAAATGTTAATAGTAGTTAGTTGCAAAAGTGATTTATGGATGAACTTAAATTAGAGCTGTCAAAATGGCCCAACCCAGCCCACTTAGTCTTGGCTCACGTGGGCCAAGGCCAAAAAGCAAAGGCATTCAAAAAACTTAAATCACAAATCTTCATCCTACTAACAAACCATAAACTTTAACAAGCCACACCAAATTTTCTGCCTAATAGTCACTTTGACTGCAAGCTGTCACAAATTTTTTTAACACCTACAATAACCTCCAAACAGAATGCACTGACATTACCCCATTGTTCTAGGCTTCTAGCCATACATGAACCACCTGAGACCACACAATCCCCAAATCAATACCATAACCCTCCAAAGCCTACAAGTACAAATATAACACCAAATTCACAGTGCTCAACACCAGAAACACAATCCCAACACACCACAGCATTCTTTCAAATCCTTGAAATCACCTAGTGTTAGGCCCAGTTCTGTGAAAATGTGGGGGAAACTCAAGGCCAGCTGAGTAATGGTCCAAACCAAATTACCAAAGTGCAAAATCTGGAAGGTACCCCATAAGAAATAAAAAAGGGCAGTGTGGGAAGTGAGTGGAAGAACTTGTTGATTTGGCTAGTGATGCTTAAATGGGCTATTCACACAAAAGAGACAGTTATCAGGCCAGGTGGTACAGAGAGAAGGGTAGTGTGGTTCTTTCCCAGTCTTTCAGTGTAGACTTGGGTAGTCTTTCAGTGTGGTTCTATAATCAAAGCACATTTTTAATCTCAGGAAGATGGCCAATATTAGAATCTACATGGGACACATGACTACTTAAAAAAAAGTCACAGACTTTATATTCTAACCTATAGCATGCATACTTCATCCAACGGTTAAGATTTGCTCCCCTCACTCATTAATGAGACACCCCTTTCACTTGATATGCTCTACATACACATACACTTGTGAGAGAGAGAGAGAGAGAGAGGGAGGAAAAGGAACAAGACTATACCCAGCCAAGACATTTAAAAATCCTTGTGATTCAGATGGTAAAAATAATTGAAGTGCCATGCACATCCCTGACATGAAACAGTTGCATTAATTCAGTAAAGGTATTTTTATAAATTATAAGCCATAAAATGTGGAAAAGAAAAAAAATAAGGGGGATGTTGAAGTGCATAAATATGAAAAAAAAATGTAGCAGCATGATAGCACCATGTAACCTGAGCAATGAGAATTTCAAATTTTGATGTTAGAAGTTGAATCTCAATATAGACCAGAAACAAATCTCTCTACCTTTGTTGAAACCACTTGAAGAGTTACTAGGATTGCTTGAAGGGAGTCGTACAAATTTTTCAGCTGACTTGAGATCCCAAATTTCAATCTTAAAAAATGATATAGCTTATGAGCATAGGGGTCCATAGTTTAGCAATGAAATATATTTAAAAAGATAAGGATAACTTCTACATTAGAAAGGCATTCCTACCTCAGAAGAGTTTTCCCCTGACAAAGCCACATATTGTAGCCCTTCATTATACACATTATCTGTGAATACAACGAGATTTCATCAATCTCACTCATCAAACATAAAGTATCTTTCAGTAAATAGAGTAAAATCATTTTAAGAACATAAAAGGAAACAAAATAGAACTGTAAGATGAGGAATCAGTCTATCGTGGCAGCATCTCCGAAGTGCAATTGTGTCTGCAGCCTTTTAAAAATAAGTTATAAGACTCGGAGAAGACCTTGTTAAAAAGGAAATTAGATAATGAAATTATTAAATTTCAAATTTCTATTATCCTCCACGCCAGCAAAAGTGTACTAAGTGCATGTTTGGTTGGGATTAATTTTGGAAAAATGATTGCTTTTTTCTTAAAGCTATTAAAAGAAGTGATTATTTCTCCAAAATAAGTTGAATCAAACACAATATAAGTCTGAAAATTCTAGGATGATGTCAAAGTCAAACCATATTATTTGATGTATATAAGAAAAACAATAATAGTAGCAGTAATAAATATGTTCAAATTCCTCCTCGCAAAGAGTTTTTTCCTAACTTCTCCAAATGTTCTGTAATTGGCAATAAATTTTCCATAAATAGCCAGGATATGCATGCTGATGCTTAGGGAATTAGGGTTGCAAAAGGCAGACACAACACTAATTAATCATAAAATTCTATCATTCCAAAAACACCATGCAAACACCATGCATACCTAATCCTTTATTTTTAAGTTAGTATTGAAATCATCACATTTCATTGATGCCATGTTATTCTAATATTATAAAAAATAGAGGGAACTCTACATCCAGAATGGTAAAACTGTCACAAGTTTCAAAACTTCTTAAACATCAATTATAGACTAGAACTTAGAAACCTTCAAAACTTTCAGCACAACTTTGATTGGTAAAAGCCTCTTCTCTTTTAACCTCCAGAATTTCTCTATTAGACATTCCTCCTAGCTCTGTTCTATAGCAATCTTCTGATTTTTTCCCTTCTTTCGACCAATCGAAATGATTCTTCACTGTGGAAAACTTGCAAAAGTGGTAAGTGTTTGTCTTGATTGTAAGTGATGGAATCCTGGGTTTGGGGGTGCAGGTCAACAGAAAGTGAGATGATAATAAGAACATCCATGTAGCTTGTATCACAAAAACACAAGCTATCCCTCTAAAACTAAAAAAGGATGAGACGTTTGTAAAAATTGAAGCAAATACAGATGTGTACCTGGACAAACCAGCATCATCAAACTCCCAAACTTTTACGGTTCCATCCCTACCCTGGCTACATGCATACAGAATCTAAATGAATATCAATAAGGCAAAGATATACTAAGATACTAAAATAGAAAGAACGAGGATCAGGTAGAAAGGATGCACCTGATAAATTTATTGGTTCCGAGTGAAGAACTACTGGCAACAGCAACAATACCATGTGCGGCACTATGTAACCTGCAGTATAAAATTAATTTGCATCATGGGTCATAATTTCTGAAAGTCAATTATATTCTTCACAAATATGAATGACAAAAAAATGTAGAACTAAGCACCATGCAGATGATACCGTCCGATGCTGAAGGGTATCCCAAATTCGCACTTCACCATCAGAAGAACTGCAAGCAAGAAGAGCATGAAGTGACTCAATATTAAGTGAAACTAATTGTACATGCAACCAACTAAATCAGGGAGTTTCTATGGTACGTTGATGGGCATGGTATCCAGGGCAAGTTGGCAAACATTTATTAGATGCAGCTTTTCATGTTAGTGTTAAAAATTCTTATAAAAATAACTAGCAGCCAATGAAATGCTTGATGGATACCAATCTACCATACCCAGGAAAAAAAGATGTGAAACAGAGTATTGCCCATAAAACCAGATAGGACAGAAACATTTGCAGTGAATACCCGGAGAATAATATCGGCTTAAAGGGATGGAAAGAAATGTCTGTGACTGAAGCTCGATGGCCTCGTAGCACTGCCACAGGATCAGGTGGTGGTCTTCTGCTCATTCTTTGTTCTTCTTTATGTTCCACTTGGAACTGAACTGGGCAAAATAGGCTTTCAAGCCCACATATATTGACTTGTCAAGTCAAAATTTTTAATTTCCTTTTTAGACTGTTTTAAATTGGGACTTGATAGGATTCATATACTCTCATCTTCCTTCGTTCTTTGCTCTTTCAATGTGGCAACTCATGAACATCTCCCTCCTGGTACTCATTGAGTCGTAATCAATGTTTTAAATTCCATTTTACAAGTACAAAGTACAAACTACAAGTAAATAGATATAATCTTCGTTCTTTACATTCAAAACACAAACCCACGAGTTCAAAATAGATATAATAAACACAAGCTGGATTAATTTTTCTTCCCCTACTATTCTTTTTGGGAGATGAACTTTGAGCAGATGCAACTATTGGCATTTTAGCAGAAGATTACATTTAATTCTTTGAGCTTCTCATATCAAAAGAAAATTCTTTGAGCAAAATAAACAACAAGACAAGAATAAGATGGCAATTAGCATCCGGGCATAATAACTCCAAATTCTAAAATCAAATTAGTTTTTCTTAGTCCTAGAGCTGAAACGTATCCAAAATGATGCTTGACACCCTTGGAACATGAATGATAAAGCATCATCATGATAGCATTTTTATTGATATATATTAATCCTTGAAGAACCACACCGACAGAAAACATAAAAACTTCAATTATCACCTCATGCCAACCCACAAGATTGCAAACAAAGAACTGTGTTCAAAACATGAATTTGCAATTCTCCAAAGAAGGAAAAAAAAACTCATGCATATACCTGGTTGGAAAGTTGGGGATTGGAAGAAACAGAGAATAAAACGACCAAAACGGAGTGTTTTCAATACTAAAATTAAATGCTGCAACTGGTAACTGAAATTGCTGCAACAAGTTACGAAATCAACGAACAACAGACCCACGAAATTGAACTCAAACAGTCATACAAATTAAGCAGCGAACTCGTACTTGAACGTGGGAACAACGCAGCACTGAAGAGAAATGGGAATGGAGGAAAATGGGCAGGTAGAACCATCAATATGGGCCAGCCCAATCTACTCAACGCTTGTAATGTGAGACACAACCTAAAAGCCCACAAGGTCATGTGGGTTGGGGGCGGATATTAAGCCCTGTGCATTAACAATTAGTTTGTGTATATGAATGCCAACTACCAACAATGATAACTATTGACATAAAAGGTTTACATTACCAATCTTCATATCCAAATTATTATTTACTGAGATTTATTAAAAATTATAATTTTTTAAAATCTTATTATTTATTTAATTATTTTTTTAAAATTATTTTTTTTAAATTATTATTTTTAATGTGTTAGAATTAATGTGTTAAAAAGTGTATTATTTATAACACAAACGTAATTAAAAAAATCAATGTATATTAAAAAATAAAAATATATAATTATTTAAATATACATTACATTATTTAAACATTTTATATATTTTTTATTTTAATAATCTATACAAACAAATGATATTTCTTTTTGTTAAATTCAAATCAATGATGTGTTACATAATTTTATAAATTATTTAATTATTTAATGAAATTTTAAGTTGAGAGATTTAATGTAAATAATATTTTAATTTTAACCCTTATTTAAATTTAAGAGTTGAGATTAATCATACTCTTTTATTTATATATATATATATATATATATATATAAAAAAAGAATAGTTATATCAAACGAGATCTATCTTATAAATTATTTATTCAATAAATGTATTTTTTAAAATCAATGAAATTTTTTTTCTTATGTATTTTAATTTTTTTTATTTCCATATTAAATTACATTTTTATTAATACTTAAAATATATTTGTTTCACATTATAACATATTTATCAAAAATAAAAATATAATTTATATATTTAATTATTATAAATTTTAATTATATAGAATACATATTTATTTGGCTAAAATATTCGTTACAAGTGAATATAATTATCTAACTTCATGAAACTTTAATTTCTGATTTTTATTCACATTCTTCCTCGTTTAACTATCTCACTTTCTTTTGAAAGTACTGCAGTATCTTGTTATGGATTTTACTTTTCGATTTTTTTTCTTTCCTCCTTCAAAATCTCTTCATATAAATTAAAATTAATAATTTTTATGCAAAAATGACACTTTATATTTATTTCTATTTTTCATGATCGCTATTATTTAAAAATTTATATTCTTTAAAAAAACTATGTTGTTCTTATTTCAATTTATTTCCTCATCTTATGTATTTTTTATCTATTTTCACTATCTCTTTTCAAAATTTACATTTTATCAATTTTCAGTGTCTCTTTTCAAAATTTACAATATATATTTTTTGTAGACATTGTTTATTTTCATCTATTTTTATATTTCAAATAATTGATATCAATCTTATTGATGAACTGATCAAATTAACCAAAGTTAGTCTTAGTCATTGTATATTAAACATAAACATAAGCTTCTGTAACAATTGAATGATAATAAAAAGTCACAACCAATATGGTTGCTACTTGGACTAAAAAACAAATGTAATTCCTCTTAGACAATGTAATATATTAACATATTTACTATTTATATTATCAACAATCGCTTGAATCTTAAAGTTGTTTTTCAAACCAATCATAGATTTTATTGACTTTTTAGATGGCTTGTAAAAATAAGATAGTAAAATTTTTTTATATCATTTGATTTTGGTCTTACAATTATGGTTGCTTTATTATGAATTTTTTTTCTTCGTGATTTAATCTTTTTAATTAATAATGAGACTGCAATTTAAAAGATGAAGTAAAGGTTTTTAATAGTGAGTCTTTTTAAAAAAATTCACCCAAATAGTTTTGTGGAAAAGGAAGTATATAAAAATCTTTCAGTTTATGAGAGATGCTCTTTTTTTGGATATGATATTACATTTTTTTTTTTAAATTGACCTTTTTTCTTAGTTGGACAATACATGACATTTATTATTATTATTATTGTTAAATTGCTTTAAAATTTTGTTAACTATATTTTTTTTACGTAACATGTGTTAATACTCAATTAAATTATTTATTTCACTTTATCTTTCTCTTATCAATATACATTTAGGTTTTGTAATTGATTCACCTTAATGGTGTATCTCTTAAACATAGGTTTATTAGTGTCTTGAAAGTGAAAAAAATTATTTTTCTTATATACAAGAATATTAACTAAATAATATTTGATGGAATCGTGCAAAATTAAATAATAAAGTAGAAAATATAACTAATTACCAAAAACATTTTGAATTTGGAGATGAATATTTAGAATTTAGACATTACTATCATCCTCTCAACATGTCTTTATTTATATATAATTTTTGAAATTTTATAATTATAAAATAAGTTATTATTGTTGATATTTATTTTAAAATGGTTTTTAATACAAATTTATTATTGATTTAACTCCTTACATTATCAAATTTGAAACATATATGACTACTTTTTTAACACTAGCATTTGATTTTAATACATATTTAAGTTTGAAAATGATTTACTAATATTTTTATAATAATTTATTTTAATAGTAAAATTTAAATATTAAATTTAACACGTGGAAAAGAAATAAAAAGCCAATTACTAATAAATCCACCAGAATTCACAACAATGAATGAATGTGCATATATATATTTGCAAGCAAAACTATAAGAAGGTGATAGGAATGTTCATGTTGGGATAAGATTTTCTATTCACGGATCTGGTATTCGTGTCTAAGGCGAGCGGGTAGCCGCCACCATGTATGCGCGTCACTGCTCGCGTAAGCAGTTTTCCCTGGAATTTGTCTCCATAATTCGTTACATTGTTACAAAGTGTTTCCTTGCCTTCTCATATAAATTTAAACTCTTTTCATTTTATTTTTATATATCATATCAATATCAATCGACGAGTGCGATTATAATTCAATTGGTTGATTCCGTCCGTGTTGGTCTTTTAAGCTTCTCGTTTTGGTATTGCGTGTTCCCTAATCTACCATTAATAAGTTCATCAACGAATTAATTTTGAAGGAGTAGCGCCGGAGATTGATAATTATGGCCAAAGAGATAAACAAGAACGACGTCGGATCAACGTCAAAAACGACGAGAAGCTTCAGGTTCTGGCCTCGTTGGATTCCCTCGTCCATCAATCACATAATCGCCGCCGAGAAGCGCCTTCTTTCCATTGTCAAGTAAATAATTCGAAAATCTAAATTCCAATTCCCTCTTTGACTCTTCGATGACCTAAACTTCAAATTTCTTCGGGGATTGATTGATTGACTGTTATTAATATTGGAAGTAGTTTGTTATATGAAATTTTTATGTGCGATTGGCTATTAATTTATAATGGTTATTGATTGCGTGGGTTTGGCAGGACTGGTTATGTTCAAGAGCATGTTAATATAGGGTCTGGTCCTCCTGGCTCCAAAGTGAGATGGTTCCGTTCATCCAGCAACGAGCCTCGGTTTATTAACACCGTTACATTTGACAGTAAACGTGATTCTCCTACGCTTGTGATGATTCATGGTTATGCTGCTTCCCAGGGGTTTTTCTTCCGCAATTTCGATGCGCTTGCCTCTCGTTTTAGAGTCATTGCTGTTGATCAACTTGGGTCAGTTAGCTACGCTTGTTGTCTAAATGAATTGAGTTATTAAGTTTTGTTTAGATAAACTTTTTATAAATACGAAAATAAAAAAATAAAATAAATTAAGTTTCTTTCATAAATTAAAATTAACTAATGCACCCCATTTTGATTTTAATTTATGGAAAATTTTCAATTCATTTTACTTTATTTTTTATAAGTACTTATAGAGAAGTTTATTAAAAAGAGTATAAAATTAAATTACTTTCCATTTTGTCATGGGAAAAGACAAGTGAATTAGATAGAACATAAAAAATGTTAGTGCTTAATTTGCAGATGGGGTTATATATATTTTGCCTTGCACATATAATCATGTATTTTCCTCACTCCACTTCAAAACATATTTGCAGTTGGGGTGGATCAAGCAGACCTGATTTCACGTGCAAAAGCACTGAAGGTTAGTTAAGAATTATGTTTAAGAATGCAATTATACAGTTGATTTGGAATTGGAATTGTAGTTTTACTCTGTTGCTTAACTTGGAAGTCGTTAATGTGGCAACTACTTATAAATCGTAATAATTTGTTGATCCTGCAGAAACTGAGGCGTGGTTCATTGATTCTTTTGAGGAATGGAGAAAAGCCAAAAACTTGAGCAATTTTATACTGCTTGGACATTCTTTTGGTGGTTATGTTGCTTCCAAATATGCGCTCAAGGTGAATCTCTTCCCACATTGCACTAAAATGCTAAATACTGTAGCTTCTTTATTTTCTTTTATAAATAGCTCTGATGTCTATTTCAATCATTTTAATATAGCACCCTGAGCACGTACAACACTTGATTTTGGTTGGATCTGCTGGATTTTCATCAGAATCAGATGCAAAGGCTGAGTGGGTCACAAGGTTTCAAGCAACATGGAAGGGAGCAGTTCTGAATCATCTATGGGAATCTAATTTTACACCTCAAAAACTTGTCAGGTAAAACTGCTCTGTCTCATTTCTGTTTTCATGTGTTAGTACATCAGGTGAAACATTCTTTTCAATGCTTGTACTGAGGCTTTGATGAAGGTTCATAGTAAAATATAGAGTTTTTATTTTTATTTCAGTTATAGTGCCTGCCTTGGTGTATCACATGCTTGCTTAATATTTTGGTAGAGTTTTCTACTATCTCAAACTCGTTGGCTTCTGAAAGACTGTTTGATTACTGTCTGTCTGCATCTGATTATTGGACTGGCATATTTGTGGTGGCAAGTAGATGTATATAGTCACCCTCACCAAAAATCTTAAAATTTGAATATGTTGATATTGAGATGAAAGGTTGCACTTGATGATAATGTAATTCATTTCGTTGTGTTCAGGTTAATATTGTCTGACTCACTTCCTTTAATATCGATTATAATTTTATTGTCATTGAAGTAGACTAGTATATTGACTTGTGTTGACATGATCTATGGGTTCTGTATGTTATTGCTAACTCTAAATCACGGGATGGAATTGTTTGGGAAGAATTTTTATCTTCTATGTAGTTTACTGGCATAGGGGGCTTGTTGCTTGAGTTGCAAACCATTTGCCATTGATAGCAATCAAATAATATATAGGATGGATGGTTGGTAGGTTGTGATGAAGAGGGTTTGGTTCTACTTGAAGGAAGAAGTTTGTAATCTCTATATACTACGTCTAACATTCAATTTATAAATCAAGCAATATGGGTTAACTTAAATGCGCTAGTTTTCTTTGCCACTTGGTGTACAAGAATTGATAATTCCACGGAATAGGAATGGAATTGGAATAGAATGAAATTATTTAAAATGGAATGATAATTCCTTATATACAATTTGTTTGCTTTTGAAATGAATTAACTTTCCGAGCCATTCAATATTTAGTCCATACCAATGCAGGATTGAATACCCAAATGACATACAAACCCTTACTAGAAAAAAAGGAAAGAGGATTAACTCTTCTCATGTATAATGTTTAATTTAAAAAAAAACAAAACTCAATAACAAAATGATGTTGCCAGAAAAGAGTAAATATTTTTTTTATAGAAAAATGATTGAGTATATGCACATGTTTTGCATAAAATGCTTCATTCATTTTTTATGACATTTTCTTGATAAAACTTTGGATCACAATTGCATTCCTACGTTGTTATAGTGTTTTTATTTTTCACTTATTTACATAATTATTATTCTTTAAAGATTTTACATAAATATTTAAAATTAATTTAATACGTGGAAGGTAGGTTAAACATAAATAAGATTTTATAAAAGATAACTTCAATAAAGGGCAATAATTGTCATTCTTGAAAATAAATGAGGGTATGTTAAGAAAATGAAATTAAATTTCATTCCACGAAGCATGGAATCACCAATTCCATCTCTTTGGGAGGGAATGGCGATTCATAGTTCTTTGGAATGAGGCATCTGCTGTTTTTTGTCAGCAAACATGAGAATGGACATTCCATAGAATAAAAGCATGCAATGGAATAATCATTTATAGTACCAAACATACTGTTAGTTGTTGTTATGTTGAACATTTGATTTGATTTTTTTATGTTGTCTTTGTTTAATATTTTTCTTATATATATATATATATATATTTGTGGCAGAGGTTTAGGTCCTTGGGGTCCCAACGTAGTCCGCAGGTATACGAGTGCTAGGTTTGGTACACATTCAACTGGGGAAATACTGACTGAAAAGGAATCGACATTGCTGACAGGTATTGCAAGATAACACATTGATATATGGTATATATGTAATAGTACATTCTAATTTTAGTCTTTCTGTCTATTAAAGATTATGTTTACCACACATTGGCGGCCAAAGCTAGTGGGGAGCTGTGCTTAAAATATATTTTTTCATTTGGAGCATTTGCTAGGAGGCCCCTTCTTCTCAGGTTTGGTGATCATTCTCTTCCTATTGTTAAATTGCAATTTGTCTTCAACTGATTAGTTGTCATCCTACGAAAATGCATTTAGATTTCAGATGTAGTGTCTTCTGGAATCTGGAGTTGTTCAACAATCACATGTCATAATTAGAAATAATTGTATTTATGATACAAAATCAGCATATACAGCACACTGCTTCCTGAGGCATGTTTTTGGTTAAAAAAACACTAGTTTGGTGGTTAAAAAACACTGCTTCTCGAGACATCTTGAAGTCAGTTTGGTCCAAGGATGGGTGGAACTCCTGCTAGAAAAATGTTTTGAAATTTCTGTTTTAGTGATTTTTTTAGTATTGTTTTGTTTTGTTGATACAAAGATGGTAGAGGTTTGGATCTATAACCTCATTCAAACTACCTATGCCCCTCACCCCTAGCCTTCTCCTAGTGGCTTAATTGTTCTTGTTTGTGTGTAGTCAAATACTATCTCTTGACATGATTTGAAATTATTAGATAAAAACAATACCATAGACTTTGTTTACGAATGAAAAAGTAGCTGCTGCTGGCGATGTCAAAACTGCATCTGATATCCTATCCTGTATCATCAAGCAAACCGTATATGCATTTTGAGAGGAACAGAGAAAAAAAAGAGGAGTGGAAAACAAAGATTTTTTTTATTGACATTGTCTAACTGTCGCACATTGCTTCAATATGCTTCGTGAAGGAGTAGACCTTGGTTTTGTAGTGTGGTTTATTTCTGATTGATGAATATTGAAGCTAGTTGTGTAGGGAGAGGCATACTTGGAAATGTAAGAACTAGCATTCAGCCCCCCTCAAAAAAAAAAAAAAATACAAAAAACCCCTAAAATATTTGTTCATAAAGAGACCATGAGGCAAACTGAAACTTTCTTTGCTTTGCAGATTTTAGATAAATATCCAAAATTCTAATGTTAATGCCATATATGGGCTTTAGTCACTATTCTTGACTATGTGTGTAGTAATGTTTTATCCTCCATCACTCCGGTGTTGCAGTGCCTCCGAGTGGAAGGTGCCCACCACTTTCATATATGGTTACCAAGACTGGATGAATTATCAAGGTGCCGAAGAAGCTCGATTGCATATGAAGGTTCCATGCGAAATCATCAGAATTCCTCGGGTATATCTTCGTCCATATCCCCTAACACGAGTTATTTTTAATATAATTAGAACTAAAAAAAATAGTTACTTGTTGCAGGCCGGGCACTTTGTGTTCATTGACAGCCCAGCTGCCTTCCATTCAGCTATTTTTTATGCTTGTCGAAGGTTTCTTACACCTGATCCAGACAATCAATCTCTTCCTGAAGGGCTAACCTCTGTGTAGGTTAGGTCTTAATTTTGTGCTAATCCTGTCTATATTATTTTTTTATTTTTTACTAATGTCTTGTTTTAGTAAAGTAGATTTTACTGGAAATATTTGTAATAGCAATTTCAACAAAAAAAAAAAAAACGATTTATAGGAGAAATTTCATTGCTGCAATTTGTTCTGATTAAAGCCTGTTGCGCATGTGATAAATTTATGTCGTGAAGGCAAATTTAGGACTTATTGTAATATGAGAAAATGTCTGTGACGAGCGTGATTTATTGGACGACCCTCACAGGAGTTGCTCACTTGCTGGTTAATAGAGTATGTCACAACTTTTTAGCTTTTCCCTCCAACTCTCGTTGCATTGAAATGTCCCAATCAAGAAAGAAATGGGTACACTGCAGCAATGCTTTCAGGTATGAAAACAACTATACACGAGTTTAAGCAGTCACTGAGCAATTTGAGTTTAACCAGTAGGTAAATGGATATATTATAAACTTCCACTCACATCACAACTCCCAACCATTAAAAAAACAATGAGACCTGTACTTTTCACTCCCGTGGACTGTCATTGAAGGGAAAAATGAAAACGACCCGTCGTTTACTGCACTAAATACGCCGAATGACTGAATCTGCGAAATGCAGAATGGCATGAGCTATTAAATTCCGGGTTTTTGGTTGTGGGCCATTAGACGTTGGAACTATCTTACAACTTCAAATTAATTCATAGGGATACATTAACGCAGGCTTTTGTTTTCGGCCATGCAATGCAATGCAACCCTATACCATCGTATTTATTTTATCACACAAACAACATAACATCTTCTCGTCTGTTCCAATTCAACTGTCAGTGCCTGGAAATTGGATTCCTTTTTATTGTCATACTGGGACCCATCACATACATAACATTTTTCGTGCCAATATATAATTGCTTCACAAAATTATTAAATTAGTGCGGGTGCGACAACGCACTAGGGTCCACGTTCAGCTCAAAATACTCATGCCCTTATCAAAATCAAACGTAGTCTGTTAGTCTATTTTTCACCAAGATATAAAATGATGGCGACGTTAAAAATGTAATCCTTTTGGGGCTTTACCCGTGGACCTCACTTCTCACCATCAAAGAGTTGAATTCCACCTAAAGAGAGATTCACCTTGTATTTTAGTGGTTTCTTTCTGGGTTTCTTCTCAACGGAAGATATACTTGAAAAGATAAAAATATAATTACTTCCTTGTTTACAAATATTAGTAATTGAAAATAATAAGCTACATGTACATATATAATAAACTATAAAATCATTTTAAAAAAGTACATGTTATGATAACATAATAATATACTAAATAGTTTAATAGACTTTTTGATAATTATTGGGTCTCTGTTTAGTCCGAGTAATAACTCCATCATCTTTTGGGTCAAATGGTACTATTGAAATTATGATTTAATATTGGAAGGCAATGAAATCGCTATGGGGAGAGACTCGAAAATGAACCATTCAGTCCCAGTAACAGTCTTGCTTCAAGCATGTTTGTGTGGGTCGCTTCTAAATCATTGGTATCGGAGGTGGCGCGAGTCAAATGCTCAAAAACAAACTTCACAGATAAGTGTTTGTGGTATTGGTCCGCTCGGATAAAAAATCACGAAAAACATAATTCCTAACCGTTGTATGTGCTGTTCTGAGTCTTCTGACCTCTAACTCGTTATTTCATTAAAAATATATTACAGAAGATTCAAAACTCAGAAATAAAATCTTTGCACTTATGTTGCCTTATTTATAACAAAAAAAAAATCCTCCACCAACCCTTTTCGTTTTCTATTAAAATAAATTCTATTAGGAATCATGTTGTGCTGTGAACCTTTTCTATTATTATAAAAGAAAATCCTAGAATCAATGGAAAAATCCGAAACCCGACAAATTCAGACGTCCCATTCCCCCTTTTTCGATGCATTTGTCTGATCCATTCCAAGCTCCATGTATAATAACGGTAACTTTTTGGGATGTTCCTGACTTGACACGTGGACAATGTGCGAGTGGCATGATGGAGCTCCTTTCCTCCTTTTGGCGGGAATCATTTGGTCGTTCGTGGTCTCGCACACTTAATTTCGGACGCAATTTGACCATCTGAAAACGGCGCCGTTGGGTCAAACTTCAAAGCCACACTAAGTCTTCTTTGGGCGCAGCAGCATAGGACCATTTATAATAATAAAAAAAAAAAACATGGACCCCTCAAAAAAAAAAAATTGATAATTTAATATAATTCGGTAGAAATACAAAACAATTTTTTATACAAAACAAAAGTGAACATGAACAATCAACCTGAAGAGATTTTTTTTTCCTAAAAAAAATCAAGCAGGGGAAGGTAGTGTGGTGGGATCAGCTGATGATGGAATTTCCGGTCCGACCCGGCAACCTTGGAGCATGAAAACAACATCAGACATAGATGGTCGATCAAGAGGATCCGTGGCTGTGCATAGGAGACCAACTTTGACACCCAACAAAAACTCTTCCCATTCCGAAGACTCAGGGTCAAGCTCAAGCAACCCTGGCTCCAACAATTCCGTGACTTGTCCCCTTTGTAACTGCCTCTTCACCCACTTCACTATGTCCTCATCCTCCGTGAACATCACCGGTTTCTTCCCCGTTAGGATCTCCAACAACACAATCCCAAAGCTGAACACATCACCCTCCTTAGTAGCCACCCCACTCGATACAGCTTCCGGCGACACATACCCTAAGGACCCAACTGGGGTCGAAGACGACGATGCTTCTGTTGGTCCAGCTATTGTGAACCTTTCCAACCCAAATTCAGACAAATGGGCCTCAAAATCAGCGTCAAAAAGAACATTATGAGGCTTGACGTCAGCATGAACTATTGGGACCGAGTGCAAGAAAGCTAGACCGCGAGCAATGCCTAGTGCAATGAGATGACGCATTGGCCAATTGAGGACGTGGCCATCTTGCTGAGACGCCTCCTGAAGAAGCGTACCTAAGTTTCCATTGGGCATGTAGTCATAGACAAGAAGTCTCATATCGGGTGGAGCAGCATAGTAACCACGGAGAACTGTTAAGTTCCTATGCTTCACTTTGCCTAGTGATTCCGCTTCCTTGCGGAAAGTAGCCTCGTCTATGAAGCCATCCATAAAGCGACGAATGGAGAGAACCATTCCGTCCTGGAAGGAGGCTTTGAACACCAGCCCGTATCTTCCCCTGCTCAACACGTTCTCTTCATCGAAGTTTCTCGTCGCTTCCAATGTCTCCGCATATGTTATCTTGTTGTTGAACATCACCAGCTTTGGCCCTCCATTTTCCCCGCTCCCTCTACTACCTCTCTCTCCTCCTACACTTGTTGACGGGCTTCGCTTCTTCTCACCCGTTACTCCTTCTCGAAGCTTCTTCCTCCACCTCAACAGGCTGTATACATAGCCGCAACAACACAACGCCAATACGCATAAACCCGCCACCGCCACCCCTATAAATATTATTAGCCTTCTCCTCTTTCTCCTTCTCACCTTTTCACATTCTCTGTGCAAGGGCTTCCCGCATAAACCTTGGTTCATTGCAAACACCCAAGGGTCGTTGAATCTAGCACCAACCTTGTAAGGAATCTCACCCTCCAGATTATTACTAGACACGTTTAAATACTCCAAACCGTAAATGCTTGATAGTTCAACCGGAATTTCCCCGTTCAATAGATTTGAAGAAAGGTCCAACACGGTTAACTTGGATAACTTTGACAAGGAACCTGGTATATGACCCGTGAAGCGATTACCATCCAAAAAGAGTGAACTCAATGCAGAACACTTTGATATTTCATCTGGGATATCACCTTTTAATCGATTATTTCCCAAATTAAGCTCCTTTAAACGAGAGAGCCGAGAGATATCAGGCGGAACGTTACCCTCCAGAGAATTTAACTGCAGCTGCAAAACCTCAAGTTGCGAACAACCACCAATCTCGGGAGGTATTTCACCAGAAACACCATTGTGAGACAAAGAGAGAACGGTCAAGGAACCAAGAAACCCATAAGTTATTGGAATGCGACCAACAAATTTATTTGATGTGAGATTAAGATAACACAAACTAACTATGCTGCTGAAACCCTCGGGAACATCACCGGTCAAACGATTCTCTTGAAGCGCCACAAATTGCAGACTGGGTAACCCAAAAACCTCGACGGGCAACTCACCCGAGAGGTTCTGCTTGCTCAAATCCAACACGGTTAGCCTCATCAAACTCCCCAACGAAGCAGGAACCCTTCCCGAAAACCCACACTGACTCAAATTAAGAAGCTGCAAACCCGTCAGGTCCCCAATATTAGCCCAAACTTGACCCGAAAATTTGTTGTTGCTTAGATTCAAAGCACTCACGTTCCCCAATTGCATGATCTCCTTAGGCACCACGCCGGTTAACTTATTATCACTCAAATTCAGAGTCTCAAGTGCAGAAAGAGTCCCATAACTAGAAGGTACCGAACCGGTAAAAAGGTTACCGGCAAGAGACAACTCCTTAAGGTTTCTCAGTTCCCCGAGAAAGGAAGGAATTAACCCACTGAACCGGTTCCCCTGAATATCAAGAACCTTTAACAACCTACAATTCACAATGGTACTCGGAACTCCACCGGATAACAAATTATTGGCAACTCTTAACTCTTCTAACGCTAAAAGGTTCCCGATATTCACAGGCAGGGGACCCGAAAAGAAGTTTCCAGAAAGATCGAGAGCCTTCAACGACGTTGCGTGGGTCAACCACGAGGGAAAAGGCGCGTGAACCATGCGATTCTCTTTGACATCCAAAACCTCCAAAACGCTGTCGCATTCCCCACTTTGCGGCGTGGAAAATCCCGTGAAGGAATTAAAACCGAGCTTCGCGCTTCGCAGGTTGGCGTTGCAAAACGTAGACGCGGGGACCGAACCAGAAAAACGATTCCGCGAGAGCGACAGCACTTGAAGCTTCGGCATGGTTCCCAGGGTGGTGGGAAGAAGTCCGGTGAGGGCGTTATCCTCGGCGGTGAGGTGCACCAGAGAGGAACAGTTCGCGAGCGCAGAAGGTAGGGTTCCGTGAATGTTATTCGAGTCTAACCACAGATACTCAAGGTTTTGCAGCGTTCCTACGGAGGCCGGTATTCCACCGGAGAAGGCGTTGTAGGAGAGGTTGATGAGGCGGAGCTGAGATTTGGAGGAGAAGTTGGACGGAATGTCGCCGGAGAAGGCGTTGGAAGAGAGGTCGAGGTAGCGGAGGGAGGCGGAGAGGAGGGAGGGGACATTACCGGAGAGGAGGTTGCGGGCGAGGTTGAGGATTTGGAGGTTGGTAAGGTGGAGGAGCGGCGGAGGGAGGCGGCCGGAGAGGTTGTTGTTGTGGAGGTAGAGGGCGCGGAGGAAGAGGCATTGAGCGAGGGAGGGAGGGATGGAGCCGTTGAGGTTGTTGGAGTGGAGGCTGAGTTTGCGGAGTTGGATAAGGTTTGAGAGGGAATCAGTGAGTTGACCCCCGAGTTGGAGACGCGGTAGCCGGAGTTGGTGAACTCGGTTGTTGTAACAGACAATGCCCCGCCAGTCGCACGGTGCTGACGGCGTAGAAGGATCCCAACCGTCCAAGGAAGCCATAGGGTCGTGGAGGTTGCTCTTGAATAACGTTAAGGCTTGAATCTCTAAGATGGTGGTGTTCTGGGCACTTGCACTTGTTAAGGTGGCCAAGTATGCCACTAGCGCCAAGCTGAAGAATATAACCGTTGTTGCCATAGTTGGTGATGTTGAGAGGTGAAAGTGGGTTTATTATAGCTTCTGGGATGGGATGGGATGTTTGTACGTAGTTAGAAAATAGAGAGGAGCGTTTGGTAGCAAGGCATTGTTCCCCGCAATGACAAGGGTTGTGCTTTTCCTCGTTCTCCCTGTTCCCTAAATTGTTTGAACCCTTTTCTTAACCTTTTTTTATTTTATATTTTATGTTATGTACAACACTTGGAATAGGAAGAAAGGGCCTCTTGCTTTTGGAATCTTGACATCATTCAAGTCTGGTCTTTGTGGTCCACACTCTCTATGTTACTCTTTCTTAGCTGTTTTTCTGCACTTCACCTCCCCTATTGCTTCCCTTCTTTTTTTTACTTATTCAACAAGAAATTCCTACCCACTTCACTGCGGATGAAAATTCTAAGCACAATTACCTGTACTAGTGTCATATTTATTTATTTAAGGCTCAAACTTACCTGCATATTATAAATATTGTTAATGTTATTTTTTTAATTAAAATTCAAGTTTGATATAAATAACACCTACCATATAAGTTTTATCCTTTCTTTGATGGAAATAAAGTTGAGGCTTTACCTATAAAATGAATGAGAATAAATACAAATGTGGTACTATAATATAAATTTGTCTCACACTTTTATTTATATATAATATTAAAAGCATAAGTTTTAGTGAATATTGATATTGATTTAATTTAAAAAATAAAGATATTACAATCAATACAAACATAAATAAAAATTTAATTTATATGCAATATATATATATATTAAATAGGAATTCATTGTACCACCCCATTATATTAATGAATTATATGTGTTGAAATAGTTAATTTTTATTACACGTATATGTAAAAAAATCATTAACAATTTATATAAATTAGATTCTAAAAATAATCCACATTTCACTAAAATATTAAATTATATCAAAAGATTATATTTTTTTAAAAATATATGCATTGTTTCTAAAATATTATAGAAATACTTGTAAGTATTATTATTATTGAACATGTTTTTTTAAATAAAATTTATTTAAAATTTATTTTGATATTAACTATGTTAACTAATAGATTGAATGATCATCTATACCTATCTATATATGTGTGTGAAACATTAGAAAAACCTAATTATAAAACTCTGATAGATAGTTTCATAATTGGTAAAAAAAAAAAGCCTATACAAATGATATCAAATAAAGAATATTAACGTAGATGTTATAAATTTAAGGTCTGAATTTTTAAGGTAAGAAGATTTCTTATTGTATTCTATAAAAAAATCTTATTATATTCCTTTTCTAAATATTTTAGTAGATATCACAAATATTATTCACTCTCCCTCCAATTCCAATGCCGTTGTATTATTAGTTATTTATAATTTTCGTTTATATTATTATTTTTTATCAAATTTTAGCTTCTATTTTTTATATAAGATTTTCCTAATCCATCTCAGGTACTTACACTTTCATATTATCTTCTTTTCAAGTTTTTTAATTTTCTTCTTTAAAAAAAATATAAATTGCCTATAGTTTTACTTGGTCATTTGAATTAATTATGTACATCTAATTTGTTTTTAAAATATTAATTTTATTTTGTATTTTTAAAATCTTATTTAAATTAACAAATTTCTGTACAATACAGGAGATACTTTTTACGTATATTTTTATATTAATAATAAGAGAAATTAAAAGTTAAAAGTTAATGATAAATATATATTCTATTTTTAATTAATGTATACTGTTTACCCAAAGTTTCAATTGTTCATGATCATTTTATTAAATTTCAAACATATGAAATGTTATTAAATATTGTTTTATTATAATTATTTCTAATTTTAATATTTGTGTAAATTGTAATGTTTCTTTTACTAATTAAAAGTTAAAGAATATGATTTGGATAATTTGTAATGGATATATCACCATTTTTCATTAAAAAATTTGTATAAATATAAATATAGTATACTTCAAATATTAACGAAGCAAGTTTTAAAAATTACATTGTTAGAATAATAAAAAATCAAATTAAAGTATACTATTAAAATAATTGTCTCTAAAGTAGCGAGGGATTGCATTTTAGAACCAATTTTAAATGATATACAATTTAAAAACTATTCGGTAGAGCTAGAATAAAAAGATCTTCATTGTCATGTTTTATATGTCTACAAATTAACAATTTTATTAAATATTAAAAATTATGAGTTTTGTTAAATGATAGAGATTCATGAATTTTGATACTATTTTATAAAAATAACCATAAGAAAGAATATATGCAGTATATTTTTTTAGAATTTAATTAAAATATGCTGATATTTTAAAATTATTTACAGTCATCTAATTGTTCTGTATGATAATATTGTTAAATTTTATAATAATTAATTTAAAATTTATGTATGAAATGATTTTTACTTGATTGTCATATACTTATCCTCAATATTTATTCTCATTAATTTTGGAGTTCACTATTATTTCTTCATTGACAAATTAACTTGTGCCATTAGATAAAAATAAGGTTAATGTGGGTGCAAGTGTAAAACACTAAATCTAAAGTGAATCTCAACCATCATGTGTTGCTTAAAATTGATGGGAAACAGATTTTTTAAGCGTCTACTTTTAGGTTGGATCATAAAATGTATGTGTATATAAAAAAAAACAAAAATCTTTACTTTAAATTTAACTATTTCTTCAGAAATTAATTTCTCAACCAATGAGGAGGAGAGGTGAAACTAAAAATAAATGAATTTCTTCCTTTATTTGGTAATAATAAATTTTAACATGTTTTATTTTTAAATAATTAATACTTTTAAAGTACTGTTAGTTTGTTTTAGGTTATTTGACAATTTAAAAATGTTAAAAAGGAATTAATTATTTTTCTTAATTTTATCTTTAATTTTAAATATTTGCATTGATTAAAATAAATAAATAACTCGATAATATGATACAAAGATTAAAATTAATAATTAAAATATACTAATTTATTATATTGTTTTTTATGCATCAATTTAAAAAAAATTATCTTGAAACAGATGAATTATATACATAAGTTGTGATATATTTTCTTTTTAGAGTTATAAATTGTGATGGTTTCGTGAAGATACGAATTAATATTTAATACTATGAATGACAATGGAAAGTTGTGTTGCTTTGTGAAGATAATTAACATTTAATATTATGAATGACCATAGGGTGGTAATAGCTTCCATGCCTTCTCTTCGCATGAAGGAATATAGTTTTTATATTTTTTTTACACGAAGTACTTTTTATTAAATTATGCAACGTTTAATCTATTAAGTATTTTATTTTATTTATATGTTTTTATTATTCTTAAATATTGTCACTTAAATTCAACTTATCTCAGCTTAAATATAAGTTAAAATTAAAATTTTGGAATTTATCCATATTATCAAATTGAACAAATTTATTTTTGTAAGTAAGCTTAAATTTACTCAATCTCAGTTTGAATTTATTTTTAAATTTTAACACACCGGTTCTCATTTGTTACTATTCTCAAATATAATTATTTAACCTTAGCCAAACTTAATTAAAATTAATTTTAAAATTTTAAAAATTAGATATTCTTAAATGTTAATAAGATATTCTTTGACATTGTGAGGTTTATTTTATAACGTGAATCTCGCTTTCTGATTTGTGGATCTTACATAAATTTTATTTAATAATAAAAATGGACGAAGAGGGTGCGTCTTTTTTATGGTTTTCCTTCTTCTAATAATTGTGATTGGTTGCGTAGAATCATGTTCAGTTCACCATATAATAACCTTATGCCCCTTTGAAAATATGAAAATCATGAAAGTATTTAGGTTACAAGATGGCCCATGAAGAACCCGTGATCCTTTAGACTTTACTATTATTATGCAGAGTTAGCAAAACGATTTTATAATGCTCTTATTTGGGGGCAGTGTATAAAAAAAAGGAGGGAGAGAAAAGAGAAAAAGTATCTACTCAATACTTACAGAGAAATTTAAGGAAAAGAAAGAGGATGCATATATATTACATTATCCCTATTGATTTCAGGAGAAGTGATCATCCTCACATTGTCAAATATTAAATTCAGCAAATCAAGTGCATCAATCCATAAAAAGTAAAAAGTTATCAAGTATATGTAATGTTAGGTAATTTATTCCTGCTGCTTCTCTTTCTGTAACCCTGCAGATCAAACCCTAACCATTCAACATTTTTAACCTTATTTTTTTTCTATTATTTAATTTGTAAAATTGTGCAGCTGAAATTTTAACCATAGAGAATTCGGATACTATTTTTTTTTTTTTTCATAAAAAAGACAGTAAGATTTTGTGACAATTTCGTGAATTGACTTTATTAACCTTTCCTCCCATCGAGGGGAAAATAAACTCACTCGACAAATCAAATAGCATTTATAGCACAGCCGTTATAATTCCATGAACTGATGTATGTTTGCATTGAATAATGTTTGGACCACGTCCCATTTTAAGTATCACACATTTCTCGTAAGGAAATAATCTTACCAACATCAATATCCATAATATACTCTCCGCACGTGAATTGATGAGGAAGAATTTGTTTCATTTTAAATTTTAGATATATAATTATGTTAAATAATTAGATAATTTTTAATTATTTATAATAGTTTTATTCAACTAAAAAAATTATCTTAATAAATTAAAAATATATGATCTCTACAAAAATATTTATAAATAATAAAGTTAGTTTTTTTTAGTAATTTTTCATATATAAAAGAGTATTTTATAAGATAATGGTACATGAATACTCAAATATTATAAATTAGGAGTATTAAAACATATTAAACCCACCTAAAATACTAGGAGTACTAAAACATATTAAATCTACCTAAAATACTAAATTTGATAGAATCAGTTACATGACTCATTCTATCAATTTGTGCAATCTAATGGATTGAAGACAAAGTATTTGACTTTTACTGTAAGGTTAGATAAAAAAGTTTTGATAAATAACAATTTCTAAATTAAAGTTCATTGTCTAACTTTATGTAAGCTATAAGCTTTTTTGTCAGTCTAATATCATTTTATTTATTTATTCCAAAATTCAAGACTAACAATTATGATAATTATTTTTATTAATATATTTATTTTATTATTATAAATAAAATAAGATAATATAGAAAAAGATTGTAAAGATAATTAGTTGATTACTTTTAATGTAAAATATATTTTTCTTTTCTAATCTATGTTAACACTAATTTTAATAAAATAATTTCACATATTAGAAGTTAAGGTTTTATGTTTTTTGGTTTCTAACTTATAAGTCTTTGTTTCCTCTTATAGATTAGTAATAACCCTTTTGATATTTAGTAGTGAGATTTTCAATATTTTATGATTAATATCATTGACATTTTTTATAAATTAAAAATATCCATATTTTAAAAATTATTTATATGACTTCATGCTCCAGCAACGCGCATGCTCAGAGGAGGAGTCTTATTTGCAGTTTATATAGTGCAGTCTACTGTCTGGAGCGGCTTAACGATAAATAAAAAAAACTTCATGAATTGAATTTGTTTTCTAGTCTCTTAAGCTCTTTTTTAATTTTAATAAAATAAAATGAAAAGTAGATCACTCAAATTCAATCGAATTAGCTTGACTTAAGTATTATGCACCAACTTTATCAGACGGGACTAAAAAGTAACGCATTTAATTTAAATTTAAAATTTTAAACCTAAACCCTTATTATTTGGTAGATTCAGACTAACCTGACATGTATCATAAATTTTGTGAACTCTAATCTAGTTTTACCTAATTCATTAATATTTAGAACATGTCTATATAAACTTATATTTTTATATAATTAAGAAAATATATATATATATATATATATATATATATATATATATATATATATTTTTTTTTTTTTTTTTTTTTTTTGATTGGTTAATCTTCTGTTTTACAATTCATAAACTCATTATATTATTTCTTGGTACGTTAATTCACGTGGACTATATGTGTTAACTCACTCTTGTTTAATTCAAGGTGAATTGAAGGCAAAACAAAACGAGTTAATTTGGTTTATTACCTCTGTTACAAACACTTATTTAATATATTTTATTTCTTTTTTTTATTACATCATATTAAATTTCACATATACCGTGGCCGAACGTATATGTGAAATTGTTCTAGCTATGTTAAATATCTAGAAGTAGAATTTCACCGCCCATAAAAACAAATATTAGGTATATTTTTTTATTTTGTATTTTCTAATTATATCAAATAATACGAAATGTGTAAGCATATTTAATCACGCTCTATTTGGGTGTTGAAAATATAAAAAAGGAGTTGATGGTTCACCCAGCAGACAGGGAGTTGGTTTTACACTACTTCTATCATAAATGGGTTTGTAGGTTAGCCATCATTGTTATCAATGTACAACATCAATTTATGGATCAATCCACCCATTTTTATTGTGAACAAAATAAGTACATCCAGTTGCTATATAAGTGGGTCATATAATTAGTGGCATGACCTACATGACCAAGGTTAAAATGAACTAGACATAAATAGCGTATTTATTTTTCTTTTTTATACAGGTTTAAATGGAATAAGACCCCTAATTTAATATCTAATGTTATTTTCTAATTAAAATTAGAATTTCATTTTGTAGTTCATTTTAATCTTTAATATTAACTTTTATCACTTATATTGTTAAGGACGAAACTTCAATTTCAATAGGAAAATATCACTAAAAGCACTGTGATCCTGCACCTTAATTTTATCTTACTCAATAGTTCAATTTAATTGTATTATACACAATAATTGATTGAGACATCTGATTTTTCAAGTATGAGATGTATATTTCATAAGAAAAATAATAGACTTTATATATTTATAATGACAGATTTATAACTATTAATTAAAAAATAAACCAAATAAATAACGATTCTATTATTTAATATATTTAAATATTTATTTGTTTCCTTTATCATTTTTCGTTTGCATAAATAGAAACTGGATTACAAAATTAAGGATAGCCTCATTCTGACTAATTTTTTTGAGGGAATATAATTGATTTTAAAGATTTTTTTTCAATTTTTTGACAAATCAAATTGATTTTAAATATACCAACAGAGTTAAGTTTAGCAGAAAATGCTAGTCTTCCAAATGTAGTGAAACAAAAGAAAGGTGCTACATTATGGTGGAACAAGGTTGTTTCTGAGAGATGATACATGTAGAAAAAATATTATAAAGATTTTATTTTTAAAATTATTTATTTATACTTTACAAGTGATTTAATTTTATTGTCTAAATTTAGACAATACAATTAAATCACTTGTAAAGTATTTTTTTTCTAATTTTTAAAAATATAATTTCTATAAATTAATTAATATATTAACACTAATTATTTCAAAATTTAAATTAATAGATATTTAATCTTTAAATTCTCAATTAATATTTATAATTTAATACTTTTTCTTCTAAACACCAATTATTTTTCCATTAGAGATTGACATATATGGTAGAAGCGCCACTTTCTCAAAGGGAAATAACAGAGGTTCCGAAGAAGAAGGAGGTTCGCTGATTGTGTTGCTTCGGTAGGACCTTGTGGTGGGCTTGGAAATCAGGGAAGAGCCCATAATTGTAGTCAATATTCTTTAAAAATAAATATTATATACACTTTCAATTATTAATAAAGATACTTTATTTTTATTTTTTCTAAAAAATTATTAAAATATCATTTTTACAATATCTTTTTTGGAATTATGTTTTAAAAAAAAATAGTTTTGAAAAGTACTTTTTTGAAATATATATTATATTGTTTTGAAAAATACTTTTTGAAATATGTATATTTTTATTTTGAAAAATATTTTTTTGACAAAAATAAAAACAAAAATTAAATTGCATCTTAAATAAAATGTTCATCTCTAAAAAAAAAAACAACACATGTAAAACAACTAACATTAACATGTCAAAAAAATTTATCATTGTAGGTTGATACTTATAAAGTATTTTTCAGAATAAAAATATACATTTTAGAAAAATATTTTCTAGAATGTATATTTTTTTTTTCGGAATGTACTTTTCAGAATAAGTATATTTTTATTTCAAAAAATACTTTCTAAAATATGTATATATTTTTTAAAAAATACTTTTCATAATATATATATTTTTGTCTCGAAAAGTATTTTATGATAAAATTAAAAAATAACAATTAAATTATATCTCAATCATCAAAGAAAAGAAAAGAGTGATATCTAAATTAATGTTAACAATAATAATAATGAACAAGGTTAACATTGTCCCTTCACTGATACTAAAATAATCATTGTTGTCTTTTATTTTTCTTTAGCCAAGTTGAACTTTTCATATTTTCTAAAATTTATTTAATTCCTAAAATTTAACTCATTAATAAAAAAAATTAATTTCTACAGCAAATAAATTTATTAAACACTTATTCACATTCAACTTTTATTGTTCTCCCATTTTCACAAATCTTGAGCAATTAATGATATTTAAAAGTATTTTTAACTTTTTATTTGATTCATATAAGTTAAAGTCATTAATTACATGGTAATAAATAAAAAGAATGTTGGGCTAATTTCTAATTTAGATTTTTTCACGGCAATTTATCGGATGTTAATTTATTGATTTTTTTGTTCTGAATCGAAAGTGTTACATATGACTTTGTCTGATGAATTCATGTTATTCATTGAAAAATTTGAATTTGTCAAAGTTGTGTATTATTATCCAAATGCATTAATTGCTTATATAATTTATTAACTATGTAGGTAAATGTAACACATCTGAAAAAGGTTTTTCAAAGCATTTTTTTTTAAAAGTCTACTTGAGGTCATCAATATCACAAGAAAAGTTGATTGATATGTCAATTAGAATAATATGTTGAAAAATATTGATCACGTTAACGTTGTCATTAATGATCTCATGTCTAAGAAATGCTAGAAGAAATAACTTTTTAAAGGTAACTTATATTTTCACAATAATAATTAAAATAAAAAATATGATGTCTTTTTTATACATATATTAAAACTATTTGTTTTAGATAATAAAATATATTATTTTTTAATAAAATTATGTGTTTATTTTTTTATTAAATTATTGATTATACTTTTTGAGATGAAAATCATTTGTATAAATTTAATAATCATGTACTTGTTATTCAATCACAAATCATAATTGATATGAATTTAAAATAATTATTTTATAAGTCAACAAACTTACCTATATATAATGATTTATGATTGGAAGACAGTGTAAACTATTTTTTATGTGTATTTTTTTTTATGAGAAACAATTGTGCTTGAATCTTGTAAGATCATTATGAGCTTTCTTTTATATATTTAACATAACTATATACACAAATCTCATATTTAAGACATGTAAGGAAGTTCAAACAACTTTGTTATAGTTAATTCACATATTAATAATTATATTCACACATTGGATGTTAAGATATTATTTAGTAAGAATATTTATATTTAATTTTTAGAATGTACGAAAATTTTCTCAAACCAACTACAACTACTTATCTATAAAATGAGATTAATCAATAGTTAAATGGATTGGCAAAAAAAAACTATTGGAAATAAAAAAAAAGTTCCCGTGTAGTATTTCACCATTACGCGTGACTAATTATTTCTGCATAAATGTGGTATAGACATTTTGTTCTCCAAACTATTGATGTTGCAATAGTAAACTTTATAATATTTTTGCATAAATAGATACGGTATGGCTGGATTGAAATCCAATAATATAGGTATATGACAACTTTAGTGACGGGCATGCCCGTTAGAAAAGTTAATTCTGGTGAAGTGTGATTGGTTTATTAATACTCCCAATTAGGACACAAAAAAAGAGGATCGGTACACGCTGTATTGGGAGCAACATTACAAAAATAAAAATGTATCTCAAAATCCATCTATTCTCATTTATTTACTTAAAATACGGTTATTCTCAACTCATGGAAATCCTAGATTAGTTGATGCAACGATTTATATTTATGAGTAATTTTCTTTTTACAAATTAAATCTTCCTAATACTTTATTAAAAAAGTATTAAATAAAAAGTAAATACATTTATGTTTTGAAAAAATCTTAATACTTTTTATTTAATAAATGAGAATATTAATAGAAATATTTTACGGAAAGTTTTAGAACTGTTCAGTATTTATACAATAATATTATATAACTATAAAAAAATATAACAATTTATATAACACTTTTCTTTACCTATTTCCATCGCATAACTCTACATTTATCTCTTTTTCCTTTCCCGTCTCTCTTTTTCTTATTATAAATGATTCTACATATTTATTGTTGTATTAATTGAAATTCTCATACTTAAAATTGTCTTTCTTTGGTTTTCTGTCCCCCCTTCCCCCCCTACTAATCTTGGCTGGAATCTCAACCGTGGGTTTTCTCATATGTAAATGGGAAGAAGAGGCAAAAAAACAGCCTGCACAAAAAATTACTAGGTTGTTAAAAAAGAAAGTGCGTTAAAAAACGAAGAAAAGGATGAGGATGAATTGAGGTGGAAAGCATTTGCTTATAATTAATCACTATCATCTCACATATTTTTTTTTCAATGTACAACCAGAACCTAGAAGGAAAATCTGGGAGAAGACCGCAACACTAATTGAACCGAGCTAAATTTGATGTCAGTGTAAGTGCGGAAATATAACGTGTCTCTTCCTCAAGTCTGGCTCTATAAAACAGTATCGGATTTGTTGGTCTAAGTCTTACGACGGGCTAAGAAGCCAAATCCAAATATTTTTTTTGGGGACTCACTACCCGAGTTTATGAAACCAATCAGCTTCGCAACAAGTGCTGCACTTTCCCTTACGTGGTTCAAGTCTTTTGTATTCGTCCATAAGCGCCATGCCAATTGGACACTTCTGTGCTTAGACTTCAAATCCACACCCCACTTCGCGTAAAGTTCCTCTCTTTCCTTCCACGAAAACTTCTTGTGCACTTGCTTGCTTAGCATTTTCCTCTCACGATTCAGTGACATCAGGCTGTTCAGTGAAAAGGACAGAAAAAAACACTGTGAATATACTGTATATGACAATAACATCAGAGAAATCTTAAGTTCCTATTTATGTGCCTTTAGGTGTTGAGAAGGGTTGCCATCACATCTCCAGCTCACTTTTTTTTTGGATATAACTCATTATTTTACATTTTTTATTATTTATTGAAATTTATTAAAAATTATAAAATTATAAGAAATGTTTATTAAATAAGACGTGAAAGTTACAAAATTTTATAATTTTTAATGAACTTCAACAAATAAAAAAGAATGTATTAAAAAAATATGTTGTTAGTATTTTTTGTATGTGTTTGATATAAATTTTTTGTAAGTGAAAACACTTATCATTATTTCTCATGAGATGATCAAGTGCTTCATATTTTTAGTATATTTTTCCTTGCACTTACACGAGCATGGGCGTGTCAATATGGAGTTTTATTTTGTTATGCAAGTAATTTCTACTCAATTTCTTTTCCAATTATTCTCTCAATGTGGTCTATTTGCTTGGATTCATTTCTCAACTTCTATGATCTAACTAATTATTTAAACATTCCAGTTAGAAAAAGAAAACAAATATAAATTTCAGCTCCAAATGAGAAAACTATAGAGCAAAAATGTCTTGCATAATATATAACAAAAATATGGCCCATGCAGTGTGGACTGACCTGAGCCAGTGAGAATCAAACAATATGATTGACCATGTTTGCAAATGTAAATATGAAGTGCATGTTGAAACTCTATTCATGAAACAAAAAGATTTTACCTTGAATTAGGTGTGGCATCCGAACCATGTCCTATGTTTCTCGCGCTAAAAAAAGTGTCCTTAAGGAAGGACAAGCGTCTGAGCTCTACATCAAAGTAGACAGAATCCGAAAGTTCACCTTTGATGAGAAGAAAAAAATAGGATCTGTGTACCAACGGTATATTACATTCATCCCAAAGTTGGATTATATCTCTCTGCTGCCTCTCACAATTATAAGGCATCAATGTCCCCGGAGATCCATGGCAACTGAGATCTTTTACTCTGTTCACACATTTATTGGTTCCAGATGTCCTTGCACGTTCCTGATAAATAAGTAAAATTAAGTAGAATCATGAATGAGAAGAAATATAGACAGTATTGGAGTATGTGCGTCTTGTGCTTACCATAATATCATCGATATCCTTGTTCAATGGCTTTTGCTTAGCCATTTCGTTCATTTTTACAACGAAGTTGAGGACGCTGGCAGTATCTTCCGCATCAGAATCCCAAACGGATTCTATGTCTTCAGCTGAAGCATGCATCTCGTGAATTGGATAATATTTTCCGAAAGACATTCCTTCTGTGGATTCAGATAGCTTGTCCTTTTCGACCTCGGTGGGTTCATGGTCAAGCTTATTAAACCGAGAAGGTGACTCATTCTGCTCCAAATTACTGATCTGATGACGTTTTGAAGTTTCCTGATACACCTTATCTATTTGAGGAGGAGACATTGCATTCAAAATATGTGGTTCAGATTTAGAGGACCTATTCAGAGCATCTTGACTATTATCTACGGCAACAGGACTCAACTCTCTATGCTCATTTCCTGAGGATGATTTAGCATCCACATTCACAACTTGTATTATGGGTGTGTTTCCTGCAGTTTTTTCAAAAACAGGAATGTGGGGCGTATTGACATGGTTTGTTTCCACTTCTTTTATTTCAATACATGGAACTTCTTTGCAGTTATCTCCAGATTCAGCTCTGCTGGCCATCTCCTCCCAACCATGACATGGGTCAGGCCCAACAAAAGTGGGAGAACTGCCATCCAAGAGAAAGTTGTCTTCAAAATTCTGTAAAAGGTGCTCATTCGAAATAGCCAACCTAGATGTTGTTATATCAAGATTCTCAGATGCGCTGTCTTTCCTGTGATGAAGATTATTAGCAACACCTGACGATTTTGAGGTTGAATCTTTATCTTCTCTTAAACGCCGACCTTTCCCAGCAGTGTGGATGCAATTTTCAGCACGAGATTGGAAGAGATCACGTTGCAGAGTCAATTCTTTTATCTCTTTACTCATCTGCATGTTTTTGAATCAGGGGGAGAAAAAAGGACAAACTGAATAGAAATGATCAAAAATAAAATGCTCTACACCAAATTTGTCTCCTTTCTATATTTCCTTTTGTAAATATGTTATTGATTGTTAAATATATTTTGGCAACAAATGAAATAAATGATAGAGAGCTAACAATCTCATCAAATTTTAGAAGCAAAATCAACCTTATTTGGAGTGGAAACTACCCTCATAGTTCATAGCTGAATGAAATTACATTTCATGACGCGTTCGACTGATTCTTTTTTCACTCCCAGCAAAGCTGGTGAATAATCTTTAACCTATTTAGCAATGTATACTTTTTTCAAGGTGAACCAAAAATGTAATATTTTTCAGCTACTTACCATAACACTCGACGCTAATATTATTATAGAATATATAATTAACCCCCACCCAACAAAAGAAATTAAAACAAAAGAACCCAATATATTGAATCTTCCTCACCTTTTCAATCTGAACTTCTTTCTCCTTGAGTAAGATGCTATTTGGGGTGTAGGTCCTCAACTCATTCTCCAATCTAGCCAATTCCTTTTGCAGTTGCTTTACCATAACCTTGTCCGACATCACTAGATTGACCCGAGCATTAGTAGTCACCTGTTTGGCACGACCAGCAAAAAGTAGAGTATTTCTTGATTGCTCAACCTGGCTCCGTGCTGGACTAATGGTACAAATGATCGCTGTTCTGGAATTACCACCTAAAGAGTTCTGCAGAATGCGAGTAAGCTTAGAGTCTCTGTAAGGTATGTGTTCATTTCCTCCCTTGCTGCATTCAATAATTGTGGTTTAGATTTTAGAGTTTATATATGTAAATGATGAGTAACGAAGTGAAGAAGTAAAAAGAAGGAAGTATAAAATAAGAGAACTTTCATTGATGAGAACGTGGGCCAGGAATATCCAAGAAATCAAAGATGAATCAAAACAAATAATTTGAGAAGCAGCTGCAGGAAAAGAAATACATGCTCCAGTGCCAAATTAAATAAGTCTTGTTTCTCTAGGCCAATCAGTCAAAAAACCGACTAGCATCAGTAGACCATGCTTGGATTAAATTCTCCAAAATTGTCTCTTTATAATTGCTGGTTCTAATTTCTTATATTTATACAAATTTAAATAGGACGTGCATGAATACTAAACAAAATGAAATCACAAAGGTATGGTATTAGCTCAACCGGTTTAATATGGTAAGTGAGTATTATAATCCTTCCATACTGTTTGATTTCAATAGATAAAAAAAAAACTAGAAATCACGTTTTTCAAATAGAGCATTATTGTCGTTGAATCATTCTCGACTACTCATAAATTTTATGAGAGCTTAAGTAATATGTTGGGTCAAGTTTAACTTCACCCAATATATTTTAGTTTGATTTTAAAACTATATATTTTTAAATCATAATCCTTGCATTTATTTGAATTAACATTTTCTACAACTAATTTGAGTAATTAATGATTTTATTAATTAGAAACTAAGTTAGTACACCATTTATTTTTTAAGGGACTAATCATAAAGTTAAAAGTAGAGAAAATAAACTGAAAGCCAAGATTGTTTCATGTTTGTAATTTGGAAGAACTATTTTATGATTTTTTTTTTAGTTTAGAAACTAAACTAAATTGGATCGAATAATTTTTTTAGGGATTGAATTAAAAATTAAGGAATGTATAAAAATCTCCTTTTTAAAAATAAATTATACTTATATAAATATATTAACATGTTGAATGAAAAGTATAATTTACGTTAAGACATTTTTTTCCTTACGTGTTATCAAAATAATTATAAGCTTTTTAAAGATATTTATGTGGTATTGGTCGATTGAGAAAAAACCCAAAGTATGATCTAAACCTAACCCAAAATTCATCTAAGTTTAATTTCTAGAACCTAAATTCGTTTCGATTGATCTTGGACATAATAGGGTTTCTATCTTTGGAGATGGTAACAAGCATGGGAGTGTAGTGAGTAAGTGAGTGCGCGAGGTTTCAAACTTCTCCTTGACCCGAATTTAATGTGGTCCTTCTTTGGTACAGAAAGAAACTAGTATGTGTAGTATCCTAGCTAAGAAACATTAATGTTCTGCAGGAAAGATAATATCAGCAACGTGAACAAATTCTGGCTCTTCAGATTTCCTGATCTACCAAACTACTACACCCACCCATAAGCAGAACATTTAAGCAGCAATTTCAATAAACTATAACAATATTCTGTCAATGCAGGGTGAACAAACTTAGAGAATAAGAAGCAACTAGATATAAAATTTAACTTAGTAGGTGGAAGGAGGAAATTCTACCTTAGTTTCCCAATTACAGTTCCAAGACTCAGTAAACTGCGATTTATGTGGCTACCTTCTCTCAATCTTGTGCCTGCTGACATTGCTTGAGAAGCACGCTCACTTCCTGCTAGATCAACAAAATTCTGTACAAAGAAACCAACTCTTGTTCATTTCATTTCTACGAATCAATTAACACACAGACACTCCTGTATAGGGTAAAAAGCAGTGAAGATCATACCACACTGGCAACGAGAGCTCCAGATTTTGTGGTGTCTCCATAATCAATAGGATTACTTTCAACTGTCTGCAGGAATCATCATTTTGGCAAAATTTAGGAATAAACGAGAAAAATTATCTCAATCACTAAGTAATTTAATGATAAAATAAATACCAATCGAAGAATTTGGTGAGATCTGGAGCTAGCTTCATTCATGGCTGTCTCTTCCGTTGTCCTTTCAGCTGCAAGATACATGCAGATATGGCTTGAAATGGAGCACCCTCAGAGCGTCAAAAGCAGTAATATCGTAAAACAGTAAAACTAATTAGACCCTAATACCTGCACATATTGAAATGAGTTGCTGCAACTGTCTCCTCTCTGTCAGTGTCTCCTCTGTGAGTTTCTCAACAACAGTTCCCCCTTTCTGTTTGAGGTTCATATATTCTCAACAATTCAAAAGAACTAAGCCAGAAACTCTTTAACAGAGCAGGGAAATTATGTCACTAAATTTACCTCTGGATCATCTAGAAGTCTTAATGAAGTAGCACTTGAATTAAGAAGGTCTCTGACAGCTTCATTATAGATCTCCATGGCAGAGAACTTCACAACAAATTCTCTGTCTTTATGCTGAAACGCAACAAGAAATGTCAATCTTTTCGTCCACAATCAAAGAACATCATCGTCCATTTCACTGCAAGGTGAAACCAGGATTTGAATTGTTTTATACCTTTTCCATGTATTCATATAAGTCCCTTACTGCATATTCAGTAATCCCAGTCATGGTGTGCGTCTTTCCACTGCTTGTTTGCCCGTATGCAAAAATGCAAGCTGAGATATTTCACTAATGAGAAATCCCTCAAAAAAAAGAAGCCACCACACGAGCCAACACGGCAATATTAATAACTAGGAATTATCAAACCAAAAAAAGAAGATTACTCACAGTTGATACCCCTAACTACTGAAAGAGCAACTTCCTTAATCCCTTGTTCATACACCTGCTTTGTATTGCACTTTTCCCCGAACACCCTATCTGTTTCCGATAAACCATTCAATAAAATAGGAACTGAGATATAAATTAAAAATTCCTGGAAAAGTGTGATATAAATTGAAAAATCCATAAAATACAGGGATTCACGTTATAGCCACGAAGTAGCATCTTCTTCTTTCTTACCAAAGGAGTAGGCATCCGTTGAGAGCGGTCGCTGTTCTGCATGGCCGTTGTTCTTGAATCTGATGGTGTTGCCATAAAGGCATTCCCAATCGGAGACATCGTGCCTCGTTTTTTCTTTCTCGTTCAAAGGCCTTACTCTGATCGAAACGAAAATTCTCTCTTCCCGAGCATTGGACAGAAGCGTGTTTCCCTGGTCCTCTCTGATTTCCACGACGGACGTCGTCTCTCTCATCTTCACCGACCGTGAGAATCGCACTTAGAACGACAAAAACGACAATCAATGCACTATTCGCCTTACACGAACGGTTGCGATTGTTGCAGCAACACATTCAGTTTTTGTCTGCAGCATAGTTCGTGTAATACGCTAAAAGCAGCGTCTCAACCCCTACAAAAGAAGCGAAATCAAATATTAGGAAGCAAAGCAAGGATCGGTGAATGATTAACGAGAAAAAGTGGATAGGTTGAGAGATACCGTTGTGTGTCTCTGTCGCCGGCGGGTGGCCGGAGAAAGAGACAACGGAGTGGAGAATGAGATGCAGCAGGATAGGTGAGGTAATGTGGTATGGGGTATAAGGTGGCAAAACCGTTGTTGTTCCTTTCCTCGCTTCTGGATTCCGCACCCTCCGCCCAGACATAAAACCGTTTCCCCCGTTATATTTTTTTAACTTTATTCACTATTTTGACCCTCCATCTTACTCCTGTTCGCGTTGTCAACCCCCTTGTTTTCCCTCTTCCACTACCCACTGCCACGTGCCCTTGCTTCTCCCTTTTTTTTTTTTTAAAGCCTCCACCTTCAAGTTATTCATTATTAATTAATTATACAATAATTCTAAATACTTCAACACTATTTTTTTTTTTACTAATTCTCCTACTTTTATTTTATATTTTCAAGATATTAATGTAGTTATTTTTATTTAATATTTTTTATAAGGAAGCAAGAGAATTTGTAAGAAGAAACAAGGTTTCTTTCACTAAACTTCTCCTTAAACATATGAGAAAAAAATATAAAAATAAAATAAAATAAATTTCTTAATAAGTTAAAATTAAATTTTGCATAAGTAAAAAATCAATTTTTTAAAAAGTTAGAATCAGAGAGTTTTTATAAATTAGATCATGTATAAACTAATTTTAATTTATAAACAAATTTATTTTTTTCTTCTTATTTTCTCTCTTATAAGTACACGAGAAGTTTATTCAAATAGTCTATAATAAAAAGTTTATTTTAAAATTTTAATTGTTCTTTTGGTATTTCAAGTATAATAATTGTACAATTTTGATCTCTTAAATTTTAATTACACAAATTGAATCTTTTAAATATCATAGTTATACAATATATTTTGTTGATATGTCCAGAGATACGCCAACGAATATGTCAAGTAATTTGTCAACTCTCACATAAACAAAAATTATTATTTATATTTAAAAAAAAATTGATGAAGAGACAAAAATCACATAAAAATATACTTAAATGACTTAATTTACACAATTAATATTTAGAGGGTTAAAATTGTACAACAAGTGACCAAAAGTATAATTAAATTTACTCTTAATCATATCAACTCATTAATTAATTCTATCAATTTATTTAAGTGAATAAAACTCTTGATATTTCTTATTTCAATATATAAGATTTGAATTCAAGAAAAAAAGAAAGTTTTATTGGATTAGAAGAAAGATAATGAATTTTGACTGATTTATGAAATTATCTTAATTAAAATATATTTTTGTTAATCAAAATTTGAAGAAGATGAACAATAGTTCTTTTATATGAGGTGGTTTTAAAGTGATAATATATAATAAATGCATATTTAATATGATTGATATTGATTGTATTTATGAATTTGAGAGGAGTTAAATTTTTTTGGCATGAAGCCTAAAGTGTATTTTTTTACTATAACAACTTAAAACTAAAGTCTATTTTTCTATTACTAAATGTATTATAATATTAGTTTAAATATACTTTTTATCCATGTAATATATTATTATTTTTGTTTTTCTCATTGTAAAATTATTATTATTTAAAATAGTTATTGCAATTTTTATTTATTTATTTTACTCATTATTATTTGTAGTCCATGTAATATACTCCCCATTCCTTTCAAATTAAACCTCTTTTTATGCATTAAAATTACTTCATTCCTTAAACTATGTTTGAATCGGTGGTATAGGGTAAAATGAAAGGAAACGAAGTGAAAATATAAGTTGGTTTCTAAAAATAGGATGGAACATGAAAGGAGAAATAATGAAAAAAAAGATAAGATATGATACATTTTATTCCATTTATTAACGTCATTTTCCCACCCCTCCATTTGGGGTGCACTTGATGGAGTCAAAATTTCTAAATTATAAAATAACTATTTTATCTTTATATGTTTTTTTTTTCTCCGTTAAGCAACCGAATAACTAAATTACAATATCATTTTTATAGTCACATTTCCAACCTTATCGTGTTAACTTCAAATAAACTACTTTACTAGAATTTAAAATAGCATATAATATCATAATTTTTGAAATAATAAGCAATAAATAACTAGAGTCAAACTACAACTTTAGAAAAATATCAAGATTAGAAATATTTTAATTTATAGATATGACTCTTTTAAGATGAGAGATTTACTTTAGATAATAAATATATTTATAATTAATAATTAAAAACATTAACTATTGAGTTTGTCATAAAAATCAAGTACATGTGAAATAAAATTTAAAGTTAATTATAATCTCAATCATTATGCCAAATATTTTCTTTATATAATTCTTACTAGATTTATTCATTATCAATATGGCCTACATTGCAAACATTTAAATTTTAAACAATCTCCTTAAACAAAACCAAAACTTTATATACCAAAGAAACAAAGGATATGTGGAGTTGATCTCCCACCTATAACTACAATTTTTTTTTTCATATGTATGCCTGTTCTGGAATAAGCTCATAGAAAGGCCCAATTTTAGATATGTATTTTCCTAAATTCATAAGTTATTATTCGGCGTATACGAGTTTAACATGAAAGTGATCAATTGACATTGTTAGATTGCATTTGCTGATATATATATATATATCACCACCATTTGTACACTTTGTCCATGATTAAGATGCTCCAGTCTATCTAAAGGCCTTCAAGACAACTTGACCTTGATTTGAGATGCCTCAAATGGTTTGGACCTAGTCAGTAACACTTTAGGTAGAACACACGTCGTAATGTTAATCTAATAACCATGCAATTAGTTAATGTATATTCAAATGTGTCATTTGCATCATCTTTTTATTTTTTGTTGCATCATGTATGCAGGACCAGAAATGATAGGATCAACCTTGGTAATAGATTTAAGGCCAAACTTGTAGGCATCTAAAAGACTCCCCACATATCCACACCATAAATACCAAATCCTCCCTCACATTTAGGTTAAGTTCTTCTCCATTCTAATAAACTATTATTCTATTTAATCCATTATGATTTTAGTGTTATAATCTTCACAAGTGTCGTTATATTTATCTATGGTACTTAAGTCACAAATAGAGTAGGGATCTACTAGAAAAATCCAAAAATTTGAGTTTGGACTTGTATTTGATTCCACTTTGGATCAATACTTATTATCAAAATCCTGAAGCATTCGATAATTGTCATGAACCTTGTAAGGGATTTTTTTTTTACTATTTTCCACTTAAAACAAAATTTAAGTGATAGTCATTAATCTACTTATTTTCTTATGATTTTTTTCTATTCTAAACTTGTCAATAACTAAACAGTACATTTAATAATAAATATATTTGACAAATCCAAATCAAGTGAATAGAATCATATAGGTTACCGCGGATAAAGTTTTTCCTTTCATAATTTTTAATATTAATGCATTCTCTAGGTCACAAACTTGACCGATTGTTACTTTATATAACTTCTTTTTTTTTCAGATTTTTTTCACGCTTGAAAATGTCCCACTTATTTCAGAGTAACTATTTTTAATATATTCGTAAAAATAACTACATTTTAATATTTTAATATTTTAATTGGATTCTTTCCTTTTTTATTTCTCAAATAAATATATTTTTTCATAACAAATATATAGAACTAATCACAATCATATATAATAAGAATAAGAATGTTTAGAAAAAAAAATTCAATTAATTCTTTTCCTCCTCTCCCTTATTCGAGAATCACAGAACCGTTATCTAGTTTGATTTTGTTTATTTAAAATGTGAATTAATAATTATTTTACACACATGTAGAGTTAATTAAGTGATAATTCCTTTTATTATAAGAACCAAGACTATAAATATATTAAATCATATTTAAACAGTTAAAATTAAAAAATATAAATATATATATATATATATATATATAAATATATATATATATATATATATATATATATATATATATATATATATATATATATATATAATTATTTGAAATGATTAAGCGATCATTAACTAATCTTTAATTTGACTATCTATACAGGTTTGTACAACATAATTTTATAGTTTTTATTTTTTTTAAATAACAAAAAATTCTCATTTGATAAGTGTTATATAAAATAAGAAAATGTATCAAGTGGGAATTTTTGTTATTGTAAAAAAAATAAAATTAAAATCATTAAATCATATTTAAATAATTAAAATTTAAAGATAAATATACATGACTTTTGTAAGTTCTCATATAATATTACTAACTAACGGCTGATGTTAACCCCATATATATATATATATATATATATATATATATATATATATATATATATATATAATTTACAGTGTGTACTAAAATAAAAATTATTACTTAATACGTCCAACTACCTCAATATTACAATCAATGCAAATTCCAACATTAATATATATATACTCTCTTTAGAGTTAAGTAATTATTTTTGGTACATTGAGTTAAGGCATTTTAAATGTTCATGGAATTACAATTAACTAATGGTCAAAAATTGACTGCATCTCTGCAACGTGAAGTAGTATTAACTCGAGAGCTAATCATTTCACCTACCCTATCTACCAAATTACAGTATTAGATTTATTTACCAGGGCTAACTTCCAATTCGGACATGCCTAGTTAATAAACAACCTGGTAAATTGACGCCTATATGGCTTAAATGCTTTCCTGGTTAATGTTTGCACCTAGATTATTGCTATATATGCAGAACATGCATATATCATGATATGTCATCCATTCCGTGTGAGCAAAAGAAAATAATTCCACTCAAACTTATTAATGGCATCCAATTATATATATATATATATATATATATATATATATATATATATATATATATATATATATATATATATATATATATATATATATATATATATATATATATATATATATATATATTTTATCGCTGTCCATATCACTTTCAGTAATTTATTTATTTATTTTTAGTAACATTTAGATATCATTAATTACATTTACAATAAGAGTCAAATACAATATTTATTAGTGTGAAGATTAATTCCATTTCACAAATTAAACTCTTGCTTGTTTAAGAAAATTATTGTACATTTCAAAAATGAACACGAATTAATATTCTAAAATTTCATAATAATATTATCCGAATATTAATGTATATGATAAATAAAAAATATGCTGAATATTAATGTATCTGAATATTATGCTGGTTTAAGAAATAAAAAGTAACATTTGGAAAATTAATGTATATGATAAAATTAATGCTAGAAACTTTTTTCATTTTTTTTATATAAAATTACAAAATTATATTCATATACCCTTTAATACATTTCTTTATAAAAATATAAAATGAAGATAACAATCACAATTATTTTTTACAAATAGCATTAAATAAATACACATATAACCTCAATCTAACGACCTATCAATGCTTCAGGTACATACAGAATCATTACCAAAACATAAATATTACATGAATTGAATAATGAACATTATTATTAATTTACACTACAAGAATTTTTTGATTTTGCTATTAATTTTAACTACAATTTAAATTAGTAGCTAAATTTTAATTAATTAATTATTAATTAACTAAAATATTATTTTTTCTAACTAAATTGAAGTTATATTCATTTATATTTCTCATTACTACAAATTAACTAGGAAATAATTACAAATTTTAAAAAATTTACTACAAATTAACTAAGATTATTTTCTTAGCTAATTTGCTACTTATTTCATGCTACCATTCAATATTATAGTAATTTTGTAACTAATTATTTTTACTAGAAATTAGCTACAAAATAACTATTGATTTTAAAATTATGCACAAAATTATGTTGTAGCAAATTTTAAATTTTCTAGTCGTGTTAATTTTTTAATCTTTTGGATAGAAATATTATAATATGAAAAATGCTAATAACATAATCTTTGTAACGCTAAAAAAAAATTAACCAATAATAAACATTATGTTGTCAGCATTAACCATCTTATAATATTATTTTATAACATTGTAATAATTATTATAATATATAGAATGGTTTTATAATAATATATAAATATAATACCATAATAATATATAGCATATGATATAATTAAAAAAAATAGAATGGAAAAATGTTAGAGGAAAAATCCTCAATTATAAGGTGGATAGAAGATAATACCATATAATAACAAGACTTTCAAAGAGTATGTCACGCAAAAGCTACTTAGTTTTATCTGTTAAATACAATGGCTCGAACTATGTGAGGCAGAATTATGATTGAAATTAACAAAAATGAGGAGCTTAACAACGTTGAAGTTAAGTAAGATAACAGTGGGTGTGACAATGACAATATATGCAATAATATCTACATCATTGTCAACATTGATACCTGCACCCTCAACGCTTGATGAAGCGATGAAGGATAATAGCATGAAGCGAGGTGATGAATTTTATCATGCAGATGATTATGGTATTTGGAACCCTTCTCCTGCTCAATGGGCTTCAGGAGCTACGCTACCGTCTGCTCCCATTCTTCATAAAGAAGACAAAGGGAAATCGTCATGAATCATCTCCTATCTTCTTTTCTCAATATCAATGATATTCTTCTACTTGCATAGTTCTAAATAATTTATTATTATACAAATAATGTACCACACAACATTTTCTTCGTGTAAAAGAAAAGTTGTTAAAAAAATAATAAGAATCATGTTCTTTTCATCACCCCGATTCACTCTCCTGAAAGATTTAAAATCTCACTTTATAAGATGCACAATGTTTGCATGCCCATTGATCCATGTATACCACTGTGATTTCACCAAGCATTAATTTTCCCCTGGATATATAGAACTCCAAGATCCGTTTTTAAATTCAGCATGAAGATTGTTTCTAAAATTATTTTTAACTCACAATTTGGATGTATATTTTGAATTGTGTTATGAATTCTATTTGAAATGTGATGTTAGATTAATTTGTTTCATTATTTATTTAATTAATATTTAAATTTTCTTTTTTAAAAAGAAAAAACAAGTCTAATTCAAATCAAAATAAAATAGATTAAAATTTAAAATCAAACCATTTGGAGGGCCAGGACCATGCAGTTCTGGTTAGTCATGGGTTTTTGGGTCACCAGCTTGTATTTCTTTTTTTACTTATAAAATAATTGTAAAATATTCATACAGCAAAAAACAGTAACTATTTTTTTTCCCAAAACTGTGACATCACGAACTTGCACTTTTGGAACACAACAACTACATTTCCAAAGATGAGGTCAACTGTGCCAATGGTGAAGAAGTTGAGGTAGAATTTCATGTTGGACTTCGCATAAAGGGAGTCACTGTCCCCGTTCATACCTAGAATTCCTATTAAATAGGACTTGCAAGACATAACGAAACAAACAATTCATTCATCAATATGGGTTCAACACTTGAAGGATTCATAATGTTATAGGGAAAACAAAATCTAAAGCGAAAAGTATTATAGTTTTTAACATTTTGTTCGATACATCATGTTAGTATATCAATGTTTACATTTTTCTTACATTATTTTTAAAATTAAAGTAATAATTACTTTTTCCCTGTTAATATGCAAGCCATTAGAATCGGACTAATAATAAACAATTTAGATACTTCAGAAGATATCATAAATTTAAATTTCAGTAATTCTCGTGTATACATGCACACAAAATATAGTAATTACTACATTTGTATCAAGGCTAAAGCAAAAAGGACTGTGGCTACGTTGATGGTGGAAATTTGAGAATGTGTTGATGGTGAAATTTTTTTTTGAGCATTGTTCGATAAAAGTCGAATATTTTTTATTGGATGGATGGTTTTTCATGTGGATTCTAACGCTAAATATATTTTATTTGTGATACTTTAGAATTAGTTACTAGTTCTGGGTAGGGATAAGAGTACTTGCTTATAAAACCTGGCTATAAAATAGATCATTAAATAGTTTCCCGATTATTAATGGTATAAGGACATTTATATGGGCAAGTATTTGCATTTTGAAATTATTTAGATGTTAATTATATATAAAATAAATTGTTCTAATTTATTTTTAGTATAAATATATATTTTAAAATTATTTATTTTTAGTATAAATATAAGTTATAAAACTATTTTTTAATATAAATATATGTTTCAAATATTTATTTTTATTTCTTATTTTTTAAAAAATTATATTTTAACAAATATCTAAAGATATTAGTGAATATCCACAAATATATTTAAAATTTTTGAATAACTATTTTAACATATACCCATATAAATATTGGTGGATATGAAATGATTATTTATACCTATTTCATCTCATTGTCACCCGTAGTTGTGAGTCCTTTTTGATAAATTTATAACGTTGTGCTTTTAACTTGATAGCACGAGTCAGGTTAAAATCTCAATTCAATTATTTTTTTTATAATTTTAATTAAAAATTAAGATGTTCAATTTGTGAAACTCGATTTTAATAATAATCTTAATTTTGTCAGTTTAAACAAGGGTTTCAACTTGTAAAAAAAAAACTAGATTATAGAAATGTTAATTGTATTCCAACAAGATTCAACTATAATGTAACAAAGATTCAAAAATACAAATATGCAAGAATGAAAATGATCTTGAAATGCAAATGTAATGACCAAAACATGGAAAACTACGAATACATGAACTTAAATGCAGAAAATAATCAATTTTGAAAGAGTAAATGACAGAAATAGTAAAGTGTAAAGCCAATAAAAAAAAAAGAAATTGAAAAGTAGATCTAAAATTAAAATTTAAGTCTTATATTAAAATAGCTTGGACAGAAAAAAAGGTAATCCAGTAAGAGAGATTTTATTGAAGTGTCCAATCAAATTCTTGAAAAAATTGATTGTTGACTTTATTGGTGATACTTCACCCTTATAAAAATAAATAGATGAATTTAAAGACACGAGAATAAAGAAATAATGCAATGCATCACAAAATGTAAAAGACTTGATATTAAAATAATTAAATTGTGTGAATGTAAAATTGCAAGTGAATTTAAATGACTTAAGATGTAAAGAAGAATAAAGACTTAAAAGAAAATTACTTTGAGATATAAATAGAAAAAGTAAAACAGTTTTTGTGGGGAATGTAAATGATACAAAGAATTAAATTGTAATTAAATAGATGGGAAATGCAATCAAATGAAATCCAAAATTAAATATAACTAGAAAAATAAATGAAAAAAATGGAGTGCATTGCATTAAACTTTGGTAAAAACATACACATTACTTATAGAATTAGTAGTCATGATAGATGTTCGGGTATAAGTGTTATATAGTCTAATATAATATGTTTAACAAAGAAAAAAATATTGAAAAACTTTATATTTTTAGATTCTTGAACTTAACGGTTAAAAAATATGATATATATATATATATATATATATATATATATATATATATATATATATATAAAGTGTGACTAAATAGGTTTGTTAGGTTGATTTTGATCTGACTTATTTTTAGTTTGTTAAAAATGAGTTTGAGATATGCTAACCTACTTACACCTGCATTTTTTGACTGAATTCTTTTATCTAGTTTATGTAACTACTTTGTCTCTAATGCTAATATCAACAAAAAAAAAATTATCTAAGTCATGCATCCACCTTCATGACCATCTTCAAATGTAAATATTATGTTCTAAACACACTATTATTTTAATATAAAAAATAAAATAAAAATCCAAAATCTTACACTATTTTTTTATTATTTATTTTTAATTTTAAAAATAAAATTTTATTGGCTCAACAAAATGAGTCACCTCAACTGATTACATGCTCATTTTTTGATAAATTAAAATAGGATATGGCAAAACAAGTAGGTGTGTTAAACTTAGCCTAACTTATCTAAAAGAGTGTGTTAAACTATTGGACACAACTTATTTTTTCACCCATATATAAGTGTTTAAATTCAATTTTTTAAGATTTAATTTTTGCTAGTATAAAAAAAATATTAAACTTGATCCATTTAATTTTAATTACAATTTATAATTGTCAAGTGATATAATCTTCTCAAAATATTTCACTCAAGATCTTTAAATATTCAGTATTTTTAAGTTATCATTTTTTCTTCACTTATCTTAACATTTGTTATTAGTCATTAAAATTAAAATAAAATTTTCTTCTTCAATACATGAAATTTCTAACCTAACTTACAAATTTAAAAGATCTATCGGCTATTCATTATGGTCATTTGAATATTATAAATGTAACTCTTGAAAAATATGTTTCCAATGCTTAAAAAAATACTAAGGGGTTACGCATCAAATTGAAATAATAAAATTCCTTTTATACTAGTGACTAAATCAAAAGTTTCAAAAATTATCATCATTAAATAAATAAGTTTTATAAATTATTATTATTTAGTAAAAATTTCGAAAATTCATTATTATTATTTAGTTGAACCATAAACTTTAAATTGAAAAAGAAAAAGACTTTCCAATTAGGAGTTGATAATAATAATAATAATAAAAAAAAAATAGACGAAGGTGGTTCACGTGGTGATCGCGTGCTCTAGTTACGGCGAGCAACATGGTTTCCCGCTAGCGCGAGAGGAAATAGACCTTTCGTTTCATTCATTCGCCAAAGGCGGAAGCGAATTTGAAGTTTGAAAAAGTAAAGGCAATGGTGAGTTTTACATTGTGATCTGATCACATACCCACGAAATAAATAAATAAATAAATAAATAAATAAATAAACTGCATGTTTTCTTTTTCGTCGAGCAGGGAGATTCCGATTATTGCATTCCAATTAATGTCTAAGTTGCCTTTGGTTTTAAATTAAGTGATGGAGAAAAACTCCCCAATCTTGTCGCGTACTCATATAAACGCAGCGGCTTCTCTATTTGCTCTCGCACTTCACCACTCTCGATTTCATCAAACTCGCATTTCGCCCTCTCCACGCAACTCTGAAACTGCTTCTGTTTCTGATAAACCCGATCGTTGGATTCACCACAATTCTGATTTGCTTCGCACCGTTTTTAGGTACTCTATTTAACGCAAAAATAATTAATTCTGTATTATTCAATTTAATTAGAATGTAATGATAGGGTAAAGATTTTTATATTGATATTCCAAAAGTAAGATGATTGATTTTTATAATAATTATTAAAAGTCATATTTAACGACCTAATAATATATAAATTAAACTTATATTAATAATTTGTTAATAAAAATTGACAGGTTCCTTGGTGTGGAAGAAGAATCCTGGCAGAGCCTAAAGGAAAGTGCCGGTTTATCTTCCCAATACAGGCAACACCTTGGATCTGTATGTTGTTCATTCTCTTCATTTTCATTTTCTATGTTGTAGATTAAAATTGATTCATGGTTTACAAATGGCTTCTTTTCGTTCTTGTTAAAATATAATGCAAAAAGAGGATGGTTTTTTCATTCCAGTTCTTGATAGTGCTGTCCGAGGAAGCTGATGCAGCTTGTTCAGAAAGATTGGCTAAAGAAGCTGAGTTAACCAAAGCTGTTGATGGCGCGGCTTTGAGCAAGACTAGTGCCGATTCTCCATGCGGGAAAACTAAGACCAAAAATGATGTAAGTGAAGTTTTGGCGAACTCAGCTTTGCTGCCTCCAAAGAAAGAAGCTTCTAATACACTAGAAATTGCGGCGTTTGAAGAACCTTTGAAGGAGGCGACCCTTGTCAGTTACCAGAGGAAAGTGTCAGTTCTTTACACACTTGTTGTGGCTTGTGTATCAGATACTGACAAGTCGAGGAAGGGCTATGATGCTCGTCACCGTGTGGCTCTGCGGTTGCTTGCTGTATGGCTTGGTGTCAAATGGAGTGAAATGGTCTGTGTGCTTGGAACACTAGCATGCATTTCAAACACCATATGGTATTATATGTTATGTTTGTGATGTGTGAATCTTCATAGAAAAATGTTTTCTCTCTTTAATGATGTGGTGCGGATAGCTCTGTGTCTCTATTGTTTGCTGGTTTCAACAAAGTGGTTTTTGGGCAGCTCTATGTTGCTGGAATTTTACCTTCAACGTGATAATTTGCAGGAAGCAATGGAGGTTATGGTTGCTTTGTCTTTAATGAATTCATCGAGTGAAGAAGGTGCTGAGGAAAAAGAATCTGTAGGTGCAGAATCCAGCTGGGATAAATGGAAGCGTGGAGGTATCATAGGAGCAGCTGCTATAACTGGAGGAACCTTAATGGCTATAACTGGTGGTATGTATCTGCTACTGCATTCTATCTTACAAGTAGCTTTATCTAACCCAAGGGTGAGATAATATCAATATCTTAAGTACTGAAATGCTTTGACAGGCTTGGCTGCCCCAGCAATTGCTGAAGGATTGAGTGTTTTGGCTCCTACACTAGGCAGCATTATTCCTTTCATTGGAGCTGGTGGATTTGCTGCTGCAGCAACTGCTACAGGATCTGCTGCTGGATCTGTGGCTGTTGCTGCATCATTTGGAGGTGTGGAAGAGTAAAATTGGTTTATATATGTTGCGAAAGCATTCACCATCAATAAAACTACTAGAAATATACATACATCCTATATATATTTGTGGTGAGAGTACCTTTACAGTTTTTCAATGTACGGGTTAATGCTCAGTGACTTGCTTCTTTTCTACTTCAGCTGCTGGAGCTAGGCTTACTGGGAATAAGATGGCTACAAGAATTGGAAGTCTTGAGGAATTTGAGTTGAAAGCTGTTGGAGGCATTGATGAAGGCGTAAGTTCCAAAATGTCGTTATATTAGGCTGATTTCTTGGACTATTAGAAGTTTAAGTGGTTTGGGTGGAGTGAGGACACTTGGTAGGTTCACCAGGCACTTTGTGCATGACTTGATGATGAACCCAGCAGGATCCTTATTAAGCTTAATTGTGAACTACCCTAATATGATTGTTGAAATTTGAAGCAAAACCTATCTTTTCAATTTTCAGCACCTAGCAGTTAGAATCTCCATTTCTGGGCTTGCATTTGAGGAGAGCGATTTTGTAAAACCTTGGGAGGGTCTCAATGAAAACATGGAGAGGTATGGAAAAATTATCCCCTAATGTGTTATTCTGTGGTCAAAATGTAGTTTTATCTTTGCAATCCTCTTTGTAGCATTGGTTTTGTTGAAATACACCTTTAATACACATGGTTTTTATGGGCTAGGCCGAGCAGAAGTCAAATTACTCCAAAATTTCTTACACACTATTTGATAATTTAGTCAACTTGTTTTTTCATTAGTTTCTATTTTTATAAGTTTTTTTGATCATCTTTAGGTTATTTTCAGAAAACCACATATGCTAATATGGAAGATTATGTAAATGCTCTAGAGTCTTAAAGCTTGTGGTGTCCCTCTACAGTAAATAACTTACTTCTAATGAATTATTAATGTTACTAAATGTTATATCTTGTTGGAATTTCCTCCTTAATTGTGGTTCACAAGTCACAATGCTTGGGGGATGAACATGTTGGGTTATTTTTGGACTCCCAACTACTCTCAAGCCCGCTAGGATGTGGACAAAAGCCCAATACTCTCAAGCCCGCTAAGTTTCTCTTTATAAGAAGAGAAGGGGTTAGATTGAGACACACATCCAAGTGAAGAAACCCTAAGAGAGTTAGAGTGTCTTTTTGTATTTCTCTTTGAGAGAAAGAGAGAGATATATACAGAGAGGTTTGTATACCATCCGAGAGGGTGAGATTCATTGAGAGATCCTCAGAGATTGAGAGAAACACTTTGTAATACTACCTTTATAGTGGAGATCTTTTACTGGTCCAGTGGTTTTTCCCTAGAGGGTTTTCCACATAAAAATTATGGTGTCATCTTCTTCTCTACTCTTTCAGTTCAGTTATTTTTTATACTTCCGCATAGTGCCCCATTTCGCGTTCACAGAGGAGGGAATAGGTATTGTTGTTTCCCAACATATCTGATGGAGTCAAACATAGTCTGATTGAAAGTTTCATTCTTAGTATTTCTATTACTTTATACTAACAACTTGGGTGTACAGGTACGTGCTCCAATATGAGTCTAAAAATTTGATTGCATTGAGCACAGCCATCCAAGACTGGCTTACTTCAAGTAGTTTCTTTGAACCCCTCTGTATGTTTGAGTAATGATCAAATAGATTTGGCATATTCAAACTGAAAGTATTTGGTGGTTAATATTGTAGAAATTACGGGTGAGTTGATGAAAAAAGGTGCCATGATGACAGTATTAAGCTCACTTGTAGCAGCACTAGCATGGCCAGCAACTTTACTTGCTACATTTGATTTAATTGACAGCAAATGGGCAGTTGCAATTGACAGGTAATTGCTTTTCTTGGCTGTAGTATCCATGTAATAAAGCTATGACAGTTATTTGAAGTGATTGAGGCCAAAATTTCTTTTTAAACACATGATAGGTTGCTCTGAATTTTCTGGTTATAGGCTTCTAGAGTGCTCATGATCTTAAGGATATATTAATTTTATTATTATTATGGACCATAGTAGTCAATAGCGGCCGCTCCGGCCGCTATAGCGGTGGAGCGGAGCGGAGCGGTAGCAGGGCGCGACAGAACTTGCGTAGCGGTGCAGTTCAATGTTGCGGCTGTAGCGGCCGCGATAGCGGCGGAGCGGAGCGGCCGCTATAGCGGGAAATCGCGGCGGAGAGGTCCCTATTGTCCACATGAAGGGGAAAAGTCAAAAATGCCCCCTGTTTAAAACGTTGGTGAGGGCATTTTTGACATTTTGCGTTTTAGGGTTTTAGTTTAAATAATATTTCAACCTGTTTCTCCTCTACCTTCTCTGGTCTGCTTTTTCCTTTACGTTTCAGTGTCTTGCCTTCTCCGACGACCTTCTTCGACGACGCATTGTCGTTCTTCTTCTTCGATGATCACCAGCTTTGAAGTTAATTTTTTTTTAGTTTTTTTTTTCTGTCTATACCAGACTCCCTTTTCCTTTTCTGTTTCCAACAACTCATGCTCTGTTTCAGTTCTTGTTTTTTGCTGTTTCTGTTTTTTTTTAGATGTTATTGTATTTGACATTTTGACTATTTGTTTTTACTATTTGAATTTTAATCCTTTAATGAATTTTTATTATTAATGATACTTGTTAGTTTATAAATTGAGTAATATTTATGTTTTTGAGCTTATATATATATATTAATAATTTTTTAATATATATATATATAATATTAGAATAGCGGTTATCCCGCTATCCGCTATCCCGCTATCCCAGTTCGGGGGTCGGCCGCTCTGCTCCGCTATCTGGGATTAACTACTATGTTATGGACTTAATAAATGAGTATGTATCCTCTGTTCTATCCATTTCATCTCCTTTGATTTGACCAACATGATCAATTAACTTAATAAAAACTATAATGCTAACAAAGATTTCATATTTACACATTAATAGGAATGAATTCCAAATTTAAATTTGTTGATTGAGACGTGGACATCAAAGTTTTAGTTGAATTATGTTGTTAAATTTGTGTTCACCATGGAAAGTATTAGAGGTATAATTTTAATCCTAAGCCCCAGGACCAGTCCAGTATAATGACTCTAGAACTTTTTAGCCCACCTAATGAGAGATTCAAAAGCCTTTAACTATGCAGTCCATGTGGATGCTGGCCAGGACTTAAAGGGGTCAGCTTACAAGTAATGACTATTTCAAAAATATTTTTTTTCAACTATCTAAACAAAATATTTTCAACTTGACCTTGATCAAAGTATTTTTAACTCGGCTTCGACTAATAATACTAGTAATTCCAACTCAATCCTTGGACAAAACATCTTTAACTCGACATCAACAAAACTATCTCGGCCTGGACTAAGACATCTTCGATTCGACCTCAACAAGCTCATCATCATCTAGGCCAAGATATCTTTGGCTTGGTTTCAGCCAGAGAATCTTCGATGGTTCGGCCAATGCATCTTCAACATGGCCTCGACAAGTGAATCTTCAATTTGGCATCGGCTAGGGCATCCTTGACTTGGCCTCGACACCTTTGGCCGACCTCGTCTAGGCATCTTCACTTGACTTTGAGCAAGACATCTTTGACTTAACCTCAGGTAAGGCATCTTTAACTCAAACTTAGCCATGACATTTTCGGCTAGGCCTTGTCAAGGGCATCTTTGGGCCAATGCATCTTTGGGATGATCTCGGTCAATGCATTTTCAACATGACCTCGACTAGCACATCTTCAGCTCAGCCTCAATCAGAGTAATTTCTACTCAAACTCGGCTAGAGTAATATTAACTCGGTCTCGGTCAAAGTAATTTTAACTCAGACTCAATTAAAGTATCTTCAACCTTGCTTCTGCCATAATATCTTTGACTTAGTTTCGGATAAAGTATTTTCAACTCAATTTCGCGTAAAGTATTTTCAACTCGACATAGTACAAAATATTTTCAACTCGGCCTCGACCAGAGTATCTTTAACCCAGTTATGACTAGAGTTATGACTAGAGTATTTTCAACTCAAGTAGAGAATCAAAATAATAAAATTCATTCTTTAGTAGTCCATAGAGTGGGTTAAAAAGACCATAAAGTAGGTTAGCCTACCCTATGATCCAAGTTAATTAACTAAAAAAGTAGGTCAAATTATTAAATTTAAAGCCCATGGACTGGGCTTAACCTATAGGGCCTTATGGTTTTTTTTTGGCCAGGACCTTCATGGGTCATGGCTAAGTGGGCTAGGCTAGGTCATTTTGATAGCTCTATCAGGTACAAAAGAATTTAAGATGTGGTTTCTCTTGAATATTTGATTCTGTAGGGGACATAAAGATGGTACAGAGTTAGTAATCTGTTGTGAGTCATCTATTATGACCATTTAATATTTTTACATTATATTTTAGCCTGCTCGTCCTCTTTGTTGGGCAGATCAGACAAGGCTGGTAAGGTGCTTGCTGAAGTGCTGCTGAAAGGCTTGCAAGGAAACAGGTGACATCATCTAATGTTATTGCAAAAGGTTGACAATAATGTTGTCTCATTGTATAATCCAATATATTTGGTAGCTTTCTATTTATGATCCAGGCCTGTGACACTAGTAGGTTTTTCATTGGGAGCCCGTGTTATTTTCAAGTGTCTCCGTTGTTTGGCTGACTCCAAAGGAGACAATGGTAATTTGGAATCATCATCTCTTGGTTTTCATGTGTTGGAAATTTCTATTGTTTGCTTTATAAATTCTTCATACTTTCTTGTCTTATGCAGCTGGAATAGTAGAAAAGGTTGTTTTGCTTGGAGCACCCATCCCAATTGGAGACGAGAATTGGGAGGCAGCTAGAAAGGTACCCGGAACTTCTCTACATTTTTTCTTAATGCTCCATCCATTAAATTTTTTTCGTCAGTTTTTAATGATCCTGCCACCATGCAGATGGTGGCGGGAAGGTTTGTGAACGCTTACTCTTCCAATGACTGGACGTTAGGTGTAGCTTTCCGTGCCAGGTAAGTGCTATCTATATGATCTATGTTGAGTCACACTAGCAAGATGTTGAATATTTAACTAATTCTTATGAGTCCATACAATTGTTTCATAACAATTCTTACAAGGGTGGGAAGAGAAGAGAGAAAAGTGATAGATAAGATGAGTAATGTGATAAGAGAGAGATAAAGAGAAAAAAAAATGAATTGTAAAAAATATTTGAGAATGTCCTGTAAGTGTAATACTACTCAAGTCTTATTATACCTGAAATTAGAACAAGGATAATTATGTATTTCACTGTAAGGTTGTTATAGATTCTTATGATGTGAGTCAGTAGTTACTAAGATGCTCGGTCAGAATTTATCTACTAATATCCTAGTCTGCTATTCTAATTTCACCATTGAATTAATTTTTAGGTATCGACAATTTTCTCTCATTCTTAAAATTGATATGAGCCTTGATTCCTTTATATATTATTATTATTATCCCAAATAATGCTGCCTTGATTAGCTGCTAACTGCTCCATCATTAGTTTACTTTGTTGAGCTGAAATAGGCAAGTGGAATATAAGAAGGAAAATCTTAAATGGAAATTACTTTACACTTGTTTGTTACATCAAAATTATGAAATACATAAGCTCGTAAATCTGTAGGCAAGTATAAATCATTCTCACTGTACTCCACTAATGCGAGAGCATGAAACTGGAAGGAAATACAAGATTTTCCATCCATTTTTGCACTTGCAAAGCATACTCGCTAGAGACCATAAGCTCGTAAATTTACTTTCAAATATTTTCGCATGCACAGTTTACTTTCTGAAGGATTAGCTGGAGTCCAACCTGTTGATCTTCATGGGATTGAGAATGTAAGCTCTTTTCCATCCGATGCTCAATTCAACTGTTTATTTAGCAACGATATATTGCTTGAAGGTGCCATCTTTTTTCGTTGCTTTGCAGGTTGATGTTACAGAACTAATAGAAGGCCACTCTTCCTACCTGCTGATGACACAGAAAATACTGGAGCAGCTTCAATTGGACAATTGTTATGCTGTTTTCAAAAGTGAACATGAAAATCCACAGGAAGAAGAGAAGAGTGCCGTGTCTTGAGTATAATTCAGATTAAAGGAGTATATATGAATTGTAACTGTTACAACTACCTATTTGTTAGGCTGCCATGTGAAGGGTAGTTAACAATAAACCATATAAATACAAGTGTCATAGTGTTTTGTAAATGACTCTCAATCAGTGAATAAAACAGAGTTCTCAGTTTTTTTTCTCTCTCAATTCTATGAAACTCTCTGTGTGAGTGAGTGCTGTGTGGGAGTATTCCAACAAACAATAGAGCTCCAACACCATGAAGTAGCTTCACTTTATTTCCTTTTCTCTTGATTCTTCCCCTTATCTCCACCTATCTTTGCTTTTGTGAGAGATTAATATCAAGCTATTTTTCCCTCTAGGCTGATGCCTGTTGATTTGTTATACATACATGCAATACGGGTGTTTTTTTTTTTGGTAGTGAGGGGTTGAAACAAAAGGAAAAAGAAACAAAAACAGACTAGCTTCTAAGGGAAGGCCACACCCAAACTATCAATTACCAAGAAATGGCTAAGACCTGGAGGGGGACTATTGAAGATCTTCATGCTGTCTTCATTTTAAGTTTTTTTTTCTCCTTAAAAAACCAAATATAATTTTAGAAAAAGGAACTTCAAAAAATTATAATTTTCATAAAAAAAAAAAACTTAAAAGCAAAGAACTTTAAAAAAAAAAATTATAAAGTTTAGGAGTTAACACGAAGATAGTGAAGCTTCATATACATGTTACAGAAGAACGATTAGTTGTAACTCCATAACCAACTTCCTGCCTCTCTTGGCTATCTAACTAACTAATGTACGTACAAATGCTACACATAAGCTATGGTCAAGATTTTTGTGCCTTAACATTGGAGGCTAAAGATCCTCAGTTTTCTTATTTAAAGCAAAGTAGGGCCAAATGTTAATAATGTTGTTCTTTTCAAAGTTTAGATTTACCACTACTTATTTATGATGAATTATGTAAAAATTCTTTATTTGTCCGCTGCGCGGATGATAAGATTAGTAAGATTACTTATTTGCAGAAATCAACAAAATTTCACATTAAGACTGGCGTATGATATACCTGAATACTGTAAAGTGCTTATTATATCTACTACTGATTTTTTTTTCTCGGTTAGTTTATGCGTTATGTTGGTTAGTTTGATATTGGGTTTCACGTGGATGGTGGGAAGCATTTATTTTTAAGTGATTAAAGTACCTATCTGGTCTGGATGGTACACGCAGCAACCCAACTTTCCCATTAAGCCACTATATATATTTATTCCTTCTCTGGAATCGTAGGCTTAAAGGCCAAGTAATCGTAATTCGTATGCGGGGTATATAGAACATATATATATATATACCTAGTTGATGCAGATATATATACCAGTGCATTGATGATGCATGATAAGCCTATAATGGTCCATCCTTATAGGGATGTAACGTACTGTTGTTGATTAACTTTAGGCAGTTGTTGATGCATGCATGAGTGAATTATGATAAGGAAAAATGACTCAACCATTTCACAGCCTTTTGTATCTGATTAGCAAAGGAGTTTGGTCTCCAGCTAAAAAATTCCGCTTTAGAAAATTTATATCGTGCAAATTTCTACTTGTGTATATTTGGTTTTACAGGACAAATATCATAATTGATTTAACATCATATTAAATGTAATTTAGTAAAAATACTGATATCTGTTATTTTTAAGTTAAATTGATTTTGTCTCTAAATTTCGATTGGACTAAGTGATAAATATGAAGTTAAAAAAATTATACTACGTTTTACATCAAATTTGCTTTGAGAATAAAAATATCAAAATATAAATCACTGTATTTTAACGTCAATTTTGTAAAAGCTTATTCAAATACACACTATTTCTATAAAACAAAGGGAACCTCGATTTGTTTGCCAAATAAAATTGGGGTTAACTAAAATAAATTATTCATTAAATTAATTGGTTTGGCAAATTGTCAATTAGATGCACAGACTAAAACGGCTAATTTATTGTAAAGCCAAACGTAAGGATAATTTTGTTTCCTATTATTCTAATGGTAAACGTTTCATACTGATTAGTGGTTATAGAGATATGAGCTTTGCGACTTCTCAGCGATTATTTTTTTAAATAAAATTATATATATCTTTTATGAAACACAATCAAGTTTAAATTAAGATGGTTATGGAGAACAAAATTTTTCTTTCAAATACATTAGATATCATTTTGCATCTATAGCTACAAGGATTCAAATGCTTCATTATAATTATGTCACATATGAAGAGCTATTAAAATACTTTCTAACTTATTTTTTTAACATATTTTTATTATTAGTTAAAATTTATTATGTGTTATTTATAATTAATAAAAAATCATGAATAAAAACTAATTAAATCAGGAGTTTAACTCACAATTTTGTAACTATCAATAAATTTAAGTTAATATAAAAATATTTAAACGAGTATTTATTTTTTATACATAATTTAGAAGAGTGTATTAAATTATGTATTATAAGCCTTTTTCATCTCACATAACAGTGTTTGTTTTCTTTGATTTTCGCTTCCGGATATACATACGTTGAATGAGAATTCTTCTCTACAAAGCATTGCCGTTTAACGTCAATTAAAACATCCTAAAAGTAATCTTTTTGAGAAAATTTTGTAGGGCTATGAAACGTATATTATATTGACAATTGGAATCTGTGTAAAAATGAAAGGAACAAAATAATGTTTTGCCTATATACATAGGTCATCATCGGTCAATTTTATTACTACTTCCATTTCATTTCAAGTTTCAGTTTTTCGGAATTTTTTTTCCTTTTTATTTGTGGCATTGAAAGTTATTAATTACAGTACTATTTTATTAATTAGTAGTTATTTTACAGATTTTATAAAATTAAAAAGAGAGGAATAAAGAATAATAAATGATAAAGAAATTAATAAATAAGTTAAATAAATGATATAAAAAATCAGATAATTTATATATATATATATATATATTTATATATATATATATATATATATATATATATATATATTAATTATATTTCTTAATTCCTATACCACAATATAAAAAACAGTTGAGAAAGAATGGGTGTATTATATTTTGTTATATTTGATTTAATCATATACAGATTAACTATAAAATTTGTAATAAGTAATTAAACAATAATTGTCAATCACAATATAACTCTTATATGCATAACAGATAATGTTTTTATTTATATTATTTATAATTTTTCGAATTATAATTTATCATACGTAATCAATGTAAATATTATAATTATAATAATAATCTTAACACTTTTTGGCATTTAATATTATAATGACAATAATAACTTTGAACCTCAAGCAAATTATTTAAACTATACTGCTAATTAGTTGACTCTAATGAGTTATCTAATAGATGACCTAATGACTTTATTAATGGATAAAAACAAAAGAGCTTTTCAAAAGTAAATGGGATCTCCTACAGTTCATAAAACAATATGCACCGTATGCAGTTGATAATCTAATAACGATTCAAATTATGGTAGTTTGATTTCCAACATATAAAATATAACGAAATCATTTTAAATGTCCTTACAGTTGATTTTAAAACTGTAGATATATCTCCGTAACTATTTGTTAAAGGTTCCTCATAGTATTTTTTGGTGCATAATTAAAAAAAATGGTAAAATTCGTTTAAAAGTTTCTCAGATTAATGCTTTCATATAAAGCATGGAACTATACATAGATATAAATATATTATACGCAAAAGTTTAATTATGCTAATGATACAAATAGTAACCTTGTGCTGCAATTACTTACTGTTTGGTATTCCTTCTTTTAAGTTTCACAAACCGTTGCAAAAGTTTTTTTTTAATATTTATTTGAAATTTCGTATCACCTAAAGAGATGATATAAATAAAATATATAAATAAAAATAATCATTATCTTATAAATTATTAAAATTTATTTAAAGATTATTGTTAGACATATAATATATAATAAACTTATATTGAAAAAAATTATTTTTATTATTTTTTATTATATTATCATTTTTTTCTTATCTCTCGCTTCCTTCCGTTTTATCCACTCCATTATTAGGGTTTATATTTGTTATTTTCCATTCTGATAGTGATGTATGACAGGGATGATATGTAAAGGCCATGATTCATGTAGCCTCATGTAAGGCTCTACGAGAATCAACTTTTACCTTATATTGACATATATGATATATAATAAATTATTTGTGTGTTTAGATAGGTATGTGATTGACTCGCAAATCACATCAATATTTATGTGAGTTGGAATTTAAAAATTTATAATTCATTTAAATGTAAGTTTATAAGAGCTGGTTTGTATAATCCATCAGTTAGTTTGACAAATTAACCCGTGAGTTAGCATTTTATTTAATATTGAAGTTGTAACACCTTTATTATGTTTAGGGATAAAATAGATAAGATGTCAATTGGTCAAAGGCGGGATCCATACCGGAACAAAAGACAAAAGAGTCCAACTGACTAAGAGTAAAATCAAAGGCTATAGATGAGACATTGTAAGTTAAGAAAATAGAGGACAAAATATAATGAAGAATGTTCAGGTAGATTAATCTTCTCGAAAAAGGAAAAAGACAAAGGAAAGAATGAGGAAGGAAATCGGGAAAGCTCAGGACTCCTATCCCTTAAAGCAATCAATTATGAGACAAATGGTGAAAACATGGGAGAGACCCCTACAAAGGTATTTCGGATTTGTCACCAGAGGAATGACAGAGCTTGCTTTTGGACGACCATGTCACGAACCAAGCAATGATCTATCACCACCACATTGAATGTGAAGCATAGCAAAAAGCACTGTAACATTTAATGAGCATGAGAAAGAAGTCACTGCATTAATGGTAAGAGATTGCTGAAGATATCAAAGATGGTGACCTGAGAGGGGAGATGGCCTATAAAAGGACCCAAAGAAGAAGATAGAGGGGGATCTTTTGGCAAAAAAAAATTCCAATAAGAGGGGACTTGAAGGGGAGTTGCTGGTGTAGGAAGAATCTTGCATGGAGGAACACTTGGAGATAAGAAGGAGAAAGGAGAATACCACTTCTGAGAGAGGTAATTGTGTTGGTTCTATTCGCCTGATTTGACAAATATACGCCTGCTGGATACCAGGTAAGTTCTAAAAAATTCTAATGTTCTCATTCATGCATAGCCACATCAAACACTTAAAGTAAGATGCTATAACTCGTTATCCGAATCTGAGTCAGTTCCCGAAGGGAACCCAGATCCTAGTAAAGTCAACACGTTCTAACCGAATCCGAGTGGCTCGTCGAATTCATTTGATCCTGAACCCTCGCAGACATCTAGTCAGCATACTACGTGGGCCAAGTAGATCTCGGCCCTCTTGATATCACACCCTTTCCTTTCCAAAATTACATAAATTTTGACTTCTCTAATACAACAAGAAGTACTTATGAGCAACGGGTGACTCTTGTCAAATTTATCCAATCCTTCCCCGTACCTTTTTTCCTGATATTTATTTTATTTTCTTAAAGGGTTGTTCGTCTAAAAAGAAGAGATGAACATATAGTGAGAACTTTGCTAATCTCATACATCTAATTAGGATAACTATCATGTGATAAATATGACGAGATACATGATACCTCTTCACGTATTCGACTCTCGAATTCATTTTCTTTAATTCAAATTTATCTTATCTAACTTCAAAATTTCCTCATATTTTTCATAAAATTACAGTGACTGCTCCCCTTATCTGGATTCTTTTACCCAAAGAGAATCTAGATGAACTCTTCTTAGAAGACCGATCCATCCCAGTGGCCACGGAGGTTGCCACAAAAGTAAAAGAGAAAAAGAAAACTAATCATAATCCCATTAATTTCTTCTATCTCTTTAATCTTTCTTTCTTTTGAGTCAGTATTTTTTGATTCCATCTTTTCATCTCCTTTTTGTTTGTCACTGCCACTTCTATAGTCTCTCAGCCACCTTTTAGCCACCTGTCACCTACCTGCTTCATTCTGATCGCCAAATTATCAATAGAAAAAATAGTGAGTGTATATTAGTAATAACTATTAATAAATTTCATGTGAAAAATATATTTGATTATTCTATTCCAACCAAGGCCTTACAAGTGCGACATGAGTCTCCCAACGTTTTTGTCACATTGATTAATGTTATTATACATTTTTTTTTTCATCTCATTTTCATCCATTTTCTTCTTATTTTTTTATTTCTCTTCACATCTATTATTTTATTGTTTTCTCTCTATCTCTCTTATCTCTCCACTCCTACACTCAATTTTTGAAATCTACATTCAATATATTTTCCTTGTTACATGTCATCTCTGTTAGCATAATATACCTCAACTTTGTAATTTTTATATACTTAATTTTTGGTAATATATATTGGATTAATATATTAGAATAGTCAAAATTGTTAAATATATTAATAGATGGTAATTTTGTATTATTCTTTTAAAATTATTTATTGATAATAAAAGACAAAATTGAGTGGATTTGTTTATTCTATTATTATTTATTTTCAAACAAAAGTACAGCCTAACCTAAATATAATATATTATGGGTGGCACTCTATTATTAGAAAGGAAGAAAGCAAAGGGGGGCCCTGTGCAGAGTTAGTGGGAGAGGTTTGGGGACAACGGGGGTTGCACTGCTTTCTAGGTACTACAATATATCAGTAAGTGGCTCCACTGGGGACAAACTCACTACTAAGCATCCACCATATAGATTTTATTAGGTGGGGACTCGTACGGACAATGTTCAGTTCTTGATCGGTTACACATCCTAATCTAATTGTCACAACTATATATATATATTATGCTTTTTAGCTACCCCTGCTAGTACAAAATTTCCTTTTCACTATAGTGTGCCAAATTAAAGATGGAGACCTTGAGAAGAAGCTCTCGCCTCCTTTGTCTAATCCTTGCAATGTCAATTGTTGGGCTTAGATGTGACCACCTCAAAATTGGCAATGCTTCTATTCCTAGTCCTAGTGAAGCCAATGCCACTTTTGTCACTTTACCTAGTCTAGGCATAAATCAACAAGTTAATAATAAAGTCAACGTCAAGAATAGTTGGTATTATGGAGGGGGAGGGGGAGGCGGTGGTGGAGGTGGAGGTGGAGGTGGGGGTGGTTATGGATGGGGATGGGGATGGGGATGGGGTGGTGGAGGAGGAGGAGGAGGTGGAGGGGGTGGAGGAGGTGGGGGTGGATGGGGAGGAGGAGGAGGAGGAGGAGGAGGAGGTGGTGGTGGTGGTAGGTGGAAATGGGGGTGTGGTAAAAAGAAGAGAGGGGGACAAGATTATAAGGCATATAGGAAAGGGACAATTGAGAAAGAAGAGTATAGGGTGGGGGAATATGCACAATGCATTGCAAGAACCCGATGCCGGGGTTTGAGGTTGGAATGCCCTCTTCATTGTGGTGGACCTTGTTACTATGATTGTCACCACATGTGTAAGCCTCATTGTCCTCCACCCTGAAATCAATTCTTCATTTCCATTATTTCCACCAATTGCTGCTCTACGCTTGCTTTCTCTCCCTACCAACCTCTTCTATATCTATAACTTCACAATATACTACGTATGTACTGATTACTAAACTTCTTTTTTTTTCTGAGTATTGATATTCACATTCCGTATTTTTTTTTATATCTTTTTTTATTATATCATGCCACTTTCTTTATGCTATCTCTCTTTTCCTCTAGATATAGACGAGCATTGGGTGTCTACCGATATTTTTTTTTAGTTTTTGTATTGCTTGTGTTTCTTTTTCTTTCATCTTTTTTACTAATATTTAGGTGTATATTTTAGTAAGGAAATTTGTCAAGTTTGTAGTGACTGTCCCACTCCCATCCCAGAGTGAGAACAGGTTTTTAAATTCAAGGAATGTTTACGAAAAATAGTTATAAAAAATAATCATACAATAGTGAATCCTACTAAGATTGTACTTAATTGATGCTATTCGCTAAACAATATCATCGTGGTTAGATAGTCGAGCTTATCTTAGTGATTAGTTGAGGTGGCCATCCACTATGTAAAATTAATTAAGACAAAGCAAAGTCCACAACCATGATATGACATTATGAGGAGAGCGCTGCAGAATGGCTTCCTCCCTCTCCATTAGAGTATATCCCATCTTTTTTCTACCAACAATTCCATTAAATTTTATAACAACAAGTTGTTTAATTTATAAATATTTTATATTTTTTTCAACCTTCCATACACATGTACACACAAATTCATAAAAAAACAATTATATACGCAAGTAATTCTTTTCAATTTTAAACAAACTAAAACCACATGTGTCATATTAAAATAATATTTTAATATTAAACAATACATGCAATATTATTAAGTCACTCTCATTAAAGATATTCTTAATAAATTTTAGAAGTTGGAAATTTAAAAAAAAAAGTGTGTTAGAAAGAGGGAATAAATTCCTCTCTATTAATAACACATATTTATGATTTTATAGTTTTTAATAATTTTTAATTATTAAAAAATAAATTAAAAAATATTAAAAGAGTATTTCTATATCTCTTCTTGCATTTAGTATATATAGCTCTTTCCTTCCATAATATATATGGTAGCACGTGATTCACCATAATCCGCATGCGGAATCTTTACCTTTTGTCACGAAATAATAGTAATTAGGCTTTTTTTTTAAGATAAGATACATTTATTTACCAAAGCTAAACAAGTATAAAACTATAAATGAGTGCACTATTAATCGAAGTGGTCTAGTGGTCCTAGTCATTGTCTTCTTGTTAAGCTATGTTGACGAGAAATTGCTATAGCTTGTATTCACTTTTGTTAAGAACACGAACAAGTTTTTACATATTCATTAAAACAATATGAATAACTAATTAAACCCAAATCCAATAATTATAAATTAATCACAGTAGAAACAAAAGAAATTTAACATATCTTACGAAAGCTCATGCATGGTTCTTCTAAACAAAATTTTAACAAAGAACATAACTAATATATATATACACATCATAGTCAAAACAAAAGGAATAAAGTAAGAAAGGGGAAAATTAATCTTATAATTAAGATTTTCCAATTAATAAGAGCAAATGGTCCTTCAAATGACTCTTTTCCTTTTGCATGCAACGTGTCTCAATTCGCTTTATCAAGAACTTCTCTGTCTCAACCTCCATATGTTAGGGTGTTTTTAAAACTTTTCTAGATCTAAACCTAATTTCTATTTTTAAAAAAATGTTTAAATATATTTTATTTTTTTAATATTTTTTTCTGGTATTACTTCTTATAAATTTATTTATTTTTAAATCATTTTATAATCATTTAGTGATGTGACATAAATTTAAACATGTCACATTAATGATCACTTTAAAATAAAATATAATGTGATGTCATTAATAAATAATTATAAAATTACTTTCAAAATTTTTAAAATTTATAAAAATTTAAACTAAAAAAATATAATAATTAAAATCACAATTAATCATATTTGTAAGTGCCGCTCTATTAAACCTACAAAAATTAAAATAATGGCGTACTTCTTTTAAGGCTTTTACTTCAATTATGTCATGACATACAAGAGTGCATGTTGCGACATGGTATTAAAAACTCAAAATATAATATTGGTTCGTCACTATCAAATTCATACTGTGGCACAAGATATCCTTGGCACAAGATATCCTTGGCACAAGATATCCTTGGCACAAGATATCCATGTCACAGTGGCAACATCAATTCATTTTCATTGAAATCATGTGTACTGCACCTTTATTCCATGACATGCAATTAAAAGTGTATGGACATGAACTTGTTTTTGAACTTTGGATACTTGAAAGTTATTTAGACATCAAGAAATAGAAAGAAAGAAGTATTTAATATATAAAAATATTTATATATATTATTAATTTTCTTAGTTATTTTTTACCTTTTTTATTATTTACATTTTTTTTTGGTTTGGTGACTTTTGATATTATTTATATTACCTTTTTTAATTTACCTTTTAACATTTCAAAATTCAGTTTTACATGTAAAAATACCTAACATAAGGCTAAAAATAAACATTAATACTCAAATAAAATCTCAAATATATTCTAATAAATTTAGTTCATATTAATTCACATTATTAGGATACAGGTGGTGCGTGGCTGTTGTCAGCTCATGTAGTAAGATGTTGGGTTAAGGCTCATAATGAGCACAACTCTCGCGTTATTCTTAACTAACTCCAATTATGATAATTATCATATTTTGGGATCTCATTTTAAAAAATCAAATATATTATTTGAAATTTATAACCACTCATTATACATAATATAAAAACTAATATTAAAATATCAATTTATAGTTTTATAAATAAAAGATTTTTTTTATGTAACTATAAATAAAGAATAATAAATAAGTCTGAAATTCTTTTATATTATCATTTAATTATAAATATCAATATATAATAAATTTATTTTTTTATAATAGTTATTTAAAAAATTATAAAAAAATTATTTATAATTGATTAATTGTGTAAAAACTTTTATAAAGACAATACATAATTATTAAATTCAATAAAAAAAATTACGTGGAGTATATATGTTTTTAGGTTATCAAATTTCATATTTGCTCAAAATGTAATTAAACCTATTTTTTAAAATGATGTGTTTAGATAATATTTAAATTAACGTGTACGTACTTCCAATAAAAAAGAGCAATTCGTATTAGAATTAGGAAATTTACTAAGTTATCCGTTAAAACGAATCTCAAATAATTGATAGAATTAACTAGCAACTTTTGGGGAGTAGAAACGAGTTGGATTGTTAAGTTTTGTAAGATTTAAGTCAAACCAAAATTTTAAATTTATGGTCTAAGTATATTTTATTTACTTGAGATATGGAATTTTTTAAGGTTTGTTCTTTTGAAAAAAATTGACGGAAATTTTATTTAAATTTTATTTTATAATAACATCTTTAAGTAAGTCAAAATAATGTGTAAATTAATGAACTTGAACTTTTAAATAAATATAAGATTTTAAAATGTTGTAGTAAAAATTTAATGTATTATTATTATAAGCTGATTTATTATATTTAAATTACTTTTAATTTGAAATGATTTAAAGTTGAATATTTTTAATTAAATAAATTTTAATCCTAGTTAGAGGAAAAATAGGGAAAAAGTAGGAAAGAAGAATAGGAGTAAGCAAAATTCATTTCCATCTTATTTTTATTTCCATTTAATTTTTATTTCTATCCAATTGAGTAGATTTAGAAGGGAGAGAGAATATTTAAACATTTCAAATATAAAGACTTAAATATTTATATTTATGTTTTAAAATTCAAAATTACAAGAATATAAAGATAAATTATTTTTAATTTTTTCTATTTTTTAAACTAAATAAGAAAAGAAATATATTTTTTCATTAAAATTCCTCGTCTCTTCTCCACCGAAACATGATATTTAATTAAAATACTTCTTCTCTTCTCCCCCCTCCCTTCCTTTAGAAAAAAAAAAAAAACTAAATCTGAGATGATCTAGAAGCGAGGGGACAAGATAAATCAATTAACCACGTTAGTTAAGCATAGTAATTATAATAATGTGCATAATTGTCAGCATGTATAGGTAAAATTGTGAATGCAAGGAAGTAAAGGAATCTTTGAATCAGCCAAGTCCCAGAATTCCACCAGTAGCTTTCTCACATAAAACAAATAATTGGGGGTAGTTTTCATTTACCTTGCAAGTTGCAACACACTTTCCCCTTCCTTGATCTTTGCGGTGATTCCAAGACATTATCACCAGCTTGTTTTTGAGGTTATTTTTTTTATAAAAAAAAAAGTTAGGTTAAACATTTTTTATAAAAAAAAACTTATAAAAAAAGTAATTTATTTTTATATAATAAAATTTGAAAAATAAGTTTTTAATTAAGCTAGTAGGAGGATATTTTTCACAATTTACACCGAATTTACACCGAATTATTCATGTAGTACCCTCTTTATATCGCTCATTCTAATATATGATTTTTGTTTCTATCTTTTTTTACTAACATTCCAATTTAAATGCGCATTTTGAGTGTCATCTTCAACGTTTGTTGGAGAGTTCTAGGGATCAAAAATTTAGAACTCGTGAAGTTTAGTAAGGGAATAAAATAAATACCACAGTAATTGTAAAAAGAATATCACTTTACTTGCAATTCAAATATTTTAGTTTATTTTGAATTACATTTATTTATTGTGAATTCTTAATTTATTTTAAAATTATTTATTTAAATAAAATAAAATATTAATTTTTTATTTTTATTTTTTATTACATAAAATAAAAGAACTCTATTAGAATAATTAAATAATGTAGTTAATTAAAATTGTGATATTGTAAAATATTATAATTTTTATTCTTTAAGTTTAATATAGATTTCATATTTTTTAATTTTTAATTTATGATTAAGTTTTTAAATTCTTAATTACAATAATATATTCAGTAAATATGTTTATATTATTAATTAATATTTTTTATATAATTTAACATGATTAAATTCTGTTTAAATAAAAAATAATGTTGAAAAATAATATAGAAGTTTCTAAACATTAATTTTTATAATTAATACTTAAATTTATTTTATTAATATTGTAAATAATAAATAATTTGAAAATCAAAGTTTGATTTAAAAATGCAAATTTAAAAATAAAAAACTGAAAAGTTGTAGTATCTGAATAGAACAAGATTAATTATAATGTTATGTGAAGGAGTGGAGGAGAAAGTAGGAGCTTCTGACTCTTGAGGTCCACTTTGTGCTGATCGATTAGATAGATTGTTCTTAACGCATCATAGACATTGCAGAATAACTGGAAAAAGTTACGTTCACTGTTAGCCACTTTAAGCTGTTGCTAAGGACACACCCACGCACGTGCAAACTTCAAGGCACAAAATTGACGTTCTTTTTTTTATCTTTTCAAATTAGAGACGCCACTTCCACTATCCATTATATATATCCTTCAGCTACTTATCTTTATTTATGAAAATGAAATTTTGTACACTTTCCTATCCATGGTTTATTTTAGTTTTATATTTTCTTTTATGAAGCCACTGTTTTTGCTTTCTTGATAATGAGATTTGACAAGATTTGATACTTTTTTGGCCAATCAAATATCAACAATAATTGTTGACAACGTGGTGATCAATAATAGCCTAGTGCTGATGATTTAACTAATCCTGTATTTTCATCCGGAACCTTGTCTCAGACTATTTTACCTGCTCGTGTCGTTTATTGTCCAAGGTAAAGGCCAGAACAATCCTTGCCAAAACCAAGTTTAACACTAGTGTTTTGAAACGCAAGAAGAAAAAAAATATAGTAATACCAAGTTCTTAGCTAGTTCCTACGTAAAGACAAAGCCATTTCCATGCATTCAAACCCTTTTAACATGCCGAAAAATTATTACATAGTTAGAAATTATCATATTTTTAATTAATATTTACATGATATTAATTAAATACTATTTTTTATAAATTAAAAATATAGACTACATATAGCGTAGAAATTAGTTGAGACGCACCTAATAGTTCAAAATTATTTAATAATTCCTTCTCCTTTCCGACCCCACCTCTGTTCTCGTCTCTCGCTAATCCGATTGCTATCCTCATCATATTCATATGTATGCCAGCAATAATCTTCTCAACCCTTTTTTCTCTTTCTCCCTTATATCTTTGGGTGTGTCTTGGAGCCAACAACCCATTTTCATTGCCCCTGGTCAAAAGGAATGCCTAGTTAACAGTACGTTTTCTTCCACTGATCAAGTTATTATTATGTACGAAAATGGGTACTGTAAGATTGTACGGATTTTTTATTCAAAACTAATGCACCAAGATACCTCAAAAAACAAAAAATTATAAGACATATATAGTCTGTTTGATTTTAAAAAAAAATTGCGTTAAAAATTATTTCCTAAAACAATTTCACATTACTTATCAATCAATTTCTCATCTAAAATTTATTGAGTTTTGAAAACTATTCTAAAAAACAAGTGTTTTTTAAAAAACCAAAAAATAATCTAGAGATGTTTTTTTTATCTTTTTCTATATTCATCTCGTTCATGTCTCCTTTAGTTCAGCACTCTACTATGTGTTCTATACCATTTTCCACCGGTTGTCTAAATAACTTCATTTAATTACATTTTAAAAATTAAAAACAGTTTTTAAAAAATAGAAAAGCAAATTTTTGCTTTTTCGTATAATTTTCTAATTAAAATGAGTTTTAATTTGGCAACTAAAGCGTTGACCGTTAATGTCTATCTTTTCTGTGTAGATCATTGAGTTAAAATTTCAATTTCAATTAAAAATGAATACCTAAGTACTTGTTCTCGTAATACCCCTAAAGATCGGATCAGGGCAAAGCTGAGAAAAGGTGAAGATATCGCCCGACTCTGTTGTCCATGCATTTATGCATGTGAATCTTTAGTGACCAGTGAGATTCTTAGGATCGAAATTATGGTCAAATTTTTATTCCTAATTGGGCTGAATTTCCCATATATTTGTGATTTCGCCAAGGGTCATAACGAGTCATCATGAGAGTTTAGTCAACCCTTGATTTGTTCACATGATGAACGTTGGCCTGGTGGGCACATTAATTCGCAGAATTTGAAGTGAACTTTTGTTGTCACGTAGTAAATTAAATTGTAGTGTAGCAAAACGAAAACCCAGAGAAGTCTTAAAACGTTGGTATTTACAATTCAGAAGAGATACATGTACTCATCAAAAAGCACAAGCCTTTGGAGAGGGAAGTAGCTAGACAGCAGAGTGAGAGTTGAAGAAGAAGAAGAGAGACAAAAGACAAAGAAATTAAACAAAAGCAAATTAACTATATATTTATATATAAAAGAAGGGGAGAGTGGAATTGAAAGTCACACAACACAAAGACACGTGAAGTGGCTATATATCCGTTTTACCATAGAAATCTGGATCTCTTGGAGACGTTGTTGGGAGGGCTCATCTGTGGAACTAAGAAATTATCATCCCCCAAACTTGATCTACTGTTTCCAATTCCATCCCTTGTCTCTCTGTACCCATTCTCTTGATCCATTTGTACGGAATATACAGATGAAGATGGCGCTTGAGGAACCCACATCCCACTCGGCCATAACGACACCATCTTTCCCTCATCAAACGCCGACCACATCTCATCACCGTTCTGTAATTCATCAACGTCTTCATTAATTCAAAACAGATCCAATTGCAAACAAATATTCAAATTACTCACGAAAATAACATTTTTTATTATTAAATTTAGTCACTAATTTATTTATTTATTTTTGTAATAAGTTGATTTAATAACCGTAGAAGCCAATTTTTGGAAATATTGAAAAAGTTTGAGATAAAACGAACCTTAGAGAGAGCAAAGGGAAGGGAATGTGAATCGAGGAAATCTTCGAACTTCATGCCGGGGATAGTATTGATCAAGTACTCTGATATGCTGCTACCTGCGAAAACAGGTTCTTGATTTGTAAGCGAGTTTCCCCCAGACTTAGGGGGTGAGGGTGTTGAAGGAGGAGAATCGAGAAGAGGGTTTTTGTTGGGTGATGGAGTATAAGGCGTGGCGGTATCAGAGAACTTGATCCCAGTGAGAAGAAACCTGCTATGCTTCTTTGTGAGGTCGTTGGCAGAATGAATGGACGCGTCACACTCTTTGCACAGAATGGCTCTATCTTGCTGACAAAACACAAAGGCTCTTCTCTCCTGCAACAAATTAACTCAATAACTCAACAACAACTAATATTAAATTCAAATTTAATATATGTAATAATGTACCTGGCAAACATCACAGACAGGAAAATGCTTTGCGGAAGGGTGTGTGAGAGAGAAACGATGGTGTTTGGAGGCGAGTTTGTTGGCATGGTGGACGCGGTGGTCGCAGGAGTCGCATAGGGCGGCTTCATCGGCGGTGCAGAATAATGAAGCCTGGTTTTTGTTACAGACATCGCACTGGATCTTCATTACTTAGCTATCTATCTATCTATCTATCTCGCTCTTGTGTGTCCCTCAAATTAATAAAAGAAAGAGGAATTGAATGATGTGGGAACACTACTCACCCGGGTTAAATTAAATACAGTCTAGACGAGTCAAATCACTAAAGTATGTAACGCGAGTTAGGGGGTCATGTTTCACGTTCTACATAACATATACTTGGTTAATGTAAGTAACTTCAACATATTAAATATCTGTCTTCACCAAATGGAACTTTCATGTTGACCAAAATTTTATCATTTTTCTCTTTTTTTTAGGAACATTTCAATTACATTATTCCTCTCTCGTTTTATAAACAACATTTTCTTTCCTTTTATGTTGGTAAAGTACACTAGTTTATTACTACTTGTTATCTGCAACTAGATATGTTTACATTCAAATAAAAAGGTAATGATGATTTTAGTCTATCCACACCACTGATTATGTCAAAATAATTAATTTATATGTTCGCTACTCTTTTGAAAAAATAAAATTACTTTTTTTAAATATTCATTTTAATCTCTATTTTTTTAAATACTCAAACTTCATACCTGAATAAGTAGAAAATAATTCAGCTTTAGAAACTAAAATTTATGCATTTTCAAATACAGAAAACTATTACTTTTAAAATTGAGGACAAAATTTATGATCGTATAGATTAAATGACACAAAATAGTTTTAGTTTTATTAGTAGTCTTAAATATAAGTTATAAACATGTATTTATGTTAATACTTGAAAAAGAGTTGTGTCATTTAATGGTTTCACTTTGTTAGAGCAAAATTATCTTTCAAGACAATACACACAATTTGTAAAAAAAAAATAGGACAAAAAAAAATAGATATTTTCTTAGGGTTTAAAGACAATACACACAATTTAATATTTTCAAGACAATACACACAATTTAATATTTTCAAGACAATACATATTAATCTCTCGTGAGAGGAGATTATGATTTAAAAAATAATATAATTTAAAACTCTTTTAAGAAAGAAAATTTTATTCTAAAAAATATCTAACTCGTATTTGAATTAAATCGTTTTATAAACTAATTATTCTTTTAATAATTTTTAAGAATTAGAAGAAAAAAATTCTCTTAAAATTAAACTGATTTAGGTTTAATAATCTGCAACTAGAAATTTCTTAACACTATGGCAAAGGGATTAAAAGTAATGGTAAAAGGAGGTTTGAGTCATAACTAAAGACGTAAAAATAGTTTAGGGTATGCTAGATTGGATTTAAATATATATACACACGTGTGTATATATATATATATATATATATATAATAGTTTATACTTATCTTTTAAGTAAAGAAACTTATTTATTTTTTATAAAATAAAAATTAAACTTATTTTAATCGTTAAAATTGTATACGTTGATTCCTATAATCGTTAATTTTATAAAGTTCTTAATTTATTTTTTAATTTTAAAATATCATTTATTTTATTGTGAAGTAATGTAAAAAATAAAGTAAAAAAAATGCTAAAACAAATTAATAACTTTATATTAAAAAGATAGTGTAAAATCTACTATAACTAATACTTATAATGGCATTTGTTCAAAGTATATATACTTAGTTCGTATGAGTGCTATTATTATTAAAAAAAATGTTACAAACAGTTCCGTCGCCACTCAAAAAATTTATACAAATACTTGTTTGAATAACTTTTTTATAAAATACTTATATAAAAATTTGAAGATAAAATAAATTATTTTTTATAAATTAAAATCAATTTATATATTTAATTTTATAGAATTTTTATTAATTTTATAAAAAATTAATGTACATAAATTGATTTTAACTTATAAAAATATATATATTTTATATTTTATATTTTATATTTTTATATTTTATATTTTTATATTTTATATTGTTATATTTTATATTTTTTATAAATATTTATAAAAATATATATTAAAAAATCTCAAATTTACATCTTTTTAAGTAAGAACGAGCTTGACGAATCTAATTTGCAAACTCATTTAGTCTCGTGTTGAGTTAGATGAACTCAAATTTTGAAAATAAATCTATGTTTTGAGGACAAATAAATTATGTATCGAATTGTTCTAATAGTATTTTATATTCTCTTAAAAAATATAAAATTTTATTTAATAAATATTATTTATATAAAATAATATTATGTTTATAATAATATTATTTATTTTAAAAATTAATTATAAAATATAATATTGATATACTATGTTAATAAATTGATTTAACACCATCTTATTTCATACTTTTCGGGTGATAACAAAATTTTCGAGCCAACAAGAAAAAAAAAAAGAAATCGGGTTAAAGTTCACTCCTACTTTAAAGCTTTTAGCGATGAGGGTGACGAAGTGTCTAGCGTAAGCACCGGGTAAAAATATATATTAATAAAACATAAAGCCATGAAGGTTAAACTTGGGTTTGTGTAAACTAGTATATTGCAGTAAAAATTTTAAAATAATTCTTCTCACGCGTTAGCGATTACATCAGGTATCTAATTACATCATATTAAATAGCATTTTAGAATAATTATAAACAAGTCACGATTAGATACGTAACAGTTAGGCTACCACCCTAAAAAAAATGTACACAATCATACGTGTTTAAGTTTTTAACAATCATCGTGACGAAGTGTCTTGCGTAAGCATTTGATATTAATATAAAGGATTAATACTATTTTTAATGCCAAAAAATGTCTCAACTTTTGTTTGAGTTCCCAATTCTTACAAAAGAAAAATATTAGAGAATATTTCGATATTAATTAATACTAGGAGAGAAAATGAGATACAAAGAAAAAATATATATATTTTGACATTATACAAAATATTATAATCACGTCGTAAATGTATCAACTATGTCGTAACTTATGAAATGTAGATAGTATGTATTTCATAAGTAATATATGATATTTACTTAATAAATTTTATATGTGTTAATTTTGAGAATTTTGTTTTCTTTTTAAAAAATTTAACTTTAATTTTAGTCATCATAAAATGATTAATTTTTTATTTTATTATCTATAAAATACTTCTAATCTTCATAAAATTTAAATTTTAAATCTAATCTTTAATTAATTTGTTATTTTATTTTAATCATTTTTTAAATTTCTAACATACTTTTTATATATTACACCTTTACTCCATCAACATCACATAATATCGTTTAAATTAGTATTTGGTATTAAGTAGTAACATTAAAACCTTCAAATATAATTGTCCAACATCTTTTATTATCATATATTTTAATTGTAATTTTTAATAAAAATAAGAATTTAATATATTTTTAATCATTATAAATATCACAAAATATTTGTGTTTTAAAAAATGGTTAGTCTTTGTCTTTGCAATGTTTAAGTTTTTTTAAATTGTTCTTATTAATATTTAATAATATTGTGACATGCATTTAGCATGTCATTGATCGCTCATATATCATATTTAAATATATGTCATAAAATTAATTAATTATGATAACAAATTATTTTAAAAAAATAAATAAAATTTTGAAAATTAAAATTAAAAGAAAAATAAAATACTTTACTATATTAATAAAATATTTATAATAATTAAAAATATATTTAACCTTGAAAGTAATAATTAAAAATTAACATTAACTATACAATGTATTGTACTAACATGATTTTTTATAAGTCTAATAATGAATATATTTTTTCATATATGAATTTTTTTTGTAGCATATTTTTTTAGTTATAATAAAAAATTATAAATTAAATTGAAAAAGTTTGTAATTTATATGTGCGTATTTTGTATATGCAAATTACTCAAAAACTTCTTCTCATTCTTTCATATATATATATAGTCAAAGTTCAAACGGTATGTTTGGACTTGTCCTCAGACATGTTAGATGCAATTCGCCTCTAACTTAGGAAGATATAGGTCGTTACGTAACCGCATTCCCGTGTGAGCACCTAGTCGTCATGACCGACCAATACATAATCCCTCAAGCTTTGACCATAGGGAATAAGTTTAATTCCTCTTCTCAACATGTGGTCTCGGATATTGCTCCAGGTCTCAACTGGCAAGTTAGTCGGTCAATTGCTCCCCGAACAGAGGACCTGACTCGACTAGTTCGGGCGGGTTTTCCCTCCTTCGGCCATACTCTATTGTTCGGGCAGCCTGCTGGCAAGGTCGTCTCTGTGGTGCCTAGTTCTTCACGTCAGTCTTAAATACGCATGCGCGTCCCTTCCTATTGTCTCGCTTAGTTGTCAATCACCTCTTGTCATTTAATCTGCTATCCGTTAGACGTAGCTGCTAGGCTTCTGCTTGCACTCTTTGTTGGGTTATTTTTGGGCTCCCAACTATGTGGACAAAAGTCCAATACTCTCAAGCCCGCTAGGTCTCTCTTTATAAGAGAAGAAGGGGTCAGATTTGCAGACAGAGAGAGTAGATTTCTCAGAAATATTTCTCACAGAAAGAGAGTGGATTTCTCAAGCAGAGAGAGAGAGTGAATTTCTCAGGCAAAGAGAGAGTGGATTTCTTATAGAGAGAAAGAGTGAATTTTTTCACAGAGTGAGTGAGAGATACAGAAAATAACTCTTGTACTCTTAATTAATCATAGTGGATTAATTTTTTTGGTCTGGACGACCCGTGGTTTTTACTCCTCACGTCAAGGGAGTTTTTTCACGTTAAAAATATTAGTCTCTCTTGTGTGATTCTTCTCATTGTTACTGTCATTTGCATTTGTGGTTACTCCTTAAAGATTCTTGCAAGTTAGGGGAATTTTTATCCGCTGCGTTGTGTCACCACATTGGTGGTGCCTTATTAGTGGTACCGTACTACCTTCCTATCATCAAAGTGGTGGCCTTTTCCCCATCACTCTTTATTTGATGAGGGTCTTTCCAATTCACATTATTTGAAAACCCCTAATTAATCTCATCTTCCTCACGGGCCTCCCAATTCATCATCGCGATTTTCTGCATCCCTATCACTCTGTCTACCCATTTTCCTCAACCTCCAACACTTCCTTCCATTTTTAAATGACAAGACGAGGTAAACTTTTTATTTTTCTATTTTTTGTATGTGATATTATTTTTAGGACTTTCTCATTTAAGAGAAAATTTTTCTTTTCAATTTGGATCCTTTATCCAACTCTCGCATACTTTATCGTAAAGAACCACTCCAATAGATCATCTGATTTCTCCATTCCTAACAATGTGATGTTCAACGACTCTTCTATTCAAGGAAACCAACCTCCAAAAAATACTACTCACTCCTGAAGCAAACAAAGAGTTTTCCATTAATGTCTAGTTTCAAGAAGCTGACAGCAGTGATCTCTCGTAAAAATTTATTAAACTGGTTGATATCATTTTTAACTCCTTGATTTAATCTTTATATTAAATTATATTTTTAATTTAGTTTTTTCGCGTGTAAGTAGCTCGCTGTATTCTGAATATTATAGTGATAAGATCATTATTATTTCATTTCTGATATGTATTCACTTAAAACCAATCAAATCGAAGTCTTCAGTGCCCTAATAAAGTCTGGTCGTTGCATAAAGTAAGGTTTAATGTTTGGGAAGTCTGCTACACGTTGGAGCGCTTTTTTATGAGGTTTGAAGTTTATGAGACACGTGTATAATTTTATTGAGTAATAAAAAAGAGAAACTCAATTTAGACAGCTTATAGGTACTAGATAGCTTCATCCTCTTATCACTGCTCTGGAATTATTTTTTATTAATATATAACAACTTTTTAATTTAAGTGACATAAAAGGGAATAAAGACAAGTAACGATTAATTTTAATCACACAGTCCACCAATTCATTAAGATTGATATAATTATAAAAAGTTTTAAGTAATTTAGGTGAAGTCCTCCTTATATTTAGAGTGCAGAAAGAAAGAGACAAAAAAGAAAATTTTAAAACAAAAGAAAAAGGAAATTTTAAACTTTTATTTTAAAAAGTCAACCTTTATATTTTTTTTTAACTAAACAAAAAAAGTACATCATTATTCTATGTTTTCCTCTTTATTTTCTTTTCTCAAAATCAAATTTCATTACAATAATTAAAAAAAAAATCACACTCCATGTTATGACGAGGGATTCGCATTCCATCTTTTTAAGTAGACCGAAAGATAATATATATATATATATATATAACCTAAATCATGACGTTAGGTGAAGTAAGTCAAAATGGATTGAGTTGAAATCATCTCGACCATTTCATGGTCGAAACCAACTCGGCTATTAGGAGTTGTCACCAACGTTTTATTTTAGGGAACGTCACATAATGAAAAGGCTGGTATCTAAATAAGAGACATGAGTTCGGAAGTTAGTTATCGCGTTGGGGACATAAGGGGTCCCAGGACGTCTATTACCTGGTAGTTATCCTTAGTCAACTTAAAAAGAATAGGAATGGTGCTCAAGCTTGGGGTTATATTCTTTTGGATATGGGTTGTGTGTGGTAGGGGTAGAGGTTGAGTCTCTTTTTGGGTTTTTTGGTTTCATGATTTGATAAGAGTGTGTCTTTTATGCTTACGTACCTCCATTGTTGGAGGAGTTAAAGTCCACGTAATTGTGGCTAGGCTAATGGATTAGGAGAGGACGAAGTCAGCTCGTGCTAACCTGCCCAAGTGAATGCCAAGACGAACTCAGTCTTTAATGATAGGGATGCTGGAAGGTGAGGATAAGATCGGTTCATGTCGACCCGCCCGAGTGGGGTTGAGACGAACTCAGCCTTAGCGATAGGGGACAACAAGGAGGCGAGACCACTTCGTCTCGGCCAGCCTAGGTGGGGCCGAGAAGGATTTGCCCTCGTCAAGAGAGGTGTGGAGGGATGGAAAGGGGGTTTGACTCTGATCTTGTCCAAAAAAGGGGAAAGAAGCTTTCTAAGGTTTCATCCTATAGGCATATTCACGTGTTTTTTACTAACTTGATATCCAGAGGGGTCTCGTGCCTTCTTCCTTCTGTCCAGTACTTTCTCATGTTCTTCGGACGTACTCTGGGCTTCTTGCTTGGCCTCTCTCGAGGTCAACTTTCCTTTTCCTTCTTCCCTCCTCTCCAAAATTTCCAACCTTTCCTCTTCTTCCTCAAAAAATTTTCCAACCTCTTTCTCTTCGTCTTGAGGCCTTTTATAGGCTTTGAGACTGGCCTGATTCCACTCCTCCATGATCCTACAATTATTGGTTCCACTCTTTCATTGATCCCATGATTCCTCTCGATCATGGTGAGTGCCGAGTTGTGGGAACTGACTCCACTACCCCCATGATCCTTTCCTTGATGCAAGTCATGACGGGTCTTACAGAGACGTGCTGAAGACTTTGTCCCGGACAATTTTGAGGTCCCTCACACACGCGCACACACACATGAAAAGAGAAAAATTCACTTATTTTAAAAATAATTTAAAAAAATTATTTTTATTCTTTTAATTTAAGACTTAAAAAATATAATCTTTGACCATTAAAATCATAATCTTGTATTTTAAGGATATTTTTGTTTGAAAAGATTATATATGATGACCCTTTTCCTTTTGATTGCAATAAATTATGAAGATTCATCCATGTTATATGCTATGCTCACTTAATGATGCCTGACTCAGAATATCGTCTATTCTGTGATTAACTGATATCAACTTGCCAAGTGTTAGTAGATCTTGAGTTCAAGATATCCAATAGATGAGAAATATGTTTAATAACATCAACTACATTACATAATAATAGGCAACCATTTAAATCACATAAAGGGTTTTTATTAACAATGAATAAGTTAATCAACAATAATTTCAAGAATGACTTTGACTTGAAAGGAGCTCTCTAAATATTGACACCATGTACACGAGATACTACTTTCTTCTATCACTATATGATGTAAAATATAATATTTCGATAATATTAAAAATGTAAATACAAAAATATAAAAAAAATAAATAATCTTATATGCAAGCCATATATGACATTTAAGTCTTTTTTATGCTTTTATTTTGGAAAGTTTGTTTGATATTTTTATTAGTTTAAACCATCTAATACATTTTTTTAGTCCAAGGTATGTTTATCTATAACCATCGACTATTCTCTTGATATGTTGATAAGGTCTCACATTTTTTTATGGATATTTTTTTATACATGATAATCAAATTTTTAATCACATATTTAATATATATATTTATATGAAATATTATATTTTTAATTGATATTTTTATATATATGTATATTTCTTTAAAGATAATATTATTCAGAACACAAACAATATGAATATTTCTCTCTACGTACATTTGAATCACCATTCATGTTGTAAGGACCAGCTATATTGATTTCGATTTAGAGAATAAAACTACTTCCTTTAATTCTATAATAATTGAGTAGCTCCAAATGATAAATGTATTATTTGAATGTTTCGACGTTAAATAAAAGAATAAAATAGAAGGAATTCTACAATAATTGAGTAACTCCAAATGAAAAATTATTATTTGGAAGTCAATATCCACGATAAATAAAAGAATAAAATAAAAAGAGATCACCTCGGTGTTTGATCTCAGATGAAGTGAAACAAAAGCAAAGAAACAAAAGAACATGAAAAAAAAAGCCATGAAATGGTTGAAAGCCCAAGTGGTCGAAAAATTACAGTGATCTATTCATGATTTAGTTTTAATAATTAAGTTCTTACTCTTATTATATTATACAAAGTTAAATTTGTATCCAGGGACTATAATTAATTATTTATATCTAAGTTTTAACTTAGGCCTAGAAAAGTCGTATTATAACCCATGATTACAATTACAAATAACTTCTATTAATTATTCTCTTTATATAAATCAGAATAACCTATTCAATCAAGACTACAAAGGTTTATTCTTCAACCAAAACATTTTCAAGAGTTTTTTTTAACAAAAATGTTTTTATGAGTTTTTCAAAACCTCTTATCTTTTTTAATCTAACACTTTTATTTTTATTTTTAAATTAAATTTTAATATTTTAGAAAAATATCAATAATTAAAATAATTTTATATCACAATAAAAAATATTTATCATAAGTTTAAAATATAATTTACATATTTAAAATATTTATTATCATAATTTTTAATTATAATATAATTTATATTTTAAAAGAATATATTTATTATAAATTTTAATTATATAAAATAAATATTTATCATCTACGTTGCACACTCCAAAATACTAGTCTTAAATAATTTTAATTATATAATTATATAAATGATGTGGGAACACTACTCACCCGGGTTAAATTAAATACAGTCTAGACGAGTCAAATCACTAAAGTATGTAACGCGAGTTAGGGGGTCATGTTTCACGTTCTACATAACATATACTTGGTTAATGTAAGTAACTTCAACATATTAAATATCTGTCTTCACCAAATGGAACTTTCATGTTGACCAAAATTTTATCATTTTTCTCTTTTTTTTAGGAACATTTCAATTACATTATTCCTCTCTCGTTTTATAAACAACATTTTCTTTCCTTTTATGTTGGTAAAGTACACTAGTTTATTACTACTTGTTATCTGCAACTAGATATGTTTACATTCAAATAAAAAGGTAATGATGATTTTAGTCTATCCACACCACTGATTATGTCAAAATAATTAATTTATATGTTCGCTACTCTTTTTGAAAAATAAAATTACTTTTTTTTAAATATTCATTTTAATCTCTATTTTTTTAAATACTCAAACTTCATACCTGAATAAGTAGAAAATAATTCAGCTTTAGAAACTAAAATTTATGCATTTTCAAATACAGAAAACTATTACTTTTAAAATTGAGGACAAAATTTATGATCGTATAGATTAAATGACACAAAATAGTTTTAGTTTTATTAGTAGTCTTAAATATAAGTTATAAACATGTATTTATGTTAATACTTGAAAAAGAGTTGTGTCATTTAATGGTTTCACTTTGTTAGAGCAAAATTATCTTTCAAGACAATACACACAATTTGTAAAAAAAAAATAGGACAAAAAAAAATAGATATTTTCTTAGGGTTTAAAGACAATACACACAATTTAATATTTTCAAGACAATACACACAATTTAATATTTTCAAGACAATACATATTAATCTCTCGTGAGAGGAGATTATGATTTAAAAAATAATATAATTTAAAACTCTTTTAAGAAATAAAATTTTATTCTAAAAAATATTTAACTCGTATTTGAATTAAATTGTTTTACACAACTAATTATTCTTTTAATAATTTGTAAGAATTAGAAGAAAAAAAATTCTCTTAAAATTAAACTGAAGCATAATGTGCTAGAAATTTCTTATCACTATGGCAGAGGGATTAAAAGTAATGGTAAAAGGAGTTTTGAATCATAACTGAAGATGTAAAAATAGTTTAGTGCAGCATCTAAACAGGGTATGGTAGATTGGATTTAGAAATATATATATATAATTTAAATAGAATTGAATTAATTTGATTCATAAAAAATATATTTATTTAATTTTGTTTTATTATATATATATATATATAATCACATAATTGTACCATTAAATTAAACTAAGTTAAAAAAAATTAATTAATTTATAATTTAAATTAGATTAGTCTAGTTTTTTCTTCTTCTTAGCTCATCAACACTTATTTTTACTAGCTTTACGTCATTAAACTTATAAAATATAATATATATAGTTTATACTTGTCTTCTATATTAAACAAGGAACAATAAAGAAACTTATTTATTTTTTATAAAATAAAAATTAAACTTGTTTTAATCGTTAAAATTATATACGTTGATTCCTATAATCGTTAATTTTATAAAGTTCTTAATTTATTTTTTAATTTTTAAAATATCATTTATTTTATTGCAAAGTAATGTAAAAGATAAAGTAAAAAATGCTAAAACAAATTAATAACTTTATATTAAAATTAAAAAATGTGTAAAATCTACAATAACTAATACTTATAATGGCATTTGTTCAAATGAAAAGTATATATATTTAGTTCGTATTAAAAAAAAATTAGAAACAGTTCCGTTGCCACTCAAAAATATTTATACAAAGTACTTGTTTGAATAAATTTTTTATAAATACTTATAAAAAAAGAAAATTTAAAGATAAAATAAATTATTTTTTATAAAATAAAATCAACTTATACATTTAATTTTTATATATTTTTTTATTATTTTTATAAAATATTAATGTACATAAATTAATTTTAATTTATGAAAAGTTATATATATTTTATTTTTCATTTTTTATAAATATTTATAAAAATATATATTAAAAAAAGTTCAAATTTATATCTTTAAGTAAGAACAAACTTACCAAACCTAACTTGCAAACTTATTTAGTTTCATGGAAGAATTTATTTTGAAAATAGATCTAATGTATTTTGATGATAAATAAGTTATGGATCGAATTGTCCTAATATAATCTAAGTATATTATATTCTCTTAAAAAAATATTTTTATTTAATAAATATTGTTTATATAAAATAATATTATATTTATAATAATATTGTTTATTTAAAAATAAATTATAAAATATAATATTATATACCATGTTAATAGATTGATTTAACAAAATTTCATACTTTTTTTTCCTTGTTGGCTCGGAAATTTTATAACATTAAAAATAGTATTGATTTAACACCATTGGATTTATTTCAAATAAATTAATACTATCACTCTAAAGGCTATATATGATAATTAATTATTATAGGAGATAAAATGAGATAAAAAAATTTATATATATACTTTGACATTGTACACCAAAATATATTATGTGATATTGTAATTACTTTATAAATGTGTCAATTATGTCGTAACTTATGAAATGTAGATAGTACACATTTTATAAGTAATATATAACATTCACTTAATAAATTTTACATGTGTTAATTTTGGGAATGCTATTTTTTCTTTTAAAAAAAATCAACTTTGGTTTTAATCATCATAAAATTATTAATTTTTGGTTTTATTACCTATAAAATACTTATAAATAAAATTTAAATTTTAAATATAACCTCTAATTAATTTATTATTTTATTTTAATTATTTTTTAAATCTCCAATATATTTTTCGTTAACTCACATCTTTACCATCCAAACATCACATAGTGTCGTTTAAATTCATATTAGGTAATAGATAGTAACGTTAAAACCTTTAAAGTAGTTGTCCAATAACATTTTTTAGTCATCATATATTTTAATTGTAATTTTAAAAAATAAGGATTTAATATATTTTTAATAATTATAAATATGACAAAATTTTTGTTTGTATTTCAAAAAATGGTTACAAACAAAATTGTTCTTATTACTATTTAATAATATTGTGAAATGCATTTAGCATGTCATATCTTATAATGATTGTTCACGTATCATATTTAAATACATATCATAACATTAATTAATTATGATAATAATTTTTTAGAAAAATAAATAACTTTTTAAAATTAAAATTAACAAAAAATTTAAAATATTTACTATATTAATAAAATATTTATAAAAATTAAAAATATATTTAATCTTGAAAGTAATAATTAGAAATTAACATTAACAGTACAATATAAGTCTAATAATGACTATATTTTTTCATATATGATTTTTTTAGCATACTTTTTTAGTTATAATAAAAAACTATAAAGTAAATCGGAAAAGTTTGTAGTTTATATGTGCGTATTTTTTTATATGTAGTATTTGACACAATTTTTTTAAATATAATATATTACTCATCGATGTATGTGAGTGGATTCTCAAAATTTTAGATAATATGAAATATATAAAATATATTGCAAATTTTGTTTTTAAAATAAACAAGTAAGAGTGTACTTTTTTTGAAATATTGAAGTATATATAACATATATAAACAAGAAAATTTCAGAACTAAGTGTATAATAGCATAATATTAACACGTGAATTATTATTTAAAAAATAAAATTTTATTAACAAAATAAAATATGTAATAAATTATGTGGTCAAAAATATAAAAATCAAAGAAAAAGAACTAAAATATTGTTTAAATATAAATATTATTATTGTTAATTGAAGTAGGGTATTGAACCAAGTGTATAAAGGAGGAAGTGCCCGAAGAGTTGGTTGGAACAAAAAGACAAATAAATAGGATATTTTTCTCTTTTTTTTTTTTTTGTTAAAAAAATATAAGCACTTTTCTTGCGCTTTGAAAACTAACCTGCCTTTGTTTCCGAGAAAACAAAAGAAGATTTCTTTGATATCGCTGCCATGTGTTATGTTTTTTTCATGCTCAATGACTGAATTTCCCTTGGACCAAGAATAGCATGTATTAATTGAATAAGAACTACAAATATATATGTTCCCAACTTATCAAATTAATTGTTGGTTTGATAACTAATTTATTCACTTTGTTGGCTAATAATCGAGTCTTCTTTAATTAATATAAAAGTATTTTTAGTCTTGATAAATTTTTATTTTAAAAATTATTGATTTTAATTCTTATCAATTTTAAAGGTTTAGAAATTATTTTTATCATTATTTAATGACATTATAGCATGTAAATAGATATGTTGTGTGAATGATTATTTTAAAATAATATGTGATGTAACATGTTTAAATATATATTATATCATTAAAATATATTTTTAAAATTTATTTATAGGTAGTAGGATTAACAATTTAAAAAAAAAAACTAAAATTGAATTTCATCATATTTATATAGACTAACAAATATAAAATCATGTAAGAAACTTAACCTATAATAATATTATACTTTTTATAATATCTTTTTATTAATTCACATTTTTTTCATGATAATTATGATAAAAAAAATCTATTTAATATCTTGAAAACAGAAAAATGCTTATCATTTTTTTATTTACCAAATAAAAGATGATAAAAAATAACTCATACGCATATATTATAAAGAGACCTACTAATATAGTTAAACATATAATTTAGTGTTTATACATTATGTTGATTCTCAATTTAATTTTTATGTATAAAAATTTATTAAACTGGTTCTTATCATTTTTAACTCGGTTTAATCTTTATATTATATTATATTTTTAATTTAGTTTTTTCACGTGTAAGTAGCTCGCTGTATTCTGAATATTATAGTGATAAGATCTTTATTATTTCACTTCTGATATTTATTCACTTAAAACCAATCAAATCGAAGTCTTCAGTGCCCTAATAAAGTCTGGTCGTTGCATAAAGTAAGGTTTAATGTTTGGGAAGTCTGCTACACGTTGGAGCGCTTTTTTATGAGGTTTGAAGTTTATGAGACACGTGTATAATTTTACTGAGTAATAAAAAAGAGAAACTCAATTTAGATAGCTTCATCCTCTTATCACTGCTCCGGATTTATTTTTTATTAATATATAACAACTTTTTAATTTAAGTGACATAAAAGGGAATAAAGACAAGTAACGATTAATTTTAATCACACAGTCCACCAATTCATTAAGATTGATATAATTATAAAAAGTTTTAAGTAATTTAGGTGAAGCCCTCCTTATGTTTAGAGTGCAGAAAGAAAGAGACAAAAGAGAAAATTTTGAAATAAAAGAAAAAGAAAATTTTAAACTTTTGTTTCAAAAAGTCAACCTTTTATATTCTCTTTTCAACTAAACAAAAAAGTACATCATTATTCTATGTTTTCCTCTTTATTTTCTTTCCTCAAAATCAAATTTCATTACAATCATCTTAAAATAAAATCACAGCTCTCCATGTTCTAATGAGTAGATTCGCATTCCATCTTTTTAAGAAAAGTAGACTGAAAAGATAATAATATATATATATATATGAGAAGAGAAAAAATCACTTTTTAAAAATAATTTTAAAAGAATTATTTTTATTCTTTTAATTAAAGACTTCAAAAACATAATCTTTGACCATTAAAATCATATTCTTTTATTTTAAGGATATTTTAATTTGAAAGAATTATATATGATTATGCTTTATCTTTTAGTTGTAAGAAGTTATGAAGATCTATTCATGTTACACGTTACGTTTATTTAATGATGTTTAACTCAGAATATCTACTATTATGTGTTTGATTAATGCTAACTTGTCAAGTATTAGAATTTGAAGTTAAAACATCCAATAGATAAGAAACATGTTTTATAACATTAATTACATACAACAGTATAAATGAGAAAACTAAAGTCATCATCATCTATAAAATAAGTCATTCAAACATCAAGGGATAGAGCAACTATTCTAACTTTTAGAACCTGATGTCACACTAATCAGAACAAGACCACGCCTTTTCAAAACTTGACACCATGAGTGTCCTCAACGTTACCTAAAAGAAAACAACAAGAGAAAGTACGGTGAGAAATCGCATTCAATCATATATAAAGGTAGATAATGCCCCAAATCCTACCCATCACTGTACTCAATTACTAACAGTTAACAGATGCTCATATATCAATCACATTTCATTCATTCAAAATCAATCACAGTTCATTCATGTTTACAAAATGCACATGCTCGCACAATGCATATGCTCATCACCACACCTAAGAGTCTCGAGTCGGAACTCCACACCATGGGCGAACCTCCTCAATCCCCTTAGTTATCACTAATGAAGGCCACACCGTTAAACACCTCATATGAGCCGGTGTGTCGCACAGTTAAACACCACCTATGACCCGTGCGAACACATTCCACACAACCGTTAAACACTACCTATGACCGGGCGTGCAGCATGGTTAAACACCACCTCTGGTCCATGCATATGATTGTCCCCCATCATTAGTCCCCCTATTAAACACCACATATGGCTTCTCATGCATCTCATGTCTCTCATGTCCATGGTCAATGCATCCTCATTCACACTCTCATTCTCATGATTTATTTATACATCATTCGCATAGTCCACAATCATACCCAACCATATTAATTTAACCATCATTATTATAAATCATTTATCAGAAAACACAGAAACGCACATAAAACACCATTGAATTTCACCTAATTTTATCATTTCACACAAGAGTCTCAGATCATGAACAACCATAAACAACATAAGAATCAAGTAATTAGGCCAATTAATTTTACAGTTTCCCAACAAAAATCACATTAGGACAAGACGTTGATCAGACCACAGAACATATTGACAAATCTTTTCTACCGATTAAAATATTTTTAAAACATAATAATCAAATGAAATTGAGAATTTAGATCCTAGATGGACTTAGGGATTGCCCTACTACTCGTACCCTCACATTTATATATGACCGAATCAATCTCCCTCGTACCTTAGAGACGATGAAAGAAGAAGAACTGATGCGTTTCTGGGACGATCCAAACACTCTAGCTTCTCCTCCTCGCAGTGGTTTGCGTTTCTCCTCTGCGCCTACTGCCCTGATGTGCAAAAACATAAATTAGGGTAAACTGATTACCCCGTCTAATATTCTAACTGAGTCGGGTCAACCGCGACCCGCCCATCAACCTCCCCATTAATTCAATTAATTAAATTAATAAATGAAAATAATTTAGATAAAGTCTCATCAGTTTTATAAAATCATTAACCCTCTATTAAAATAAAATTGATAATAATAATAATAATAATAATAATAATAATAATAATAATGTAATTAATTTCTAAAAATAATTAAATAAATTTTAGATGTTACAAAATAAGTTAATTAACAATAATTTTGAAATGACTTTTAACTTCATAATAACTCTTCAAATATCCGCATAATGTGCATAAGATATTACAAAAGGAATAAATAATCTTATATGCAAGCTAAATACAATATTTAAATTTTGTTTATGTTTTTATTTTAAAAATTTGGTTTGATATTTTTGTTGGTTTAAACGGTCAAATATATATTTTTTTTTTTATTTTTGTCTAAGGTATGTTTATACGACTATTTTCTTAATATATTAATAAAGTCTCACATTCTTTCATAGATATTTTTTATACATGATAATCAAATTTTTAATTACATATATTAAAAAATTATATATATATATATATATATGAAAATTTATATTTTTAATTGATATTTTTTATATATGTATCTTTCTTTAAACAAATAATATGAATATTTATCTCTATATAGATTCGAATCACCATTCATGTTGTAGGGACCAGCTATTTTGATTTCAATTTAGATTCCTTTGAAAATTCTACAATAATTGAGTAGCTCGTAATGATAATTTTATTATTTGAATGTCAATTCCACGTTAAAAAGAATAAAATATAAGGAGTTCTACAATAATTGAGTAACTCCAAATGATAATTTTATTATTTGGAAGTCAATATCCACGTTAAATAAAAGAATAAAATAAAAGGACATCAACATCAGTGTTTGATCTCAGATGAAGTGAAACAAAAGCAAAGAAACAGAAAAGAAAATGAATAAAAGAGAGAAATGAAATGGTTGAAAGCCAAGTGGTTGAAAAATTACAATGATCTATTCATGATTTAGTTTTAATAATTAAGTTCTGACTCTTATTATATTATACAAAGTCATATTTATATCTAGGGATTATAATTAATTATTTATATCTAAGTTTTAACTCCCGCTTACAAAAGTCGTATTATAACCCATGATTACAATTACAACTAACTTCTATTAATTAATTTTAAATTAAATTTTAATATTTTAAAAAATTATCAATAATTAAAATAATTTTATATCACAATAAAAATTATTTATCATAAATTTAAAATATAATTTATATGTTTAAAATATTTACTATCATAATTTTTAATTATAATATAATTTATATTTTAAAAAAAATATATTTATTATAAATTTTAGTTATATAAAATAAACATTTATCATCTACTATGCACACTTTAAAATACTAGTCTTAAATAAATTTTTTTAATCATGTTAAACTTCCACTTGGTTAATAATTTATGATTTTGATTTTATTTAGTGTTAATGACTTTTAAAGTTTTTATTACTTTTTATCTTTAATTTTTTTAGTTATAGTTTTGTCAAAGAAATTTTTTTAATTGTATAGTTTTGATATCAACAATATATTGTACTTTAAACTCTCTTTTTAAAGTTTAGGACAATCTTTTATAATTTAAATTTTTTTTTCTAATTCACTCATCAACCTATAGTTTGAGTCATAACCTAATTTGTGTTGTGATTCAAGAAAGAGTTGTGCCCCTTAATTTTAAGCTAACCTTTAGGACTAAGTTGTTATCAATGTCTTAGTTGAACTTTTTCTTTAACTTGATTCTTAAGATATAAATTTAGTGATTATTAGGATTATTAGGCACGTAGACAAAGCTTTGGATAAAGGATATGATCATAATTAGTAGCTCTTCGTGAATAAGGACCACCAAGGACAAAAGTTAACATCCCCAACATTCGAAGGGATTGGAAGAACACAATTTCAAATGAATTATCCATAAAGGATCTTCAAACCGATTATTCAAGTTTTTCCATGCTCAAAACAAAAAAAAAATGTTAATGAAAATATCATATTTATTATATTTAATTTGAAAATAAATATTAGTGTATGTTTTAAAGGTTTATTTTAATTATTTATTAAATATTTATTATTTTAACTTTATGTTTGTTATATGTAGCAGTGACAAATTAAATCTGATTCAATGAGTTGATCTGTAAAGTCCCATAAAAATGTTGGGTTGGACTTTTGAAATTTAGGACAAAAAATTAATAAATATATTGACTTAGGTTTGACGAGACAAATCAAACTTATAAATGTATTAATTTAATTTTTTAAATATTTAATTAAATTAAGTAAATAAAAAGTATAATTGGTATTTATTTTAAAGTTGACAAATTTTCGTTGGTGATAATTTATTATTAAATATAATGATATTTTATGTTATTTATATACATCTTATTTTTTCATAACCAATTTCATAACCAAATTCAAACTTAAAGTTAACATTAATTATTCAAATGAGTATGTTTGATACTATTATATGTAAATATTTGTACATGTATATAGATATTTGTATTCAAATGATTATCTTTGACACTATTATCTCATATAAATAATTTGTACATGCATGTTAAATAGATAGTTATACGTAATTTTATTTATTATATTTTTAAAATATAATTTTTTCAAAAGAGTAATACCTAAAATGATTCCTTTAATTTCAACTTCATACTTAAAAAGGAATCAAACTTCAAATATTAACTAAGAAACAAATATAAAACTTTTTGTATATGATCTTACACACTATATATATACACCATACATATTAAGTAACAAATGTTCTTATTTAAAGAATGTAAAAATTATCAATTTAGATAATACTATTATATATTTAACATTAAATAAAAGTATAAAACTATATTATATTACCATTAAATTTATATTTAATTGATCTATATTATTATATAAAGAAAACTATATAAATATTTTTAAAATTATTTACTAAAACTACCCACTACTTCTTTACCTTCTCTCATATTTCCTACTTAACCTCTACTTTCTCTTTCCCTAATGTATTATAATGTTAATAAATGATAATATTAATAAAATTGGTCCCTCCAAAAAAATTGGATGCTGATAAAGATGTAATGATTTATATGGATTATGAAATGGGATGCTGGTCCAAGCTCGCAGGGTGAACACGATCCAACATCTTCGCCCATACTCCCTTATTTGGTGGATCGTTTTAGTCTCGACCAGGAATACAGATAACCCACGTCCATTTTCTTCTTAAAGAAAATTTTACTTAAAGGCATAACTCTAAAAACGATGGTTACAGACTTACAGTTGAGGGGGACCATACATATTCTAATATTTGATGTTTCATTTAATATAGTTCATGTCTTTCCTTCTTGTCTCCTTTTTGGGAAGAATGTGAGCTTTCATAACATAAAGCATTTGGCTCTGCTAAAAACCTACAACTTCCATCGGAACAAGTCATCAATCTTATTGGCTGCTATTATGGTGCCTTTGATTTTTTTTTTATTAAATAAAAATTCAAACAGAGAAATAAAATACATCTACCATACAAACATATTGATAAATCGATATGTGAGATTTTTATAGGCAACTAACGTAATTTTGTCAGAATTGAGAAGATAAAGAATTTTAATGATGAAGTATTAAATTATATAAATTTATTAACAATTAAAATTTAATGTTTTTTTTTTGTTTTAAAGTAGATATTTCAACTTGCTTATTTAAACTTAAAAATTAAAAAACTGCTAACCTTTCTCATTTTTTAAATTATGCTTTGGCAAAACCAATATATTCCGTACAGGACGAGTGGATTCATAAGATATCGTCAATTTTGTTGATCATATGAAGAAAAGGAAGTGTGGAAACAAAGTTAAAATATATAACTGCACGAAGAAATTTAAATATTTTAGATTTTTTGTGTATAGTTAAGAATGAATTTTGAATAAAAGAAGATATAATATAATGTAAAATTTTCCGATGGCATAATTTAGGCTTCCGAAGCATGGTGGTCCATGCTAGATAAGCTTATCGAGGTTAAAGTTTGTAAAATTTTATTAAGATATAAGCTCATCAAAAGAACAAATACTATAAAAAAAAGTAAAAAAAACAAATCCATTTAAGATTGCTGTTTTTATTTTATGTACCATAGTAAAAAAAAATCAGAGAAACATATTTTAAATTTATAAAAAGTAGTTAACATTTTGTATTACGGTAGTAAAAAAAATATATATCAGAGTTTGTGAAATTCAGTCATGTTGATTACCCGAATCCAAAAATGTTACGTTGAACTTCAAAGACATTTGTTCTTCTTATTACCAGAAAAAGTAAAAACACGTATTCTTCAGTATACACACTACAAGTCTACAAGTATTATCATCTGTTACATATGGATATTGTCTTAAAATTTTAGTCATCTTTTTTTTTATATTTTTTTAATACAAAATTATAACATAATTTATCACATAAAATACTAATATTATAATAGTTTTAGGATTTAAATATATTTTTAATCTATGAAATATGGTTGTTTTACAACTTGTCCCTCTTTAAAAAAAATTCTTTTATTCTTTTATTTTCAAGTTAAAATCAGGGTGTTCACAAAGAGTAAAGGTATTCCTATACATAAAATATAATTTTATCTTACATAGAAGTGCTTTTGGAAGTTATTTTTCAACAACAATGTTTTTAGGAAAAAAAATTAACAAAAGAATTTTTAGGAATTAACCATTTATCTTTTTTAATCTATCATTTTTATCTTTCTTTCTAAATTGAATTTCAATATTTTAAAAAAAATTATCAATAGTTAAAAATAATCTTTATTAAAATATAAATTATGTATTTTAAATTTAAAATATAATTTATAATCTCAAAAATTATTTATTACAAATTTTAAATTTTAAATATAATATATTTTATATGTTTTTAAGTATTAATTTCTTAAAATTTTAGTTTTATATAATAAATATTTATCATGTGTATGTTACAGACTAATATACTAATTGACTTTATATTTCTTAACAATTAAAAATAACAAAAATAAAGAAATATTAATTTTAAGAAGCGAATATTTTCAAAGATTAAAAATATGGTTGAGTCATTTTTAATAATAGAATTTTAAATAGTGTTGAAATAAATCAAATTGAAGAAAATTGCCTTTATATTTTTTTGATTTTTTTTTTACTTTTATCAACTAAATCTAAAAGATTTTGTTTTTCTTCAAATTTTGTAACTAATTTAAATCAAACATTTTTTTCCAAAACTTATTTATTTTCCATTTCTATTATGTTTGAGCACAAAGTATCCTCTCCTTATATAAATTAAAATTATAATAACTATTTTGAATGAGAATGTTTTTATGACTTATTATTTAATTTGAAAATTTTTAGATAATTTTTTTTCACCAGAGCATTTTTTTTTTAAAAATCTTAATTTTTTTAGTATATCTTTTTTATCTTTAATTCTAAATTAATTGTAATATAATCTATATATTCAAAAATTTATTATAAATTTTAATTACATAAAATAAAAATTTATCATCTTCATTGCAAAGACTAAAATATTAGTTAATATTGTACCTTTTCAATACAAAAAATGTGATGGTAAAAGTTTAAAAATAAATATAAAATATTTTTTAATAATTTTTTTCTTTATTTTTTATAAAAAATAATAAGTTCTGCACTAGTAGGGTAAGATATCACCGTTATTCAATCATAAATTTGTAAATTTATTCACTTTTGATAATAACCACGTTCGATTAAACTCTTTATCTAAACTAATCTAACAATTTTACATAAAGCAATGTTTTCTGAAAAGCAATTGTCATGTGTTATCTCATCATCAATCTTTTCCTTTTATAAATTATATTATATTTTAAAAAATAATTTACATATTTATAATCTCCAAAATCTCCCGATTAAAATTCAAGATAAATAAGATAAACAAAGCAACAAGATAATTTTTTATTCATATATTTGTTTTTTATGTGTAAAAAATGAAGGCAATGAATGAAGGCACACCACTATCCAGTATCATCTTATTGTACAAAATAAGGTTTCACAAACCAATAGGGTATCAATTTCTTTTCAAAGATAAAATTGTGATATTTTTAATTTGCACATCTTCCATATAAAAATCAATCAAGACAATAAAAGGAATTAGGATTTTCGTTATACATATTTACATGCTTTCTAATCACATTTTATATTGAAAATCAAGATAATTAAGAGATTATTTGGTTTGAGAAAACATTGTTATTTTTTAACTTATTTTAAATTAGCATAGGCAAAATAAAATATTAATTTCACTGTTTTTTATATAACTTTTGAAAACAAAAAATAAAAATCAAGGTGATAATTTTGTAATTAAAAGTAAAAATGGAAAACATTATGTGAATGCTATCATAAAAAATGCGTTTTCTCTCATTAAGAAAATTAAAACAGAAATAAACAAATGACAAGGTCGACGACATTTAATTAGAAATGGTAATTTCATTACTTTTGCAACTAGCCATTCTCAAATTAAAATGCAGTATTTTTTAGCCAACAGATCGTTGTTTTCATTTCATAATTCAGTGTAGGGCTGAATTGCTCAATAAATAAATTAATAGAATGCTGCTTCAAAGATTATGTATCCTATGGAGGGCAGGGGAAATAATAGAGTACGCCCTCTTTACCTTACAAAATGCATGGTGGTTGTGATGAGATTCAGATTGCGGTAGGTACAAGCACTTTCAGGATTGGATAAATTTACCATGTTACAGAATTTTTGGGCTGAATTATCTACTTTCTTGTGCAAAAAGAACATGGAGAATAATGTGCAGAGCCGCAGAAATCCATTCCAGGGGGGAACAAGTTCAATAAATGCAATGACATACAACAATAGTGCCACCGCTTTACCATTTGCCAAAAATCAGAAAGTGCAGTAAAAATAAGCACCTTTCTGTGTTAGTGACCTCTTGCTATCATTTACAAATCGACACTAAAGGTCTGTGAATTGTCAGAAATGTGATCCAGATACTGCTTCACACGACTTTGATTTATCTCAAATATCAACGGCATGCCCCTCACCTACAAAATAAACCACTTATTTTATTTCACACTTGTGGGGAGATAACTACAGAGCAGAAACTCAACGAAGAATTCACATTTCCTACTAATATAAGTAATACAAATAACACCGTGTAAATTTGAACACAACCACCCCCCTCTTCCCTAAAAAAATAGCGATATGAAATTCTACGTTCAGTTATAAATTCAATCATTTTATAAATCAAAATAGACTTGCTACAACAGAGCAGATATGGAATTGAAATAAAAGTAATCTGTATTGTATCATTCTTATAACACCAGCTGTATTTTTATATCCCTATTAAGGACATCTGGTGAAATTGAAGTAGAAAATACAAAGAAATCCACTACTTAATTACAAACAGAAGAAAACATTTGCAAGCATATGAACACCGTTCAGCATACATCAACTCCAAAATTAATTTCTGTGAAGCCCAAACACTTGCCTACTGCTTAAAAAAATAAATATGTTGTAATGCATAGTGCAGAAACTGGAATGTCAGGCATGTTAACAATCTCCGGATCATGTTATGACATGTCATAGCATCTTCATATCTTATAAGTCATAACGGACTATGGCACGCATACATATCTGATCTACTTGGCATGAAAAGACTATTCTAGCAGCATTAAATCAAAAGGATTGCAACACATGGGCATGAACACACAAATATGCAACAACAAAACTTAACCAACAAGGAAAATGGCAAACCCCTATTATTGAGTTGAATGCTAAAAGGAAAAGGATGAGAAGTAAAAGGATATAGTGATAAACACAAGTGGGAGAGGAGGACCGAATAGGATATAAAGGGAATAATAATTTTGTTCTGGAACATAATCAAATGCTGTGCGCACAAGGACTAATAGTGAGAAGTGGAAATTCAGCTGGATAAGAAATGATAATATAAGAGAAGGATAGGTAGTGCAAGGGAGGCAATAATGAAGAGATAAAAGGGAACGGGTTTGAACTATAGGTTGCATGCATCAGCAGAACTTTTATTTTCTGCATTTTTCTGTTCTAGCAGAGTGCTCCCTCCCTTTGTTCTTATCAGGATAAAAAAAAGAAAACCATTTCCTATCAGATAATTCACAATGAGGCTTGTGCAAATTAATCAAATTTGAAAGGAGTTGAGAGCTATATGATCATACCTCAATCAGATAATTGGAATGCAGTCTTTGAGATTGACCAGTATGCACTTCTTTGCTATTTACCAGGATTGAACTCTTGCCAAAGTTTTTTATGTAGAATGATCCATCTTTATCCATCTTTATAATTGCCTACAAATTAGCGAGGGAAAAACATAATATATTGAAGTCAACTTATATTTGGTAGTGAAGACAACACCTAAACTGTCTATGCCCAACTTATAATATCTCAAACTACAAACGAAAAAATAATAATTCTGCATTCTTACTATTTGAATTTACATCATGACAACCACATTATAAGTAGAATGACCATTACAGCATGCACCAGATGAAACAGTTTTTCCCTATGATCAGATGAATAACCCTGATGCACTAAAGCATACATAGATCCTTCATACACTATTATAAATTATATCTAATCACATATCTTGCATTGAGTTCTCTTTGAAACTAGAACTAGGAGAAAAAAGCCATTTAAGGTTTGCTGAATGTTATCTAAAGCAGCAGTGAGAAAGACCAAGAATTATTTTGCTGTTGAAGTATTTCATAAAGCATATTGAGGTTATTAGTACATTATAACTAATTTTATGATGTAAACAGTGTTGTCTAAATTTGAAAATGAGAAGTACATTATGCATGTTTTTATCAAAATCTATCAAATGCAGCAAAAAGTTGCTGCAACATTGACATTTAAGTTGAAGTTGGTAAATATAACTAACCTGACGTCGAGATATTGCATTGCCGTGCCCTCCTTTGCCCAAGTCAATGTCCACAGGAACACCTTCTGTTGCTCGCCCAAGTAAAACCTGCAGGATGAATTGAGCCATCATTAAAGCATTATCCAATGTCATCAATTTAATTTAAATATTGAAAAAAAATCATCCCAGTGCAGGGCTCTTTTCAGAGCACATTTATGCTTATAAATGCAGAATAGGTCTGTCCAACTACTACTACTTCCGTGATTGTTTGACTTCACAAAACTCCATTATTTACAAACAGATTGCTGCCACGAGTCAGGAACACAATCTGAATAAAACAACCAAATGTGTGTGTGACCATATATATAATGCATGTGAGATTTTTTTTTTTTTGCAAAAGTTAATAAAAATAATAACATTAGCGCATTATGCTTTGAGTGTTTGAAAAGGAATCAAAATAAAAAGATCTCTCAAATGACAAGTTGACCAAGAAAGCAGTTTACAAGCTCAAATACCTCAGGTTTCTTAATATAATGCTTTGAGTGGCGACCATATAAAATGGCAAATGCTCCATGTAAATCAATAGCTCTCTGAATACAAGAATGCGCACCCTGTTCCAACCTCATGATAGCTCGCTTACTTTCCACATGTTGATATCTTGATACTAAATTGTAATCAGAATTTATATTGTTAGGCTATAATAAAAGAAAGTAGATAGTGGTAGTAACAATGAAAAATTAATATGCTATATCAATCACTGATCTTAGTGTAAATATTTTAAGCAAAAGAATAAAAACAATACTCAACGAGTTCCACAAGCATATTTCATGGATATATGGTGATCAAGGAAAACATACAAAGACAAATGCAAACACAAATTTATGGGGACACTATGGACATATTTGGTAAAATTCAGCAAATTCCATAATATTACGCAACTGACTTGCAGAATCCATTATCACTTTATGAATAAATCAGAAGATTGGAAAGAGCACTAAAGTATTGCAACCTCTTGGAATACAAAAATGCCTCAACTCCCCTCCCCAAAAAATGCCTCACATTATATCTTTAAAGGAAGATAACTGAGCCCTGACAGTATGACAACAGCCCAAGTAATTGAAGCACACTCCCATACCATTTAGTTGGGTCATCACTTCATTTTAGGTATCTCCATATCTCTTCTCCAAAGCAAAAAAAAAAAAAAAAAAAAAAAAAAAAAAAAAAAAAAAGGATAACAAATAACACAAAGTGACAGCAATTAAAATCTATGGCTGTGTAATACCTTCCTCATTATAAGACAAATCCTGATGATCATCAGGATCCAAGTCCATATCAAGTACCTGTAGGAGGGTACAATGAGTAAGCCAGAGAGTGGCGGCATGTATGAAAAGGGAAAAGTTAATTGTTGACAAAAATTGATGCAATACAACTTACCATTGCCTCTACGTCAGAATAAGAAGGAAGCTCATCGTCACTCTCTATATATTGTTCTTCCTCATCTAATGTTGGAGGATTTGCTACCAGCTCTGATTCAAGAACATCTGAGGATCCCACTTCAGCACGTTGCAACTGATGATCCTGAAGTGGCAAGGCTAAATCATGTTCATTTTTCATGCTAGAACCATTAGGTTGGGGATGATTTCTGAAGTCACTAGAATCAACAGCTGATTTCTTAATGAAAGAATTTGCCAAATAATTGCTTGGATCCTTTGCCAAGCCAACGTTGGTATCTTCCTTTTTATTTGCATGCAGAAGAGCATCTGTTGTGTTTGCAGCATTATTCCCACCTAAGCCACCAGAGACAGTAACAGAACTCCTAGACACTGTGTGTGATGCATGATTAGCAGGCAACTCACATTTTACCTTAGAACCACCAACAGGTGCTGGGAAACAAAGAGATCCCATCATCTGAGAAGATGCATGAGTTCCTACAGATTTTTTCTGTTCTACATGCATCAAAGTTTTACCTCTTTCACTGGCTCTATTGTTACTAAATCCATAATCCTGAACAGATGATGAAATTGGTCTATTGGATTCTTTAGAAGTTGATTTAAATGAAGAGGGAAATATGACAGGAGGCACATCAAATGGTAGGAAAACGTCATCATTGGATGGAATTTCTGTTTCCTCGGTGCTTAATGAACAGCAAGTAACTCCATCAATTAGTTCAGGAAATTGGGGGTCTTTAACCGAGGCAGAAGGCGGCATTCGGAACTCTAATTTATAAACTACCGGTACACCACTAGAGCTTGACCCTGGGTTGTCATCTACTTCTTTGTGACATGAAACTGTCTGATTTGTAACATGTGCCTGTGAGTGAAATAACTCCATTGACGACTCTGTTTCATCCTTTTTAGGTATCTGATCTGGATTAACATCATTTGAAGAATTTAGTAGGAGTGAACTCAGACCATCATAGTAAGACTTGTCAATCCCTTCTTTTCCATCAACATCCATCAGAAAGAGTTCTTCCTCACTACTAAAGTTGAGGAGAGAATTGGATAGTTCTTCCAAATAAGCCTCCCCACAGGCAATAGAATCATTAAAACCATCACAAGGCATACCAGGTTCTTGAATGCTCTTGTCCGTTCTCCAGACTGGCATTTCAGGAAGTGGAGATAAATTAAATGATGTTCCACACTCTAACTCAGGTGAATCAAATCCACTGTTTTTATCAAACTCGGGACACATATTTCCAGGGTCATTGTTGATATGATCCAATGTGGACAAAGGCATTCTCTCTAAATTATCGTCTCCAATCCACCCATCTATAGCCAATTCTTCAGGAACACCAAATTCCTCAACAGCTGCATTCAAAGGCACATTGTCACCAAGAATTTGAGGTTCTTCCTTAGGTACACTCTTTTGCTTGACGGGGAAATTTTCTTCAAACACGCCCGCAGTGACTCCATTAGAAGCAACATTATCATCCATCACATTTTCAGTAAAGGCATACTGAGCAGGATCAAGATTTAAAAAATGATTCGAAGTTCCACTTTCAGGCATGAAATTTTCAGATAAAGGCTCACTTCCATTCACTACATAATTACCATTTCCCGGATCAACTAGAAAACTTAAGTCCATGGAAGTTAACATGCTATTGCGGATTCTTTTGCGCCTAGAATAATACAAATTGCGAACACTTTCAGATTTTTTCTGAGCAGAAGCAACTCTCCGTTCTTTTGAATGTCCAAACCTATAGAACTTCGGTGGGAGCGGTGAAGCGAAATGCTCAAAGTTTGCCATCCGTGAAGAGGCTTCTGCAGAAATGATAGGATCAAAGAGGAGAGAATGCCATCGGTCTTGTATTTCTCTAATACTATATTTTCGAGAAAACTGCACGGCACCTTTTGCAAGTGACTCTAAAGAAGCACCGGCCTGCAAATAAAAAAGTAAACATTAACTTAAACTCGAACACGAATCCTGAACTAGTATCTAAAATGAAAACCATAAGAAAAAAATAAAAATACAGATAGATAGACAGATCTATTCAATATTCAGCATGTGTTTGTGAACAACTTTTCTCTTGGAAATAATCGCTTTTATTTTAAACGCCTAAACAAAAAAACAAGTGATTATTAATTCTCTATCAAGGTTTAAAATTACGGTGGCCGTTTCGGTCCTTGATATTGCGGACCGATGCTGCCACAATTGCAGTGGCGTTGGAAAAAATCGCGGCCATGGACCGTATTTGAAAACCTTGTTCTCTAAAATAAGTTGAACCAAACACGAACTCAATTGATATTGCAATAATGTAGGCGCCAACTTTACCTGGCAAGACACCTATTATTATCGGTTTCGTTAACATATTATAATTATTTGTTAGAGAAATCCCGGTGTAGAGGAAGCAAAACAGAGGGTTTCTTTATCGAAGAGAGTGAAATGAGAAAGCAATAGAAAAAGTGAAAGGGAGAACCTCAACGGCGTTCTTGAGCAAAAGATCGTCTTCGGGAATCCATGGGGCTAATGTAGCGAGCGCTCCCATCGCTCAACACTCTCTCACTCTCAACTCTCAACCCAAAACCCCTATGCGTGTCCCCGTGCTTTTTCTTAGACTTTGCAATGCCTCAATACAAGGGTTTTAGCGTTTTAACCACCAAACAAAAAATAAAATAAAAACCGTCAAACGCGTTTTTTTTTTTTTTTACTAATAAATATTTATTTTATATACTAAAATTTATAATAAATAATTTTTTAACATATAATTTATATTTAAATTTATAATTAATAATTTATATTATAATACAATGTTATTTTTAATTATGCGTATTTTTAAAAATATTAAAATTTAGTTTAAATTAAAAATATTAAAATGATAAATAAAAGAAAATAAAAATTTTTAAAAATCATAAAAATAATTTTGTTAAAATAAAAATAATTAAAAATATTCTCGTTAAAAATATATAGTTAAAAACATTTTCATTTAAAATAGATTATTTTAATTTATGTATATTTATAGAAGATTAAATTCACAATAAATCATTTATATTATAATATAGTGTGATTTTAAAATATTTTATTAAAAAATAACAATAACTGATTTTAATTTACATATATGAAAATTTTATGCATATAATTTGCAAAAGGCTATTTTAATCCGTCATGGAAATTTTTAATAAATCTGTCAGTACGCATTCGGAGATTGTCATCTTTTAACAAATTTTTTTCCTTAGACAGAATTTGATCTTCTGACCGTATGTGCTTAACGACTCATACAGCAGCAACCACTTGTTACTTCCTGAATAACGGCGTTTGATACGATGAACTGGAATTTCTTTTCTTCTTCGTCTTTTTCTTTTTTGGTGAAGAAAAAATAAAGATAAAAAAAATATGAAACTATGTGATAAGGTTTCGGGGAAGATCACAATTGAATTCGTTGTTTTCCAAATGTAAATAACATCAAAGTTCCCGGTAAAAAATAATCTTTAGATTTCCACATATGTATTTTTTAAATTTAATTAAAATACATTCAAAGTATAATTTTTTTACGATTACGAATTGATATATAGTAAATTTATAATTTATATAATAATTATTTTAAAATTAACTTTAAGAATAATTTCCAATTATATAATCGTTCTTATTGTATTAATGTATGACAATTAAGATATTTTTTAGAGGGATTAAAATAGAAAAATATGATATTAGAGGGACTAATTCGAATAATTTCTTTTAGGAACTAAAAAAACATGTATTAAACAAACTAAAATGTTGATAAAGTCTTACATATATCTTATATAATTGTAATTTATATATTTTTTCTTTTAAATTTTATTTTATTTTATAAATATATATAATATATATAATAATAATAAGAGATATTAATAATAAAAAATAATTTAAATTACATTTCCTTAATTATGAACTTTTTCTTTAAAAAATTATGTTTTCATAGTAACGAAAATAATTAATTGCATAACATTAATAAAAAAAACTAAGCGCGCATATATATATATATATATAATTATTTATCAAATATATACCATGTGAGGTTGTCATTTTTATTGTTAGATAATTTTTATATTTTGCAAAATTTACAACGCATATATATACGCACATTATATTTGTGTTATAAAATCAAAATAAATCTTGAAACCTTTCTGAATTTGAATTTGTTATAAATTTGAATTGGAATATATATTTATTTTTTATTTTAAATGTTCAAATTATGAAAGTTATGCTAGTTATATTATTTTAATTGATATAATTATCTATTTTTATGAATTAAAAATGAAAAGACATTTATATTTTTGCAAGAAAATAATTATGAGGTATCATGACATTACACGACAAATTATATATATATATATATATATATATATATATATATATATATATATATATATATATATATATATATATATATATATATATATATCTTATTAATTTGAATTATCTAATCATAAATATTTTATTGATTATAATGACCTTAATTAATATAATTATATATTTTTACGAATTATAAAATAGAGGAAAACTCGTATTCTGTATGGATGTTAAATTTACAATCTCTAAATTTTTATTTTTATGATTTTTAATGTATTTTGAAATTATTTTAAATTTTAAAATTCATAATCTATACCCGTGCAAAACATAAGATTAAAAATATATAAAAGATATTTATAAAAAAATTTAAAATTAATAAGAAAAGCAATTAAAAATAAATTTAGGTTAAACCAATTCTATCAATTTCTGAGTATTTATACCAAAGTATTGTAATGACTGATTTGCATAATCTTCTTGCACCCCGTCAAGAAAAACAAATTTATTATTACAAATCATAAAACTATATCAATGTGTTTGCAAGATTATTAAATTAGTGTAATATCATAATTTTAAAAATAAAAAATAGAAAATATGAAATTATTTGCTATTATAATTTTTGTGTGAAATTCATTTTGAAAATGTTCTATTTTCAAATTTCTTACTGTAATAGCCCTTAAAGCAAAATTTCGGATTCGAATATTGTAAAAAAAAAGATATATATATATAGTTAGGAGAGAAATCCGACAAAGCTGGTGGATGCTTGGCATATGGTTATAAAAAAAATAATTATTTTCTTGGCACAATTCTTTGTTATAATAACTGCTTCCATTTTAAAAAAAATTCACTGGTTGTTTTAAAATTATTTCAAATTAGTTGAGTGCGATTTTGATTTGTAAGAAGATTTATTATACTTCCTTTTATTACTATTAATTTGGACATACATTGTACGCTTTGACGATTTGACGATTAGACAAATGTCATATTTTTACTATCTTTTGTATTGTATTTGTTTGAATCATTTTTTTCTTCTATTTTTTTGAATTTTATAAAATGTATTAATATTTTAATTAATTGATCATCCCGAAATAATTCAATAAAGATAAGATTGATTCAGTTTAGGTTGCATATACTCATAATCAGAGGACCCGAACCAATCCAATCTATTACTATTTCATTGGTCAGGATTTCTAAACAGTACAAATTCGACACAATTACACCCCAAAGCTATATATACAGTGACTTCAAGCGGTTGAGTTTTTGGTTATTTTTTTCGTTTGCTCTTTCTTTTAATTTGTATTCAAATTTGGGTTGTTTAATTTCTTTCTTTTGCATGGTTGAGATCGATGGTGTGGAACCTGGATATGATTTGAAGTAGCCCAAAAATAAATTTTAAGAAAAGGGCAAAGGCATTGGTCAGGAGTTATAAATCATTATCATTTCCTTATATGGAATATGGTGTTTACAGTAAAAAAAATTATTAGCTTTTGAGTTTTGATGCAAGACAACCATGCATTTAACTTAACTAGACATCAACTATTAAGAACTTGTTTGTGTTTTTGTATTTTTAATTAAGTTAACAAATGGTTTTTAATTAAAAATAAGTTTAACACAATTTTTAAAAAATAATTTTAGTATTTTTTTTATATATTGGGAAGAATATCCTTTTCTTCATAAGTCAAGAAGATGCATCATAAAAATATTTAAAATAAAAGACGCAAAATAAGGTCTATAAACAATAATTCTAAGCAATATTAATATTCTCAATAAAAGGAAGCACCACGTCATGTCTCTGGTATGATTAGGCTAAATATAAATAAACATACAGATAAGAGTTCACGAGTTGCAATTTAATTCACACATGCATGCGTTCGAGCGAGAAGATTGGTGAGGTTGTTTTATGGTTAAGTACAAACTTGAGGGTGCATATTTTAAACAGAAATAAGATACTAATAACCATTCGATCTTATTGAAAATTAAGTGAATGTGGTATTTCCGAGAGAGCATGGTTGCGTACTAGAAAAGTAAGGGGTAAGTGGTAAGATCAGAGCCTGCTCCGCTATGGGCACTGGGATGGCTTGGCTGTAGGGTCAAGGCAAACATGCGTGGACCTAAATTTGAGAATCCGATCACAGACTCATACTCCCCTCCATTATCCATCAATGCAAAACGTGGATCTTCCGCTCTTGCATCCTTTAATACACAACAAAACAATTGCCATTTCAGAATAATTTAGATCCCAGAGATTCGGTTAGGTGGAAACTGTTTAGTAATACATACATATCATGTCTACAATAATACAAGCTATATATATCTTTTTACCAAGTTGATGAAAATGTATCGAAATAAATAAATAAATATATATATATATATATATATATATATATATATATATATATAACACTTATTTGTGATTATTTCTGTTAACTTAAAAAAAAATTATATAGGTGAGTGTCTAAAGAGAAGTATCGTAGTATTTTACAAAAGAAAAGTGTATGGGGTAGCTAGGGGGAGAATTCTTATAAATGAGACTAAGAAATTTAGATTTATATTAAGGTTAAGTATTGAGATAATATTCATTTAATCTAGTTCTTCATGTGTTTATGAAGAATATATAAAGAGATTATTCTTAAATGTATTTTTTTATATATAATATAATTTTGATTAAAGAATCAAAGTTGAGATTAACTCTAAACTTAAATTTTAGAGATATATATTAGAATAAAAAAGTTTTCGTGTGGAAATGCATATACCACAAGATGTAATATACTATATGTTTCTAAATTTAAATATTCGAGATTAATATTATAAAATAACAAATAAATTAATAAAGATGTTATGTACCAAATACAAGTTTAGTGGTTAAAAATGTAAAAAGTATTGAAAATTATTTGACTTACTAAAGAAAAGTTTTTTTTTGTGTGTGATATAAAGAAAAGTTTTATTATACTACAATACAATTGACTACGCAAGATGATAGTAAATGTTGGATACTAAAAGGATAAGAAAAAAATATAAATAATTTAAACGAATTTGTTAAGATAAATGTGTAACCGTATAAAAAATATAAGATATAGAGGAATTGTACATGAAAAAATATTAATGTAACGCTTATAAAAAAAATAACAAAAAAATAGTTAAAGTAATTTGAATAAAAAAAAAAAGACATTAAAAATACAGATAAAAAGAATAGATTATATGATTTTTAGTTAAGAAATAGAAAAAAAAAATTAAGATGCAGTACTATAAAAGAAATCCCATTCTAACTAATATCTCACAAAATTTAGATTGAGCTCAATGTGGTTGTGTGATTTGTGTAACAGATCTTATCTACATAAATAAGACTATTATTGTTCTTATCAGGTGTTACCGTGTGAGTTGTATATAAGCTAGGAGGCATTACATATATTAAAATCAACAAAAACGTATGCTAAAATACATACCAAGTCACGCAGGAGTCTGTTGTGCACTTCTTTCTCGTTATTAAACTACAAAAAAAACTCCAGAAATTTCAATAATCAAATTAAGTGAACCAACCACCAAAGCAAATAATATTAACGAAACATATTCACTACTTTTCCGTACCTTCTTCCTTTGGGTGTCAATCTGATTTGTTATCACCTTATACTGTGACGAATGGTCATAATTAAGGAACTTGTTAGCATGGTAAGGTATAGTAAGTTCGAAATCTTCAAATAAACAGGATCTTAAATGAGCAAGGTGAGATAATTATACGTTTTTCACAAACATTAAGGGTCCCTTTAGATAACAACCAAATTAATTTCTTGCAAACATGTTTTGATATAAAATTTGGTACTAAAATTAATTTAAAATGCATGATGATTTTGATAAACAATATTACTTGCTTTGTACCAATAACTTTTAGAGAAAATGTCACAAAGGGGTTTTGAACCAATCAAGAAAGGGGATAGGTGTATGAATAAAGAGAGAATAATTGGTTTCAAGAGAAAGGGTGAATTTTTTTTGAAAGAAGCAATTTACTTATATTTCCCCGAAGACAAACGTTAATAAGTGATCTAAGAGAACTTATTACTGAAATAAAATAAAAATTATTAGGAAAGTAAGTATTTATTGTGTAAAAAATGAAAAAACTACTTATTTCTTTAAATAATTAAAAGTGGGTTTATTCAATATTCCTTGTTAGCACTGCCCTTTTCACAAAAAATGGTTTCATACCGTTCAATACAGATCTACATGATTCGCGCCTTCACCAGTAGAAAGAAAGTCTACCCAGAAAACAAGCAAATTTTGGAGAATAACTTATATATTTAATTGAAAATATATAGTTTCCAATGATGTCGTGGACCATGTGGTTCTTCCACAAATCCAAGCATTGTGTGTTACAGGCAATGAATCTGAAAGAACAAAGGGGGTCCCCAAATTGGAGCAAAAGTTTGGCATCTCGAACCAAACATAAACAAGTTTTCGATTCTACATCCTCTTAAATTAAACCAAAATTTAAAAAAAAATATATATCATACAAATTTAAAAAATTTTACTCTCGTTTTCATATAGCAGAAGGCTTCATAGGTTATACCTCCACAGGGTAGCGTGATTGCTCATTGCAAAGCAAAGATGGGAATTTGTACTAGCTACTACTCTAGAAAAAATTTAAGTAAAATACTCACTAATACCCTTAAGACATGTGTTAAGGAATTAAAAATAAAAATATTTTTATTGAAATTGTAATAGTTTATATTTTCATAATTTTTATACAATTTCAACCCAATCTTTAATATAAATTTTCTATCTATTGATTTTTTTAATCAGTGTCTTAGTAAGACTCAATTTAAGAAACAATTTATTTCAAAGGTTGTCTATCTAACAAATTGTGGAACGTACTTCATGGTTGATTGCAAATATTAATTTCACCAATTATCTAGAAGAGAATTTTACTTAGAATTTGCTTTGACTTTACATTTAAAGTATTGTTCACTTTAATATTTGTTTGAGTATCATGATTTTGTTTTTAATTTTTTTTAGTTTAAGAAAAAAATTATAAATTATAATTAACCTCGATTTCTGAACGACACAACTTTTTTTTTTTTTTATATTAAAACAGTTATATTCCCTCAATAAAATAGTCTCATATTAGCTAGGTACTTAGTAAATTTTAGCCACATAGCAATGATGTGACAGAATGTTAATCCGTAAACTTTTTAATCCTTCATTTTAAGAGTACACTGAAAACAACAAAAAATTAAGAATAAATCCATTTTATGAAATTTCAGCAACGTGGTATGTCCCGGGCAGAACTGGATGCTAAAATAGCTCGCACTCTCAAATCTGTACCCTCGTGATATGTATCTATCTATCTATAAATAAATAGCTCTCAGACCCTAGCAAGTTCATAATTAAGATATTATATAAATAAATGCATATATTAATTAACTTGCGAGAGAAAAGCAAAAACTAGCACGAGCATATAATAACTAATTAATCTAACCTTACGCTCACGAACAACCTTGGCAGCCTTGTCCATTTCTTCCTCAAGGAGCTTGAGATCTTCCATGTTCAGATCGTTGAGACAATCTCCCATCCTCTGCCTACGTCACGAACAACAACAACAGTAGTGTATATATATAGATCAAGAAAAAATATTGGCAGAGAGAAGTGAAATATATATTTATACCTAATCTCCTTGCGAAGATTCCTATTGACCTCTTTGAGTTTCTTCAAGTTGTCTTGCATATTCTGGCGAAGAAATGAAGATATAATATATTCCAACTTCCAAGGCAGGAAGCAGTAAATCTGAAGAAGAAAAATAAAAAGGAAAAGCGAAGAGAACCTCGTAGTGAGAGTTCCAGAGATCAACTCCTAGAGTCATCTGGTATTGATCGAAGAACTGCTTTGTTCTGGAAAAAGGAAAAGGACATGAGAGAGGTAGGATAGGTAGGTAGCTAGGGTTTGATAGAGAATGGTAATTAATGAATAATGATAATAGAAAAACGTACGAGGTGGAGGGGCTAATGTACTCGTGGAGCTTGCCAGTGCTGGAGAACATAATAATAGAAACCTTGGCGTCACAGAGAACGGTGAGCTCGTTGGCCTTCTTGAAAAGGCCATTCCGTCGTTTGGAGTAAGTGACCTGGCGGTTCGTCGTGTTCTCTATCCTCTTGATCTGGATCTTTCCTCGAGCCATAGTCAATAGCTAGTTAGTTACCTCGCTACCTCTGCTCCTCTTCGTTTCGCTTCGCTTTGCCTGTTAATTTCTATCGATCCAGGGAATAGGGATTGGAATAGAATAATAGGAAATAGGAAATAGGAAATAGGAAATAGGAAATAGGAATAGGAATAGGAATGGGAATAGGATAATCAATAAATCAGGGAAAGAGAAATACAAAGGGGAGGTGGGGGGAGCTGCATTGCCGCAAATGGGAGGCTCTTTGCCAAATTAGCGAAAGGTGTTGCAGGCTTTGTCATAAGCGTCCTGTGCTCTTTCTCGTTTCATCGTCAACGCCGCTTCCATGTGGCCAGTGGGGACCCTTACTTTCCGTCCCACTCCGTCACGGAACCGTAAATTCATTCTCCCCGCCACCTAACCAACTCTTTTCTCTTTCTCCTTCTCCTTCTACCGCACTTACACTTAATTTACCCTACCATCTATCATCCAATAAATATTATATTTAAGTAAATAGACCCTAATTATACTTGTCTTGTTCCTCCTACTAATTTTTAAATTTCTTCTTCTTCGTAATATATTTTCATTTTCAAAATGTAAAATGCCAACAAGTAACTGGTAGCGTAAGTGTTGAGAACCCATATAATTTGGTGTAAATTTTGTTACCGTAAAACAAGTCCTGGAGGCATAATTTGCAGAAGGAAAACAATTTTCTCCTGTCCTATTTCCGCTTGATGGCCTCCTATCTAAAAGAAACAAACTCTGTGAGTCATTCCATTTAAAACTGTGATTTCTATAATAAGCGATTTCCGTCCTGGCTGCCTCCGCATTGAGCGCAACGTAATATCCTTGGGATTACAGATTGCTGTGAGTATGATATATATATATAGCTATATATACCCCTGTTGACTGTTGTATTACTCGTACCTAGGTTTAGGCGTTAAATGAAAGTGAAAGAGCATTTTAAAGTTCAAACATCAAAAACCTTTAACTTGTCACGCCCCACTAAATTGGAAAAAAGTTAACGTTGCTCAAACTTTCTAGCGTTGTCATTTCGAATACTCACCGTGCGTTAATAGCAGATTTTGAACTGCTCATTTTTATGATCATAGTTTGGGCTGAAAAGCAAAAGCTAAACCAAACTAGATCAAAATTAATTCAACTATTTAGTTTTAGGTGATTCCTTCTATCATACAAGTTGTATATATGAAAATAGTTTCAATAACTATATAAATAACTCCACAAGAAAAATTGATAATCTTCCTCTATATTTTCTTTCTTTCAAGGTTTAAGAAAACATTTTTTTCTTTTACTGTTAAATCAAAGCATATGGTACAACAAATTTGGTAGCTTAAATAGCATGATGAGATTTTAACGTAGATGATCACAATTTGAAAAAAATAGAAGATGATGAGTATATTTTACTTATCTTTGCTAAACTGACATATTGTTATGAGATAAAAATATAAATAAGATATATGAACACTTAATGAACAAAAGATTTGAGATTTAGAAAAACTTTCGAATAAATAATAAATATTATCATAAGTGTATATATAAAATATAAAAATTCAAATATAATTTCTATACTTTATTTTTTTTAGTGTGGTTAAGTCATTTTTTATATGTGATTCTTTTTATATATATTATATATTATATGTTAGATATTGAATTATATATTATTATCTTATCATAATTATAATCTTTTATTTGCAAATATAATACTAAAAAAATGACAACTTGTATCATAATTAATTTAATTACTATTAAAAAATAATTAATATTATAATTAATTTGATTACTTTTATAAAGGATAACTTGTATCGTAATTCTTTTTATTATAATTAAAAATGGTAATTTATATCATACTTAATTCGATTATTATTAAAAAGAGTAGTTTTTATCATAATTAATTTAATTACTATTAAAGGGATAATTTATATTTATCTAATTCAATTAGTATTTTAAATAGTATTTTGTATTGTAATTAATTTAATTAGATAATTTGTATTGTAATTAATTCTATTACAGTTGAAAAGAGTAACTTTAGAACAACCAAAATATTAATTGTGTGTTCTTCGTTGGTGAATTAATTAAATTTCATGTGTTAAGCATAAATTTTTAGTTAAATAAGAATAAAATTATAGTAATGTGTAACTAATTAAAATGACTAAATTCATACAAGGAAACTAAATATCTTTCAACTGGGTTTATATAAAATTTATTTTTACTCTTTAAGTTTAAATTAAGAATTATTAGAACTTAGATTTGAAAAAAAAAAAACTTAACGAGTCCCAATCAATTATACAAGGCATAATCTAAGCTCATGCAAGAAATGCAACAACAAAAACAAAAATGCCTATTACTAATTGATCTAACAATTTCAAAGTATCAACATGCAAAAGAAGAAATTAGAAGTGACCATATAACAAGTTTCATATACAAATAAAAAATTATTTATAACAAATATAAACAAAATCAATAACTACTTATAAAATTGCAATTGGTCTTGATTTCTTTTTCATCTTGACACATGAGAATATCAATAATGTTGGAAATGTTTGAAAGTAAAAAAGACGAATAATGGATCACAAATGTTGAAAGTAAAGAAGGTGCAAGAGGATAAAATCAAGAGTTACGAAAAGTAAAATTTAGGTTCTTATCGGTAATATTTAAAAAATAAAACTTTAAAATTAAAATATAAAATATAAAAATTGCTAATAAATCTTCAAAATTTTAAATACAATATTAAAATAATAGTATCATATTTATGGCCGCCTAGGACTTTAAATATTATTGGAGGCTAAGAGGGGAGTTTTGAAACAATAATGAGTCACCTTATTTTTAATACCATACTGAAGTGAACTATTTACAAGTTTAGTGAACTAGTTATATATTTTAAAACTAAAAAAACTGTTATAAATTTTTGATTTTTTTCGTTGAATTAATTTTACAACAAGCTTTTTAATAATAATAATAGTATTTTCATATAAAATTTTCATTCATAAAGTTTATTTTACTTTTCTTTTTTATATATTATGATTTGGAATTTTAATATTTTTATTTTAATTAATTAGTTAAATAATTACATTTAATATTTGGTTGAGATAGACCGTATATACCATTGAAGACTTACCACAAGCTCGCAGCCACTTACAGTCATGGATCTCATCCCATTCAGTTATTTAGAACCATACACAGTTACTCTTATCTAACAAGTCTCATTTAGTTATATAATGGTTGGAAGAGGCAACCAATACAGAACGCATACACGTTAGTGAATTAGCTGGAAGAGATGAAACCATCGGTTAACTAGAATTACTGAAGTAGATTATTACATGAGTTCAGTTAATGAATTACTTTTATAAAATATAGTTTAGTCCAGTTTTACTTATAAATAGTTCACTTAATAATAGTTTAGTGCAGTTCAGTTGTGGTTAAGTTCATAGTATATAGTTTTTTTTTTTTTTTTAAACAAGCCTACTCATTTGCACTCCTTAATTATCTTTCTATTTTTTTTCTTTATGTTCGTGTGTACCATAGCGTGTATATCTATATAATTCACGTGTAGGAAAAATATCAAAATAACAAGAAATTTGTTTTCGCTATTTTTCATATATTTTTAAAAATGAAAGAAATTATATAAAAATAAAAAAATAAGGCAAATATATATTATTTTATTTGATATAAAAATGCTGATAAAATATGTGTTTCAAAAATGATTTTTGGAGATTCAAAAATATTAGTTTCACATAGAGTAAGAGAGAAACAAATATAATTAATGATGTGATGCGATAACAAAAATAATTAAAAAAAATAAGACATAGTTTAAGAAAAATAAGTACTTAAAAAAAGAGTATTTTAAAAAACCATTCACCTACATGTTTTATTCATCTATAGAAGAAGAATGAATCTAGTCCTACGGTATAGGACTCAAACCAACCAAAAACCTATCGGGTCCTACAGTTTTAGGAGAGGGAGTTTGTATTGGGTTTTCGATGGGAACCCAAACTTGGAAAGTAGGTCTCTACTCTAGCTAGAAAAACAGTCCCGCACCCTCCAATTCTGTAGCCCATTACTACACATTTCATCATACAATTCAATAATTGGTCAATAAGATATACATTCGGTTTGAAAAAACTTTTCTATAAATAATTATAAAAAAACTAAAACTAAAAAGTTAAAATTTTCATAAATTAAAATCAATTTATATACTTTATTTTAATTTATAAAAAGAAACATAAAATACTTTCTCTCGTACGTTACTCCCATTTAATTTTTTCAAAAATTAAGTGATAGATTAATTTTAATTTATGTAAAAATATGTTCTTTTTCTACAAGTACTTATAAAAATAATTATTTAAACAAAATAATCTACAGTATCATGCACTATCATTATTGTAGATTGATACCAGTAATTTAGTTTAATTGGTTGAAAAAAGCGTATAAGTATTCAAAATTTTCTAATATTTTGTTCACTTTCGACGAATAATATATATAAATATATATACCTTTCATCCATATTATATACTTCAATCTTCAGCGCTTGCATAAGCATTAATTTTACTCCATACATTTATTGTCATGGTCAATTTTCACCCTCGTAGTCACTATCAGGTGAAGAGTGAAAGGTCTATCTTAGCCGAAGATATTTTTCTACGGCGATGTTACAAAAACTTGAGTGAATCGTTCTACTGCCAATCCGATTTCCGATCTTCTTAAATTTAATTATATCTCTATGGTCAAATTAATTCTATATATATGTTACAGTGACTAATTTTATGAATCTACGCTGCTAATTTTTTAATGAGATTATTTATTCACTTGATGATTGAAAAGATATATATTGTCAATGTTGTTTAATGTTTTTCCTTTGCTTTCGTTGGACTTATATTAGCAGACAAATTTTGAATATTCGTCGCTCATCTTGTCTAGCTTCCAAGAAAACAATAAGAATAAGTTATATATATACACCTCTACCTAATCCATTTGATTTTGACATGCCTAATTTTGTTTAGATTTTTTTTTACTGTATTTTGACTCCACCAAGATTAACTCGACGATGCTCTGTGATTTGCCCATCATTTCGCAAGAATAATCAAATAGCATGCAACTTTTGTCCTATTTAATTAAGTATTTATTTCTTATCAGAATTTGCGTGCTTCGTTTTTTTCGGTTTAATAAAAATGGTCAAATACTTGATTAGAATAAATATTATTTTAGTTATGCAACCTTCACTGGCTATATATATCTGTTTTCATCTGTCTAAGCTCATAAACTAATAACCTACCGAACGTTGCTTGATCCGATAAATGAACGAAATTAAATTATATATGAAAAAGATATTCTCATATAAATTCGAATTAATACGAATTAGGTAAACACATTATTTATTGCAACCAGATATCAGAAGCTTCGCCAACTGGAACATTCATGAACTTGGTTAATTGTCTTTATATTGAGCTAACATGCAACAAGATGATTCCTTGTGCGAATTCGCTTCCTCCTTGGACTTGCGTGCGTCTTATATATATGATACAATTAAAACCTCAATATATCAAAATAAATATTCGCTTGTTTTCACGTTTAGATGAGAATTTTACACGATTATATTCGATGTTCAAGCCAGTTTTACCTTGATCTATAATGAGTAAAAGTTAGAATGAAGAATCAAGATTTTATCTAAAACATAGTTTGGATCTTTCTAGCTAACGGAAAACTAAACATATAATTAAGAAATAACTACGAAGAATTTACAAAAATAAAAATGACTAAGTAGTTTTTTAATTAATAAAGTTGATTTTGAACTAAAAATTTATTATCAAAGTTAGTTTCTTTTTTAATTAAACATTTTTAACACAAAAATATAAAGACGTTTTTAATTTATTTCATCATTTTTTAAACAAATTTAAAAATCAGTTTTTTTTTTTCTAAATTAATTATTGTGTACTATATGTACTCTAGCTCAAACCAATTAACCTTTTGTACATTTAAATAAACCAAACGATCCAACCATGTTCATGATTTAAATAGAGCCTCCATGTTACTAACATAATTGTACTAAGTAAAAGGTGCACACTAGATGACTGCATATATGGTCTTGACATAATTACACTAAGTAAGAGGCACGTGACTTGACTCCTCTCATTATTTTGTTGGATATTTTTTTTTCTCATGTAAAAAAAATAGGTAGGCATAGGATAATAGGATTTTTTTTAAGGTGAAAACTTAAGAAATTCTCAGGATTATACATCATTCATTCATTGTAGACCATTCATAATATATATAAAATAGATAACTAAGTAATAAAACATGACAACTACAAGATCATTATACTAAATAAAGTACAAGATAACAAACTAACAACGTACCCAAGTAATAACATGAGAACAAACTAGCAACACAATATTAAACATAAAATAATGTAAGAGATAATGTGCAATAACAATATCACAATAGACAATAATGACATAAATGACAAAAAGAGCACACTTGTTAAAGAATGATGATAACAACGACAATATTAATGATAAAAGAGTTTGAAATTACAACTGCGAAGGGTTCGAAAATAAGAATACAAAAGTGCAAGTTAAAAATAATTTTTTGATTAAGAGTGAAAGGATTTTATAGAAATACAAAAGTTGAAGTTTAATAATACTTTCTACTATAGTTGCACAAGGGATTGATATAGAAAATAACTTTTAAATTACTCATCGTATAATTGATATAAAAAGTTAGATTTAGAATTTGAATTTTATTTTTAAAATGCATCAATATTCTAGATTGGTTGTAATAAGAATATATATATAGAAAGTGGTTTTTTACATGGGTTAAAACAAAACTGATTTAAAATTCATTTAAAATTTAAGAAAATTGAAAAGGAATCATCAGTTTAGATAAATTGCTAAGGAATCAATATAATTATTTTCTAAATTGATTCTCTATATAACCAATGTAGAAAACATTTTTAGGTAATTTATTTACCAACTATTCTAGAATGTCAATTTTAGTATTATAAAAATGTCACTATCTCACCCACTACATTAATTTTTTAAAATTAATTTAGGTTTTTAATGTGAATAACAACTCTTTTACTAATAATATCATAATTTAGGTTTGAAATTTTAAACAAAAATTAAATTTGAAAAGAAGTGAAATTATATATATATATATATATATATATATATATATATATATATTTTATATTTATATTAAATTGTATTGAATTTCTATTAAACTTAAACGAGCGTACCATGTAAGTAAACATGAATTCGCTTAATCTCAACAAGACAAAACATTTAAATGCACACTTGTGATTAAAACAACTTCATTTAAAATGGTGAAAAAAAACATTATTTTTTTTCAATAAATAAATTTGAAATTAACTTATTAAGGAATGAAAAATATGAAAATGTAGTTTAAAAGCAAAAGGTTATAGGTTGAAAGGGTGAGCATGTTGGCTAGGAAGAGTTTACTGCATGCAGCCCATAACGAGCACGAAATGTTCCGGACAAAATTAAACTCTAAGTGTTAGGTCAATTTCAAGCTCGACATTACCTAATCTATTGTCGTGTTATCTTTTATAGTGTATATAAATCTATATACAAGAAAATATAATTCATTTAGTTAAATATATTAAAGGTTAATTAAAAAGAATTTAACGCTGGTAGGTGACTTATCACTCTTCAATTTGTGGCATGATTAATGTTTGAGTTCAGTTTATGATAATTATAGATTTTAACTAAGTAATTGGTTTAGAATCGAGAGGATCCATTTTATAAGTAGGTAAGTAAATTTGTGATTTTAAAAATATTATTTCTTAATTTTCTTCTCATGCTTATAAAAAAAGGAACCTACTCACGAGTGGATGAAAAAATTCATATTATACTCACTATTTCCTCTCCTCCCTATTCCTTTCTTCTATTTATGTATCAAACCAACAATGCCGTAGAATTTTAAATGATGGATCCCACACGTTTAACAATTTCAAAGGATTTATGATACCAGAATGTTAGTTGATTGTTATTGACGGGGCTAATCTTAATTTCAAAGAAACAGGACATCCTGAATCGTTTCACAGAGATAATAATTCATTGCGGTGTCTAAACCTATATGAGTAGTGTATATCAGTATTGAACTTTATTTATCTAAGTGTTGCTTCTATTGGTTTCTTTTCTGACTTCTTAGTTCTCTGCGTTTCCGTATAGCCTTAGCCTTCTTATGTGCTATGTCTATCCCTTTTAAACTCTATATGCATGATTAATTTGCGTTTCGACAAAGTGATAAGAAACATACATATTCTCTTACGAAAAATGAAAAAAAAAAAAGCAAAAAAAGAGAGAGAGCATATTGCAAAGTGTTGACCGTCTATTGGCTGTTTTTGACGAAGCAAAAATTAATTGTCGATATTTAAGAGTTATCTAACTTACTTCAATTAAAAATAACCTCATAATAAATTAGTAATACAATTTTTTATGTATTTAAAGATGCTTGATATTCCTCATATCCTTTAATCTAATATATAATTTTGTTCTGAGCCTTTAGGGCCTCCTTTCTAAAAATAAAATAAAATAATATTAATGTATTAATTTAATTTATTTTTATTTGGGATAAGTCATAAAAGTCTTATATTTATAATTCCCAACCAAGAGGTAGCTGTAATTTTCTGTAGCCAGCAGTATTCAAACTTCGGATACGGAAGAACTCTGTCATGTTTGTCTTCACATATTACACCCGTGTTGACAATTGACACCACACATGTTACACCAAATTAAGCTTATTTTCATGTTTACTTCGGCACAAAATAGTCAAATTTTGGTGACAAGACTGAATTAAATTATTGCGTCTTAGTATTTTCTTAAATGTTCGTTAAATTTACTGGCTGCTCTATTATAGGTGAATTTTCAGAGTTCTATCACCTAATTTTTCTAAAAAAAAAACTATTGCGCCGGTTCGCTTTTCTACGCCATATATTAACATTGTATTTATTTACATGGACCTACTTATAGGAATTTTGATGGTAGATAATATAGATATAGCATGCACTTAATTAACTATATTAAACGCACTGGGCGTAATTTATAATTAAATAATGAAGAGTTTGGTCATTATACTGTTGGTAAACAGATTAACCAATGAGCAAACTTGCAATAGGATCGTTATCCGGTAGAAGCATCTTAGAGTTGAGCAAAGTGAACAACGTTAGAGCAAGGGACACAAGAACCGAAAGAGCTATCAGAAGGAGCATTAGGACGTGCGAAAGTGTTCCTTTGACTTCATGTGCATAATTCGTGGAAACCAGAGCAAGTACCGTAATGGGAAAGGAGTAAGCCCACCAAGCAACATTGAACCTTCTCATAGATCTTCTGAACAGGGTTGGCCTACAAATCTTTTCAACACATCAAATCAAAATAATCAATGTTTTAGCTAAAGGTTAACTATTGAATGTTTTCACTTATTTAAAATTTTAATTTATTATAAATGAGATAGAAATAATAGTAGATATTATATTAAGAATTTAAAAATACTTTTAATATAAATAAGACTTAATTACATTTTTAATCTTCCTATATAAATAATTTTGTTTCCTATAATTTTATTTCTCGATTTTTATTCATATATTTAAAAAATTAACAATTTTAATTTTTGTAATTTTAATTCCTTGATTTTCACTCACACATTTAAAAAATAAAAAATTTTAGTTTTATTATTAATTTATATTCAATTTTTAAATATCATAATGATATAATAAAGTAAATCAACTGTTTTTAAATTGAATAATTTATTATTCATAAATATTTTACGTAATATTAATTATATTTTTATAAATAAAATTATTTAATATATGAATCAAAATTATTCATTATTTTAAATATAAAAATTAAAATCGAGTAATTATTACATAGACTAAAATTGAATAAGTAAAATTACAAAAATCAAATTACTCGTTCCCCATACTAAATAAACCAAAAATATAATTAAGTTTATAAATAATAATATTAATTATGTTTTTAATTTATATATTCTTTTTAAATGAAGAAAAAAGGAAGAGACGGATGACCTGGTGTAATATTTTGCTTAAGATAAATAGCAGTAGAAAAATACTAGTAAAATTCTTTTTAATATTTTTATTATTAACTAAAATTTATTAAGAGGAGAATGACCTGGAGTTATATTTTGCTTAAGATAAATAACATTAGAAAATACTAGTGAAATTCTTTTTAATATTAACTAAAATTTATTAAAAAATATATTTTTTGATCTAAGTTTTATTTTTATTTAATAAAATTTATCTTAATTTAAAATAAAATCTATTAAAACTTTCAATTTCAAATAAATCATAATCAATAACAAAAAGAATCGGAGTGTTATGACACTGCTAGTATTATTTGTGTTTCCTCAGCTTTGCAATAAGCTGTTGAAGATTGAAATCGACCATAAAGGTTGACTATTGTATGATCTGTTTTGTATAAAAAGGCAGGCTACAAATAAATGAGTTTAATTTTTATTTAATATTTAATAAATAAATTTCTCTAGCTGTGTATAGTCATTACTTGAATGAATGAAGGGTGGTCGTAAGCGAAAATATTCTAGAGATAGATCCCCACTATACAAGGGTTTATATGCTGTAAATATTTGTTTAATTTTAAAATATTAATAGAAAACCCATCTCTCTTCCTTCTAGGGAGAATATTTCACAGATGAAAACAAACTGCAGTTTAAATTATACAGTCTAATAAAATATGCCAACTTGATGTACTACAAAATAAATGTCCAGGACTAGGTCATTTTCAAAAATATATATTTCAGATATTTATTAGGAAAAATAATGATGTAAACAACAAATCTATTTAATATCTGATCAGAGAAAGAAGTGATAAATAATACAATGTAATAAGAAGAAAAAGATTAAAAAATAATAATAATTGTTAATAAATTATTTTAAAAAAGAATTTCTTTTTATTAAATGAGTTTAATTTTGATATAATATTTATACAGTTAATTAATTAAAAATTAATTTAGATATAATTTTAATTTAATTATTACAAAAACTAATAATTATCAGTTATATAGTAATATGTAATTAAATGATAGTATACAAATATATTATAAATGTATTTTGATTAAATTTTTATTAATTTATAATTTCATATGTTTTTATCATATAATTTATTAATTTTGTATGAATTGTTTAACTAACCCAGGAAAGGAACATTTACTTAATATCAAATAAATTAGAGTAATAACATTTGCATGCTAAAAATTTTACACCATTCTTACACTAATGTTTTAAATAAAAACACACTTTTTATTATTTCTTTTACTTTTTCCATTCATTTTTAAAAAAATAATATATAATGTAAGATGATATATACTATAATGCATAAAATTTAGATAAAGTATACAGATATTATTGATATTTTTTCAATCAAAATTACAACAAAATTATATAATTATTTGTTAAAATAAAATATAAATTTTAATTGGATAACAAGTGCAATATTTACAGGGCTATCTTTTTCTAAAAAATGAATGCAAAGAGCGAGAGAAATTACCAGTGACATGAAGAGGAATAGGGAGAGAAAGAAAAGCATCTTGGAGGCAGTATCAAAGGTCCCAACGATAGATTCCCAAGCCAAGCTTGCGACCCCTGGTGCCGCAAAGAACAAGAACAAAACCGGTCGTAACAACACCGGAAGACGATCTTCACCCGACAACCTCTGATAAAGTGTAACAAACAGCACCAAGTAATGCACCATCCCTAAAGAAAAAAAACAAACGGCACTCTCTTTCCATCCCACGTGCGCAGCAGCTTGTGCCCCGACCAGGTTCCCTATCACCGACATCTGGCTCGTGGGGTTTGCCACACTGCACAAAAACCTCTTCCCTTTCGTGAACCACTGCCCGTAGATTTTCACGTCGAGCACCACCACAGGCACCGCAAACACCCACCAGAGAACTGCAGTGGTCTTTGGAGCCACCAACGGCGCCGATTGAAGCAAAAGAAGCCAAGAAATCCAAGGAGCGAAGAGATAGTTAACTCCTACATTGTGCAAGAACTCGGCCTTTACCATCTTAAAGAAAAACAAGCACCTTAGGAGGTAAAGAAGAGATAGTAATACGAGAACAAAGAGAGCCAGAGACCATAGTACAAGGAAAGCAGCAGAAGGAAGCGTACAAAGCACGCGTCGTGGCGTGCTTGTGTCGTGTTCCATTAGTGTCTTCCACAATAAAGCTTGCCCACCAAGGGAGAGGCTTATTCTGAAATAACCTGCGTGGAATTTTGTTAGCATAGAATTTAGCGAGTTTAAGATGCGCTTTGCGACCATCAACGAGGTTGGTTCGTGATTGTTCAAATTGTTGTTATGGCTAATAATGGTGGAGGTGGTCATGTCTACCACAAGCTCAATCTCGAATCTCGAACCTTGGATTGCCATGCTGAGATTATCGATGTACAATAAGAGGATTTTTCTGATGTACGCGTTTTTCTTAGTCCACATACAAGGGTTTTTTACAAGGGAAGGTTAGAACATAAGCCAGATAGTGGACAAGTTGGCGTATTAAATAAACTATACAAGGTCCGTTTTTCTCTTTCCTTTTTCTCTTTCCTTTTTCTAATTAAACCATAAGGGAAATGTGGTCCTTTCCTGTTGCTTTGGCATGTTGTATATGGACAATATGATGTAGAATAATTATATGTATACATTTTTTTTCTTTATTTCATTTCCATCGTATTTTTCTTTTATTTCTCCTTCTTTTCTATCGCATTTGTCATTATTTTCTCCCTGTCTCTTTTTCTCATCTTATATCTCTCTTTCCACCTACTTGTATACATCCTAAAATGGAGTATACATTTATAAGGAGCGATTTATGTGTTTCATTTATAACAAGTCATTAATGTATCGTGGAGGCTGAAAAATAGTGAAGTTTTGGATATAATATGAATACTTTGTTTGTGTTTCAATCACAATCCAGCCCTAAGAGGAGGTAGTCTGAGAGGTCGACTATGGTTGTCCCAATAATTTTGTATTTTGCCCATAATCGCTGTTTTCCTAGGCACATATGCGTAAATGTGGCATGAATCAAGCTACTATGCGAAGAATTGACAGCTCGAAATGATTGGCTTTTAAGAGTTGTTTGGAGATCTGATTGGGTGAAGGTCAACATTAGAGTTTCTAAGCTCAGCCTAAGTTCAATAATAATTTGGGGCATGAAATTGACCCAAATCTGGTAGCGGACACATTCCCGTCTTGAGTCCAAAAAGGGCGAACAAGTTAAGACATGTAGAATCAACATAGGATCGTGTTCATGGCATTGCGATATTAGGTCGTTTAGAGATTAATATATGCTCTTAAGTTAAATTATCAAGTTCCAAGCCTTGCCTAAACCTGAGAGGGATTAAGGCCATAATATTGTCCCAATTTAGGAGGCCCTCTAACCTCGATTACGAAAGAGAGAAGTGGTTGGTTACTAAATTGGCACAGTATTGGTCTTGAAAGTGTTGTCACTTGTGGCGTCTTGTCATTTGTCAGGCCGGTGTAACCTCACTTATTCGGTTATTTCCCCATTCAACTCTTTTTGTTAGATAAAAATTACATTGACCTAGCAGGTTAAGATAAATAATAAGATAAGGTAATCATATTTTGTTTATACATAAAAAAAACTAATTAAAAATAAAATAGGATAGCTTATTTTATTCTTTTCCTGACCTTCAAATAGGCTGAAATATATATATATATATATATATTTTTATTCTTGACACAATTGTGACACCATATTTGAACTTGTTATTTTATCTAAAATTTCCAACCTCTGATCAGTAGCGGGCTAGCGGCTTGAAAGTGTTTATTCCATGTTACATTTTTTGTACTTGCGGGCACTCTTTTCTTTTCTATAGAAGAACACTGAATGCGGTTGGATCCATTTTCAGACTTGGAAGGTTAAACAAAATAATAGGCCCAAAGATACATTTCAAATAGGACCGGAATTGTCAACCCAGGCCTTTGAAGAATTTGATATATAAAGCCCAAATACGATTCCGACCCTTTTCTCCTCAATTATAATACACAGAAAGTGTATTTAAATTAACTTATAACGTACTGGATTAATTTATAAATTTATTTTATCAAAATAAATTTATTTAAAAATAAGTTTATTTTAAGATAAAATAAGTTAAATTAACTGTGTAAAATAGTTTTACACATATCCATTACACATTATTATATTTATCATTTATTAAGTTTTACATTAACTACTTTAAAGTCATACAAACGATTGTTTGTAGTTGAACGAAATTATAAAATTATTTTATATGATTAGTACTAGAATATTAAGTTTTTATTTTAATAAATAACACTTTAAAATTGTGGTCTAAAATAACATTTGAAATTATACTTTATGATGAATAAAAAATTTTACTTCTGTTCCTACAATAATAAAATATTTATTTTATTTTATTAATTATTATTTTTATTTGTATATTTCATAGGATAAATATTTTTAAATATATAAATTATATTATAATTAAATTTTATAATAAATAAAAAATGAATATATAAACTATAAATCATTTAAAATGTGACATAAGATTATTTTTAATTATTAAAATAGTATATTTGATTTTATAGTTAGTAGAGTTTTTAGTCCATGAAAAAAAAATGATTTTGATCTATAATTATTAAAATCACTAACTTTCATCTCTATATTTTATCTTTAAAGTTTACATTTCTTCCCATATAAGAACGAAATATGGATATTTCAAAAAAAATATAAAAACTAAAACCGACGTTTTAAAAGTTGAGAACAAAAATTAAATTTTGAAAAAGTTAATAACTAAAAATGCCATTAATTATTGATTTCTCTATCGACTTTAGAAATTTTTGGAGATCTTAGGGTCAACGATGGTTAGTCATTTTTTACTGCACATCCCTTGTTGTAATTTGTTAGATAAATGTTGTCCGTCTTTGCCTCTTCCTTGTTTTTCCTTTTATGCTTTGAGTTTTTCTTTTTATGCTCCATATCAGTGGGTGAGGGTTGTTGAGAAACAAATGTGACACCAATTTTCTAAACAAACTACTTCATATGATTCATCCAAAGCTTCCTTTTCAAGTTGTGTTAATGGGATCTTCTTTTTGCATAAAAGTTGAGGACGTATTTGCATAAAGAGGTATGACATCAAGTCAATATTTAATATACTAACAATATTAGTTTAGGAATTATGCATATTTACTTTAGGTTGTCATGAGGTATTAAAAAACATAGGTAGAGTGTTAGGCAATTCTTTATATGAGCTTGTCATTTATTTAGAAAATTTATTGCTCAACGTGACAAATATTTTTAATATTATTGGAGATTCTATATCAATTAATGATATGTTCGAAATAAAGTACATATACATAAAAAATTTATATCTTTTAATTAAACTATATTTTGAGGTTGAGTTATACTTAAACTCAAATTCTAAGATATTTTTGTAGAGGTAAATAAAAGATGAACCATATTAAATTGTGTTATTCTACTATTTTTATTTTGTGATATTTTGTGTGTCTCATATCCTTTGGTTCTCATTGTTATTCATGATTGAGTTTATTTCCCTAATAGTGGTATTATAGTCTATTATAACAATTATTGAAAAATCTATCAAGTCATTTGTTAATAAGCTATTATTGGATCACCAATAAATATTTAATCATGCAAATTTCACCCTTAAGATGTTGAATCCTTCCCTCAAGGAAGTTTGTTAGAGATCTCACACAAGTTAGTGATATTACAAAAATAGAATATATAAGTAGGAAAAACCCTCACATCTAAAGCAAACTTTTAAAATTGAGTTAAAATCCAAATTATATGACATAAATAGTCCATATTTGTAAGGGTTGCATGAATGACAATATAGTTGCACAATTTTCAAGATTAATAAATGCTCAACAATTATTTCTTAGAATTGATGTTCATGGAGATAAATCAAGTATATAATCCATGTAGAAAATTTGAATCATCTATTGGTTGATGACTCAAGCAAGTTGTTGGCTATAACTATTTTTTTAGAATACAAAAATATAAAAATATAAATGAATTTTATTTTATTCAATAGAAAAATATATTTGTCATAAAATAAATTGAATTATAAAATATAAATATTTATTTTTAATTTAAAAATATTAAAATTAATTTAAGAAATAAAATATATTTTAAACAAGTTTTCTATGGTAAACTTCGTTATGTACTTAAAAATGCTTATTTAAATCATAAAATTTAAACAAGTTTTCGAACTATACTGAAATAAAAAAAAAGAAAAAAACAATATCAGCACTAGATAACTTTTGTTTGTAAGGAAGAAATCAGAAAGAAAATAAAACGAACCGGACAAAAATATAGTATCCGAATAAAAAACATCTCGAATTAGTGTCAAGTTTCATTATTTTGTTTGGAAAATTTAATACTTTTGATTATTTTACCTTCTATTTTAGTTTAGTTTTCTAACCTTTTCATTTTAATCTTTTATCTCTATTTTTAGTTTTAATTTGATTTTTTTTATTAATTATGACAGTTTTATCGCAAATAATTATGATTTTATGTAAACTATAATGATTTTAACTTTTAACTATCACTAAAATTAATGACTTAACAACAAATAAAAAAAAGATACAAAATACCAAATTTATAAAAAAAATTAAAATATTAATTTTACCTATTTATTTCCTTTTAAGGAAAGGACAAAATCATAATAATACAACATGCAGTGAACACGGGGTATCAGTTCTGCTGGGGTCACCAGGTGCGCACGAGAGCATAAAAGTTGGAAATAATATGTCCGCGGATAATCTAAATAATTTGTATACTACTATTTAATTAATAATAGATATGATAAATTTAGAATTTTTATAATAATTATTTTAAAATTCATATATTATAATTTTTATTTATTAATAATATAATTGTATATTTAAATATGCATTGATAATATTAATTTTATAAAATTATTTTTCTTAAATTTAATTTTGAAATAATGTCATCTTTGTTTGGTTCACGTATTAAATTTTAATTATTAAAAATTATTATTTGGATACTTTCAATTAAAATTAATTTTGAGTGTATAATTACTAAAATAAAATTTAAATTATATATATAGTTATTTATTTTTTATTATAATTAGCTATTATATATATATATATATATATTATTTTAACTTTTAATGAAATTTATAATAAAAATATTAAATTAAAAAAAGCATTCAACACAAAAGTATTTAAATTAAAAACTACATATAAGAAACATAATGTAAAGTGCAATACAACTTTGATATATAAGCAGAATATTAGAGAAAATACAGCTATATAAAGGTTAAACACGATGGTAAATTAGATAAAATACAACAAAAACGACTTTGAACGAAGTAGAAACAATTTTTATTGCTTCAACCTCCCTGTAATTTTTTCTAATTGAAAGTGCTTTTGTTTAAATTATCAAATATCTTAAATTCAAGTAAACTCACGATATTTTATTATAGTTTTATCACCCATCCAGACATGTACTGAACTTTTTTTACATTATCTGTGTAGAAATTTAACAATAAAAAATCACTAACATAGTATAGTACGAGTATGATTGTTGGACAATCATATAATAATAATAATAATAATTAAAAATTCAATCCATAAGATAGTATATATCGAAGAATATTTATTAAAAATTAAATAAACTTTAAAACTTTAAAATTAGTCTCTAATCCTTAATCAGGGATATTTCAGATTAAAAAATAAATAATTAGTGGGATAAGAAGAAGAATAAAGGTCTTGTAATCTTTTAATGGGGGGAAAGGTATATGAAGTTGTTGATTTGTTTCTGTTACCTTGAATGAGACATGATGACAAGTTATCGGCTTAGAGGCTACTTATACTCATAAAGCGAAACTTAAAATCCAGAATTTCGGCCTCAATATCGAAATTATCAGCAGCCATCATTTCACCCACATGCTTTGCCCCATTGGACCCATCCTTATCCTTATAGTCGCAATTATAACAGCATTGCTAGTCACCCACGTCCAATTATACTTTATTAATTACTGTTTACATGCTTTTATACCCTTCATTTTTGGATAATTTATCTTTTCCTCTTTCTGACTTTATTCAATGAATAATATACTATTATATAGTTACACCTATTATTTTATTCATATTTGTACAGTTTTTTTTTTATAGTGCTATACACTTCTGTAAATAGATAGATAGCATGTAATAAAATAAATAAAATTATTATTTTATTATTTTGACATAAGGATGAGAAAATTACTTACACTCACAGTTACGTAGTGAAATTTGTTGACAATAAATTTTGTTCAAGAATTTTATGTTGTACTTGTCTCAAAAGTATACATATTTTTTCACTGTTTGATTCTAAATGCTAGTATTGAAAGTTTAGTATCAAAATCTATTTTGAATTTTGGTAAACAATGTTTAGCTTTTAGTTGAATGAGATGTATATGAGTCAAAATATGTTAATTAAATAATTTAATTAAGACTTTAATTTGCAAATAATAACAAATAACCAAATTTGATTTGGTTATTGAGTAATTAAATTTTATTATAAACTTAACTTTATTATTTTGAACAAGTATTAGTACTTGTATACAAAACGTTTATTTGATTTAGTCTTAATGTAAATTACATTCCAAATATTCAATATTTAACAATGATAATTGATAGAATTATCAAATTGTAAAATTAACAAAATTATCATCCATTCGATAATCAGTGACAATCTATTGAACTTAAATTGATAAATTCAAGTAAATGCAATAAAAAGAATTAAACTTAAATTTAAAGAAAAAGGTAAAAGGAATTGCAAAGATATAAAAGGACTGGAATTGTACAAGCTGTACTTAAAAAAAAAAACAACTAAACTTAAAGCAATTTAAATGAAAAGACGTGCAAATGAAATTAAAAGAAACTCGAACTTTAAAAAAAGTTTGAGAAAGAAAGAAGAAAGAGTAAGAATTTTACAAACAATTTCAACACAGTTAAATAATTGAATTTTTTTAATATATTATCAGAAGTTCGATGTTTGAGATATTATCGAGAATTTGATGTCTGATGATGTTTAAAAAAAATTGTTGAACAAGACAAATTTACTTCAATAATCTCTATTTATAAAATAATTAGTCTATAATTATCCATTGAAAACTATCCTTAATAACAAAAGTAAAAAATTGTAATTCAATATACAAAACTTTAAATGCATAATGCAAGAAACTTAAATCAGAACCTAATGTAAAAGTTACTAAAAATGTAAATACTCGATTTTATTAACTCAAAATCAAAGAAATAAGTAAGAAGAAAATGTAAAGCAGAATTGCAAAAATGTAAATAAAAAATAATATAAATGATTAAAAATGTATAATTTTTTATTGAAAAAAGTGATTGAAAACATCCTTCTACCCATCCAACTAATAATCATTGATATTTGAAGCGTGATAAGTGTTACAAGTATTTCAACAATAAAATATGAAATGAAGGGTCTATTTAAGTAATTTTAAATCTTCAACCTTGGCGGTTGAATAATACTATATGGTAATGTAGACACTTATAAATAAACTCTATAAGATTTTAAGTCTCTGCGTGATAAAAATAACTACAAATAACTTTCTTTTTATTCAAACCTTTTGTTTCGAATTTCTCTCTCCGATACTTTGCTACTTTAAAACTTCCACTTGTTGACTTTTCGATTTTGATATTGATTTATTGACTCGAAACTTTGACCTACTTGCAACTCTTGATGACTCAACTTCAAGCTTTAATTCAAATATAGTATTTTGAAAATTTGAAATAGACTAGTTTAATGTATTATTTAACGCTTATAATTTTTTTCTAAGTTGATATCAACACTTACAAAAAGATTTATATTAGGTTTATATGCAAATAAAATAAACAAAGTATTTTATCCATTTATGTACGTGATGGTTATTGAGGTATTTGAATTAAGAAAAAGTAGTGTTATTATTGCTATAATTTTAAGTGTTAGTTCTATTTGAAATTTTGTTACACTATATAAGAAATTGTTATAAATTTTGTTTTTATTTTATATTTTTTTTACATTTTTTAACATTTCATAATCTAATAAATATTTATAAGTTTTCATAAAATTCTGTCAGTTCTTATAATGGATACCCATATGGGTATGTAACATTTTTTTACCCATAGGAACAAAATGTCTACTATGTCTCGTACGTTGCAATCTTTATTTAGATGTATTATGATAAAATAAAAAATATTTTATTACCTAAAAAGTAAACAAAACAATAACAAAATTTGATTTAATTATTATTTTTAAATAAAATAAAATATAATACTTTTTTTGAATAAATTGACAAAAAAATAACTGCATTACAAATCAATTATAGAAAAGAATATTCATCTATAGTCAACTAGTGACGAAGAGTTAATATCACATAAAACTCAAGATATCAAACACACATAAAATCACATAGTTATCATTAGCAAAAGTTTAAAATACTACTGCTACAAGTAAATGTAGTAATATTTTGTAGTGGAATAATTCAACGTTGCATTCACAAACCTTAAACATGACAACATGTGTTCTCTTCATCCCCAGTCCTGGCCAAACCAAAATTCGTGTAAACGCTTTACCTGTATATCTAATCTATCGACGAAGCCATCAATGCGACCTTATGGTTGACAGAAAAAAAAAAGGTTAATTGCGGTATGTAAAATACACATTTAAAATAAGAGAAAAAATATTTAAAATATATAATTAAAAGACAAAGAAAGTGAAAATATTATTTTCTTAAGTTGCATCTTATAATATATATTACAATTTATAATATAAGAGTAGATTATTTATGTTATTTATTGTATTATCTCATTTTTCTTCTTCATTCTTACTGTCCAAGAATTAGTTCTAAAAATTATTTTAAAAAATTAAATACACCCTTAAGCTCGAATCATTTACAATTTCATATTTTTTTATTAAATATACTTTAAATAAGTTTTTATTTATTAATTTAATATTTAATCAATATTTTCAAGTTATAGAAGCAAGGTGACTCTCAAGGCATAACCTAGGAAAATGTTGAGTGTACACCTATTTTAGAGTGTAAAAGTGTGGAAGAAAGGAATAAATGAAAATAAAAGGAAAGAAAAATGAAAATAACATATGTAAGAGGTTTAGTTCGTATTTATTTAACTTTAAACTGTTCTATTCGAATTTCAAATTATGATTACATCCAAAATGATAAGTTATGTGATTGAAAAAAATAAAGAGATCAAACAATTAAGATAGAAAAGAAGATAAAAAATGAGAATATAAATATAATTATCTCATAACCTATTTTTAAAGTGCTCCTTTTGTGGAGTATTTTAATTATATAGAGAGAAATTTGTATTTTTAAATTTTATTTTCATAGTCAAAAACTTTAAATAAATATTATAAGTATAAAAATTGAAATGTTATTTGAAGTGTAAGATTATATATAAAAAAGGTAAATTGTTTTTTCCCACAAATTTTTTTTTGATTGTTTTCAAAATACATAGATAGCTTATGGTAAAGTTGGCTAATGTTTATTTTTCAGTAAATTTTAATATTGAAATTTTAATTTTTAAATATATATTTTTAAAAAATTATAAAGTAGAAACTAAACTTCCCTATTCAAAATAAAAAATTGAAAATTAAAATATTTAAATAAAAAGTTAGATCGAAATGATTCAAATTTCAAATATTTGAATTAAAAAAAAAATCGTACAAACACGAGTAAGAGCCACGGTCAAAAGGTTCGACTGGGCCTATCGCTACTAGGTTTTTAGATATTGAACCCCGTGATCATTCATCGTTCGTTTCCTCTTAATTCCTAGCATATGGTTATGGACCACCCCATGAGCTATGTATTCTACACTATCTTCCTACCACACACTGAGGCTCTTTGGGAAATTTCTTCTTTTCTAAATCGTGACTCTATATTCATAATCTGTTACGAAAAAGGGAATGCTTTTTTAAATCATATATTTTGGGTGTCGATTCAATTTATAATTGAGTTTTTGTTTGAAAATTTAATGAATATTAATTGATTTAATTAAATTAGTAACTATCTAGCGTATTTCACGTGTCTTTTTTTTTTTTTGTAATTTATATGAACTTTTAAAATGAAAATTGAAACAAAAATATTTCAGAAAATTAAATTATAAAGGAAATATAATAACTAATTTAGATAAATAAATAATAGGGAATACCTCTAAAACAAGCTTCCTCGTATTTAACTCACGTTCATTTTTTAATTCACGTGTAGTCTTGATATTTAAAACATGTAAAATGATTTCTATTTTTTATTTTTACATTTACATTCTCTAATACATTATTTTCAACGTATGACCCTCCACGACTAAAATTTATTATAATTGAAATCACAATAATTTATGAGTCATGTTTTTATTTAATGATTATATAACAATACACTGATTGAAATCTTTTTATTGGCTAATAATACATTGGTTAGAATAACTATTTCTAATAAATTTTAGTAAGTAATAAAAAAATATTTAAAAGAATGTGTTAGTAGTGTGTTAATCACAATAAAATAGTTAATAATATATTTTTTTAATATTTTTTATTAGTTAAAATTTATTAAAAAAATTATAAATTATAAGTAAGATTGATTAAATAAAAATAAAAATTACATAATTTTAAATATTAAAAATTTTCAGTTAATAACAAATATATTGAAAATGGTAATTGAGAATGTGTTTCTAACTTTTGAACTAGTTTCAAATAACTAGATGGTGACACTCCTATCCATTTTTTAACACTTACGGTGGAATTGAAATAAAGTTGTAATGAAGTACGGCTCCAAAAGCTTGAGGACTATTTTCCGTTTCTGAAAGCAAGAGGATCACAAAGCATATGTGGGTCAATATATAGGTGATTTTTTTATACTGTTTTTCAAAACAATATAAATATTTAAAATATAGAATGAAAAAATGGAATAAATAATTAATATTTGAATATATATATATATATATATATATATATATATATATATATATAAAGTAATTATTTGAAGAAAGTTGATTTATAAAAGAAAAGAGATAATTTTTTAAATAATTTATAATGAGTTTAATAATTGTATATTGATAGAATAATTCAATCATAAAAGTATGACTTTTAAGTATTTATTTTAAAAATAATAAATTTATGTAAAATTACTTTACATTATTAATGTATAATTCATTTTTTTATTTATAATTTAATTTTTTTAAAATTACTAAAAATACTAAATAATTATGAAGAAAAAAAAACAAAGATTAAATTTTATTACATTAATCTATTCATTAAATTATTATTGTTTATAAATCTAATCATTAATTTGTTAGACTTGGTTTGTTTTAATTATAATTATTTAAAGGATAATATTTTTTTCTCTATAAAACGTCAAATATTCAGTTTTAATCTCTCATTTTCTTTTACTTTGTTGTCCTTATAATTTTAAAATATGACACATTTAATTCAACTCTGACATCGTTAATTTAATATTAACGTGACTAAGTTTCTATGTCATATATAGAAATTTTGAGTAACGTCTCAATCACGTAATATTTACATGACTGTTAGATGACAAATCATATTACTATTTATCAATAATAGTAGTTGCGTGTTGTTTAAATAGATAGACAAATAAAACCTATTTACGTAATTTTCATATTAGTTTGTGAAGTTGTCTTTCGTAATATTCAATATTTTGTTACATGTATATTAACTCAAAATTGAACATAGAGTAAGTTAAGTTATACTCGCTTCTCTTTTAATTTTTAAAATTACACATTTCTCTGCCAATGTGTGTTATATCTTATTTTATTTTATTATAAATAATTTTTTCAAAAATTATTTCTCTTTGTGATTTTTAGCAACAACTAGCTCTAAATCTTATTATCCGGCCGATCCTTAGCCTAAGTTGGAGGGACAATGGTCTAGAATCTAGGGTTGTGAGAAACCTAAATAAATAAATAAATAAAAGTTTATGTAATTGTGATGTAAGCTCTTTTTTTATATTATTTTTATAAATAAGTTACAATTATTTTCTATTTTTTATATCTAAATTAAAGTATAGCACGTGATTAGAAAGTTATTTCTTAATTTTCATTTTGTTTGTGTTATATTTATAAATCATATTAAATAAATTTATAGTTTATGATTAGAAAGTGTTTGTTTTTTCAACATAACTAAAACTCCAATCAGCAATGAGTCTACATCCATACTATCCGTTTTAGAATACCCAACTTCGAAGGTGCAGTTCTCGCTCTTTCGATTAGATATCTTTAGCACTCTTCACTCCTTTTCTTGAAAATGTCCATTTCACACATATTTTTCATAAATATATAAAAAAATATCTTTTTTAATCATCTCAAATTACTCTTATTTATCTTTATTTAAATATTTATTTTCTTAATTTCCTATTTATTTTAATTTAAAAATAATATTATGTTATAATTTAAATTATTTGTTATAAATTAAAAATATAATTATATATGTAAAAATATTTATTTATTATGAATTATACTTATAATTATATAAATATTTATCATGCATAATGCATATGTTAAAATACTAGTTAAAATAAAAAATTAATATATTAATAAAATAAAAATAATTGTAAAATTTAATTTAAGATAATGATATTTTGTTGATGATAATAATTAAATTGAATAAAAAATATACTAAAGTTATGTTATTCATTAAATATAATAAAATGTACATTTTTTTTAATAAAACTACTATCTATATTTTATGAAATATATTTTAATATATATAATTTATATTTAATATATATATATATATATATATATATATATATATATATATATATATATATATATATATATATATATATATATATATATATATATATATATATATATATATAATCTTATTTATTGTTTTGTCTCAAGTGCATAAAATATCAAAATTGACTCGGTCTATTATTAATTGTAGAATTTATGAAGATGAAATAAAAACTTTAGTTGAAGTTTAAAAACTGATAATAAGTGTATTTATTTGTTTGTTAAATCTTAGACTGGAAAATAAAGTGTTGAAAAATTTGTTATGCGATAAACTATGGGAGTTATTTGTTCGATGGGAAATTTTTAGTTTCGTGATGATTTGAAATTGGAAAAGTTAATTTCTCATATTTTGTATGTTTTTATAAAAAAATCTTTAAAAAATATTGTTCCTGGGACATGAATTTTTAGTTGAGTTTCTCACAATAATATTTAAGAAAAGTAAAATCTAACTTTTTTTGAGTTGGTGAAAAATCCCAATAATGCAAAAACATTACAATATTTTTGTTAACTCATTTAATATAATTATAAATTTAGAAATCATCTAGTAATAAATAATTATATTCTAAAATAATAATAGTAATAAATATTCTTATAATACTTAATGCAATTTTTAAAATAAATTTTTTTTATAAAATATATTGTTTTAATCTTTTTAATATACTAAATAATTCGTTAAAAAAATTAAAATAAAATGAATGAAAAATTTTATTACGTTAAAGTTAAATATAAAATATTAAAAATTATATCAACATATTTATAATTTTAAAATTTATAAAAATATTTTTACAATAAAATTTTACACAAATTCATTTACTGAAGTAATTTTTTAGAAGAATATTTTTAGAATGATCAATTATGTAATTACAAAAGTTCTATTAAAATCAAATATAGAAACGTTAATTTTTAGTAAATATATATAAACATTAAAAAATATATCTATAACTAATCAAATAATTTTTTATTATTTCTATAATTATAATTTATGAGATTCATAATTCTTAAGAATCACAATTCTGGGTATGTTTTTTTTCCTACCAAACATTCGTATATGTTAAATAACTTATACCTATGAATGAGTATTTGTTATTTAGTATTTTATAAAAAAAAAATCTCTAAAATTCTATTAATAGTTATTCATCACCAAAGCTATATATATATGAAAAAGAGATAATATAATTTTTAAAACAAAATAAAATTGTAATTTATTTATTAACTATCTCAGAAAAATAATATAATTAATTTAAAATGATGAGAATATTAAAAACTTAAAGGAGGAATGACGTATATTGCAATTAAAGATTCTGAAGGGTTTTAAAAGAAATAATATAGAAAGCAGGATCGATAATGATGGCTACTTAAGCAAGGTAAATTAAATTGTTAGGGCCATCCCGAACCGACATTCAAATTGGTCTACAATCCAATCATGATATGGAACCGGATAGGTGAAAGAATATGCGACGGAGAAAGAAAAGAAAAAAGAACAAGGTTACGTCTTCTCAATCCTTTAGGTCTCCTGTTTCCAACAATCATAGCATGGGCAAGGGCAACAATACCTTGAGGACGACTTAATTATTGTAACCCTCCACTCCATTAGCCAGCAACTACATACGAGTCATTACAAACTTTATTATCAATGATTCATTCGATACTTAGCAACGTCTAATCACTTGTGCTTGCAATCTTTAACTAAACCAGTTTGGTTTTGATATACATTTCTTAATTTAGTTTTGTCGGCTCTGTTGACCAGCTTCAAGCTTCAGTTTAAAGAAAGGGTCCATCAAAGATTGAGACATGAGAGAATCATTTTAATTTGTCCACTAATTCACCTAATAATACTAAAATAGTAGTGAGAGTGTGGAAAGGCAAGGGGGAAGATGATTTGCTTCCTCGGGCCCCAAATAACAAATTAATTTAGAATACAAAGTTTGGTTTTTGGAATGATAGAATTGTACTATTGGCATTTCCCATTGGTTAATTGGGCATAAAATTTTTAAACATGTAAAGGCATATTATTAGATTAGCTTTTAGATTAGACTAAGGAGTGTGTACAGCAATTCAGCCAGCCTTTACCTCTGTTACCTGGTTTCCTTATATTATTGGGGCCAATTATTTACCTGTCTTAAATTAATTACATTGCTGCTTCACGTGATACCGAATCATACAGCTTTACATTTTATTTTGCATCTACGTACGGTGGACAGAAACTCCTCCCTTGCTATTATTTACTTCTTCTCGTCCTTTTTTATAAAAATTTTATTATAAATTTTGCTTCATATATTTTTATAATAATCTATCTAAATTAGTTTCTCCATTAATTATTTATATACAAATATTTGTAATTATAATTTTTCTTGAGTTTAATAAATAGGAGATCAAATATATTAAAATGTTTTAGTCTTTTAAGAATCTAATTCTGTGTCCCATGAAGAATTTTAGACACTTTACTTTTTTTACATGGATCATCAATAGAAAAGATTAAAAGAATAAAAATTAATAAAGATATTTTAAAAAAAATAAGAATGTGTTTCATTAGGGGTAATTAAAAAAAACACAAATAAGTTTAATATATTAACTAAATTAATTAATTAATTTTGTTAACCTTTTATAAATTAGTTAATTGAATATTATAAAAATCATCTGATAAAATATTGTATTAAAAGGGTATAAAGGGAGAGTTTTCTTATTTAAAAAATAAGATAAACTAATATAGTCTTATTAAGAATCTATATAATTAAATTATAGTCACCCTATTATGAAAGATGAATCAAGTTATGTAACTTTTTGTAGGTAGAAGTTGACATAGAGGAGCGAATCTAATTCGCAATGCTTCCCTGTTTTAATTTGAAGGAACGAGTTTGTATAATTGTATACGTGTCTTTCGCTTTATTTAAATGACATGTAGCTGAGTCTGAAAGCTGTTTGATCCTTGACGTACGCCAAACTTCTTTCTACCTTCTCTCTCCAATGCAGCACTTGCCCTATTATTCCCGCTTTTCCTTCTAGAAATTCGGCGAGAGGAGCAACAACTATATATATGCTCCTGGAATAAAATGAAAAACAAAATAAATAAATAAAATTATATACTACTATACGACTTGCTATGCACGCTGTGGGAAATACGACCATAATGAGACAATAAATTCACCTAAAAAAAGGAACGTGATTATTGACAACATTGTCAACTCAAAAGCATTGTCGTTGTGTGTATAAACTAAAATTATCTTTACGCCAAGTCAACATATTTTAAGTCCCACGTTAAGATTCATTAATTGGCACCAACGTAAATTAAAAATACATACTAACACTAAAAAAACATTTTTATACTACATATATAACTATTTTACAGAATATACAGTTTAATTGAACAAAATGCACTTAGTATTATATATATATATATATATTTGTCTACAAATTTTACATTGATCAATACTATTTTATAGTCTGTCAAGTTATATTAAGACTAAATATATATATATATATATATATATATATATATATATATATATATATATATATATATATATATATATATATATATATATATAACTATCAAACAAGTGAATGTATTCATCACATAAGTTTTTAATCATTAAAATATTTTGAATTTGATATACAATATTAATTAATGTGATAATTCACTTCTATATACTGAATTATAATATATTTTATTGAGAGTGATTTAATAATTAATTTTACTCTATTTTAAAAAAGAACATGCCACATTCTTATAATTTTTAATTTAATTAATTATGTATGTGTCATATATTAGTGTTAAATATTCTAATATATATTTTTAAAATCCCACCCAAATAGATTATAATATATATAATTTGACGTGTTAATAGATCGTAACCCATTTGTGACACGGATCGTGTAGTCCCTTCATTTGCTTGTAAAATATAGTATATAAGGTATATCGAATTAGTAACTTAATCTCACTTGAACAAGTTTAATTCCTTAATGTGATCAAAAGCATGTCTTTTTTTTTGCGAAGATTGTGCTATTAATTTCCAATAAAATTTACTTCTAGTCTAATCTCAAAAATTAATAAACAAAATTAAAGTTCCCAAACTCATCCGATTATATATTCATTTACACCACTAAATTAATTTTCCCTTGCAACCCTATACGTGTATTTCTCAATCTTTTCAAATTTAGTCACTTGAGTCCTAAACAAATTGCAATATGTTCAACCATGGACATATTTAAAAAACAAGAAAATTACTTTGAGCCTGGCTATATATATATATATATCATCCTGATTATTCTGATATTATCTCGGTGAAACTTTTTCTATGACAAATGACAAATAACACTGTGAATAAGATTGAAAAAATACAAGGTTAGTTGCTGAGAAATAAATATTTTATCCACCGTCGTTCAAGACATAGCAATCATCAAATGCGAAATAGTCTCACTATTGTTGAGGTTTCGTGTGATGCATGCTCCACGACGGAAGACCTAAAATGGAAGAAAGTTGTTTAAATTAATTAATACGATTTCGGCAGAAGTTGGTAGAATCTTAATTTGAACCTCATATGCACGTAAATATGCTGAGACACCCAAAGAGGAAACAAACGAAGGTGCAGCTAGTTAAAAAAATACTGTAATAATAAACTATCTCCCAACCAAGCACACTAGAATTCAATGCATTTAATTTGCTATAATTTTAAAATTGCTTAAAATCAACACGCTTCCATACCCCACTGGCCACTTGTTACGAGGCCCGTGTGCGAGTTCCATGTAGACAACACGGGATGTATTTCCTGGCTTGTGTCTGGCCAAATTTTGCATCACAGGTGTTGACCTCTCAGCGACGAAACTGTTTTCCAAAATGTCCCAAATGAATTTTCCATCAATTAACATATTATTATGCCATATGGCCAGTCAATCATATAATCATTATGCCAAGAATTTTGAGGTGGAATACGAGGCATGGGACGGATAACAGGTAAACCAAATTATAAATACAGGCAATATAGGTAGGTGACAATACACTACCCCCAAGACTAACCTCCCTTCCTTCCGAAATCAATGCTAACAGATTTTAAATTAATTAAGTCAAATATAAAACACAAAAACATTTAGTAACAAATTACTATAACATATTAACATGCATACAACACTATAAAAATCTTGTATACACTCAATCAATAAAAAGTTACAATATATAATAATTAACTTCATAAATTATTTTAATTTAATTTATAATTAATTGACAGTATAAAAATTAGTATTTGTATAGTCTTTAGTCTCATATATATAAAAAAGTAATTTACAGTTATTAAGAAAAGTAATTAAATATTATTTTATTGTATCAATATTATTTAATGATAAAATTTTTTCTTAAACTATCATTCATTAAAGCTATAGTAAAAATAAAGTAGTGTTGTTGGAAACATAACCTTCTATAAAAGAATATTTCAAAAATAATTTCATTAGATAAATGAAATTAGTTAAAATTTATTTATATTTAAGATTAATATTCATAATTTTTTTCTTTTGCTTATATTCAAATCAGTATATAAATTTTAAATTCATAGATTAAATATTCCTTAATCAATATTATTCATTAGCAAAAATTTATTATGATTAAGCATAAACTTGTTTACAGTCATAGAATATGGGTATGTCTTGTACTTGTTTTCATTCCCTCCAAAATTTGGTTAAAAAAAGCGGTAGAAAAAATCGATATTCGTTTGTATATTATGGTGGGGTAAGAATTAAGATAGCCGTCCGATTGCGGTTTCATGAGGAGGTGAAAGATTTGAGCGGTGATGGAGACGTGTGTGGCGAAAGGAGCGACGTAGATGCATGTTGATTGTTGAGTGATGCACAATGGGGAAGATTGCTTCAGAGACGTTAAAAATCAGAAAAATAAATATCATAATTTACGGGGACGGTCAGAGAAAGTACCAGCGGGTTTTCCGGTGCAAGGACGAATAAGCAAAAGCTGGTGATATGACACGTGGATGAGTATCGTCCGTTGGATGGTCAAAGCACAGATGCGGTTCACTTATCCCGGCCGAGATTTATTGAAACTGAAAGAGAACTGTAGAGAAATGCTGAGTGATAGATTTTCATGTTCCCCCACGCACACATGACAGACCCTCTCTCTCTCTCTTTCTCTCTCTCTCTCTAACACACTCACACCCTCATCACATAACAGTAACACTCTCTCAGTCTCACTCCGAGTGTTAAGCACCATGGCAACAAAGCCAGCCTGAATTCCTCTCGTGTAGGGGTAGGATACAGTAATCTAAGGTCTAAAGTACAAAGCAAGAGATAGAGAGAGAGATGGTGTTGAATTGGTGAGACCGTAATTCATAAATGAGACTCACACAGTAGAGTAGATGGGTGCAGTTACCATGGCGGCGTAGCAGAGGCTCTAATTCCGTGCCATAATTGCTTCCAAGGGAATTCAGCCACACCAACTCCACATCCTGTCTTCTTTACTAGTTTTATAATTCTTGTTTTATTTTTTTTTTAATTTACTTTTTTTGGTTGAGAAACAGTTTCCCCCAAAAGCTGCAAAAACTCAACGAGCCCAGAGAAGATCATATTTGAGACACCCCACACAGCCACATAGTGACAAAAAAAAGATCGGTTGGTTGGGTCAAAATTACCACTAGTCACTAAGCAAACCTAGTAGTGTTTGTTACTGTCTGCAAAGTGAGCCTTAATTAAGCCGAAAATTTACAGCTGTAGCCCCGATCTTTAGTTAAGATTCGCGAAGGTTCTGCTATGGATATTGTGTCTGAATTGGGGATAATCGTTTCAGCTTTGGGGTGCAACAAATGGCAGGGTTGTTCTCTCTAGGTGGAAGTGGAAGGGGAGGCCCACAAAACAAGGAAGAGGAAGAGGTAGAAAAAGGAGAACACAACCTATTCTTGTTCAGGAACGAGGAGATCTACAACAACAACAACAACAAGGGGTTCGAGATATGGCCACAGTCGTATCAGCATCACCAAAACTTGAGCAACTACTTTGCGTTTGGAGTGGGTCCTAGTCGCAGGAATTGTTCAAGCGCTAACGAGGAGGACGTATCCTTCTGCGTGTCTGATGAGTCAACGAGATTTGGATTAACTGTCATGAGGTCTGGAGGCACAGCAAGCAGCGGCGTCAACTGTCAGGACTGTGGCAACCAAGCCAAGAAAGACTGCGCCCATCTCAGATGCAGAACTTGCTGTAAGAGCCGAGGGTTTCAGTGCCATACCCACGTCAAGAGCACTTGGGTCCCCGCAGCCAAACGCCGCGAACGCCAACAACAACTCACTGCGTTGCACAACCAACAACAATTTCGCGGAGACAATATTCCTAAACGCCATAGAGACTCTCAACTTGCCTGCGCTCCTCCACCCATCACTTCCACAGGTAAACTAACTTTCATATTACAAATCAGAGGAGTTTCCTTCAGATGCATGTCTATCCTTCTAATCATATATCTCCATCACTAATTTTCAACTATGTGACTTAAGATGCACTCAGAGATCTATCTCCAGGAAACTAATTCTACTCTTCTATGACTACACACACCTACTAGTCCATATTATTTGACTCTCAAAAATGAAAATGCAACCCGGCTCGCATTTTGGTCTTGTTTTTTCTTTCTCTCTCTTTCTTCTTTTTCCATATTCCATCACTGTTTTTAAGTAAAACTGACGAAAGTGTCTAAGTTCCAACAATGCAAGACGTTGGTTGGACTTTTTATTATTATTATTATTACTATTATTATTATTATTATTATGTGATGATAATAATAACGGAAAAATAGAGGGCAGGAATTAGGGTCGTCTAGGTTTTAGTTTTTTTGAATGATTAATTATTTGATTTAATTAATTTGTTGATTATTGGTACTTTAGGGTTAGAGGTGGGACAATTGCCAGCTGAGGTGAACACTTCGGCGGTGTTTCGATGTGTGAGAGTGAGCGCAGTGGACGCTTCAGATGAACAGTGCGCGTACCAAACCTCTGTCAACATCGGAGGGCATGTTTTCAAGGGAATTCTCTACGATCAAGGTCCCGAAAGTTCTTACACTAGTACTGCAGCAGCTGAGGGTTCCTCCGGTGGTGGTGAACCTCAACAACACGGTCTAATAACCACCGCAACAACCAGCGGGAACAACCCTTTTGACCCTTCGCTTTACCCCGCTCCGCTTAATGCTTTCATGGCTGGTACGCAATTCTTCCAACCCCCAAGATCTTAAAGACGTCTCTCTCTTCTCTATGCGGACAATAATTCAAACCGATCGAGTCTTTTTTCTTTTTCTTATTTTTTGGTCATTAATTGACTCTTGTTAGAATTATTGATTATGCTTGTTCCTCGGTATATCCATTGATCGTAACGCAAGCTGAAGTAGCCACCTAGCTAGCTAGAAGGAAAAGTAGTTAAGAATTAAAAAAAAAATGATTATGGCAATGATTCGATCTAGTGCATAAAATTAAAGGGGCCGAGGAAGCTTGTTTTGTTGTTATCCGGATGTCAATTCAGATTTTCATCGTTATTTTGATTTTATTGGTAAACTCATTATCTCTTTTCAATTCTAGAGCACATACATTCCCATTTCGCTGAGAGTGTGGGGCTGTGATGTGTTTTGTTTTCCGCGTTTGGATATGTGTGCATTATTATGTTAAGTTTTGTTTCGCTGGTTGATTTGATTTCTTTATAGTATTTTTCTTTTTCTGGGTTAATGTTGAGTGAGCTTTCTGGTTGGTGCTGAACTCGAAGCCGCTTTTTCCCGTTTATCCGTTTGCTTGCCAGATCGAAATAGAACGAAGTAGGTTTCGTGTTTGGCTCAGCAAAGAATTTTAAAAGCGTTTCTTCTTTAATTTTTTTAATTATTTAAAAATAAAATTCTTCGCACGATTTATTTCTTGTCTCCCATGCATTGCTAATTGGCAACTCGGCGTTGTAGCAGTACTCTAGTAATCGAAAACACTGGAATGGCTCAGTTTCTATATCGATGGATCGAAATCTGCATAATTACATTACGTATAAATGGAGAATTACAACTAGCATTTACACCAACTACTTCTCTGGAAAACAATAAAATTTAGCCACTGGAATAGACATCCATGATCCAGGGATGTGACTTCCATATGCTTGAGTTGGAAAAGTCGTCTTCTTTGGCTCATAAACGTTTAATGCTTCTAAAAGTATGTGCATGTGATGTATGTTTATGCATATAAGTGTGTACTGCGCCCAATGATATAGGTCAAGGTACACACGATATGATAGGGCTAATGATACTTTAATAGACTGCTTGTTTTAGTGCACAAGGAAGAATCAGAAACTCGAGAGAAAATTTCCCTAGTTTTGTAATAACTGGCCCATAACATGTGCTACAGAACCTTCAGTTGATTGAGACATACCAGTCTCTTTCTCTTTCATCTACCCTTTTGTTTTGTGTTTGTATATAATAACCTTCGATCTTTTTCTTTCTTATATTTCCCCTCCAATTTCCAATTCTTTGATCCAGTGTTGATCATGTTTATAGAGAAAGTGTTTAACATAAAGTTGCATGGTTCCCTACCCTATATATTAATTCTCCCTTCATCCGTATAGGGAAAATCAACTTTAAAATGTTGTTTTTCTGCTAAGATTTCATGGACAATCTCTATGATTATATTAGGATCAATCCAGTTGACTGAATTTCATGCTTTTTGGAGGAGCATCAGACAGGGAAAAGAAAAAAAGAGTTAAATCTATAATTGTAGCTCAAGTCTAGTCACTTCTGTTGGCCACATGCATCTATAGAAAAGAAAGAGAGAGAAGAAAATAAAACAAAAGTTGCCTATAAAACCGTTAAATACTCCAGTTTTGCTAAAAGAATTGTATATAAAACGTTAATTTTTCTGGGTTGTAATAAAATCACTCCAAGCGTGAGAATTAGACTGATAAGAGAAACGCACACGGCACACATGCACAAATAAAGTAAGATGGAATGATGTTGCATTGATTACAAGAACGTTATTCAAATGTCAGGAAAATATTATATCCAACATACAACAGTAAGCAGTTTGTTATTCCTGCATAATTTTTTTTTTTTTTTACTACAAACTCTTACCCCCATCTTTTTTTAGGAAAAGAAAAGGGGAAGAAACTTGCCTTCCCAATTACTATCGGTCTATTTGTTTTAGCGTTCTCCTAACCCTAAACTCACGTTCACTTAGAAGCAATAAAATGTTGCTTCTAATAAATCACAACTTTGTAATTTGCGCACAAACTTTTTAATGCACATACAAACACTATGTATTATTTCTTCTTCAAAAAAATAATTGTAGTGTATCGGAATAACATTTGTAAAAGAAATTAAATTTAAGATACCTCTTGATTGACACTTAAAAGATGAAACTTGACATTTAAGATACCCGTGTGTGTGATGTATTAAATGGAGTTAAGAGAGAGAAATAGACATTAGTAATATGAATGATTATACTGTTCGAATTTATTTCTTTTCACTGTCGTATAAAATACTTTTTTGAGTTTTTTCTTGCTCTCTTCTTTATTTATTTATCGAGGTGTTCATAGATTGAATTGCTCTCAGGTAAAATTAAAACCCAATTCGCAATATTTAATTGTGTTGATTTAATTTAAATATTATTTTTTTTCAGTTGATTTGATTCAAACTAATTTAATTAAAATTGGGTTATTTCATTTAGATTTTTAGACTATAATAAAATAAATAAAGTATTATATTTTTTTTCAAGGTTTTACTCTTATTATATATTCATTTTATATAATTTTTAAAATTTATATCAATACAAAGTAAAAAAATTATTTGTTATTTAATCACTAATTTTTTTATTTTATTTAATATTTAGGTTTTCTATAGATATTACTTTACATATCTTATTATTTTAAATTTTTTACACAAAATATGATAAAATAAATTACATAACAAATATGGTCAAATTAAAATATTTGATAATACCAGATGAAATCACAAAATATTAAAATAAGTAAAAGGGGAAAAAGCTAAAGTAGAAGAAAACTATAGTTTAAAATATATGCATCTGAGTATTTAAATATAGGTGATCGGGTTGGTTAGGTTAAAAAGAAGATAAATTTAAGAATAAAAAAATAATCATAATTAGTTTAGGAAAAATTTAAAACAAAAAGAATCAATCAAAACGAATTTAATTAATTTAGTTTGATTCATTATGTCAATTCGGTCCCAAGAACATTATATATATATATATATATATATATATATATATATATATATATATATATATATATATATATATATATATATATATAAACATTCTTATTATGAAAAATAAAAATTATAAATAAAAATTATTGGATTTTACTTCAATAGTTTAGATTAAAAAAATACATATGATTTTTTAAGTAATTATATGACCATTAAATATTTTTAATCTTAATTATTTATGCATTATTGTAAGATGTAAATTTATCGTTATTATATTCTTAAAATAAGAGTTATTTTCTGTTGATATATCTTTTATATGATGTTTGTCATGCGTTTGTAGCTTTAATTATTATTTTTTTAATACATGATATTGTAAATGTATATATAGTTATTAATACTTGAACTTCGAATCCATCCCAATACATTAATTTAATCGAGATAATACGCCGGCGTCTAGTAATAACTGAGAATGATTGTTGATGAACTCCATATATGGATTGTCATAGACGTTATTTTGGAATTTGACTTGGAAAATACTTCTCACGCAAGAGACTTTGCCAGTATTTAAAAATTGGAGCCCAGTTGAGATTTTTTAAAAGAAATAACGGCAACATGTAATTAAATTAAATGGTAAGTGATAGAATTGTATAGCTTCCGTTTCGGATTATCAAATCCTCTGTCCGGAGTACATAGTTCAATGCCAGCAACGGCTTTCTTTCCCGAATTTGTGCATGCACGCAAATCGGACCTTCATTTTGGGGGCATTGGCACTGCATTTCGGATCCAACATTAATTAGTTCACACTCCACTACTGCAAGGACAGAATTATTTCTTATTTGTAATTACATTAAATATGTTTTTACTCCTGCACAATAGATCAATTTTTATTTTTAATTTTTAAAAATCAATTATTTTATTTTCATTCCTTATTTATGTATATGTGTTACATCATGTGGTCACTATTTCAATATTTCTATAAATGCTGAATAAATATTTTTTTTAACAATGACTATATATAAGATACATTTTCATAAATGAAGAAAAAAGATTATTTATTTTTTTTAGAAATTAAAAACAAATATTATTTTATTTATTTACATGATACCAAAACTTATCTTAAAAATTTTATTGTACTACTTACTATATTATTCACACATTAATTCTAGTAATGTTGGGTATGAGTGGTGAGGTGATATATTGAAAAAATCCAAATCTCACTTTAATTATAAATAATACTTAAATAAATATATAAACGAGAGTTATTATTACCTAAGAAACTAGTTTTGTAAAGTTTCTTCCTTTAAAAATAATTTTATTCAAGACATAGTCGGATAGTAAACTCGACACTTTCTCATTAAAAGTTGGAAGTTTAGTTTTTCATATTGTGAGTAACCAGTTTGTATGTTAAACTCAATCTCGATAGTAATTAATAACCTATTCCACTCTTATAAATTCATTTTATTTTATTAACCATAACCTTATACATTCACAATGATTAAAAAATTAAAATATTTTTTTGTGAAAAATTTCAAATGATATTAAATATTATATTTCTTAATAAAAAAATTCACTTTTAATTCCTTAATCACTGTATTATAACAATAGTGCATAAAATCAATATTCATTCATTAACTAGGTGATGAACGACCAAATCCTGAATTTAATTTTATGGAATAAGGTTTATGTTGAAGAAATTTAAGAAGCCGGGAAAGGGAAAATAAAGACCGTTAATTCTTTGCCTGCCACGATATTTCTATTCGGCTGAACATAATTGTTTCTATGGTCCATATAAAAAATAATATTACCAAATTGTCTTGCTGCTTCCAATGAAGTGAAATATACTACATGTATTCATACCATGCATGTTACGGTTGCTTGTCTTTTTTAATTTGTATCATAAGAATTTTAGGGGTTAATTTTTAAGTAAGAGTAGAAAAATCTAATAAAAAATATTTATTATATTAAATATATAAAAAACTATAATAAATACTTCATTTCTTAATGAGAAAATTTATTTTTGGTTATTTAAAATCAGTCTAAAAATTAATGTTAACAAAATCTTTTTTTTCCAACAAAGATTATTGTTAAATGTAGTAATGGAAATTGTTTAAATTAAATTTTATGTGCCTTGAGTGTAACTTGCTTTTCAAATCTATTATTTAGATTTAGTTTTTTTAAGTTGATATTGGTCTTTTTTTAAGTTTGACATAACTTTTTTTAAAGCTTACTTTGTAATAAAACATTTTTAACAAGTAAAAAAACTAATTTAAATTAGCTAATGTACTAAAAATAATATGCAGGTCAACAGTTAACTTGTAATGTAAGCCAAAAATATTATAATAAATTTTAATATAATATTTATGATAATGAATAACCAAAAAAATTATGATAATGATACCATTCGAATTTCGATAAATATTGTAAGTAACAATCATTTGATTTGATCACACATCATAAAGTTCAAAGAATAAGAAAGAAATTCTATAGAAACAATCATTGTATTGATTAATATGAAAATATGAAAATATAAGAATGAATTATATCTATTTATAAGAACACAATAGACGCTAACTAGTATTGACTAACTAAACTCAACTAACTAACTAACATAAGTAATTAACAACTAATAATACCCCTTCCCCCACAAAAGATGGTAAGTAGTATGACTATAATCACCTTGAACCACAAACAATAAGAGAAAAAGACAAAAAAAAAAAGTTCTTTATGGATTACAACAACAAGAAGAAAAAAAGAAAAAAAAAGATAATGATCTACATGCTTAGGAGCCAAAAGGTAATGTTATGATAAATAGAAATGATATTCTAAAATCGCAAATTAGTTTTGAAATCACGTGCACTTTTTGTAACATTATTGTATTTTATCTGTTATGATATATAATTAAGCATAGAAACAACTTTTGAAGTGAGATTAAAGAGAATCAAACATTTGAAATCAAGGATGTATGAGATGATTGTCATATGAATTTTTTTTCTTTTTAGTATAAAATTATATATTATTTTCTTTCATTTCACATATTTGCATTTACATTTCTTTATGTTCTTTTGATTTAATCTTGATCTGGTCGATACTTCCATATTCTTCTTTCATTATTGTTTTAAATATTACAATTTTAACTTTAATCATTATCTCATCTTTTTTGCAACAAAACTCTTGACATTGAAGAGTTTTGATACATTGAAGAATTTTGATACATATCATAACTTTGATAAGTAATACTCATTTGATGTTGTCACACGTCATAAAGAAAAATTTTTAATAAAAAAACTCATTAAATTGATTAATATGAAAAGATGAAAGATACAAAAAAAAATTATGTATATCTATAAAAATACAATAAGAATTAACTAAACTCAACAAACTAACAACTTGTAACAAATGTATCATAATAATATTATTTTATATATAATAGAAATGTCTCATTATAATCATCATACACACAAAATAATATCTTCTAACAAATATATAATTATATATACAAATATGGATCAAACTCATGTGTATTAAAAAAAATAAATTTAATAGTAATATATTGATAATATAATTTTTACATTAATATTTAATTACAAATTATTATTAATATAATTTTGAAATATTTATTATAGAAGTCAATAATCATATCATATATTTGAAATTAGATAATTATATATACATAATTTACATTATTTATGTATAATTATTTTATTTTTAAAAAACAATTTATTAGTGAATCATATTATATTATAGTGATATAATATAAAAAGTGTGTCATTAATAGCCGTGCGTGCATTACTTGAGATCGAAGGCCATGAGAAAAGTTGTGCCACATGGAAGACTTCTGAACAAATAACAAAATTGTTTAAATATACTGGTACGTTGTCTTGGAGTCCACAATTATTTAATAGTTGATATCATGCATGTCTTACAATTGTCAACTCGAAATTGACTTCCTTCATGCCATATTAATTAAACATCCCGCAAATAATACTCATATCGGACAGTTAATTCACCATTGACAACCAAGGTTATATAGAATCTCAAGGACAAAATTTTTATATAATTATGAACAGATTTATTATATATAATATAATATAATTTGTAATTAAATAATAATATAAAATTATTTTATATTTTTAGTGTATAATTTATTTTTTAATTATATTAATATTATTTGTATTATTTGTATTATATTTAATCAAAAATTAAAATTTCATTTTGATAATTTTTTAATAAAAATTGATATTAAAATATTGCGTAAATTTTTAAAGTAAAACTCTTATTTTAATTAAAAAAATGTATAAACAATATCGAAAAAACTATATCTAACTTTTTTTTTTTAATTTCAATTATTTATGAATCTAGGGATATATTACCTCATTGGCTTTTCACTCTATAGTAGCAATTTATTTTCAAAAATTAAGAAAATAGGTAGATTTTCAAAAATATGTTTTCTTACGTCAGCTTTAAATAATTAAAAATATATTACTACGAACTATTATGTAATGTCTATATTTTTAACGTAATAGATATTTTTAACAATAAAAATGTCAATTTTAATTGGTTAAAATGAAGTCTTAAATTTTGGTATTAATAAAAGCGTACACTTATTAACATATTATTTTATACATGTTATTATTATAGTATAGTTGAAAATTATTAAGATTTGTAAAATGATGAGATTCTCACTCTTTATTTAACAAGTTCCACACTCATAATGTCTTAAATTTTAATACATTTTATCCAGACTGAAAAAGTTTTTTTTTCCTACAATAAATACACTCTAAAATTCTCACATTAATTTTAAAATAATTAATTGAAAAAGAATACTCATCACCTATATAATTACCCATTCATAGTTTTTTTTATTAAAACATAAAACTTCTTACAAACTATAAATCTCATTTTTATATGTAATAAAAAGAAATACAAACTATCTAAATATCTCTTATCACTAAGTCGATTATAGTAGATGACCTGTTTTAGTTGGTTCTACTATTTTGAATTATATATATATATATATATATATCATTTGGCGTTTTAATAATACTAGCTTTCTGAAGAAAACTTGTAAAAACTTTGCTCACATTTTACATATAACTTTCGCACCAAATATTCCACTTTTAAATATGCAATAAATTCGGCAAAATAAAATTTACCATATATAATATATATTTTTTATATAATTAAATGGCGTTTTAGGCGACGCCATTGGACTGACATATAAATATATAATATGTAAGATTTTGATTTTTAACAACACACATGTTATTCCCTTAAATGAAGAGTGTTTTTTTATGTATTTCTTAAAACACGTAGAAACTTATTAAAATGTTAAAAAACACACACGAGTACTGGTCAACGTCAATCCACTAAATTACAGACATTGTTCACGTAAAAATATTGAAAAATAAAAAATAAAAACATTTTTCATATTAAAATATTAGAAAATGCTTAAAACATCATAAAAGACTAGTTAAAGAAATAAAAATAAATATTTTTTACTAAAAATACAAAAGTTATTCTATACATTTTTTAAACTAATTCGAGGCATATTTCAGTAATACCCTAAAACAATTATAAAATAGGATAAAAATGATAAAACAAAAACAAAAAAAGCAGACGTAAAATTTAAAAGCAGGTAATGCTAATTTATTTACTTAATACAAATGTTAAAAAATAGAAATATTATTATGACGTTAATGGTAGTCACTATCACTCCATCACAAATCGGTATATATTTTTTCTACTATTATTATTTATATTAATTACTCAGAAAAATAAATGAATTTTAAAATTTTAAAATATTTTGTATTTATATATTTGAAACAGTTTGTAATTTTTTTTATTAAAACAATTTGTAATTTTTTTATTAAAACAATTTGTAATTTTTTATTCCATTAACAAAGCGCTTTTAAAATTTATTCCATTTATCCAAATCATATTGTTTTTTATATTCATTCTATTACAAACACATTCCTGATTTTGGTGTCATTTTTTCCTGCGAAATTATTATTCTTATTCTTATTTATTTATTTACATGCGCGCGCGAGCGTTAGGAGGAAAAGGAAGCATTGTAAACCGCGGGATGGAAGTAGCGGCAAGATTTGATTTGGTGCGGTGGTTGTAAACGAACTAACTCTTTTTCTATAGAACAAGAGCATTTGCCTCACAGCTATTCATTCATTCATTTCGTGTTTGTGCATTTTGGAAATCCAGATGAAGAATGAAGGTCGTTTTCTTCCCGCGATGGATCTGCTACGCTCGGAGCCTATGCAACTTGTTCAATTGATCATTCCAATCGAATCAGCTTATCGATCCATCTCTAACCTTGGGGATCTCGGCCTCTTCCAATTCAAAGATGTCTCACTCCTTTCCAATTCTCATTGCTCTCTTTTCGTTTTATATTCTTATTATGAAACCTCCATTGCTATGTTTTCATGCTGAATGTTATTTGTTCCTTACATTGATAAATCTTTGGTTAATTCGACTCTCCAGCTCAATGCAGAGAAAAGCCCGTTCCAGCGAACTTATGCCGCTCAGGTGCCTATCAAATCGATTGCATTTGTGTTGCATCTCTTTTTCTTTTTTTTTTAAATAAATAAATAAAAATTCAAACGCGCCTATAAATTGTATTTGTTTTTGGAGGTTGGAACTCTCTAATGCCATAATATCTGAATAAATTGCACAATTACTTGGTGTCCTTGCTTTATATGTGCATGGCTTCTTTTTTTTATTTTATTTTTCAGTTTACTATTAGCAATTTTTACGATTCAAATTGTGTTGAAAACACAACTGGAATTCTAGATCTGATTTGTTTTTGGTTTCAACATGTTTTAAATGTTTAATGTTCTGTTATCATGAACCAAGGATGAAAATTTGACTTCTTTTATTGATATCTTAGGCACGTGAGAGAAATCCTTCAAGTAAATACAACGACGTGGTCTTCGGACTTAACTGTTTTAAATTAATGTCGGGAAAAATTGATTTTAATTGAATTAATTTTGAATTGTTGAACTAATTGCACATGTGCTCAAATTAATTTTAAGCTTAGAATTTTAAGTACAATACGATGAGACCGTTCTCTCTCTCGTATTGGTGAGGCTTAGTGACAGATAGTATCTTGCCTTTTAGGAAACTCTGAGCTCCAGGATTAATTTTGGTTATTCATGTAACATGAAATTGTCAATGTTGCTAAAATATCCCATCTTTTGGTACTCCTTGTATTTTAACGGTTCAAAAAATTCGTAACAGAATATACTAATGCTAATACGTCACAGTTTATAGAATTGATTTACCGAACCAGAAAACATATCGTTTTTTGTTCTAGATTAAAAGATGTGGGGAAATGGCACGTAGGCTACGGTTGTTTAAGGAACAAATGACGAAAGCAGGTGTATCACCCTCAACGCGGTCAACAAGAGACGAAGTTGTTAATCTGGAAAATTTGGAGGTTGTTATATTCTCTGAAATTTTTGTCACTCTGTTCAAGAACGGAGTATCGTGTAATGAAATTTTTCTTCGTGGCTAGATTAAACTTGAAGAACTTGAAGTTGAGCTACTCGAGATTAATGCAAATAATGTGAAGTTGCAACGCACTCACAGTGAGCTATTAGAGTATAAGCTTGTTCTAGAGAAGGTATGGTTTGCTAAGTTCTCCATTGCCACAAATACCATAATCACTTCTGATGCTTAGGTTAATTTTGCTGTTCATCTTGCCTGTCTTTTAGAAAAAGTGTATAAGCATTTAATTTTTGGTAATATTATTATGATTTATTTGTGTCTCGCTGTATGCATATTGTTAGTACACAAGGCAGAAGCAAACTTATTCTTAGCTTAGGCTTGTGAAATGTATCTGATCATATAACTTGGTCTTTTCTTTTCTCCTCCTTGGTTGGATAAAAAACTACAGCGAAAGTGGTAATGCCTTTTTTGCTTTATCATATCAGGTTGGTGAGTTTTTCTCTTCAGCAAAAAGTAACGCTGTAGCTCACCAGAGAGAGCTTGAAGTCCAAACAACTGTTGAAGGGTCTATTGACAGCCCATTATTATTGGAACAAGTATAAGCTGCAGCTTTGTAGTTTTTGTTTGTTACTTTACAGTTTTGTTCTATTTCTCCTGTTGATGACGCTCAGTAAACTTACGTTCAGGAGGAGACGACAACAAAGCAAATTAAGCTGGGGTTTATCAGTGGACTTGTTCCTAGGGAAAAATCAATTCCTTTTGAAAGAATTCTATTTCGTGCTACTAGGGGAAATGTGTTTCTCAAACAGGCTGTGGTTGAACATCCTGTTCTTGATCCTTTGTCAGGAGAGAAGGTTATTTTAAATTCTTAAATTTATATCTTTAACCTCTTGCAGAAATTTTGATATCGAGTATGAGCACTAGATCATCGCAGTTCCTCCTATATTTAAAAAACAGTGAACTTATGGAGATGAATGGTCATGCTGCTTTGACATATTTCTATATATAATTATTTTGTCTGATTCGGGAAATTTACTCTTCTATTGCTGCTGGTTACTTCTACTTTCTTAGTCTTTTTTGGTTCATAAAGTCATAGCCTCCGTTTTTACAGGTTCATAAAAATGTATTTGTTGTCTTTTATTCTGGAGAGAGAGTTAAAAGCAAAATTCTGAAAATATGTGATGCTTTTGGAGCAAATCGTTATCCTTTCTCAGATGACTTGAGTAAACAATTTCAAACGATAACAGAGGTATACGTAATTTCTTCTTTTACGTTTCTGCTTAGCTTTCAGTTGTTGGTAAGTGAATCAAATTCTTCAGATTGCTGCATCTCGAGAATTTCTTGTCAAATATTAATAAGAACTGCATATTTATTATGTACTTTGAGCATTTCAGATGAATGTTTTACATATTTAATCTTCTTTCTAACCTTTTGCACAGCTATTGTTCAGTTATGTTTTCCTCGTAACGTATGTCTCGTTTTTCATCAATAGGCTAGGTAAAACTTTGTAAATTTCAGTCCTCTCGATCAACCTTATTGTTGTTGTTTAGTTGTTAATTGTTTTTGTTTTTATTTTTCTTATCCGAGTTCAATAATGTTTATGCAATGACTTAAGTGAACCATTTTTCCGAAAGTTCTCTTGTATGTTTGGATGGGATTATTTTGGTAGTAAAAAGCATTTCTAAGGAGAAAAGTTTTTTTTGAAAAAAAAAATAAATGATATGTTTGGTAAAATAATCAAAGTAATAAAAAAAAATCTATGAAAAAAAATTACCATAAGCAAAGTTTCAGATAGGATTATTGGGGAGATAGAAAGAATTTCTAACGAGAAAAGTCTTTTTTTTTTAAATAAAAAAGGGAACTGGTATGTTTGGTAGCATCTGTCTTGTTTTTCTTCAATAGCCTAATAAGAAAATTTGTTTTTTTTTATTTTATCTCTAAAAAATTATTTTAAATATAAAACCACTTAGTATAAATAACCTTATACCTTTTTCTTTTAATTTTACTATAAAATATAATTTTTTAAAGCAATTCAAACAAAGTAAATTATTTTAGAATTACTAATCTAACATATCCAAACATAAAATTTATTTTAATTTTTTAATGAAAAAATAAACCTAGTATAATCAATTGTTTAAATTTGTTTAAACAGCTTCGTTTCCAAATAACAGTCTAAGACTCAAAGCGAAAACGTCTCTGCATTACGTGGTGAAGGGAAAAACATGTCCAAAGGCCCTAAGATAAAGTGACTAACTTAATTGACATGATTACAAAAACATTGAACCAATCCCATGCTTTTGTTTGGAAAAGATATTCACCATATACGAGATTCTGGATTTATGATGTGAGCTTCTTCCAAGTCCAAGTTCCCCACAGTAGTTGGTCTACTTTACCCATAGTAGCAGTTCTTCATAGCCTGATTACGGAATAAGCTACAGGAAATAATTATTGCATATTATGAACTTGATAGGTTTCAGGAAGACTTTCAGAATTGAATACTACCATCGATGCAGGATTGCTTCACCGGAGCACTCTATTGCAGACAATTGGATATCACTATGAGCAGTGGAGCCTTCAGGTTTAAGGATAATTGCTAAAAGACAAGCATAGACTATTTGATTCATGTTTCTCTTTTCAGTTTTGTTGCTAAGCTTCTGCAATTAATTTTCATTCCCATTCTGACATTTCGTTTCTTCAATTTTAACTGATAGTTGAAGAAGGAAAAGTCAATTTATCACACACTAAATATGCTTAGCATTAATGTGACAAAGAAATGTCTCCTTGCGGAAGGTTGGTGTCCTGTTTTTGCGACAAGTGAGGTTTGTCCTTGAACTTTGAATTTAATTTCTGATACGCTGTGCATAAACCTACATGGAATGCAGTTTTTACTGGCCGGCATAGCTAATTAATTTGATTTAATACTTGACAGATTCAGAAAGAATTGCAGCGTGCAACTATGGACTGCAACTCTCAAGTTGAGGCGATATTTCAGGTTTTAAACACAAAGGAATCACCGCCTACCTATTTTTGCACAAACAAATTCACTTCTTCTTTTCAAGAAATTGTAGATGCCTATGGGTAAGTTAGGTAGAGCTCAGCATGTGCATTTCAAATTCATTCCCTTTTATCAAAAATAAAAATAAAATCCCTAGCAGGTAATTTTTATCTGACTTGCAGTTTTAATCATAAATAATCACGCCTGAAGATTTAATAATTTTAATCCAATGTGATGGCGGATATTATATGGGTCCTTCCCGTATTACTTTTTATTTATTTATTTGTTTATTCATTTTGTTATAGCTAAGAATAACTATAGAAAGTGTAAGCACCTTGTATTAACTTGTGTTACACTTGGTAGCTTGTTGACAGGAACGTTTATTTTGTATTTTTGAAAAGAAAAAAAATGTGTCTATTAAGGATTGACTAGTATGTACTATTTTTAATCTTAATTAAAAAACATAAGAATTGACTAGTATGTACTATGCAGTGCCAATCAACATGTTGGTAATAGTAAAAAGGATAACGACAGAAAGTGGGTAATTTCTTGTGTTGTACAAACTATATTAATACACGATTCATTCTATGGTTATAAAAAACATTAATCTTATTTTGATACTAAGGTTCTTTTCATTTATTTTGTTTCAAATAACATTTAATTCTAAATTTTCATCACTAGTTTGGTCAAGTTTTATAAAATGTAACTGTTTAATTTTTTTTTCACCCTTTTCCAATGCTAGATGATTTATTCTTTCCACTCCTTGTGTATAAGTTTTTGTTTGGGCCTACTATTTTTCCTGTCTCTCTATTGTCAGGATTGTTAACACTTGCAGCTATATAAATAAAAAAAAATCAATCTTACACCCATGAGCCATACTCAAATTTCTCCATTAGATAGAAATTTATATCATGCTCGTAAATCTTCATATTAACCCAACATTATTTCCTACTCCAATGATGTATCTTAAATTTAAAGTAGAATATACTTTCAGAAAAGCTGGGGACTGGTGTAAGTGTATCAACAATTGTAGTCAATTCATCCCTAAATATAGGTGTTCAATTCCTACAGAGCTGAGAGTGATGACATGTGGATTTTATGTAATTAAGTTTATGATATATGTTCTCGTTTAGTTCAATCTAACAATATCTAATATGGTTGAAGTGTTTAGGCCGCATTTATCACGTCATCAAAGTCTAATAACCGAGCCTTAGTTTTATGGCTTGCCGTACAACTTGTACTAGTGGATTTTATATTCCTATTTCCAACTAGTTTCTTAGTTGCTTCTTGATTTATTGATAATCAGCCTGGAACTCAAATAATCGCTATGCTATTACTTGACAGAGTTGCCAAGTACCAGGAAGCAAATCCCGGTGTATACACAATTATCACGTTTCCATTCCTTTTTGCTGTAATGTTTGGTGACTGGGGGCATGGCATATGCTTATTACTGGTGGCTTTGTATTTCATAATCAGAGAAAAAGAATTTTCGAGTGAGGTACTTAACTCATGGTCATGGAGTTTTTCTATTCAATCTGAATGTTTCCTCCTATTTTATGTCAGTATCAGTTTTGTTCAATGTTGTTGTTAACGGCAGAAACTTGGAGACATAATGGAAATGGCTTTCGGCGGACGCTATGTTATTACGATGATGGCACTCTTCTCGATCTATACCGGGTTGATATATAATGAGTTTTTCTCTGTTCCATTTGAAATATTTGGACCATCTGCCTACGGATGTCGTGATCCTTCATGCAGGTGGTTATTTAGTATAGTACAATTTATTCAACATATTAGTTTTCTCTTCTACTAATTGGTTACATTATATATGTATGTGTAATATTTATTATTACCTTTTCAGGGATGCTTCTACGATAGGTTTAATAAAAGTGCGTGGCACTTATCCATTTGGTGTGGATCCTAAATGGCATGGTACTCGGAGTGAACTGCCATTTCTCAATTCTTTGAAGATGAAGATGTCAATTCTGCTGGGGGTATCCCAGATGAATCTTGGAATCATAATGAGTTACTATAATGCAAAATACTTCGAAAACAAAATAAACATCTGGTAATAGCAAAAAACAACTTTAGTTGAATGAACGTGGTCAGTGCTGTATGGTGTTCATTGTTTGATTTTCCATAATGCCTCAGGTACCAGTTCGTTCCCCAGATGATATTCCTAAACAGCTTGTTTGGCTACCTTTCACTCCTCATAATTATAAAATGGTACACTGGATCACAGGCTGACCTGTATCATGTGATTATATACATGTTCCTAAGCCCAACTGATGATTTGGGTGAAAACCAGCTTTTTGTTGGTCAAAACATCCTTCAAGTAAGAAATTTCAAATTTGATTTGGATACATTTTTTTTTAATAACACTGAATAGATGCCACATCTGAACTGTTCACTGTTTCATTGATGTCAGCCCGTGTTACTACTGTTGGCACTTGTTGCTGTACCATGGATGCTATTACCAAAGCCCTTTCTCCTGAAGAAGCAACATGAAGAAGTACACTCAAAACTATTATTTTGATTTCCTTTATTTCATTTTTATGAAATCCCATTCTAATTTTTATTACCCTGCTTCCTCAGAGGCATCAAGGTCAATCTTACTCTTTGATCTACAGCACGGAGGACCCTCTCGATTCAGAGTCGCACAGTACTCCCCGTGACCATGACGAGTTTGAGTTCAGCGAGGTTTTTGTGCACCAACTTATACATACAATAGAATTTGTGCTTGGAGCTGTTTCTAATACAGCTTCGTATCTTCGTTTATGGGCCCTCAGGTAGGTAGTTGAAAGCGTTTGATGCTATTCTGTGAATTTTTGTTACAAACTTACAATGAATCAAAATTCAACATGGATATGGGCTTGCGGTTTCCCCCCTTCAAATAGATTATTACTCAGTTAGGAATACAACTTAGGCCTTTCGACAAACTTGCAATTCGTGGATGGCAAGGACTATAAATAAGTCCAGTGGGCTTTGGAATCCTGTTAACTCCTTACGAACGAAAGAAACCTCACACAAAATAGCTCCGTATTAGAAGGAATATATTGGAAACCAAACCATCATCTTATTATCGTACAAAGATTCTAGTGACCTCATGAATTGAGTGCATTGCCCCTAGGTTTGATTGGATCAAACGATTTGTGGTTGGTCAGTTGCTGAAATTTAGCAGATCTAGGCATTGTATCATGGAACAAACCATGGAACAAACCATGAAATACACAGTAAAACCTACATCTAGTCACTTGCAGAAGAAAATCTAAGACAATCGTGTACAAACATTCCAGTCAGTAAACCCAACCAAAAGCACTCTTTCATCTTGGTTAAGTCCAAATATCTATAAATTGGCCAGTATTAACATGTATGTGTTATGATTTGATGACAAAACGATCATCAGCTTTGACGAAGAGACCTCGACACTAATGTCTTGTCCTTTGTATCAGCAAGTTTCAGAATTCAGCCCTTTTCTGTCCTTTCAAGGGTTAGTTGTTTGAAAATTCTAATCAGGATAGTTAAATGACAAAAACTGAGATGGTTTTATTTATTGCCGTCCAGGCGTCCACGCATTAGTTGCAGCTACTTGTTCTACAAGATTTTCATACCTTTTTATTTTGGGTAAATGCTAACTAGTGTCCTAAAAGAATAGGAAAACTTTTATTAGAAGAGAAAATATTTAATATATTGGAAATGTAAAAGGCATTTAAACACTTGATTTTTTAAGTAACTACTAATTAGAAGCGTTTAGTATATATTTGATGTTGCTCAACATTTAAGAGACTTGTTAGCACAACCCTTTATAAAACTGTGCATCCCTAAACCCTAAATGCATCGTACCCTTTCATTTTAATTCTTTCTTTTGTTTTTTGTCTTGTTCAGCCTAGCTCATTCGGAGTTGTCCAGTGTTTTCTATGACAAAGTTCTGCTTATGGCCTGGGGGTGAGTTGTTTAGTTGTGTTATGTAAGTGGTGGCCCATTAAGAAGGTTATTTGACGCATTAACCCTGTATGTTTCTGTGACTGATGTAGGTTTAATAACACTATTATTCTCATTGTTGGCATTTTGGTTTTTGTATGCGCAACTGTTGGTGTGTTACTGTTAATGGAAACTCTGAGTGCTTTCTTGCATGCTTTGAGACTTCACTGGGTAGAGTTCCAGAACAAATTTTACGAGGGAGATGGTTACAAGTTCTTCCCGTTTTCATTTACATTACTCACGGATGAGGATGAACTGTAAGCTGGAAAGTACCAGATGATATTTTATATGTATAGAAATTTGTCAATTTTACCTCGAGAACCTGGCATGTATATGAAGCTATCCCTACATGCTACCCAGTTTGCAAATGTACCATGTATATCTTGTCAGTTGTCAGTGAAAATCAGGGCAATGACACAATGGAATATCTATCTTTCATGTTTATAGGAAAGAAAGACAATAGTCTCCATTCCATTGGCTGAACTAGTCAGTAACTTCATTTTAGGTGTTTCGTGTGCAGAAGGCACAATCAGGTGTACAGTGTAAAGTGCTTTTGAAAATCAATTATTTTATATAATTGTTTTGACTCGTCAATTCTTATTGTTTCTATTTTCTTTAGACCACATTGTCATGTCAAATTACTCGGGGAGACAATATATTACTGAAATCACGAGACATTCCATTGTCTGCTTTCGCGATTCGTATTCTTACCTGTATACTAGAAAGCAATGTTAACAGTGGGGAGTTGGGGATACAAATTTCCAGTCAGGTTACTTGCAATAACGGCTCTGGATAGCTAGACTAACTAGCATAGAGAATTACAGAATAAAATAAAGCATAAACGTGAACGAGGCAGTTTCCTCCCCTATAACATTACATCATGCAAATTATTTACATAAACAACTTATATTTAATGGTTAGAAATATGTATAGCAGCTACAGTTGAGACCATCGAGTCCACCCCACACACATTGTGACCTCTGCAGATCTTGTAATATCCATTTTCTCCCCAGTTCTCCCCCCATGAATTCTTTATGATCCAGTAAGGCTTTTCCTTAAATCGAATGGGAGCATAAGCACCGGCACCATAGCCCACCAGAAGAACCCCATGATCCAAATGCTTCCCGCAGATGTAAGGGCATGAGACGCCACCGATATATGTCTGCATAAAAACTGCATTGATACCAACTGTGCCATGCAAAGCAAAAGTCAGTGTTTCCCTAATCAGCGATCCAATATATGTTTAATAGTGGGAGGGAAACGAGACGACCAAAGAAATGAAAGAATTCTGTAGATATTTTAAATTTTCCTTTTGGGGAAGGGGATAGAGATGTTAGGCAAAACAAATAAGCTACCTGCAAGAGGACCATTCTTCACCAGATTTGCAGCTATTTGTTCTTCGTCAAGGGAAACCACACTGAAATTAGCCACGGAAGCAGCAATTTTGCTCTTATCAAATTTGCAGGCGCCACGGTCTCTTCCGGTGTAAGGATAATCGTCTTCTCGCATTAGTCCACCAGCCTTGAGCGTGTACTCAAATGCATTGGTCATCAACCCACCGCCACAGCCGGCGTCACATGCTCCATGCTCTTCTGGATCACACTGAAAAATTTATAGACGTTAATTCACAATGTTATTGCAAATGCTATATCAGATCAGGAAGGTGGCAATTTTATTATCTTTCTAATCTATGGAACTTGTTATCAAATTCTCAAAAAAAAATGTGCATCGATGAATAAACCACCAATTAGTCCTCGAAGTATTACCATCTCACCTAACCATTTCTCAAATAATAAAACTTAGAATTTTAAGATAATTATTGAGGTCAATAAGATTGTCATATATATATATATATGATAATTTGTTATTAAATAACAATATACAAATCCAACCATGCATCCATACACTATTTATTTTATTAAATTAATGTATTTTGATAAAGTTCAGAAGACTATTTTAAAAGTTTTTTTTTTTTTTAATATTTTGGAGACTGTTCGGCGTGATTTCTAATAATTTCTAATACTTCTGTAACTATTAAGAAGTTTTTTAAAAGTGAGTGACCACTTAAGAAAGAGGATAACCTAAAATTGGTGGTTTGCTGGTGCATTGATTGGTACATCATGTCTTCGATATATCATAACAATTATCGAATCATGTGATTTAGCACGCACAACAATTATAGTGTAGGTTTGCAAGCGTATGAATGAAAAATTGGTGAATTTATCAACACGACCAACCAGGCACCGGCAAACTCAAGTGGCACATACTTGAATAATTTGACAGAAAAATCCAATAATAGAGAGTTGCGAAATCAGGATATAAAAGTAAAAATAGCGGAGAAAAAACTATTTACACGTAAAGAGAGTGAAGAGTATATATAAAGACTAACCTCGTGATCGCAATCCACGAGTTGTTGCTCGCTAAGGCTCACTAGCTCACCGGTCGCAAGAAAATGAGCACCTTCCAACGCTCCCACGGCGCTAAACGACCAACACGATCCGCACGAACCCTGATTCTTGACGGCAGCAACGGCTCCGTGGTCGCGCCAATCGAAATCGCTAGGAAGGTCGTTGGTCGGGAGGATCGGAGCCTTGTGAGCGTCAGAGGGGAGACGGAGCGTCTTGAGGCCAAGGAACTGGCGGCGGAATTCCGACGGAGTGAGATCGGAGAACTCGGTGACGCCGTGCACGGCGGAGGGATCCAGCTTCTGGTGTGACTTGGCGCGGAGCAAGTTGTTCTTGAAAACACCGAACCGGTAGTCGTGCTCCTCCGGCGTGGCGTAGGCCTTGCCGAACTTGGTCTTGAAGGCGGAGAAGTGGTGCTCCGCGTTGAGCAAGTGGACCTCCGCGTCCGGCACCACCTGACGGATCAGAAGGTCGTCTTCGTCGTCGATCCGGTCGGCGGTTGCTACGGCGGCGGAGAAAAGGAGGAGAGTGAGGAGGACGGAGAGTGAGGGAGTAGCCATTGGAGGAAGAGAAAGGGCAATGGATATTTTGACCTTTGCGAAACTTGATGCACGCTTCCGAGAAATTTGTAAACGGATATAGCCAATGCAATGTGGACACGTGCTTCTCTATTATTGTGAGTATAATATTGATTCTTCAAACTTGCAAGTGCACTCCTCTTGTCCTCTTCATGTTTTCTCTCCACCGATATTTTCAATTTTTTATGACAGATAAGACGGAATAGATAATAAATATCCAAATTATTGAAAATAACTTCTTTTTACTGAATCCTCTAAGGCATTTGTTTCAATGTATTATATTCTAATCTTTTAGCATATCACCAAGAAAAATATATTGTATTCTTAGTATTTTTAGAAATATTTTTAAATAATTTAAATAAAAAAATAAGTAAAAATAGAAGTTAATTGTTTGTTAAAAAATAATTTCACTAAAATATTATTTTTTCACCTCTTGTTATAAAAATAAAATGTGATATTACAACTTTTTTAAGAATCAACAATGCTTTAAAATAATTTATCAAAGTTCAAAAGAAACATGAAATACTACATAATGTTTATATTTTTTAGAATAGACTTTTAGTCGGTGAAACAAATATTATTAAGAGATGTTTTTGTTCAAAATGTTTAACTATCATTTTTTTAATAAAAATTAAAACTTTAAATTTTTATGCTGCCCAAGACTAACTCATTTTGTTATTCTAAATGGTCATTCATAAAATAACTTTTTGAAATAGTGTTAATAATTTATAAACGTATTAAAAACATAAATATAAAAATTAAAATTTAATTATATTTTTAATCTCTTATTTTAAGTTATGAGTGGTTTTCTTTTTTAACTTTAGTTTTTTTAATTTTTCAATTATTCAAATAATTAGGTATGTTACATTAAAATTCTATGTAATAATTAATAAAAGTGCAATGTATCATTAATTTGTATAAATTAACAATGTTAATATTTAAATATTTAAATAAACATAAAAAATAAAATGCAACAAAAAGTATTTTTTGTTTCTATTTTATTTTATTTTATTTTTTTTCCTTTACAAATTTATTTAAAATAACGTCTAACGCGGTAACGCCTCTCAAATTATTTTTGCTAACTATCTTTGTGGTTGCTTGTTCATACCATTCATATTCTCCAACAATTCTTCTAGGCAAAGCAAAGATTGAACTTTTTAAAAGAAATTAATGCTTGCCTACGTTACTTAGTTAGTTAATTTTATAAAAAAAATTAAAAAAAAAAGTCTTTGCGTGACTGCACATTTGGTGATTTGGTAAGAGTTAGTACAATACTCGGTACCCCACAAGATATGATGATGAAGGGTTACGTGTAGTATACAACTGAAAAATTAGAAATAGATAAGTTGTTTGGTATAAAAAATATGTGTTTATTTTTATTATAAAAACAATATTTTGTTTTTGCTTTCATTATTTTGTATAGAAAATAGTAAAAGTGAAAAATACAAAATGCAAATCCGTAAAAGTTATTGTTAAATAAAAATAGAAAATAATTAAAATTGTCTTTTATTTTTTTTACATAAACCTTTGAAAATAGGAAATAAAAACATTGATTGTTTGAAGAATTATATTTATTTTTATATTATATTTTTACTTTTAATTGTAAAAATACTATTTTATTTTTACTTTACTTTTTCTTGTTTTTAGAGTTTATGTATAAAACAGTAAAATTATTTTTTACGATATTTATTTCCATGGCTTGTTTGTATTATTTTACTGAAAAGAACTTTTTATTTTTTTATTCTCACCTTTTCCTATATATATTTTAAAATACTGTGGAAAACAAGGTAAAAACAAGATAAAATTCTTGTAATTAAGAGTAAAAAACAGAAAATAAAAACAGAAAACAACATCTCAAAATAAAAATATAGTATCGTTTTTGGTAACTAAAAACAAAAAATACATTTAGAAACCAACCCTTAATTTTTTTCATTTTGAATACTATTACTTTTAAACTTGTAAGGGATCCTTAAATGATATGTTAGGAACGAAAAATTAAGTCCCTTTTCCTACAAGGTTTTGCCCACCCGTTCCCAACTAAATTACCATTGAGACTATATACCCAAAAAAAGTATTCTTACCATTAAATGCGATTGAGACCGAAGTATTCTTATGTTGGGACTTGGGAGTGTAGCTTTTTCTAAAATTTATCTCGTAAAATATATATTTCTTTCCCGAGAAATAAATACTTAGAAAGAATATCAAAATTAAATTCCTTAAAATATAATTATTTTAAAAATGTAAAAGATTACTCTCCATAACAATATTTATGAAAATATATGATTACAAATTAAAAAAAAAAAACATGCTAACATGTTAAAAAGAATAAAAGTAACACAAAAATTATTATATAAGGTATCAAAAGTTTCTAAAGATTTATTACCAAGCGCGTCCAGACAAAATAATATTTTAATTTATCATTAGCATTGAATTTAAACCTTAAATATTTAACTATATTAAACATTTAAAATGAAAATTTTTATGTTCATAATTATGGTACTATTTAGCTTGCGCAATTTTTTTTTTATTAAGAATAGTTAAAGGTCTAAAAAAAATCTAAAAATATTGTCGACAACATGTTTATTTAAATATATTAACAGTTCTTTCATCCATTGACATACAAATTATTTAAATTTATCTTATGTTATAAGTATTTTTGAATGTGTTTCAAAAAAATTGTAAAAATATTTTAAATTGATCTATAAAATATTTTTAATTTATTTTTATAAATTTGTTAAAGTAAGTTAAAGGAATAATTTACATTGAGCTTAAAAAAATTCATATTCAATTTTTGATATATAAAACATATTTTTTTATTTGTTTCTTTTCTCATATTAAATATTTTATATTTTTTGTCTATTTTTTAAAATTAATATAATATTAACTTTTACATAAAATAAATTATAATTATCATTGCTAGTAAAAATATATTTTTTATATTATTTTTTTTACTATAAAATATAATTTAATCAAATAAATTTATATTATTATATATTGCTAGTAATTTCTTTATATGTCACTACTAATTATTTATATGTTTCTTTCTGCAATATGTATAGTGATTAAATTTTTATAATGATTTATTATTGTATATATTTATATTTATTTATAATTGGATAGTGAATTTTATAAACTTATATAATAATTTTAAGATATGTATAATTTTGATTTTAACTTTAATTTATATTTAGTGATTTTTTGATTGTTAAATATTTTAATTTTTAAGATGATCGATAGGTGCATGGTGAAATCATTGTGTGTTACAATTTTAAAAAATTTATTATATTTAATTTAAAAAAAAAACTAAAAGTCGGTCTGAGTAGTATTTTTTATTTTTATTTCTTGTAATATAAATAATATTAGTATAATGATTATTTAGTTAGTTTTTAAATTTTAATTTATTTTAAACATGATTTGACATTTTATTTTAATTTTAAAAAGAGACAATATTTTATAAGTACCTATGTAATAATACATCTACATTTTTAAAAATACATAAATGTTTATCAACATGTATATATAAATATAGATAACTTGTTAAATTTTAAGTATTTGTAGTAAAAAATTTATATAATAAGATTTATTAAATAAAATCTTAGTTAAGATATTTTTTCAAGTAGATCTTATATTCATACTTTTAAATTTAAAAATAAAAATATAAAAGATAAGAATATCATAATTATTAAATAATAATGAATAAGAAAGCATAACAAGATCCAAAAAAAAATGCATAATAAGAGATGTCTTCATGGTTAATGTCAATAATTTTATGTTATTAAATAAAAATAAATTAAAAGATAAAATTTTTAAAATTTCTTACCCAATAAGTCAAACAGTTGTCTGTATCAATTAATATTGATTTATCCAAAGTAACTATGTTCCATAATAAAGTTTGTGTTGGAAGATAAATTCTCATCATTAACAAGACCACTGTTATTCCAATTATTTTGTACAGGTTAAGTATTTAAAATTGTAAACATGTGAATGCCGAAAATTAAAGGCTCACGTCAGTTTAAAGAATAGAGTTAATGGATATCCTTCTTTTTTTTTACCACAAATTACATATTTATGTTTACAAAATATTATATCTCATCCTTTTCTTTTCATCCTTACCCACATCAATCTTAATAAAATATTCCAATTATAAGATGTTGATTTAGACTTTTTCTTACTAGGCTCAACATATTGACTTGTTCCTCAATTTTATCATACTGAAGCCGTTTACTAATTAAATTTATTCAAAATCAAAGATCTGTTTTAAATTAACTAATTAATAATTAAATCATATAAAGATACTATCAAATAAAATTCATTATAAACATATAAAAACGGTATAAAGGCAATAAAAAAGAATCCCCTTTAATTAGTGTACTAAATAAATATATAAAATAATCAAATTAATAATTTACTACAAAAAGTTAAGTCATAAAAATTGTTACTAAAACAAAAAGGAAAATAATATATACACTTGATGCAGTATATTTAAACCACATGCTCTACCGCTTATGCGGGTCCCTTCAAGGTCTTAGTCATAGTAAATGAGAAGTTATACAACTCAACTCTAACATAATTATTCGGATATAGCTGACTCTTTTAGGTATTTGAATATTTCTCAATTGTTCGGTTCGTTTACAGTTATTGTTTCTATAAACATAGTAGTTAAATAATCCCAATTTTTTCAATCACATATTAGAATATGGTGTCCAAAACTGATTCGAAATTCTCTTTCATTCCAAGATATAACTTGTATCCAAGCGCTTCTATTATTTTTAATATTATATTTTAAAATATTTTAACTATTGTACTAATAACATAATTGTTCTGGTTTGAAATCTTAGAGACCGAAAACTCAGATCCTTTTTTCATTCTCTCTCTTCTATTTATCCTAAAGTGGATATTTGTCGTTTTGTAGTGTGAATCCCCATGACCTATAGTAGGTGGCGTTTGGTAGGTCAGAGATGGAAGCTTCAATCTGGGGAGTCGTACATGCAAGCTCCTGACGCTTCTTCCCTACTCTGACTTTCATGATGGGTTAGCCTAGATTGTCTGAGTGTGCAGGTAAGGGGTTGACTTTATAGGGTAACCGGTCGTCGGATGCCCACCGCCGGCTTCCTTGTGACCGACTTCCTGACACCGGCCGATACACAACCCCTTAAGCTTAGTCGGCCAGACTTAAGCTTATCATCAGTAGGTCGTGCTAGGAGATGCAACATCGTTTTGGGTCACTTCATGGCTCTTGTCTGGACCTCGGGATGGGAAAGCATTTAAATCTTCCGTCATTATGAGCTCCTCGGGACTACGCGCCTTGGAGAAAACCTCAGCAATCATGAATGGGCTAGAATTTTAAAACTCGCGAATAATTGTCCCTGTCTTTTCATCACTGCTTCTTCCTCGAGACCACCTTCTAGCATTCCCCTTTTCTTCTTGCTTCAGTCTCCTTGCTTGCGAGAACTGCGCTCTTTCCTTCTGTCTTGACGACCTCATCCGCTTGTTTCAAAACCTCTCTTCGATAGAACCTGCAAGTAATGCCTCTGTCACTCTTGACCTAATTTCCGCCTTTTGGTTTCCCAGTTGGGTTTCTCCGAGTTTCGATTTTCCTTTCCTCTTCGTCCCCACGAAGGAATTCGTGCCCAACGCTTTATTTCGTTCGCAGGGGAATCTTCGAGGGACCCACTCGATGTCTCCATCTAGGAGGCTCAACCTTCATCCGTTGCGATGCCTGCTGATGGCGCTTCCAACAGTGAAGGTGGTTCCTCTTCGAGCTCCGACTCTCGTGACAACTACCCATTTAGGATAGTGTACCGTGACCATAGGTCTGACAACTTGGCTGATGGTCCTTATTCGTGGGTGGATCCAGAGGTCTTAAGGGTTTCCTCGGTTTTGACACGATCAGGTTCATTGTTAGGAATGGCTTCGGCCATATGTCAACCAAGAACTTGGTCAGTATCCGTGTCGGCTTGTCGGTCAGGGGAGTCCGTTTGTATGAGCTCTGCTGAAGGTCCGAAGCCATTTTTCTACCTCTACGACACACTCCATTCGAAATTGGGAATAAAGCTCCCCTTTACCCATTTCGAACAGTCGGTCCTTCTGGCCTTGAATGTGGCGCCTACGCAACTCCACCCCAACAGCTGGGCATTCGTCAGAGCTTTCGAGCTCTTATGTGAAGATTTGGGTAAAGCCCCTACCCGGAAGGTGTTCTTTTGGTTCTTTACTCCCCGCAAAACGGATCGGGTAGGGTGGACCTCGTTGAGCAACTGGGCAAAGCGTAAGCTCTTGAGACCATTCATTGAGAGTTACAAAACATTCAAGGATCGGTTTTTTAGGGTTGCTCCTAGCGATCCTAATTCTAGGCTATTAACCGACCGTAACGGACGACCATACTTTCCCCTTCAATGAACTCGTCAACTTGCGGTGTCTATTTCGGTTGACACCAAGGATTTAGAGATCTGGGAGCGAGCTTTTATTGTTGAGCTGAGGGAGATGCTCGTGTATCGAAGTGCGGACATAATCAAAGGGCAAGGTTAGTTTGACGGATAGGTCTTGCCCTTTTGCTTTTTCTCACGCTTTCCTATTTAACTTTTTTCTTGTCTTTTTTCAGGATATTCGACAAAGGCCCTGGCCGAATTGAGGAAGAGAAAAGAACGGACAGCACAGCAACCCCCACCCCCAGCCAATGTGGAAGCCGAAGCTGCACCTCTTTCTGCTGCTGGACCGGCCGACTTGCCTCAAGCCTCATAGGAGGAAGCGTCACGAACCCCATCCGTTTTCAAACTTGAGAGGAACGCTCCTCCTTCCCCTCACTCAACCGACCGAGAATCTGGCGACCGTCCCAACAAAAGGCAACACTTAGATGAAGTTCAGGCAGATGATGCCTCCTAGCCTTTGGCTGGCCGTTTCGTCACTTACCAAGCTTGAAGGAGGCTACGGCCCGAAGTAGCCGGGTTGTAACGTGTCCTCCTCGCCTGTTCGTGGAACTTGCCCGATTCCCGGTGATAGGCATAACAGACTCATGGGCCTCCTCATACGTAGTTGTTAGGATTAGTTTTACCTAAATTTCCACTACGAAATGGCGTAATATTCTGGTTTGAAATCTTAGAGAAAAACTCATATCCCTTTTTCATTCTCTCTTATATTTATCCTAAAAGTGATATTTGTCGTTTCTTGCTGTGAATCCTACCTTGTAGTAGCATGCTTTGGTAGGCTTTAAATGGAAAGGCTTCGATATGGGAGTCGACACGCAAAACTCTTGACGCTCTTCCATACTCCGACTTTCATGATGGGTTAAGCACAAAACTGCCTGAAATGCGGCGTGAGTAGTTGCCGACTTTATAGAGAATCCTACTACTTTGATCGCCCACCACCCCTTTCTTCCTAGTGACCAACTTCCTGATACTGGCTGATACAATAATAAATGTATAATATCTAAAATATATATATTATTTAATTTTATTTTAAATTTAATTGAAAATAATTTAAGTTATTATAAAATTAATAATAGAATATACAGTATAAAAAATACAGTGATTGGAACTAAAAAATAAAAATAAAATAATTGTTCTATAAATAAAAAATACATAGAAATCTAAAGTATAAATATTCAAAAATATATTTTCATCAATAAAATTAAATTAAATTTTATATAAAAATATTATATAAATATATCTTTATGTTATTTTATATTTTATTAGTTACTTTAATAAATAAGTTTACAATTGTAGACTCAGGCTAGCGTGGATAAGGAAGGCATATCTCCCTCGTTGGGAGAGTGCTTTTTATCAGTCAAATATAATAATATTAAAATTAATGGTTTGGATTTTAACTTTTTAAAAAAAATTACCTCAATTTTCCGATTTCTCCCTAGTGCCATCACAACCGCCGCAACTGCAATACTCTCCAGTCCCCTCCCTTTCTCGTTTCCATCAAAACGAGACCCAGAAATTGAACAAAGAGATCTTACGGCACGAGGCGGCGAAGAAGCGAGATTGAAGAAGGCGGTGGCGCTGACAGAGGTGTTGGAAGAGAGCGAGACTATGGTTACGTTTCTAGAGAAAGAAGTGAACAGCGTCACAGCGATTTCTTGCCGCTGGATTTTTTTCGATCTAATTTGTTGTCGCTGAATTTTTTGGATCTGATTTGTTGCGTGGGTTGCTAGGTTGGGATTTGGATTTGGACTACGGGAGAATCTACATATATAGAGAAGAAGGAAAAGGAAAACAAAAATTGAAGAGAGAAAGAAAGGGGAGGACTGCCTGAAATTGTTTTCCATGGCGGCGCGCGGCGCGCGGCGGTCGGGTAAAATGAGAAGTAAAGAAAAGAATATGGGAAGAGAAAAGGAAATAAGAAAAGTAAAGAAAAAACAAAAACGAAGTGCTGCCGCCGGAAATAGACTCTGGTGGTGGCACACGGTGGTATGCAACAGTATCTAGAGGGGTTGCTGCTTGAACAATTTGGAAAAAGTAGGGGTAAATAGGAAAAAGGAGGGAAAGAGAGAATAAAAAAGTAGAAAATTTTAGCCGTTGATTTAAAATTAAACAAATTTAAAGGTGTATAACTATTTCCTAGTGAGGGAGATATGCCTTTCTTTTCCTCGCTAACCTTGAATTACACTTACAATTGTTAATTTTATAACTTTTAATTATCAGTTAATTTGTATTTTCAAATTTTTGTTAATTTCTCAGCTACTTTTGCCTTAATGTATTATAAGATTGAGTGAGTGGGTGGCTGAGTGCAATGAATAACATAATGGCCCATTATTGTGTACTTCATTACCGGAGCTGGATATATATAGAATGAGAGTGTAGTCATGTAGGTAGTTCAATAATTTTATTTTATTTTATACTAATTTTCTATGTGTATTTCTTCTTGAAATTATAAATTATCATATATTTAAAGGTAATTTAACTTTTAATTTTAATTACAACAAATAAGTATAAGATTGATTGAAATATTTTTATATACTATAAACTATTTTTAACAATTCATCACATGAATAAGTGATTTTGTGCAGTACAACTCATTTCACTTATTAACACATTATAAGAAAACCAGCTATTAACACATTATATAAGAAAATCAGCAAAAGCTCAATGTATATTGAAGATATATGAATCGAAAGACATTCTTTACAAGTTTTATTTTTTATCTTAATAGATAAAAAGAGAATTTATCAATTCTTGTACTTAAAAAAACGTGATTAACAAGTAACAAATACATGTAAAATCAACGTATAAAAGCATAAAATTGAAAATTTCTACGAGATGAAACATATAGAAGGAAGATAAAAGAAACATTTTATCAAAATATTTGTTTCAAACAATAACATTTAATATAACAATTAATATGTTTCAACATTTATTTTCAAGATAAAAATAATTCTTCATGACTACCAAAAGTCAGTTACATACGTATCTGGACCTATACATTATAATGATATTTACTAAGCCTTATTTATGTGCAATCATTTTAAAATAATATTCTTTATAATCTTCTAAATTCTATGCAAGAATTAGATTGTCTTTTATTATACCCAAGTCTTATACAATAATGTTTCAAGGCGTATTTTTTTTTACAAACTTTAGAAAGTTTGTTGAACTCAAAAAGATTTGTTAAAAAAATACTCGAGTGTTCAATAAACTAAATTGGATTTCACTAGTGATTTTATATGTTATTAAATAGATGCATGACCATTAATAAACTATTATCATTACTATATATAAACCATCAACTAAAATAGAAACAGATAGTAAACTGATGGCATTTTATTATTTCCCTATATATTATAGTTCGATTAATTGATAAACTAGGATATATGCAAAAATTAATTGATCAACTATGATCCAACATTGCAGAAATTTTATTGAAGGTTGAGAATAAATTATTGTCATTACTATTTATAAGTCTCCACAACATTATAGTATTTTAAAATTGTGATATCACCATCAAAGCATGAACCATCATGACTATGACAATGACATACCTCCTTAGAAGAATAGTAATGGTTGAAAATGGTTTATGATCATTGATAGTAAGGTTGAGCACGACTCAATCCAGTCTGTTAACCCAACTCGATCCAAAGTTGATTCGAACTTTAAAATTAGATTCGATGTATTTTGATGACGAATACGAGTTATTCTTCAGGTTAACCCAACTCAGTCTAGTATCTCATATTTTATTAAAAAGTATAATTTTTTTAACAATTGTATATTAATAATAAATATTTTTCTGATTTGATAGATATCATTTTGTATAACATTATTATACTTATAATAATATTATTTATTTTAAAATATATATTATAAAATATACTTCTTTTATTCTATGATTAAATTGTATATAATGTTAAGATTTATACACTAAGTTAAGGAGTTAGGTTGACTCAGTCTTGTCTCATATTTTTCAGGTCTTGATTGGGTCGGATTTTAGTTTAAATAAATGATTTAGTCAAAATTTTAGGTCGAGTAACAACAAAAATAAATCCAAGCCTACTCATCTCTTGTTCACCTTAATTAATAGGAAAGTAGACATGTTATCCATATGTTTATTTGGCTATTGATTGATTTGTATAAGAGGCATGAACACCTTTCTAAATCAAAACAAACGGAAGAGAAAATTACTAAATAGGAAATCTAACTAGCAACAAATTTGAACTAATACTCTTTTCACTCCCAAACTAATAATATTTTAACCATTTATTTATAATTTAAAATCATAGATATTTTTTTTACAACTTTTAAGACTTATTAATTATATTTTTCATGTATATTCTTATTTAAAATTCAATATTTTCTATTTATGAGGAATACCCTACTTACAACTTATTTAAAAAAAAACTTCACCAAACAATAATCATTATACATTTTATTAAATAAAGATATTTTGGACAACTTACATTAATACATTATACTTATTAAATTGTAACAAAAAATGTTATACTTGTTAAATACTCCTTAATCTATATGCACTAACCTTGACATTTATAGTTTTAAAATAAAAAAAGTACAACCTTGACACATCACACACCATACATACCTCATTCATTTTTCTTGTTTTTGATATTGACGTAGGACCTTTAACTAATACAACATAGATACAAACCATTTATCGAGAATTGACAAATTAAAGTTAACAATCATTCTAAGCAAGGAAATGAAACTAATGATTCACACAAACCTAAACAAGGGGATGATACTCTAATTACTTGGTCTTGTAAGTGGAACAACTGGATGTTGGTTGAAGGTGTTGACAAAGAGACAAAGTTGTGATGGGATGATGATGGTGCCAATGAAGTCATGGGACCTACAAGGTGTTACATAGGTTTTACAGAATTGAGTTTGTCAAAGGTTGAGTAGTTAGAAATCAAAAGGTTGAGTTATTGAAAATCGCAAATGAAAATCAAAGGAGTTGGTTGTCAATAATTTTCTCTCTTAAAAGCTTTTGTTAAAATTTCTTCAAAAGGCCCTACCTCCAATGAAATATCTAATTTTTATGGGTATCCCCTGGTGCAACCCTATAATGTGCCTTAAGCACGACTACATGTGTGATTTTATTATCACAATTGCTATCTTTATGGTTGCACTTTCAATCTATGATGCGTGAGTGATATAATAATATAGACATTTTTGCTTCATTTTGCCATGTCGCTATGGCATGCTATTCACAACATAGCTTAAGACATAGTCAAACACAATTACCTTTCTCAACAAGAACTCAAGACATGTTCCCTTATTTTGTAGGAGACTATTTCTAATTTAAGGTGGTATATTAAGTATAGGTCTATGCCTAAGATTCAATGGATAATAGTTTAAGGACAAGTCAGGTGCACTAGAGGCACAATAAATGAGATTAAGAGACATTACCTCTGAGACATGATAAGACAGTCATTCAGTTACACATAACTTAGTTGATGACCTCAAGAGGAGGTAGGAAAAATAATATCAATAGTTTAATATATTACAAAGTTCTTACAATGTATATTACATGATGAATTTTTTCAAGATCAAAATTTATCTTTGGATTAAAATTCATTGAATTGGGGCACCTTAAGATCTATTTTGGAATGAATTTCTTTTATTAGAGTAACCTTTGTTGATAAAAAGATAAAGATTTTAAAATATCGAAATAAATTATGTAAATAAAAACATATATTTTTTATGTTTGATTTAACAATTTGTTACTGTCAACTTCAAATTACTATATTTTTGAATTGTTTATTTTTTAGTTTATTATTTTTATCTTTATTTCAAAATTAAATTTTAACATTTAAAAAAATATTAAATATCTAAAAGAAACATTGTATCATAATATAAATTATTTATCGTAAATTTTAAATATATATGTTTAAAATATTTATTTATTATAATTTTAATTATATATTCAAAACTATTTACTTATACATTACATAAATTATTATATTTATTTATTTTTGCAGGGAGAGATCCGAAGGCCAACAAACAAGTTAAAATACTAATTATTAATACAAGCGTAAATGTGATTGGTAGTTGATATTTTTTATTGTATTATTTTCTCGGGATTACGAGATATTTTGATGGAGTAAAACAAAACATGGTTGAGTTATTTGGGCCGAAAATATGGTTCCAATAGTAGGGTATTCTGTTTGGCCCAAGAGGAGGTTGAGGTCAAATATATTGACTTGGGGCGGTGTCGGTATTCAGACACGAGCTTGGTTTTTGTTAGTGCGCGGAGAGAGAGAAAGAGAAAGAGAAAGAGCGAAATGGATGAGGAGAATGGTTACAGTGGGAGTAGCAGCTCTAACTTGGAGACTGTAAAGGCTGAGAGATCGGTGTGGCTCATGAAGTGTCCTTTGGTCGTCGCTAAGTCATGGCAGACTCATCCTCCTTCTCAACCTCTTGCTAAGGTCGTCCTCTCCCTTGATCCTCTCCATCCCGAAGATGATCCCTCTGCAGTGCAGGTTCTCCCTCTTTTTGCAAATTCCTATTTTAACCCTAACTTCACTTGCTTTTGTCTTCTTCTTCTTGTTACCCGCACGGGTTAATGCTAATATATTCGATGCTGTTTAAATTCATATCGTATCTAAGTTGGATACCTCATCGATCGTTAAGATTTTAAATTTTTAAGTTCAGTTGTCATCAATCTACCTTCTTAAATTTGTTGAAATCTTTTTGCTGTTGTAATTTCGGAAGAATACATAAATAATAGCTAATTTATTTTTCCTTCGGTATGTTTGACCAAAAAACCAACTGCAAAAGTGTGCTTGGAGCGACAAATTGTCGGAATTAATTTGATTTGGAAGGTCATAAAATGGGAATTCATTTGTTTTTTAAATCCTCTAGATACTAGTGGTATGTATCTATGCTACCAAGGTTTTAAATTGCGGTTGCAAGATTGTGGTCTTTTCGCGATCTTTTATATTGAAGAAAATTGAGGTCACGGTGACCTCAAAAGCCTTGATGTTGCGGCTGCAATTGTGGGCTGGTAAAGTCATCCGCTTGTAAACTCAGATCATTTGAGTTTACGAGTTAACACTCGAGCTTCACAACTATGCCCTAATGTACCAACCAAGTATACCCCTTGCGTACCATAGGTTAGATAACTATGGTGTGTCACGTGTGTGTTTAGAAATCTGCAAAGTTTAGTGGATTTACTTTGATTCTAATACTAAGAATAGACAAATTTTTCCTTATTGATTTATCTATTTTAAATTTTTTAATAAAGGGCAATAAAGTAAATTATTTAATTAAAATGAATTCTATTCATTTTTAAGGTATGCCAAACATGGAATATGATTTGCAAATCCATTCATTTTTTTAATAATGAGTTCCATGACATGACAAGTGATTTTAAAGCAAATAAATTCTGTTCAAGAGGAATGAAGATTCAGCTTCTAGATTTGTCACAGTATAGATAAGTGCTTCTGATTAATATTTGCTGCTTGTGTTGATGTGAGATGGTCATTGATTTTATAGCTCATTCATAATTATGTCAGTTTACAATGGAGATGGCTGGCACTGAAGCTGTGAATATGCCAAAAACATATTCATTGAATATGTTTAAAGATTTTGTTCCTATGTGCGTCTTCTCGGAGACTAGCCAAGGTGAGAATCGTAATCTCAGGTTTATGTCAATTGTAGTTTTTATTCATCGATAGCATTTTCAAAGTTATCCACTACTGGAGCAAGAATATGATGCATCCATATTGGACATATAACCCCTTGTAGATAATATAATGTCTATTTTATCTTTTAATTTCCATTTTTAACCACACAGCCTTACAAAATAAAAGTTGTATTGCCATGAGGATTGTGGTTCAAAAATTATGTTATTATTCATCATGTTGTATTTATGGTTGTTAAATTAATTATGTTAGCAATGTATTGTTGTCTATTCTATCCGGAGCATAGCCTAAGAGGGGTCCACTCCCTTCCCCTGAGGTATGTAATAAATTGGCAAGGTTTTAGAGATAAATATTGCTATTTGTTATTAATTAATTTGTTCAAGGCCCAAAATATTTCTCAATTCTTATAAACTATCCAAATTTCATTTGCTTATAGTAATATATATAGTCCATTTTTGTAATCTGATTATGGTCCTTCGTTTTGTTTTTATATTTCACTTTCGTCAAATCTGGGATTTGGGTGAGAACCTTTAATCAATTTACTTCTCTTATTAAGGTCTTTCTTCAAGCATTTAGTCGCTGGTCCCCTTGAAAGTTTGGTTCAAGCTCTGCCACTGTTAATTATGGTTTGAGATTAAGCCCCTACAGGGGATGCTTGCTTATTGATAGAGTTTTTTGCCATCATTTTGTTGACAATTATTTTCAGTGTCAAAAGGGTTTAATATATCCCTTGTTTTGTGTGGGTTTCTCTTTTTAAGTGTAGACAGAATATAGGGTAAGCATAGATTAACAAAGAGAAAATGTTTGAAGCTAAAATGAGGATGATGTGCAGTTAGATTGAAAGAGTTTGAAATTTTAAAATAGTTGCAAGAGTTTAAAGGGGCATGTGTCATGTTCTGAAGGAGATTCAAATCATAGTCAATACTCAATAGTGGCAAATAGCACCACTTAAATGACAACTCAGTAGAATGTTAAAGATAAGCAATTCCTCCACTTCTACAATCTGGTTCAGTAATTCTACCCTGATCTCACCAAAGCGAATCATTGAGTGTGATCGAGATTGCTGGTTGTTCAAAGCACAAGTAAAATTGCCATAATTGTCTCTCTATAGTTACAACCTCTATTTTATAATTCAAAATTCAAATACCAGAGGAGAGGTAACGGAACCTTTGTTAACTGCTGCAGTTAACTATGACATGTACCGGACATTTTTTTATAAAAACAACTATTTGGTATGGCATAATTGAGGCTTAATTTGATTTCAAGCTATGATGATTTTGTCTTTGAGATATTACTTATGAGTATAAATGTTGAATATGTCATAAGTTTAGAATACTTTTTGAGTATTTAGCATCTGTTATGTATATTTGAAGTTGTTTGCAGTTGCACTGTATTTGCTATATTTGATATAGTGGCTGCTAATTGGTCTGCTAATCACTATAGTATTTTTGGAGTTTACTGTTCTCAGCTGCTATTCAAGATTGACTGCCATGATTAAATTAAGAAATTGTGCCACTGCCAAGTAAAAGGACTTAACTTTTGTAGATAGCGCTCTGCACCTCTATCCCAGATTGGCTAATATGATTAATTTAAGAAATTAAGCCACTTTCAAGTAAAGGGACTCAAATTTAATGGATAGGGGTAGATACAAATGAGGTAACGCTATTGTAAATAAGAAAACCCTCCCAATTTAAACCCAAATGGGTAAATCGGGATGGGCACTGGTACTAAATTTAGGTGCCATGCAAATCCGTAATTAGAGAAACCAGGTGGCTGGGGACTGAGATGAGGATAAAGATCTCTTCCCATATGGGGATGGGGATTATTTTTCCCATACCAGTATCCAGTGCCATCCTAATTGGCAGAACAGCATATGAAACCTCCTGTATTGATTAATAAGTAGACCACTCAGATTGTCAGGTTTTTGAATGAGTTATGATTTAAGATTTTTTGCTTAGTCTTTGCCATTCCACTCTGGACATGTCTATTTTTTGCGTCTGACTTTTGTTAAAAATAAATAAATCCCTGAACTGAAAAATTAATTTCTGTTGTAAATGTGATGATTATGTTGAGATGGGACACTGGGAAGACAAGTATATCTGATATCGGAGGTGGTTGAGTTTAAGCAATACAAGCATTGTTTAATTTTGTTTCACTGTAATTTCTTTGCATAATGTTGCTACAGAAGTCATCACGGTATTTAGTATAATAATTGGCATGTGGGTTGTATAAATGAGAGATTTAGGATGAGAAGTGCCAGAACCTTTGAGTTTCATTGGTCTAAAACTCTAAATAATTTGCTTTATCATGATAAGGCAAGTGGTCACTGTGAATTGTGATATATTTAATAATTTAAAATGGGTGAATAATACTTTATATACAGAGACTTTTTTTATCGGTTGTCACACGAAGCTTTACTGCCTTGAATTTATATTTATTTAGGTGGCAAGGTTGCAATGGAAGGGAAAGTAGAACATAAATTTGATATGAAGCCCCATGGTGAAAACATTGAAGAGTATGGTAAATTGTGCCGTGAGAGGACAAACAAATCTATGATTAAAAATCGACAAATACAGGTAGTTGTTCATGTTTATCATTTAATTATCCCGTAATATTTCTTGTTTTCTGTCTATGATTAAATTATTGATTCTTTGGTTCCCTTGATTCAATTGGAAGGTTATTGATAATGATCGTGGAGTTCTAATGAGGCCAATGCCCGGAATGATTGGTCTAGTTTCATCCAATTCCAAGGTACCTAATGTATACAATATACGATCTCTTGGACATGTTGCTAACATGATTCTAATTGAGTCTCTATCTGTTGCTTTTGCTTGTATGAAATTTCTGGCCAGTGTGGAAGTTTTATGTTAATGATTAGAACATACAAGAATCATGACTCTATAAAAACATTATGATATAATAGCCGCAGTCATAAGTAATAACTATGAGATGATACTCATACCATCATAAATTCATGTAATCTCAATGGAAATTCATTGTTATAAGATGAACAATATTTGTTGATTTGTTCCAAGGAGAAAGTTTGGTCCCTCAAATGTGTGTGTATGCATGGAATAATTCTGTTAAGTTTTATTTTTTTTTCTCTTATTCGTATGAAACTCTCACAGGACAAGAAGAAGACACAGCCAGTTAAGCAATCTGATACAAAGAGAACAAGAAGAGATCGGGGAGAGCTGGAGGATATAATGTTCAAGCTATTCGAAAGACAGCCTAATTGGGCCTTGAAACAGCTTGTCCAAGAGACTGATCAACCTGCCGTATGCTTTTCTGCTCTGCTTTTATTTTTATTTTTTGGGGGGTGTTATAGTGAAATATTAGCAACACATTTTCTAACTCGTTTTTTTTTTTTTTAACACACACGCTTTCATTGAATCAAAATTTATTGAAAATTATATTTTTTATAGGTATCATTTCTTATTTAATGATTCTTTTTCTTAATTTTATAGTTTTCAATAAATTTTAATCCATAATAGTATGTTAGAAGAAATGTTTTGCTTGCACTCTTCTTTTCACTATCATGGTTTATCTCAGCATGTCTTCTCTGTCTTCCTAACTTGATGTTGTGGTAGTCACGCTCGTGCGTGCGCAGAACCGGTCACTCGTCCCGACAAACTCCAGCCCCTTTTTTCTTTTGGCAGCAATTTTGAAAAAGTTCCTGAATGAGCTGTTACTTTTTCTTTTGCAGCAATTCTTGAAAGAGATCCTGAACGAACTGTGTGTTTACAATAAAAGAGGTGCCAATCAAGGAACTTACGAGCTGAAGCCTGAGTACAAGAAATCTGTTGAAGATACTAACGCCGAATAAGTGCTTTGTTCTTTACGTTATTACTCTAACTCCACAGACCCTCCTAAAATATTCAAATTCAGTCTCTTTCTCTTCGTTGAGAAGAGTCAAACGTGTTTAGGGTAAATAGGTTGATGGAAGAAAGGATCGTTGGACAACAAAGCAACAAGCATACTGTGTATCTGAACTGTGAAATACTTAGTTTATGATTTTTTTTTTTACCGAAAAATGATTAAAGATGGAGTTGTATACGTTCAAAAAGAAATTTTAGTAACCGAAAAATTAATGATATGTTGCCTTTTATGCGTTCTGCCCCCTGTAGAGAGAGTTAATCTGTTCTAAAGGCCTAGCTAGGAATATGATGCTCCTTTCCTAGTTTATGTGATGATTCTTTCGGGACAATTGAATATATCTGCACCCAGATAATTAATTTTGGCAAGATCTAAAGGGATACATTTTTTTATTCTCATCCAATAGCACTAACATTATGGGGCTTAGTTGTGTGCTGTCCTGCTTTGGGGCGAGGGATTGTTTTTTGGGAGGGGGGGGGAGACGGGGTGGAAGGGGCGAGGGATTAAGGGTTAAGTTTACTAGTATGATTTTCTTTTTAATAAATGATCAATTTCATCCTTAAAGTAATATTTTCTTTTTTAGAAGTAATAAAACTATATAAATACTTTTTCAAATATTAAAAATTATGTTATATAGTTTTTAATTATGTATTGAATTTTTTTTTAAATTAATCTTCGAATATAAGTAAAATATATTAATTGAGATATTAAATTGATAAATATTTAATGTTTTTATAAAAAATATAATGGAGGTAATAAAATATTTAATGTATTAAAAATTATTTATATAATTTTATTATTGTAAAAATTATTGAGGAGAGAAAATAATAATTGAAGAATAAAATTAAAAATTATTTAGGAGAAAAAATAATAATTGAAGGATGAAATTTGAAGAGCGGAGAAAAAAGTAAAAAAAAATAGTTAAGAAATAAAATGAAATTTAAATTATTTGGTAAAAAAGAAATAAAATAAAATAATTTTGTAAAATTATTCGGTAAGAAAAAATTAAAAAAAAATTATATATGTATATATTATTTTTAATTATATATTTAATATCTTAAAAATAATTATATATATAGATAGATTAAAAAAATAGATTATAAAGTCATTTTTCTGTCATTTGTTCGTTGTTTTTGAGATATCTTTTTATTTCTTTATTTGTTAATTTTATTGTTATAAAATAATTATACGTCTTCGCTTTTTTTTTTGGTCTTTTTATTTGTTTCCTACCAACTAAAGAGACGAAAAATGAGTGTTTTAAAAAACTTCTTCGTCCCCTTTCTGTGAAATCCTAATGTAATTTCATGCCAACTCTGTACAAATTTAAGATGATGGACGGGCTCTTTAATAATTAAAATGTATTTGCCTCATATTTGATTAAAATGAAAATGATGTTTTTAAGAATCGTTGAATGAACATGTATTTGCCACGTATTTGATTAAAACCCATTTCGTTGTACTATACAACTGTTCAATTTGGTCGACCCAAGAAAATGCAGAGAATATTCTAAATAGAAGAAAGAAAACAGGTTCCCATGCAATTATTCATTTATGGATCGGTTGAAATTGCGTTAGGAAATTCAGTGCCAGTATTAAGGGACAGGATCGTCACATCAGAATTTTCTCCGCACGGAGTTAGATGCATACAACACACTTTCTTACATTACTTTTAACATATACCTAATTGAATTTATTAAATATGAGATTAGATTCACATAATTTAATAATTTTTTAATAAATTTTAAGTTTCAGTTAATATTAAAATTTAATAAAAAGAATGAGTTAGAAAATATATTACTAATATTTTTCTTTAATAATTTTAAAATTCACGTTTTATTTGGTATCTTTTTAATTTAAAATAAAGTTGATTTTGATGGAACCCATTGAGTAAGAGGTGTTTTTAAATTAATATCATTCATAAATTTTACAATGACATGAGTCCACACGCGGAGAATTGATTTTGGATGTAAAATAAATAGCTCCTTAGTTTATATTTTCATTTTTTAAACGAGTTCATAAAATAATTCTTTTACCAAATAACTTTTTGATGTTTTTTAAAAATATAAATATAAATTTAATTTAATTCTAAAAATTAATTCACAAATGAAAATTGTTTCCACAAATAATTTACCTATTAGGTTTTTTAAGTTTTCTTTTAATATACGTACATCTAACCGTAATCCTGTAGATACTAAAACTGCTGCTACATTCAAAGCTCCTTTTTTTACCATTAGTAAGAATTTGTTTCATTTGTATATTATAAGGAATTTGAATAACTGCTTCAAATACAGTATCAGGAAGTACCACTTGGAACCTCTATATCCATAGGCTTATTAACTAAATGACAAATGACATAGATAATACGACCGATTGCTTCTTGTAAATTTTCATAACCCTGTTGTACAAAAATGGGATATATATTTGAGATGAGTGTTCTAATTATTATATATATCATGATCGATATTGGAATTAGTAAATAGATCATATGACACGAGACTTAATAAAAAATTATCCTTAAGATAATGAGTAATATATTTTAAAATGTGAGTTTCACTTTAATATTTAGATATTATTTTTAGTATGTAGGACTTAAATTTTATAAATATATATTTTTATTTGATCTCTTTAAATATTATAATTTTTCCTTTTAATTCATTTAAATACCACAAATTTTTAATATGGTTTCCTTTAGAATAATTAAATGAAAAAGTAAATAGAAGGAACCATTTGGTAACCAAATTTTTTTTATCAGAAACTTATTTTTAAAAAATTAAAAACTGTGGATCAATTTTTTTTTAAAAAAAATGAGGGATCAAAACCTTTATTAATCCTAACATATTTTATATTTGTAAAGGAAAAATCTGTGCGATACTTTTTAATTTCTTCTTATTTAATAAAATCTTATATATTAAACTTACTAAATAACTATCTTTTATTGTTAAAGAATATATATATATATATTATATTATCATGTACATCCAATCACATCATCCTAATTGTTATATACTTAGGGTATATTTAATTGGGATTAGGATTTTCGAAGGAAAATAAAGGATATTTTTTAAATTTTAGATTAAGAGTTATATAATACTGATTAAAATAAATAAAAAATTAGAACAATAAGTTTATGTTAGTTAATCACTTTGTTTTTTTCATTTAAAACTTGTCAAATTAGAGAATATTTAGTGAAAAATAAAAAAATTTCCTCTCTTTTCCCCCTCTAAAATCTAACTCTTAGAGAATATGTGGAAGAACTTACAAGAAACTGATTTAGGTCGGTGAAAAAATAACGTGATTTTTATACGACTTTTTTTTTTTGTTTGTCCTTATTTTTTGTTCTACTTCTTCTCTAATTAAAAAATAACACGTTACGAAAAAATATAGTTTTTTTCTTTCCTGACTGATATTTCTTTTACTAAAGCGTTATGTTTTAATTAAAAGACAAGAAACAAGACAAGACGAAAAATAAAGACCAATAATTTATTTTAAATGGTAAATTAACCTCTTGTTTATTTTATGAGATTCTGGTGGTCTCTTTGGTGCAAATATAACTGCATGACACCTAAATTCAAATTCTATAGCTGCAATTTTATATATTTTGTTAGGAATTATTTATCGATCATATACAAGAAAGAAGTCAATTTTATACACTCGCATAGGCCAAAGGACAAGAAGACAATATTGATACGTCTCCTCCCAAAAAATAGTTCTTTACGTTTTCTATTGTTTGTTTTTGCACATATATTTGTATAATTCCTAGAATTATCTAGTCCCAATTAATTGGAACAAGAAAAATATAGATAAATAATGATGAGATTTTACGCTTTTAAAATTGAGACAATAAATCTCATTAATATTTAGGTTCATATATGGACTATATGACATGATTAGCGTGTTGATTATTTAGTATCCTAAACTACGTAGAAGCTATTTACTGCGCCAAGTTGCATGAGCTAGGGGATTTGCCTCGACAAGATTAGTTAGTTGATCCAAGTGGTTTGAAACGCATCATATGTATTGCATCAAGTGGAGTTTTGAATATGTGAACACGGAGGCGAGAAGACGATTGGTCACCCCACCATATACATCTAATTCAATCGTGCAAATCAACTAGGAATCTTCTTTGTCAGCTTTGAAGATTTTTGGAGCAACCCTTTTCCCCCCTTCAAAGATTCCAATACCATCTTCTCATCACTCAACTTCATGTAGACCTTGCATGGTGAGTGTGGGTGGGTTGTATGGGACCCTTCTCCCACCACAAGCGCTTTAAAGAGAATTAATAGAGAAAAATGGAGGACTTTAATTTGTCACTCCCATGAACGTGGATTCCAAAAGCGGCATGCCCAATAAACGAAGAGAGAGACTCATATAGAAACAGTGTTCAAGAACCCTTTTGATTCGGGAGGTGTCGTTTTAGGACAATATTGTCAATGCTCCCATGCCCCGCCCCTTTAGGACATTCTTTGCATGCATCACTAAATTTCCTTCAAGATAACCATCACTCATCATTCATTAAACCACAGAAAAATAATATCGATGGATACCTAAACTCTATTATATATCTAGAGTGATAAAGAACTTAAACAGAATCGATCTCGTGTGAAAAGTTTGAATGATTTATATAACATTTTAAGTCTAATTTTTTTTCATTATAAAAAAACATGATATAATCGAAAGAAAAAATCATATTCATTACATGCAACCATATCAGCATTGATGCATGGATATTTTTACATTGACGATAATAATAATTTTAAGTTACGATGTATCTGTATTATACCCAATTTTGGTAATGCTTCAACAAAACTTCCAAGAAAAATACTCTTGTATAGTTTGGGCGGACTTGAACTATTAATTTGTTCTTTGGTTTTATTTAATTTCTATTAAAACTTGTAAAGATAAGAATGAAAGATAATAAAATTTATATACAAGTAAAAAACATTATTAATGGGTATTATATTGATATGGTGTATGTATATCTATTTACTTGTAAATATAAAGTTAAATATATTTTTCTAATTTATTAAAAGTTATTTTTTACTTTATTTTTAATTTAAAATTTAAGGAAGTAATTATAAAATATAAAGAAAAAACAAATGGTTAGAAATATGAAAAGTCAAATAACATATATGTGGTAAATAAAATGTTAATAAAATATTAAATGAAGTAATAAATTTTAAAAAATAAAAAGTACAAATTTTAGAAAAATAAAAAGTGACAATTATAGTGAATTTTTTAATAACTAATCTCTAAAATATATAATTTTGAATGAAATTGGTAATTATTCCCAACATTAAAGTATTAAAAAAGTATATAAGAGAAAAAAAAACAAATATTCCTAATAAGGAGACATATAATTATCACTGTCAATCAGAATTAGAATGCCAATAATAATAATTTTAATATTAATATATTAAAAAGTATATAAGTGAAAAAAATCAAATATTCTTAATAAAAAGACATATAATTATCATCATCATTAAGAATTAAAATGTCAATAATAATAATTAATATTCACATATAAATTTAACGTTTAGAAAAACTTATAAGCTAGTCATCAAAACTTCAAATTATAAATTATGATTTGAAAAGTTGAAAAATTATAAACTAGTTACTAAATTAATTAATAAATATAGAATAACATAAAAATATATTTAATTATTTAAATTTTAAATTTTAAAAATAAAAAATATTTAAAAAATAATAAAAATAAAAAATTAATAATTTATAAATTAACTTATTTTCGTAAACTAGTTAAAGTAATCAAGGAAAATAAATAGAAATTAATCATACATTAAATAAGCTTAAAACCTCCTTGTCGAGTTACATGAAATTGAACCTCCTAAGTCAAAATTTTACTATTAATTACTTAAAGTGAAAACAAAAATATTTTTAATAAATATATTTTAAATAATATCATAATGACTCAAAATTATGTGCAATAACAATACCAAATCAAAAACTACTAGTATCATTATCTTGAACTAAATCTTATAGAAATTTTAATATGATAATGATTTTCAAATCCTATTTTCCTACAATAATTTTTGTTAAGAAGAATGAGTTGCGACAGTTCCACCTTAGAGATTATGTGTTATTCCTGCAACATGCATTTTTAAGCTAAAATTAAAAGTTAACTTATTAATTTTACATTTTCCAATCCATATTTATATTGTTTTTTCATCATTTATTTTAAACGTTTTACTATTTCCACTCTTGGTTTAAATTGCTCTCTCATTATTATCTAGTGTCCGTTTGAACCCTGTGAAAGAGCGAGAGTTGGAAAAAGGAAGTTTTGTCCAGATTGACATCGAAGACTTGATTTCATCTCCTGCCATAATCATCACGAAAGACGGAAAGATTGTATGGTCAAAAAGGTGAAGTTGGAAATAATTAGCACCAAAACACATCACATTATTTTATTTTATTTTTAGATTATGGGCTTATATTACACACCCAACTTAATTGCAAGTTTTTACGTGGAGGCGCTATCTAATCAGATGCACAATCCACTTTTAAGAAAAACCATGTGAAACTAAATTCAACTAAGAAATTAGTTTAGGACTTTCGTAGCATGGACTTGATTTGGTGTGGGAATGCACTAAGAGTGTGTTAGGCTTTTTTAAATACATAAATAAAAAATGATATGGTTTTTCAAAAAGGTACAATTACCTATAACTTTAGTTGTTTATAGAAGAAACTTTCGTTAATTAAAATGGACTGAATGTTTTTTTTAATAAATGTTGTTAGTGGGAAAGCCTGAAAGTGAAAGAGAAAAACACGTATTCCGGATGAAGATGGCTTAACCTTTTCGCGCAAAACTCCAAAATCAAAAAAGCAATAAAGAAAATCACGTGGATTTTATTTTATCTTGCTGCTATAAATTCTCATAAAAACATGAGCTACAGTTCGATGAGGGGGAGGGATATTTGATATTTCCAAAGATTTTAAGGGGAGAAATCATTTTATTATAAAAAAAACCTGCAATTCTTTTTTTTTAAGATCACCTATATTTTTTTTATATGAGAAATAATTTTTTATAGTCAGATAAAATTATTATAATCGATAAAAAATTTCTTCAAATATTGAATTTAATTGTATATTCAAAACTTAAATTTAAAATCACTAATAAAAATCACATAGCTCCAGGTAACATCATTCACATGCACAGTGATAAAAAAAAACCTTGCAATTCAGTTTATATTAATTTAAGAATAATATTAAATTCTAATACATATAATTTAATCTTTTTCAATTTAAACTGAAATTTATTTTAGTTTTTTTGTCTCTTTTTTAAGGAATTAAAGTTTATTTTTTGTCTAATCAAATCAAATTTTAGTAGTTAAAATAAGAATAAAATCTCGAAGAACTACAGAACGTTTTTTAGTGGCTAACTTTTCAGTTGAAGAATAACACCTATTAAATTATAAATTAAATACATAATAAATATAAAAAATATTTTACAAAATGTTAAATTTCATCATAAATTCGAAGTTTTCGACAAATATAGATGTTTTTTCATAATAAGGTCAGGATTTATTTGATGATAAGATAAAATAAAAATGGTACAAATGTTGTTTAGTTTTTCTTTTGCGACACGGACGTTGAACTGAAAAAACGCAAAAACAAAAGCTGAGAAACAGTAATAGAATCACGAAATAGGAATTCGAACACTTCAATAAGCCGATGATTCCAATTCTGAGCCACCAAGTTATTGTTTAGACACCAACCAGCTAAAATATCAGCAACAGTGTTTGTCTCGCGTGTTTTGGTTCAGAAACAAACATGGAAATTGAAAACTGGCAAGTGTGTAATCAATTTATCGGTTTAAAACAGTTTCGAATTTTAAACACCCTATTTTAAAGCATAGAAACCGGCAAGTTTGATTACAAACTCCTTTTTTTTATTCATTTGCAACCTGGTTGTGAACTCTTAAGCATGTGTTTGGGTGAATAGTTGTAAAATTGATTTTGAAGTAAGGTGAATTATATTTTTTTATTCTAAAAGTAAATTAGTAGTAAAATTTAATATATATTTTTATCTAATATAAAACTTTTTATCCTTACCTACAATTAATTCAACTCAAAATAATTTTTTAAACGTAAAACTAAGTGTGTGTTTATTTCGACGTTTCTAATCTATGTTACTATTGAATTTCGTGTCAGAACCAGAAAAAAAAAATGCAAAAGTAAGCTTGAGCTGCTTTTGCTAATCCACGTCCAAAGTAAACCAACAGGTTACTAAACATGCGCTAAATGTATATTTGCCTCCGCATCAAATTCAATGGGGTCCACGTCTATTAGAAGCAACAAATAGTAGCTTAGCTTCTTCATATTTTGGTGCTTCATAGTTCAGAGAGTCATAATAGAAGAGGGAAAGAAATAAATTTGAATTATACCATTATACATGTTCTTCTTCTGTAAGGGAATATTCTTTGCGGGACTGTCTATCGAACCAAAAAACTGTCCCAATATATATATATATAGTTTCTATTTCTTTGTTGATGGAAACAATTTCTTCTACTTCAAGTTCTAGCGTAGCTTTCAGCTACGTTTGTTGTTTGAATATCCAAAGGTAACAGTTTTGCTTTTGCCCTTCCCTGCTGAGTGGGTCATGCACATATGAGGCTATAAATGAGTATCCATCAATTCACATAGATAAAAATGTTCAATCTATGACAAAGCACACATACTTCTCTAATATCAGTATGATCAATGATTAATTCAATGTGGTTGACACAGAACCTCTGCTACAAATTACAATTGAGGTTTCCTTTTAGGCTCTTCCGCTGAGCATTCCCTTTCAAATCTCTATCCACCTACAAAGGTTCAATGTTTGTGCCCTTCCTTTTATGGATCGACCCCAAAAAATTAACATCATGAGGATTTGGCATTGTTGATTTTTACATTATATACATTAAAAGGACCAGTAACACGTTCTCCAATATATTTTTTATTATTAGTTATAATTTATTAAAAATTATAAAAAAAAATATTCAATATAAAAATAAGACCCAAAAAATTATATAATTTTTATAAATTTTAACTAACAACAAAAAATAAAGAATGTGTTAAAAAAAATATTACAAACCTACAAAATTTTATGTACATGTATATCCCAATGTTAACAATTGCTTTGGTAAGGTAATAATTTCATTGAAGCATTGACCAGCGACGCACCACTGATGTCAGTCTGTGATTGATTTATGTGTAGCCCCAATTAAAAAAGAAGCTAGCTAGTAAGGTGTAGTGTACTATCCACGACTAGTCCAAGAGGCTCAACTTTGCATGCAAATGAGATATAATCCCTATGAGAACAACTAAAAATCCCCCATATTATTGAAGATGACTTAACATGAGTGACCAATATGACCAAAATAAAGTGCACATGGTAATCAGTGGGAACTAAGCAATGAATGCAACCGTGGAAAGCACATCAAGTTTGGTTCTCGTTGCGTCAAAGCTCACGCCTTTCAACATCATATGTGTTCGGGCATGGGGAGGAATAGCGTCCCTCCCATGAATTCAACTACTAATTGATTTTATTCCATTTTCGATTCTTTCTTTTTCAACATTTCAATCATCGCTGTTTAGCATTGTGTCATAAAAACTTCTTAAACCAACCAACATATCCGTGCTATTTACAGTCAATGGATATTATGTGTTTCATATTACATTATTATTACCTACTAATAATGTATATTAATTAATGGGCAGCATGCATCATCTCTTTCATCATTAAGTTACCATAAACTAAAGCTGGTCTGCAAACAAAGTTAACCTTAACTCATTTTCGTTCTTTGCTTTTCTTAATTGTATTTTTATCTCTTTAGTTTCGATTATATATAATTTTAACTCGAATCAATTATATCCATTTGTTTTTAAAATTAAATAAATTTGATTTCATTACAAATTTCATTTACTCAGAACTCTCACGTTTTTCAT